>CM062811.1:997692940-998892940 GCA_031772625.1 Pinus tabuliformis | reverse complement strand
CCCACTCCCCATCGCCACTCGGGTGGATAATGTAGAATAGTGCATCACAAAATTTCCTATTGTTGTCGTTTTTCACATCAAAGTTATGCCATCATATGTGTCATACATGCTTGGTAGATTGAACCTTTATATAAATGCCACATGGAAATCATGAACATCAAATGTACGATCGTTCGTTAGAACTATGATGCAAAGTTTGAATGAAAGTTTGGAGGATTAAGTCTCCACCAACTACCATATAGTAGTCTTTATTTGTTAAACATAAGATGGTAAGATTTGTGTGTCTTAGGTTCAACTATACCGACAAACAAGGATAATCCACTTTATCTAACTCCTATTGTGCATTCATTGAAATGATATGAGTTAAGTGTCATAAATTATGTCAAATGTTCTAATTAGTAGTTGTCAATATTGAACAATATTCAGTTTAGTTTTATGTTTGTAGGTGCTCAATTTGAATTCATTTAGGTTTACTAGAGATGCCATCCACATAGGGGCTTCACTCAATGAACCTATGACATAGCATGTGCCTTCGTGGCATACTAAACAATACCCTTAATTTGACTGCATATTGGAAAATACCACTAAAAATCACATTATTTAACCCTCTACCAATATGAACACAATACACCTTCCTAATTTTAAAAACCCATATTTTCACTTGATATAATAGGTATCCACTTTTGCATTAACATTTTTTATACCCCTTTATATTTTTTCATTAACTTTGAGCTCCATTGTTTATACCTGCCAATATAAAAACCCTTTACCCCCTATTATATGCTTAAAATATTATGTCATTTTTTCCTCAATATATATCCCTCAATATGAATACATTTGTTATGGTATTGTACCCTAGTAAATCTTTCTGGCCATCCATAAATATGATTTCTTTCTTAATTACTTCTTGAAATATGTATTCTCAAAAAACCCTCTAAATACTTATTTTGATTTTGTTTATAAAACATGAATATATATAATATATATATATATATATATATATATATATATATAACCTTTCAGAATATTAACACATTTTACATCAAATATTAAAAAATGATCATTTCCACGTGACTTTGCATACGGTAAAAGGGGTAAACTTCAAAACCATATAACTTTTTCGTATTGAATGCAAATTGAGTTCTTCATTAGGAACATAATTTTCATCCATATTTATATCATCGATTAATTATTTGTTTTAAATTCTATCGTTAATGTAGATTAGGTGAAGTAAACTTCAAATTAAATTTCAAAATTTATAAATGAAGTAAAACTATTGAGGAGACATTCTCGAAAGTGGTTGATTATCGATAAATAGAATCACTTATAAAGAAACCCAATCATTCCCAATTATTGTATTCACATCAAGATATTTCATAAGCCAATCAAGATATTTCACAAGCCAATCATAAAAATAAAACGTGTACATCAAGTTTACTCAACTTAAAAAAAAGTCAAATCAAATCTTAAAAGTGTTAGATTATCTAATGTGAAAGCTAAGTCACATTGTCTTGATAACAAAAACAAAAGAAAGTTTGGACAATAGGGCAGCTGATGATGATCACAAATGATAAAAACAGAAAAAGAAAAAGAATGGACAAGAAGGTAATAAAACAAAGAAGGAATGGACAATAAGATTGATAATAATTGAAATAATCCAATAAAAATAAATAATATTTATAAAGAAATTACATAGAAAGATAATATGATTAATAATAATTAAAATTTAATAAAAACAAGAAAGAAATGATGTAAACATGTGTAAGATATTTTCCGATAAAAATAAAATATATAAATTAAATGATAATATTTCAAATATAAATTTGAAAAAAAATAACAAAGTAGTAGAAATCACATGATTGAAAGTTAATAGAATCAAATAGAATTAGTGTGCAATCTAATCAAAATAAATAGTGTAAATAAGTGTAATTTATTTTAAGAGAAAAAAAAATTTAATGAAAATAAAGTAATGGTAATGATATAATTGAAATCTAATAAAAATAAAAATAAATGATGTATCTAAAATAATATGTATGAATGCAATTCATTTCAAGAGAAATTAGTTTTTTTTTTTTTTTTAATTGAAAAGAAGGCACTTAATGATAAAAACAAAAAGAAAGAGATTATAATGAAGAACTTAATGATATCCTCATGGGATGGCTTTAGTTGTCAACAATGAACAAAGCATGGGATGTGACAAGGCTTCGTGTCACCCCTCCTCCTCGCATGCCATTGACTTTGAATTTTCTTTATGGGTGTTGTCATTGAATACCCCACTCACAACGCACTATGGATGGCATTAACCACACTCATGTTATACACTATAGGGATTTCTATGAGGGGAATTTCTATGCAAGATAGCATCTCCTTTTTCTTTCGCTCATGTTTTCTATGTCCCTTTATTATGAGTATTCTAAGTTTGGTTAGCTTTCTGCTTCCTCCAATGGCTATGACCAAACAATGTGCTTATTGTCACAAAGAAGGTGGTGGACATGTAATGTAGGAAGTACTCAAGTTAGATTTTGGGTTGAATCCCGAGCCTACGATTATCAAATTCATACCTCACCTGAAATTCAATGAGAAATTCATGGAGTTGATGATCAAATATTGATCAAGGACCTTAACCACGGTTACAAACAAGGTTGCAAACAATGTACATGTGGTTGCAATTCACATGACCGCCAGTTCTACGTGAAATAGTGTTAAAAGGTTAATATTGGCTTTAAGCGCTAAAACCTTTATTAAGCACCTTTTTCTTAAAATATGAATTAAGCACATGGGTGGTCTTGGAAAGACGGTAAACGGTTTCTCGCGCAGGTGAAAGGCTAGAAGCGATATTCTACCAAAAGCACATGATTATCCTCAGCAGGTGACACATAGTAGGGAAAAACTGCTTTTCTCGTGCGCCCTTGATTTGATATCGATTGTGCAGAAATTTGTGCGAGATTGCACGATGTCCATTGGATCGAGCGGGGTCACATCAATGGTGGAGATCGTTCAGGCAAGTTGGTGAGCGAACGATGCGACAGTCATTGGATGGATGGGATAGATCGACAGTTGAGAGTTAACTCGATCACAAGCTCTATGGATGATTATCCCTAACCGCCGGGATTATACCGCACATATGTGCGCTCAACAGTTACAGTAATGCTAACGGCTACCTCCGACGGTCAGTGTGGTGGAGTGGCTAAAGTTTAGCAGATATGCTAAGTTTAGTTGGAGATAAGTGCAGTCGCCAGAATTAGTGGAGTATCCCTAGAGGATAAAGCATAAAAGAACTCAAAGAGCAGTTTTAAGGGAGAGTCTAGAGAAAACAAAGGCAAAGCCCAAGAGATAGAGGTAGAGCCCGAGAGACAAAGAAACTCAGAGAGAGTGGAACAAGAGGCTCGCTAGGCTAATTAGAGCCTTTTGAAGCCAATGGAATAATCCAGAGAAGTTGAGGAAGTCATCTTCATGGAGAATTTCATCCAAGAAGATTTATTTGGAGCTCAAAAGCCACCAGAGGTTGGAGGTAGTTGTAGGAGCTACCAGTACTCATTCTCAGTGATCCAATAGTCAATTTTGATTGTAAAGGACCTTCTGAATCCATTGCAGGGATTTGCAGAAGCATTTGGGGACTTCTAAGGGCCAAGAAGCTACAAGGAAGTTTTAGACAGCAAATGATCAAATGATCAGTCTATTGTTGGTGTCTGATATGTGTTGGAGACATTAGAAGAAGTTTCAGAGATAGCTGAAGAATTCTAAGGGAGTTAGTGCCATCAAGAAGCTCAAGACAGCTTAGAGAATTGATTGAAGGAATCAAGTCCAAGGAATCTTAGATCTATTTGTAGAGTGAAGACAGCCACGGATATAGATGGTATTCTAAGCCCATGGGTTCAGTTTAGTAACCTTTGGAGTTAAGTGTGGAACTTGTAAAAGAAACTTTACCATAATCCCAAAGAGCCAAGTCAAGTTGACAAAAGCTCAAGGAGACGTAGCCCATGATATTAGGGTGAACTCCTATATTAAATTTGTTGTTATGTGTGGTTTTCTATTTGTTGCATTTACTGTTATATGTGTTTTATATCAACAGAAACACTTAAAGCACTAAAATAGTTAAAAACAAACAAAGACATACACCTGTTTCAAGTACTTAATTCCACAATTGTCAACATAAGCTAGATCATATATTTATTAAGCTTTGGAGTGGGAGGTTCTTATAAGTATAACAAGATGTTAAACCCCCATTTCATATCAGTTGAAGAGGAGGTGCACCAAGAATTTGAGGACATATTGGCTTTAGAAGCTTTAAATGGTTTGGTAGCCTAGATTTTGGACACTGGAAACACTAGAGATCGCCATAATAATTACCTCTACATTGTTGACTTTTACTGGCATGTTAAGGTGATTCTTGGTAAGGTCCTCATTTATGGGAGAGAACTGTAAAACAACATCATAAACAAGCTCAAGCAGTTGAATATGTTAATGAAGGATGTGGAGGGCCATCTAACACATCTGAATATATGTTCACCTATAGGGTCCACATCGTCACCCTATTGCAATGGAGTGGATCAGCCCATCAATCTAGATACATCTTTGTCTTCTAGATGTTGAGGTTTTTCTTTATTAAAGCTATGTTTATGTTGTTTATAATTTTGGTTCCTGTGCTGGTTTTACAAAGGGATGAATATCCCAACTGTGGGACAATTTATTTTGTTTTAGTTAAACACAATTTAAAATGGACATGCATCCATATAGGTCTATCTATATTTTAATGTTCCTAAATGTTGGTCTCCTTTCTATGGGGCAAAAAATCTACCTAAACTCTTTATATGTTGGGTATGTTTTCCTTAGTTATTTTTTGGACTATGGATCACCAACTATTTTGTCCCTAGTATCATTTCCCTTGCGGCGGGTTGGAGAGAGATAGTAATTCTAGTGAGATGTAATTTTTTCAAATATCAATAGAATTCCTAAACTTACAAAAAAAACCATAATCATAAAAAAATGAAAATTTAACAACAAGGCACTTAATAATAAAAAACAAAATTAAATGTTGACAACAAGGCAATAGGAATGACAATTATTATGGAATATATTATGGAATACAATAAAAATAGAATTAATGTGTATGAAGGTAAGTAATTTTAAAAAAGAGTAACTATTTGTCATTATAATAAATTTGAATATATTTGATCCAAGTGGGTAGTATTGGCTACCAATCTCTTCCATCCACTCAACAGTTCTCTACTTCTTGGAAGTTTCTCTTTGGTTTTTTGGGTCCCAAATTTTAGGGGTCATTTTAAGGCACTAAATAATGTTTTTTGGAAATTCAAGGGGTCAAGCATTACCATGTAATTCCCTAGTCCCACCCAAAAGTTGTAATTCACATATAGTTCTTTCCAACAAGCTACTGTGTGACTCAAATTGTATGAAAAGGTTGCACCCCTAAGAAGTTTGTGTACCAACTAACCACCTCGAGGCCCTGTTGTAGCTGCTCCAATAACCCCCAAAAAAATATGCTCTTTCAAAAAATTTGGACCCCCCTTGACTAAACTTGTAGCCTCCATCTATATCTCAAAATAATTTCTACATCCTAGCAGCAGGACAAGTTCCCTTTGGGCTCCTCAAAAAAAAGTCTAAGTTTGCAAGCCTTAAAGTTTATCTTTCCCTTAAGTCGTGGGTTGCATAAAATGAACTTTAATTAAGTTGAAAAATGACAACCTATGACCTCCATTTTCCAAAGTTACACTATGACTATACGAAGTTGCAAATTCGCACAATAGATAAACATCTGACTCCCAAATTTGCAACCTCGACTAGCTTGCAACTTTTCGACCTCTACTTTTGAGGTCGCAAAGTCATACCATAGGTGTAGGCCCTACCTACATATTTGTGATCCCTCATGCCTCGCGACTTTGCGACCTTTACCTTGGAGGTCGCTAGGTCGTAAGTAACTTGGACGTCGACTTTGCAACTTGGACTTACCTACGACTTGGCGACCTCTTCAAGCCCCACACGTGTGACCATTCTCTATTTAAACCACTCACGCTATTTCTCATTTTTCCAATTCACTAGAGCGCTTGAGCAGCAAAGAGTCTAGGTAACTGGGCAACGCACAAATCCCTCCAGGTAGGTGTTTGTTCCCCTTCCCCAACAATCATTTTGTCTTTCCATTTGTCTTGCTTTGCATAACAACCTTGCACCTTCCCTACTTGTGGTGTTTTATCTTCCCTTAGGTCATTCTTAAACCCATTCCACCCTAAAACCCTCTAGTCTTGTGTTCTCTTCATTTCATTTTCATTTCCCAAGAAACAAACCTAACCTTAGGCCCATCCCCCCTTTTCTCTCATCTACTTAGGTTTTCCAAGGTCCAGTAAAGCCCAAATTCCTATTTTGAACCTCAGATTATCTACCAAGTCACCGAGAGGAATAAGTTGCACCATTGATAACCATGATGGGCTTAATCCAACGATCTTATGACCTATCAAACTCCATGAGCTTTAAACCTCTTTACCCAATGACCTCGCAACCTTTTCACCTAGTGACCTTACGACCTACCCATATATGCGATCTAGTAAGCTCTAGTTTCCAAGTTATTGATTTGATAGTCTAGTTTTTCCCAACCTCGTGTGTGGTGTGACCCAACGACCTCCCTCTCAATTGAACCTAGGCCCAAGTCTATTCATATATTTACCCATGTTTTGAATATCGACTTGAGATCTTTATTTTGATTGATATAATCCATGTTGTCACTCTCATCTTGGGACTATTTGTTTGAAATTTCAATTGACAATGATCTAGATTGTATATCAATATCATATTTCTCTAGAGAGATGGCACCTTTATTGGTTAATTCCTCCCATAAGAATGCCAAGAGAAGTTCCCAGTATGTCTCTGAAGGACCACCACCACCCACCTACCAGGATATAGCCTACAATGTCAATAAGGCCACCAAATGCTCATGGTTCAACAAGTATTCGTAATTGTCTAAGAAGAACATCCCTTAGGATCAGGAATAATTTAGAGTGTACATCAACATTAAGAGGTATTGGATTCTCAAAGTGGCCACACATCCACCTATTTTCCCTTCTACAGAGGCCATTGACTGGATACTGCATAATACTAATACAAATTTGTGGGTGATAAGGAGCCACATGGGCGAGGCCTTCAATGATATTTCTTCCACAGATATTGCTTCTTATTACAGGTTGTCAGAGAGAGAAGAGACCTTCAGTACCAAGTTGATGTCATATTTTCTAGTTGTGACTAAGGATATCCTAAGATCATGATGAAAAGACTCCTCTAAATTTAGGGTAAAGGGTGATCAATTTCATAGGTCAGAGGACCTAAGGAAGGTCCACCAACTCATGGTTGCAATCATGAACTGGTCAAATGGTAGGTTAGACATTGATACCTTTCTTGGGACCTGGGTACCTATTATGTACACTATTGCTACCAAGGGCACTATCTTTAATTGGAATAGCATTCTTACTTCATCACTGAACACCAAAATATAGGTAGCAAAGAATCTGGATAAATACCAACCATTGGAGTTCTATATGGCATCATACCTATTAGACATAATGTGTGAAAGATGTCATTTTTACAATTGGAGCTACAACTAGACATCAGAGGCGTCTGATCTCGTGCATCTACATTACAAAGTTATTTGGGACCCCGACTATAAAAGTATGCTTGAAACTACCACCAAATCGTTCATTGCTTCTTTGTACTAATTACTCTTTGGAGAGGAGGCCCCTTGTATGCCTAAGTGGGTTAAATAAACAATCATCAGAGTGGAAGATTGGTATCCTATCTAGGAGGGCACCTTCATCAGCGTCTTCGGTTCATACAAGCAACCTCACACTCTTCCCAGGTTCACGAGAGATAAGTTTCTGCATAGGGTTCTCTAAAACATTGAACAAAGGCAAGAAAAATCCTTGACCCACCTTCCCATTGACTTTTGGGGCCTATACCATTGAGGGATTTAAGGAAGTAGAGGTAGACGCTGAGGAAATAAATGATTTCATTTTGTGAATCTGAGTCATCATAGGTATGACCCAAGGGGGATGGTAGCAACACATTGCAAGAAAGTAGAATTTAATTGGTTGTACATGTACATCAAAAATTTCCATGAAGATAATGTTAGGAATTGGTGCAATGCTGCTAGGGATCTAGGGCCAAGTGAGAAACAAGAAAAGGAGGATGAGAAGGCCAAGCAGTCACAAGAAAACATAAGTCTACAAGCTAGGTTAGCCTCACTCAAAAGAAAGAAGGAGCAACAAAAATAGGAGGGAAATAGAAAAAACACAAAGATGATGAACCAGAAGACCCTTCGAATGAGAAATAGGAAGATGAAGACAATGAAACCCTAGAAGAAAGAAATGTGACCCTAGTTAAGAAGAAGCAAGAAATGAGGAGGAAGATGGAAGAAGAGTTGAAATAGTCTCAGAAGTCAGGAGATTAGAAGTCTCAGGATCTCCAGCAATAGCATGAGGAAGAGGAAAGGAAGAGAAAGTATGTAGAGGAAGAACAAGTGAGAAAAGAAGAAGATGAACAAAGGATATGGGAAGTAGAAGAGAAGAAATAACAACAAGAATAATAAAATAAAAGGCAAGAGAAGGAGGAATGTGAGAGGAAACAAAAGAAAGAGGAAGAACTCAAAAGGAAGCAGGAGAAAGAAGAGAGAGAGAGAGAAGAAAAGTATAGAAGAAGAATAAAGGAGGAAAGCCGAAGAAGAAAAGACAAAGCAAGAGGAAGAGGAAATGAAGAGACAACAAGAAGAGATCAACAAGAAATCTGAGCTTGATCTCCAACAACAACAACAAAACCAAGAGTTTGATGTGCAGGCTGAACTCCCTCCATCAAATGTTCCTCCATCCACCCCCATTATTGGAGGACACATGCCCCTCAAATATTTGCTATTCTAAATGAGGCAAAGGAAGGGGCGTTGGACCTCACTAGACTTACTTTTGAATAGGTAAATTGTAAGATTGTGTAGGAAATAAGGAATTATTATGTCAAGAACCCTGCAGAGCCATTGTCTATGACCACAAAGAAGGAAATCGTTCTAGATACCATGGTAAATTTTGAGGTGATCGCTTCGGACGGAACTACCTTTAGGACTAAAACTGAGTTGAATGTAGGAAGGATGAGTAAGAAGATTGTAGAACGCGAAGACAGACTCTACACCTTTGAAAAAAGAGTTGTCAAAGAAGAAGAAGACAGGAGGAGAATAAATCCCTACTCCTAGTTCACTCAATCACGAAGGAGTTACAAACATCAATCAAGTAGGAAGTAGAGACTATGGAGGAAGACATGGTCGTGGTCTATGAGGAGATGTTAAAGTTGCATCAGACCATGTCTCCTTTCCTAACCATACAGACTAATACAAAGGACAAGAAAACCATGCTAAAACAAGCTACCATGGTTATTAAAAACATTCATGGGTGGACTAAAAAATATCCATAGGCACCAAAAACCCTTCACATAAAATATTAGATAACTACCCAAAACGACAAGGCTTAGATTTACATCAAGATCTAATCACAAGATAAACTTGCAAGGGATGTGGACAGGGTTTTGGCTTCATACATACATTTACTAAGTGGGTTATAATATTTAATTGAAGTTCATAGAGTTCCCTACATCGAGGCAATCGAATAAATAAGGAAGCCAAAAGAAATCCTACATGAAATTTGGGAATTCCTTGATCCTTCTAGGAAATCTTCCACCACGAAGGACTTACAGGTGACAAAGGATAACATTAGTCGATATGTGATAGAACCAGTAAGGATGTATACCAAGATGGTAACTCTATCGAATCATATAAAGGTAAAAAAGAGCACCCTAATACCAGATTCCCTTGAGTTCCTTCACAAACATGATTAAGAACAACAAAATTTAGTCGCAGTGGTTGCGAAGTACAATATTTGGCATACATAACTCATGGAGAAGTTACATGTGGATGTTCCAAAATTGTCTATTACTAAATTGCTAGAATAGGACCAATTTTGATGTGCATAGCAATATAGAGTAGAGTATAGTAGGAATATGAAAGGTCATGAGGTAGTCCAAGAGTCATGGGAAGACCAAGAGTCACCCTTTGTTATATAAATATTCCCTCATGACACATTGTAATGGATCTTTTAGCTTTGGACTCAATTTTTTTGTATATGGTTTTTTGAGAACTTTGGATCTTCTAGTGAATGAGAGTAATGATCTATTTCCACTTTTGGACTTAATGGAGATATTTTATGACGGTGACATGGATATTATTAGCTTAATGAAGTGGAATTTCCTATGAGATTTGGTGTGCTATCTATTCATATGTATTCCTGCGCTATGGGATTTCTCTTGCAACAAATGGATGGTATATGTTATGTGTTCCTGTTAGGTCCCTATACTACTAGTATAACCCCTTATTGTTATTAGTACAACCCCCTTATTATATTGTTGTGCCCATGTAGTCCCCATATTGTTATTATTGTTCTCCATAGAAGCCCACTATTGTTATTATCGTGCCCTTACATTATTATTATTTTGTCGGCTTTGATTATATTATGACCCCTTAGACTCCTATATATATAGAAAGGAGGTCTTGTCATTTGTATCATCCAAGAATTGTTCATTTGTGTAATGTAAAGGAGGTTGCCCCCTTGAAGAGGCTTATTTCTAAGGCGTTGATCTATCTTTTCTATCTTTTTGTGAGTTGGTTTCATAACATTTGGTATCAGAGTTTTGGATTCTAGTGTTTCACTGCTCCAAACAAGTCATCGTGGCATTTTCGCTATAACTTTTTTTTTGCAATGTTTCAGAAGCTAACAAAAAAACCCATTTGAGACGAAATATATATGAACCTCGGGTCCAAATTTCAGATCTTTTCTTGCGCTATTTTCGGATATATGGTCTGAGGAAGTTGGGGTTTTGGAAAACTCTAGAATTTCATCTAAAACAGGTCATCGTGGAATTTTCACTATCACTCTTTCACTACAAAGTTTCAGAAGCTGAGAAAAAAACCCATTTGAGAAGCAATTGATTTGAACCTCGGCTCTAAATTTTAGATCCTGTCTCGCTATATTTGTGGAGATATAATCTGAGGAAGTTAGGGTTTTTGCAGATCCCCGAATTACATTCCAAACAAGTCACCTTGCGAAAATCATCATAACTTTCTCTCTGAGCAACAACTTGAAATTTCGTAAGAATTTACAGAAAGAGGATGGGCTGTAGTTTTCTGTGCATAGTTTTCAGATCCGAAGGTCAAAACAGTGATACGTGGCATGTCATACAAGTTTGCTCTACTGAAACATTATATAATCAGGTCATGTTAGGAGATTGGGCATAACTCTTTCTTGGAGAATCAAATTTTGATCAGACTTTCAGGGTTAGAAAGAGGACTCAGAGGGCTATTGTAGGAAACAATTTCAGAACTTTGAGATCTGAAAGTACAGAGTTACAGTCATTTCAAGATTGAGCTCATGAAAACAAGAAAAGGTGATATGAGGAAGTTTGATGGAAAGGATCCAGTAAATTGGATACTACAAATGGAGCAATATTTTGATCTACATGATGTACCACTATGACAAAATGTATGTATTTCATCTTCATATTTAGAACCGGATCAATTTTTATGGTATAAAGGGCTTTGTTCTCATAAACAACTTGTTACATGGTCAATTTTCATGGAGGAAATGATAGCACATTATGAGGATACAAAGAGCAACACCTTCTTTAGAGCAACACCACAACAATTGGAAGAAAAAGTAGAAAAAGGGCTTTGTTACAAAGTGGAAAGAAAAATTATGGCATCAAGGAAGTCTACCCCTCACAACTATAAAGATGGAAGTGTTTTTTCTCCTAGCCTTCCACAACCTACAAGGGTTACACCACAACAATTGGAAGAAAAGAGAGAAAAAGGGCTTTGTTACAATTGTGATAACAAATAAATTAAAGGTCATAAGTGTGTTGAGAAGAAATTATTTTACATTGATTATGGAGAGGAGGAAGAAAAGGATCAACAAACATCAAAAGAAGAGTATAAACACCAAGAACCAACCCCAGAGAAAGAAGAAATGAATCCAACCATATCTTGTAAAGCATTGGAAAGAATTACCACTCCTAAAACTCTCAAGATAGAAGGACATATCAAGAAGAAAAAGGTTCAAGAAGTGAAAGATCACATCGAGAAATAAGAAATGAATCCGACCATATCTTGTAATGCATTGGACGGAATTACCACTCCTCAAACTATCAATATAGAAGGACATATCAAGAAGGAAAATGTTCAAGAATTGAAAGATCACATCGAGTCTCCAGAAATCAATCTGACCATATCTTGTAATGCATTGGAAGAAATTACCACTCCTCAAACTATCAAGATAGAAGGACATATCAAGAATAAAAAGGTAATAATGTTGATTAATTTAGGTAGTACCCATAATTTTATTGATTGTAATATAGTCAAGGAATTGAATTGCTTCCTATATCCAGCACTAGAGTGTCAAGTGATGGTTGCAAGTGGAGGAACCATAAATTTCTCTGGAAAGTGCCATAATATCAAGCTATCCATGGGAGAATATGTATTAAATAGCCCAATGCTTTCCATTCCAATGGGTGGTGCTGATGTTTTACTAGGAGTCCAATGGCTACAATATTTGGGTACGATAGCTTTTAATTTTTAAAAACTTTTCTTGAACTTTTTTTGGGAAGGAAAGGATGTTGAATTGAGGGGTATCGAAGGAAAACCTGGAAAGATAATCAACTCTAACAGCATGACAAAGCTTATAAATAAAGAACAACGGGGTGTAATTGCACAATTATGTTCACTAGAGGATCCCACATCGAAATCATGTATTTCTCCAAATCTCCAAAATGTTTTGGACAATCATTCCAAGGTATTTGAGACTCCCAAAGGCCTCCCACCTATTCGTGATCATGATCATGTTATTCATTTGATTCCATGAAGTGTTCCTCCAAACATCAAGCCTTACATATATCCATATGCCCAAAGGAGTGGGAACTCATTCAAAAGTTGCAGAAGATCCCAATTCAAACAGTATTGCGAGAACTTGACAAGGAAGGAAAAATCATATTGGAACCTGAAGCAGTCACAAAACCGAGAAATCGAAAGCTACGAAATAGATCAATTTCAGAGTATCTCATCAAGTGGAAGAACTTACCCGCTGAAGATTCCACATGGGAGGACAAGAATTTATACAGAAGCATCAAGAACTACTCAAGCGTTGAAGACAACACTTTTTGAAGGAGAGGGGCATGTTAGGTTCCTATACTACTAGTATAACCCCTTATTGTTATTAGTACAACCCCCTCATTATATTGTTGTGCCCATGTAGTCCCCATATTGTTATTATTGTGCCCCATAGAAGCCCACTATTGTTATTATTGTGCCCTTATATTACTATTGTTATGTCAGCTCTAATTATATTATGACCCCTTATACTCCTATATATAAAAAGGAGGTCTTGTCATTTGTATCATCCAAGAATTGTTCATTTGTGTAATGTAAAGGAGGTTGCCTCCTCGAAGAGGCTTATTTCTAAGGCATTGATCTATCTTTTCTATCTTTTTGTGAGCTGGTTTCATAATAGTTCCTTATTATTATGTTAGTAAATTACTTTATTGATATTGGAATTCTATCATCGTAGACTATGCATTTACTTTTGGTTTATGTGGTTATTAATCACGAACCTATTCATGATTGGTAATTTATCTCTTATGAGTATGTGAATCTCATGTATGGTTTTGCTAAAAATACTTTTCTTGAGGTTTATGCTTTGTGGTTATGCTATTTCTATTTATGGTATATATTCTATTGGATATTCATAAGTTATTGACTTGCATTTTTCAAAGTTCGATTTGTTCTCCCTTAACTAATACTCTCACTTTTGTCTAAGGCAAACCTCAACCAATGAGATGGTAGACGGGTCTACATATCAAATGGGACTCCTAAACCAAATGATGTAGAGTTTGATTATTATTCTTCACCTAGTAGATCCCTATCTATTGGTGGTACATTCCAACCCATCAATATATTTTGGCGTTAGAAGGAGGGCCACAAGATGGCCAGTACTAAGACCTATCCAGACCCTGAAGCGTCCCAACAAGCTAGTAACCAAACTCATCCTGCTTCCCCAAGGACACCTCTTCATCTCACTTTTGTTCCGCCTTTTGGTGACCTTCACTTAAATGATTCTCAACCTCCTCCACTCGAGGATGCTCCCATCAAAGAGGAAGAACCTCTCTATGAAGTCACATATGAAAAGATGATAGATTTATGCTCTATTAAATGACAATTTGCTAAGTATATTAAGTGTATTCATGCTACAAATTCCCTTCTTAAACCACACACTTCTAAACCTCACCATACCTCTAAAGGCGTCTTGGTAAACTCAGTACTGCATCTGATCAGTATGATTTTCAATGATTATGTGGATGTTGTTAAAAGACTTTCGATAGAAGAGTTAGAGAGTCCCCCAGGATCTGAGAGAGAAGGCCCTAGAACCATGATTACTTGAAGTGACAACCAACCATGATAGGATAATACACGAGGTGAAAACCAACCACGATGGGAGAATGTGGGAATAGAAAATCAACTGCCACAAGGGGACACCGAGGTGGTTCAAAAAACGAGGGGTGAAGAGGACGTTAGGAATTGATCCAATTTGCACAACATCGATTTCCCTCACAACAAAAGGAACTTTAGGTTCCCAAGTAACTAGGAAAACCTTGGAAACATTAGAAATTTTAGGGATCTTTGAAATCTAAGAGTTCCTAGGGGTAATGGCGGAGAATCGCCTCATGTCAGTGACATATCTAGGTCTACCACTAAAAGTGATATGGAAGGTGATTCTAACCGAATAATTGTACCATTGTTGAGAGCAAACCTTCAACAAAATATAGCCTAGTTAGCCCAATATCCTTCGGGTATCCAAGGCCCACTCCATGACATGCCTCGACACCTTGAGAAAAATCTCCTGAAGTTTTATCCCGAGAAAGGAACCACAACTGAAGATAATATTAGTAATTTTTACTTAGCCTTACAAATGATGAGAGTGTAGTATGATGATGTCGCTTGCAGGCTTTTCCTTTACACCTTAGAGAATAAAGAAGCTACATGATATCACTCTTTTATGGTGTCTTCCATATGGAATGGGGAAGAATTCTGAAATACATTCCTTGAGAAGTTCTCTGAAGATAATAAATTGAAGTTCCATAAGAAAGAAAAGGTTAAAGATCTTAACTAGCAATTCACTACAATTTTGAACAATTTCCTTGTGGGCATAGCTCTTGATGATTCAATCATTGTTGATTATAACCCCAAGCTTCTAGAACATGACATCGCTATGTTTTTGAAGCAAGAAGAAAAGGAAACTCTAGTTTAAAATTTTGAAGAATCTCTTGTCATAGAAGAGAATCTACTTTCCATAGGAGAACTTGAGCATGACACCCAAGAGGAGTGCAAATCAACAGTAAAGAAAACCCAAGCCTCAACTAGAAATTATAGTGATAAACATAAGGATTCTTTCAATTTTGAGGGTTTAACCAAATCATTGAAGCAATTAACCAATGAGGTTTCTGAATTGAAAAGGAAAGCTAGTGAAGGTTCATCATGCAGTAATTTGGCTAAGCATTTCTTTAAGAGGAATAACAATCCCCCCACAAAGTCATCTCAAAGCTCCAATTCAAATTTCAACGTAAAGGAGCTAAGTATGGAGAATTAGTGCACCTTTCACCAAGCCGCTCATTTGGAAAATACATGTCCACAATGGATACATAAAATGGTTGTGATGGTTACCAAGGTGCTTGAGGATCAGATGATTGGTGATGAGGAGGAGGAGTCTATGGATGCGAAAGAAGAAACCACTCCCCACGATGATAATGTTAGTTCTTCTATACTACCTTTTGATGTCATCCGAGGAGGAGAAGTTCAATCCATCCAAGAATCCCATGTATAAGACACCCCCATCCTAAGGCACCGAAGATCTACAACTTAATGAGTAAGGGGCCAGTAGCATATCCTACACTAGAGGAAAAGAAGAAGGTGTTGTTACAAAGAATCTTACCCCTGAACAACCCAAAGCAACCTTCAGCCTCTGCTCCCAAGAGTTGGTCCAACCAAAGCCCAATAGGTACTTTGGTAAGTGGTATGGGCAACTCCCAGACTCCTGAAACCTTGATTAAGTCAATGTTATCCCCATCTACTCCTCAAGTGTCCAAAGAAGAAACTGTGTCATTTGATCTGGGGTATAACATCATAGAATATATGAAGAAGACGCAGGCTAACATTTTTCCTTATGAGCTTGCCAAGATATATTGTCAGCGGGAATTAATGGCTAAAGCCTTTGCTACCTCATATTCTACTAGCAAGTCTGCCTCATCCTTTAAGGCTAGCTCACCCAACCAATCCAAAACTTCAATTAATCTCCAACCCATTGTCAATGCCGTGAATGGAAATTCAAGAGGCTCAACTCCCCCATTTCTTCTAACTTTTTAGATCTTCAACTACAATGTGAACCATTGTTTTGTTGATTGAAGTGCGTCAACTAATTTCGTGCCTTTTTTATTTTGCAAAAAAATGAATATCCAACCTAAGAAGACAGATGCCAAAATCATTCAATTGGCTAGGTCTCAAGTCCCCATAGTGGAAGAACTAAACAATGTGATAATTAGATTATTTTTTCATTATATGGTACACTAATGCATTTCCATAGTGTTTGTTGACATACCAAAAGCGTATGGGATATTTCTTAGTAGAGATTGGTCAAGAAAGTTGTAGGGATACTTTTCAACTGATTGGTCCCACTGATGGCTTCCCTACAAAGGTAAGAACAACTAGATTAAATTCAATAGTGAACACTATATGAATCATAGAGTCATTGATATGCAAGCTCCAAATGAACCAATAAATTTTTCTCAAGAAGAGTTTGGAATGTGCTTTCTAGAGATGGGCATTGGGTGATAAAAAGCTATTTCATCGCCTGTCCCACCTGACACATAGCTTGAACTCCTTCCTTGTCCTCGATTTGATGCTAATGAACCTTGTACCATAGACATAAATACTGTTAACATAGATGTAAGTAGTAATGAAATTTGGACTTTATATTATGACAGGTGTAAGACTCAAGATGGGGCCAGTACTGTTTTATTTTGATGGACCCCCAAAAGAAAAAAAAAGAAAAAAAAGTTCTTGTAGGTTATAATTTCAGTGCACTAGCAACACTACAGAGTACGAGGCATTGATCCTTGGACTCAAAATTGTTATTGATCTCAAAGTTGAATGTTTGAAAGTTATTGGTGATTTTGAAATCATCAGAAGGCATGCATGAAATACTATTCATGTTTTGTCGCCACATTTGAAGAACTATCAGTAAGAGGTATTAAATCCATCCCTAGAATTAATAATGTCCCCACTGACACTTTAGTTAATGCTACAACTAGGTTTACACCTTTGAGGGATGGTTTTTTTTATTTAGATTTGTTTATAAACCTGTTTTTCTAGGTAACGTAACTAATCTGTGTGTTTTCAATGATGATCAACAGATACTCAATTTCATGGCTAATGCAAATGTGTTGAGGGACGTGGTAATATATGAAGAAGAGCATGGCAGAACCTTGCAAGAATAATTTGATGAATGCAAGGGGAACCCCATGCCCAAAGGTGTTGTTACGTTGGAAAAACTATTCGATCTGCAAAACCATTTTTGAGGCCCTCCAAATACTAAGATTCAGAGTTCCATGCTCTCACATGAGAAAAACAATCTTGGGACAAAAGTTGGCCCCAAGTTCATCAATATGGGTGTCAGATGTTTACCGGATGAGAAATAACCATTCATAAGTCTATTTAGGAAATATCGAAATGTGTTTACCTGGACATATGATGACCCAAAGACATATGATACATGGATCATCGAACATGTTATACCTATAAAGGACGGGTCCAAGCCATTCCAACAGAAACTAAGGAAAGTGCACCCCACAATGGAACCCCTTATTTGAAAGGAGTTGAAGAAGTTGTTGGATGCGCGTATTAATTTTAAAGTTAGGAACTCCACTTGGGTCTCTAATTTGAAGAAGTTTGGTGAAATTTGGGTGTGTGTCGATTTCCAGAATCTAAATTAGGCTTCGAATAGAGATAACTATCTAGTCCCCTCTATGGAGAAAATTATTTAAACAGTATCCGAATCTAAAATGTTCTCCTTGCTCGATAGTTTCTCTAGGTACAACCAGGTTCTAATGGCCAAACTGGATCATTTGAAGACAACTTGTAGAACAAAGTGGAGAACATTTTCCTTTTGACATAAAGCCTTTGGCCTTATTAATGTTGGTGCTACTCTCCAAAGGGCTGTGGACATTGCTTTCATAGGTATTATTGGTCAAATCATAATAATGTATTTGAATGATGTCACGATGTTTTAAAAAGGTAGATCATATCATATCCATCATTTGAAACAAATATTTGAGCATTGCAGAAGGTACGAGATATCACTAAACCCCAAGAAACGTGTATTCATAGTATCCAAAGAAACTTTCTTGGGAATATTTTAACCAAAATAGGTATCATTGTTGATCCCTAATGTGTGAAAGTTGTTGCGCAAATACCACTTCCAAGCAGTAAGAAGGGTATGCAGTCTTTCCTAGGTAAAATTAACTTCCTTCACAAGTTTATTTTTGATTTTTCTCATATCATTAAACCCTTACAAAATATGATAAAGAAGTACATGGGGTTCAAATGGAACCAAGAATAAAAGGAAGCATTTGACCATATCAAGAAGGCCATTGCTGAAGCTCCTTCTCTTTATAGCCTGGACTTTAGCAAAGATTTCACTATGCATAATTTCACTTTAGATTCATCTCTAGATGCGATGTTGATGCGAAAGGGTAGTAATGGTGATGAGTAGCCCATATCATTCATGATTGTTAGTCTACAAGGTTCAGAACTCAACTACCTAGACATGGACAAACAATCATACACGGTCTATAAAGCAGTTAAACATTTCTGACCCTACATCCTGAAGAATCATGTGACATTTTTCGTCTCTCATCTAGTTGTTAGGTCATTGTTCATCCAATAGGAGTTGGGTGAACAGAGAGATAACTGGATGACCTTATCACATGGTCAAATGGCACTAGTTATGTAAACTGGTCGTTGAAGTCGCTGACCAACAGAATGAAGAATTAGAAGGATGGGATCATGAGATTGAAATGTACCAAAATGACCTCACATTAGCACATGATTCCTCCTCCTCCTCTTGGTATGCCAATTTGAAGCAATATTTAGGACAAGGGACTTTTCTGCCTATCTATTCCATGAGACAGAAAAGGGTTATGAGGCTCAAATATGAATCTTATCAATTGGCACAAGGAAATTTATTTCATATGCACCACAATGGCATATTACTCGAATGCTTAGAATCTGATGAAGCCCATAAGGTGTTAAAGGAGCTACATGATGGGATGATAGGTGACCATTACACCAACGATACCACAATGCATAAAATCATGATAATGGGCTTCTATTGGCCTATCCTATTTAAGGAAGCTCGCATATATGCTAAAAAATGCTCAATTTTCTAGAAATGCACTGGGAGAGAATCACGGTTAGTCGCATCACTCCAATTTATAGCAGTGGAAGAATTGTTTCAATAGTCAGGGTTGGATGTCATTAGAGAGATCATGCCACATTAATCAAACCAACATATGTGCATTCTCATGGACATAAATTACTTCATAAGGTGGGTCGAAGTCATCCCATTATGACAAATCAACGACTAAGAGGTAATATCATTTATTAATCAACATATCGTAACCAGGATGGTGTTCCAACCTCCCTCATTTTTGATAATGTTACTTATTTCTCATATCTTAATTTATATGATTTTTGTTTGGAAAATGGTATTGTTTTTAAACATTCAGCTATTTACTACCCCCAAGGTAATGGATTAGCAGAGTCCACCAATAAAAACCTAATCTGCATTATGAAGAAAACCTTGTTGTCACACCAAAGAAACTAGCACAATGCCTTACCCAATGCCCTGTGGGATGACCGCGTTACCCTCAAACCATCTCTTGGGACCTCCCCTTATTTCATAGTCTATGGGAAATAATCCATCTTACCACCAAAAATATACTTACGTGCTCTAAATTTGTCACAAGAGCCATGGGGCCAACCCTACTCTACCATGTAAAATTTAATTAACACCATAGTCAAACTAGAAGAAGAGAGATAAAAGGCTAGAGAATTTTGTAGTTCACTAGAGCTGAATCAAGTGGTGGTTCAATAAGAAATTCCCAAGAAACAATGAGTTTAACATAGGTGACCTGGTCCTTAAATGGGACAAATCCCATGAGGACAAATGAAAGCCATGAAATTCGAAGCCTTGTGGATTGGACCCTTTCAAGTTAAGGAGAAAATTGGCCAACATACCTATCACTTACTAACCTTGGAAGGGAGGGTCGATCCCCTCCCCATAAAGGATCAAGTCCTTAAATTCTAGTTTACCTAGCATCTCTCGTAGCTGCTCCCCTATCCCTGTATTATAGTTTTCCTTCTGTTTTGTCTTTTCCACACTCATCTCTCAGTCATCATTAGGGGAATTTTGAGGTCTAAAAGGGGCCTCCTAAGGGAATTATAGAATAATAGTGGAAATAATAAAATAATATTACATTACATCATCAAATTTTAGAGGGAAAAAAAAAAAAAAAAAAAAAACTATATTTTCAACTCATATTTTAAACTTATCTCCCTATGGTTTTACTCACATTTCGAGAAAAAACACTCGTTGGATGCAAAATTTGATTCCTCATCTAAGGAGTACACATGTTTCATACTTTTGATGGACCCTACTACATGAAAAATGATAAATACATGAAAAATGTGATTGCAATCATGTTTTTTCATGTATTTCTCATTTTTTGTGTACCAAGGTCCATCAAAAGTATCCAACATGGGTACTTCTTGGATGACAAATTAAATTTTGCATCCAAATAGTACTCCTGCTTGAAATTTGAGTAAAACCTTAGGGAGGTAAGTTAAAAATACGAGTTGAAAAAGTAGTTTTATTATTTTATTATTTTTTAATCTTTTTACCATTTTACTCCAAAAATAGTGATTCATCCCCCATGGTTGATATCATAATCTTCAATCCTATTGGTTCTTATAAAGTTTATTTTGGTTGTACATTTTTCTTAGGAGGCCCATTTTAGACCTCAAAATTTCCCTAATGATTTTTGCTTTTTCTTTTCGGCCATGCATCTAGTCTTATTTTCTTTCATGTATTTTCAGTCATCATAACTTAGTTCATTAATAAAGGTCCTACCCTAAATAAATCATTTTGGAACATCACCTAAGTCAAATTCCCCATATTTGTGGTAGCTCCTATGCCAATGGTTGTATTGTACTCTTGTCTGTGCCCACTCTTCACTATCTCTAAAGTCATGATCAAGGTGAGATGTGAAGACCTATCTTAGTAGGGAGCTCTAATTATCCATGACACCCTATCTTTGACAGTAAAAAACCTTTCTTTTGTCTTTGTTGTATATTTTAAATGAATAGGTTAACCTCGTTGACTCAAAAAGGGGAAAGGAAAACCTTAAAGAGAAACACATATTTCAGGAAAATAATAAAGTCTATGAAAAACCAAAAACAACCTCTCTTGCACGTAAAATAAGTCAAGATCGCTCGTCCACCTTGGCCAAAAAATGCCCAATAAATGAGTGCCAATAAGAAAAAAAAATAAATCAAACAAAGGGTAAAGGGTCAAGAAAGGCTTCCTACGTAGAGAGGTAATGCAATGACTCCACCGAGGTATTGTCTAGGTTCATTGGTAGTAGAGCAACGTTTCTGATTTCTAGGTAATCACTTCATTGGGGTACTATCCAAGCTCACTAGCAATAGAGAAACACCAGAGACCTATAACTACAATGCTGATAATAATTACATCTAATATTATTATTCGTACCCCTATTTCGAGTTGTTGGGAACATCCTTTGTTTTTGTGATTAACAAGTCAAGTCGAAATAGTGGGGAGATTATGATAAATACTAAGGGTAACATGGATATGTCAGTGGGACCTATGATTTTGGAACAACAAACTCATAAGGATTGGTTGCATTCCAAAACAAGAGCAAGTAGAGATACTGAGATTCTACTAGTGAATCGCCAATTGTTGTAATCGTTGCAACAATCCCCAAAAAAAAATTCTATTTCAAAAATTGTCAACCCCCCCTTAACTAAACTTATAGGCTCTATCTACATCTTAAAGTCGTTTCCACATCCTGGCAGTAGGACAAGTTCCCTTTAGGATCCTCGAAAAAAATTCCAAGTTTGCAAGCCTTAATATTTATCTTTCCCCTAAGTCGCAGGTCGCATAAAATGAAATTTAATTAAGTTGCCCATGACCTCCCTTTTCCAAAGTTACACTCAAACCCAGATCTGCGACCCAGTAATCTCTAGTCTCCAAGTTGTTGATTTGATATTTTAGTTTTTTCTGACCTCCTATGTGGTGTGACCCAATGACCTCCCTCTAAATTAAACCCAAACCTAAGTATATTCATATCTTTCCCTGTGTTTTGAATCTCGGATTGTGATCTTTCTTTTGATTTATATATTTACTTGATTTCTCTAATGAATTGTTGTACTGGAAGGTTAGGGGACACATTGGATCTTATGCAGGATTGCAGATGGTGTTCATCTTGGGTTTGGTCTCCCTATACAGGGTCCTAATCCTCTAGAGGGCTACATGGGCACATGTATGGTGTGTGTCGAGAGCCATGGGCCTCCACAATAGTATAAAACATTCCATTGATCCCCGAGGATGCTCCGAGATGCTCGAGATACTCTTATTGGACGAGGAAGATGCACTTGGTTCACCTTTGCCCAACCAACCCCATAGATGTACCATGCACTTGGAATCTAACCCAAGACTTATAGGATACTTTAGCATCACGTACACCATCATCAAATCCCTTGCAAATGATCTACATGAGTCTTTGACTCATTTGGAGGCCCATGAGGTTATTATTGTGCCCCCACACCCACTGGGAGCACCACAGGTTTATTGTTTGGAGAACAAGGGGTCAACCCATTTTCCATCACTTTTGAGGGTCCTATTCTTCATTATGGCACTTATGGACCTCATCGGCCCACTTGGAGGGCCCTGCGACATGTATTGTTTTTCATATCACCTCTTAAGATGCTTATTATTTTATTTATGAGCTAGTTTGGGGGGCTTGTCACTAAAAGTTAGGTTATTAGCACATTATTTTATTTTGGGGGCTTATGTAGGCCTATGAGACTAATTCGAGCTCATCATTAGTGTATAAGTACAAGTGATATGAGTTCATTTGTTCATCATCACTTTGGATTGGATCTCTTCTCTCCCTTGAGAATTTTTCACTTTTTCTTGGAGGATGAATTGAAGCTTTATGGATGAATTTTGACGTGTGGATTTGGTTTATCTTATATTGGAGCTTCTCTATTGTTAAATTGTGGACGGTTGGATATGTTGTATTACATGTAAGTACATGATTTTAATGTTATTCTTGTTTTACTTTGTCATAAACATTGGACCGAGATTTTCACTATTTTTAGGGCTAATTGCTGCACACATTTACTACTTAAATTATGGAATTTTGTCTCTTTATAGTATCTCTCAATGTATGGTCCATGTAATTTGAATGAAATCTCCTAGGGGTGATTCTATCAATGAATTTATCTTGATAAGTCGTCACCTTTTGCACATCGAAGTATAAAAGCTACAAGATTGATTCCCTTTGACCTAGAAGGCTAGTGTAGTAGTCTTGAGGCCTCCTTGACTAAGAAACAAAGGTCTTCATTCATATTTATCATAGAATTCAGTCTCCCAAGACTAAGGCATTGATCTACCAAGAGGTAGTCAACTAATATCAACTCCTTTTCACCTTTTCCTAGGTCTAGCCAAGTTGGGTCACCTAGGCATCATTTTCCTAACGAATTAGCCCTCCAAAATGTTTGATCTCCTAGCCTTTCTCGCACTGGTGTCTCCTAAAGGCCTCCTCCAATTTTGAAAACATTCCAACGGTGGATTTGTAAGAAAGGACAAGCCCTAGCTCTGAGATCAAACTTTTCCCTAGCATCCCCAAGGCCAGTGCCACATAGGATCAATTCAACACCTTTAGGTGGATATTATTTCCTTGATACCTTCCCCACATTGTCTAGGTTAAGAACATCATTGGTTGCTAAACTCTTTCCTCCTAACCTAGGTTGGGTCCACTTGGTCCCATGTGGTCCCATTCCTTTGAAAAGGAAATTCTTCAAGAACCATCCATGATACCAATTTCAATAAGAATTTTAGGGATTGGGAAACTCTTTCACAAGTCATGTTCCCTAAACACAATCCTCAAATCCTCCTATCCTTCTCCTAGAAGACATTGTACCTTGCTTAGAAAGCAAGCAAGCTTTATCCTTCAACCTCTTTTTGAAAGGGATCATTTGGGTCACTCCACATCCACTTATTGATTTGTCCTTCATTTTTAGCTCCATAATATACCGAGTCTTATCCCATCGGTGAAAGTCTGTAAATAGTAGGGAGCCTCAACTGAGGTGACAATGGGCTAAGTCTCCATTTGTTTCCCTTGGTCTATCATTTTCCCTTCAGGGATCCCCTTTAGGTCCCCTACTAGTTCGAGTGGTAACAATGTTTAAACATGAAATTTTACCCCCAACAAACATCATTTTATGTCTCAAAATGCTCCTAGAAGGTTTCAAACTCCAATTTATCAAATTAGGTCCCACCAATAAAATTGGTCTTGTGAGTTGCTTCCTCCACTGTATCCACTCTAAAAGCATTGAGATGGTTGAAAATGAATATAATGATCCAATCTAGATCAATATCATAAAGGTAGATATTTCACAAATGAAAGAGTAACTTCATATTAATAGCTTACCATGATGCAAGGTTGGTTATGATGATTTTGATTACTAGGCAATCTCTATGGCTTTTAAAAAAGTAGTTGCGCTAGTGATGACTAGCAATTACTACAAAATTAATATGTTTTTGATGTAAATCCAAACCATATTCCTTAAGGGATGCATTGTGCATATATTACAATAAATAAAGGTTTATGGATGTTTTGGTCATAATTGTATGAATTTATCATAATCACTTTAATGAGTATCTTGATTTCCATAGTATAAGGAATGTTTTTTTCATAACTATTTACTTGTCCAAATAATTTTCTCACTTTTAATGCACTCACGATTTTGAACTTAATATTTCTCAATGTGATGAGTATTATCTTGAACTCAGGTAAACTATGAATTATTATGATGTCAAGGAAAAAAATTTCACAAAAATAATATTGGATTGACTTGTCATAGCTTTTCCCTATAAGGATTTATCCCTTCTTCAAGTGGGATTTCGTCTTCAATAATACTTTTATCATATGTTTTCAAATCATATAAATCCACGCAAATGCATCTTTATATTTTTGAACATTTCAAAATATTTTTCTTTATAACTTATATGCATACATTTTATGGGCATGGTAATCCCAGTGGCCATATTCCTAATTGTTGGGTGTGCATTTCTAGCATGCCATTGACATGAATTGTGTGTCATGGGAAGGAATTTGTGTGCCTATGTGTGTGTATTTGTGGAATTCTTCTGGCATGCATTTAATATGGTAGGCATGTATAATGTGGGAGTGGTAATCGCAATAGGAACTTTTTTAAGGGTTGAGTGTGCATTTTGTGCCTTGAGAATCCATTCCCAGCATGCCTTTGGCATAGGTGTGCATTGTGTGCCTTAGGCATGCAATTTTTGTTGCCTATGGACATGCATTGGTAGAAGAATTATGGCATGCATATACTATGTTAGGCATGCATATTATGGGCATGGTAGAAAAAGGTTGAGAAAGTTCAGAAGGGCACAATTTTGAGCCTAGAAATCAGGTATTGAACAAAGTTTATATTATTGGAAATCTCTTGAAGAGATGAGTCCAATGATGATTGTGATTTTGGGTTTTGAAATGTATTGTGTAGTGAAAAAAAATTGGGACCTTCTTCATTTTCCTTAAGGGAAGTTAGGGTAATAGGGTGAGGTCATTACACTATATACAATGAAGCATAAATATGGATTTAAGTGCACAACAATTTATTTATTCATTTAATTATAATCCACTCATTGAAACATTGACAAACTGACTATCATCAAATGCAAAAATTTTGTTAGGTCCACATTGAAAATGCCCCTAGTGCATCCCTTCTTTAGCGCCCACCTCCAATGGAATTTTCCCACTCCCCATCACCACTCTTATGGATGAGTAAAATAGTGCATCATAAAATTTCCTATGGTCGTCACTTTTCACATCAAAGTTATGCCATCATATGTGTCAGACAAGCAACAAATTCTTGGTAGACTGAACCTTTATATACATTCCACATGGAAATCATGAACATCAAATGTACGGTCGTTAGTCAGAACTATGATGCAAATTTTGAATGAAAGTTTGGAGGATTAAGTCTCCCCCAACTACCATATAGTAGTCTTTGTTTGTTAAACATATGATGGTAGGATTTGTGTGTCTCAGGTTCAACTATACCAACAAACAAGGATAATCCACTTTATCTAACTTCTATTGTGCATTCATTGAAACGATATCAATGAAGTGTCATAAATTATGTCAAATGTTCTAGTTAGTAGTTGTCAATATTGAACAATATTAGGTTTAGTTTTATGTTTGTAGGTGCTTGATTTGAATTCATTTAGGCTTACTAGGGATGCCATCCACACAGGGGCTTCACTCAATGAACCTATGATATAGCACGTGCATTTATGGCATACTAAACAATACTCTTAATTTGACTACATATTGGAAAATACCTCTAAAAATCACATTATTTAACCCCCTACCAATATGAACTCAATACACCTTCCCAATTTTAAAAACTCCTACTTTCACTTGATATAATAGATATCCACTTTTGCATTAACATTTTTTATACCCCTTTATATTTTTTTATTAACTTTGAGTTCCATGTTTTATACCTATCAATATAAAAACCCTTGACTTGCTATTATATGCTTAAGATATTATGTCATTTTTTTCTCAATATAGATCCCTTAATATAAATGCATATGGTATGGTATTGTACCCAGTAAATCCCCGTGGCCATCCAATGTGATTTCTTTGTGAGTTATTCCTTGAAATATATATTCTCAAAAAACCCTTTGAATGCTTATTTTGATTTTGTTTATAAAGCATGAAATAAAAATATATATAAACACACCAGACTTTTCAAAATATATATATAACCTTTCAAATTATTAAAACATTTCACATCAGAAAATATTAGAAAATGATAATTTTCACGGTAAAAGAGGTAAACTTCAAAACCATATAACTTTGTCGTATTGAATGCAAATTGAGTTCTTCATTACGAACATAATTTTCATGCATATTTATATCCTCGATTAATTATTTGTATTAAATTAGGTGAAGTAAACATCAAATTAAATTTCAAAATCTATAACTGAAGTAAAACTATTGAGGCGACATTCTCGAAAGTTGTTGATTATCGATAAAGAAAGCCAATCATTCCCAATTATTGTATTCACGTCAATGATGCAACGAAAGATAATGGAAGATATTTCATAAGCCAATCATATAATTTACACAATAGTTTTAAGAAAAATAAAACGTTTCCACATCAATTTTACTCAACTCAGAACCTAGAATTTTTAAAAAATCAAATCAAATCTTAAAAGTGTTAGATTATCTAATGTGAAAGCTAAGTAAGATTGTCTTGATAACAAAAACAAAAGAAAGACTGGACAGCAGGGCAGCTGATGATGATCACAAATGATAGAGTTAGGTATCTAATGATAAAAACAGAAAAAGAATGGAGAAGAAGTAATAAAAACAAAGAAGGAAAGAATGGAGTAGAAGGTAATAAAAACAAAGAAGGAATGGACCATAAGATTGATAATAATTGAAATAATTTAATAAAAGGAAATAATATTTGTAAAAAAAATTATAGAGCAAGATAATATGATTAATAATAATTTTTGTTACACCGAAACCATTCTCGAGAGGTGGGAAACTTGTTCCAATGGTTCCCGCACTCCCAGGGGTTTTGGCACTGTATGGGAATGTTACCTTTTTAGTAGGAGCTTCATTGAGAGCCGGGGAAATTTTCGGGAGCTTTGAAGACTCTTTTTTTGGAGTTCCTACATTTCCTTGGGATTGGGGAATACAAAGCATGTAGAGAAATATGTTGAACTGCCCACAAAATATGAGCCTATGTTGAAACCTTAGCAGGAGGAAAGGCCAAAGACATCCTTAACACTGATATCCTTAAGTAAGAAACTGGAGCAATCTATTGATGGGTTAAGGAAGCGTTTGGCACCTCAATGTAAGGGCGATATCTGGGATGTCACGCTGATGAGTATTTGTTTTGTTGAATTTAGTTGAATTTAGGCTTCTGTGATCCATATCAAGATTAAGATAATTCTTCGACTAAAATCACATGATAGAATATTTGTTGACACGTTTCGAACCAACCAGAGTGGTTCATCATCAGGACAAGTTGAATGATTAGATCTAGAATGCAATTAAATAGTTAGAGCAGAGCCTCCAACAACTATAATTATTGACCAAGTTACGGCTAGATTGACCACCTAACGACTATATTAGATGAGGGAACGACTAGCTTAACCTGACACAGAAAAAAGGGGCAACAGAACAATTATAGGTTATTTCTTTATTAAATTAACGGTTAGTTAATTTAATAAATTACGAGTAAAATTACTAAGGATTAATAATATTTTTAATTAATTAAATAAAATTTTAATTGTTTATTATCAATTTGTCACTTAGATTGAGGTTGATAGTAAGTTAATTTATTATATAATATATATAATAACTAAGGATTAAAATATTTTCAAATAATTAAACCATAAATTTAATTGTCTATTAAAAATTCAAGATCTAACAAATTTTTTTTTTTTTTGTAAGCTTGGTAGGACTCTTCTATTTTCATGTCCATTACATACCCCGCTACAGGGGAAGGGTAGCCCAAGATTTGAACCCAAGACTTCGGGTTCGGTGAGACTTTATTTCCATGGCCACTGCCACTTGAGCTACCCCATGCGGACAAAGAAAAATATTCAAATAATTAAAAAAAAAATAAAAATTATTTTGTTGTTTATGTATATATATAGCGGAAGATTGTGTGTATATTGTATGTGGCAGTCAATGCTTAAACATTAGAGTTCTTTTTTCTTGTAAGAATAACTAGAAAAACATGTCAGAGAACTGATAATGAACTTGACATTTTATATATATAAAAAGGAGAGACTCAAAGAGAAGAGACACCCAGAGAATATATTTATATATAAGAGAGATTTGATATTTATTATTTATATATTTAAATTAATTTTAATATTTGAATATTTTGATTATTATATAAATTATATAATTAAAAAATATATATATTAACGCTTCCAATTAGTCGTTTCCTGTAAATTTTGGGGATTTTGGGGAAATTTATAGCCATTTCGGACACCCATACCCAAGTTCCCAACATTCCCACGGTCCAGAAACTCATGCAACATAGATAATAATTGAAATTTAATAAAAACAAGAAAAAAATAATGTAAACAAGTGTAAGATATTTTGCAATAAAAAATAAATAAATAAAATGACAACACTTGAAAATGAAAATTTGAAAAAAAAATTGATAACAAAGTATATCTTTTGCAATAAAAATTAAATAAATAAATAAAATGACAATATTTGAAAATAAAAATTTGAAAAAAATGATAACAAAGTAGTAGAAATCACATGATCAAAAGTTAATAAAAATAAATAAAATTAGTGTACAATCTAATAAAAATAAAAAATAATAACAAAGTAGTAGAAATCACATATTGAAATATAATAAAATTAAATAGAATTACTGTACAATCTAATAAAAATTAAAAATAATAACAACGTAGTAGAAAAAATTAAAAATAATAACAACGTAGTAGAAATCACATGATTGAAATTTAATAAAATTAAATAGAATTACTGTACAATCTAATAAAAATAAATAATGTGAATAAGTGTAATTTATTTTAAGAGATTTTTTTAATGAAAATAAGGTAATGGTAATGATATAATTGAAATCTAATACAAATAAAAAAATAAATGATTTATCTAAAATAATATGTATGAATGTAATTCATTTCAAGAGAAATTAGTTTTTTTATATGGAAAAGAAGGCACTTAATGATAAAAACAAGAAGAAAGAGATTATAATAATGAACTTAATGATATCCCCCATGGGTTGACTCTAGTTGTCAACAATGAACAAAGCATGGGATGTGACAAGGCTTCGTATCACCCCTCCTCCTCACATGCCATTGACTTTGAATTGTATTTATGACCACCGTCATTGAATATTCCACCCACAACGCATTATGAATGGCATTGACCACACTCATGTGAGACACTCCGGGATTCCTATGAGGGGAATTTCTATGCAAGATAACGTCTCCTTTTTCTTTCACGCATGTTTGCTATGTCCCTTTATTATGAGTCTTCTAGGTTTGTTTAGCTTTTCCCTTCCTCTAGTGGCTATGACCAAATAATGTGCACGTTGTCACAAAGAAGGTGGTGGACATGGTAATGTAGGAAGTACTCAAGATAGATTTTGGGTTGAATCCTTAGTATACGACTATCAAATTCATACCCCACCTGAAATTCAATAAGAAATTCATGGAGTTGAAGAGGAGATGCACCAAGAATTTGAGGGCATATTGGATTTAGAAGCTCTAAATGGTTTGGTAGCCTAGATTTTGGACACTGGAAACACTAGAGATCACAAGAATCATTACCTCTACATTGTTGACTTTTACTCACATGTTAAGCTACTTCTTGGTAAGGTCCTCATTGATGGGGAGAAGTGCAGAACAACATCGTAAACAAGCTCAAGGAGTTGAATATGTTAATGAAGGATGTGGAGGGTCCTCTGACAAATCTAAAGATATGTTCACCTATAGGGTCTACATTGTCACCCTATTGCAATGGACTGGATTAGGCCGTCGATCTAGATAAATCTTTGTCTTCTGGATGCCCAATTTTTTCTTTATTATAGTTATGTTTATGTAGTTTAGAATTTTGGTTCCCCTGCTGGTTTTACCAAGGGATGATTTTCCCAACCATGGGACAACTTTTTTTGTTTTAGTTAAACACAATTTAGAATGGACATGCATCCATATAGGTCTATCTATATTTTAATGTTCCTAAATGTTGGTTTCCCCTCTATGGGGCAACAAATCTAGCTAAACTCTTTATATGTTGGGTATGTTTTCCTTAGTTATTTTTTGGACTATGGATCACCAACTATTTTGTCTCTGGTATCATTTCCCTTGCGGTGGGCTAGAGACAGATAGTAATTGTAGTGAGATGTAATTTTTTCAAATATCAATAGAATTCCTAAACTTACAAAAAAAAAAAAACATAATAATAAAAACTAAGGGAAAAATTGACAACAAGGCACTTAATAATAGAAAACAAAATTAAATATTGACAACAAGGCAATAGGAATGACAATTATTATGGAATGTATTATAAAATATAATAAAAATAGAATTAATGTGTATGAAGGTAAGTCATTTTAAAAAAGAATAACTATTTGTAATTAGAATAAATTTGAATATATTTGATCCAAGTGGACAGTAGTGGCTACCAATCTCTTCCATTCACTCAACAATTCTCTACTTCTTGGAAGTTTCTCTTTGGTTTTTTGGGTTCCAAATTTTAGGGGTCATTATGAGGCAATAAATGATGTTTTTTGGAAATTCAAGGGGTCAAGCATTACCATGTAATTCCCTAGTCCCACCCAGAAGTTGTAATTCTCATATAGTTCTTTCAAGCAGGCTATTGTGTGACTCAAATTGTATGCAAAATTTGCATGCCTAAGAAGTTGATGTACCAACTAACCACCTCAGGGCCCTGTTGTAGCTGCTGCAATAACCCCCAAAAAAAAATTCTCTTTCAAAATTTCTGGACCCCCCTTGACTAAACTTGTAGCCTTCATCTACGTTTCAAAGTCATTTCCACATCCTGGCAGCAGGACAAGTTCCCTTTGGGCTCCTTGAAAAAAATTCTAAGTTTGCAAGCCTTAAAGTTTATCTTTCCCCTAAGTCGCAGGTTGCATAAAATGAACTTTAATTAAGTTGAAAAATGACGACCTGCGACCTCCTTTTTCCAAAGTTACACTATGACCAAACATATTTGCAAATTCGCACAATAGCTAAACATCTGACTCCCAAATTTGCAACCCGACTAGCTTGCAACTTTTCGACCTCTACCTTTGAGGTCACCAAGTCGCACCATAGCTGCAGGCTCAACCTACATATTTGTGACCCCTCATTCCTCGTGACTTTGTGACCTTTAACTTGGAGGTTACTAGGTATCAAGTAACTTGGATGTTGACTCTGCGAACTTTACCTTGGAGGTCACTAGGTCGCAAGTAACTTGGATGCCAACTTTGCGACTTGGACTTACCTGTGACTTTGCGACCTCTCCAAGCCCCACATGTGTGACCATTCTCTGTTTAAACCACTCCCCCTATTATTCATTTTTCCAATTGACTAGAGTGCTTGAGCAGTAGAGATTCTGGGTAACTGGGCAAGGCGCAACTCCCTCCAGCTAGGTGTATGTTCCCCTTCCCCATCAATAATTTTTTCTTTCCATTTGTCCTGCTCTATATAACAACCCTATGCCTTCCCTTATAGTGGGGTTTTATCTTCCCTTCAGTCATTCTCAAACCCATTCCACCCTAAAACCCTCTAGTCTTATGTTCTCTTCATTTAACTTTTCATTTCCCAAGAAACAAGCCTAACGTAAGGTCCATCCCCCTTTTCTCTTAGCTACTTAGGTTTTTCAGGGTCCAGTAATGCCCAGATTCCCATTTTGAACCTCGGATTATCCGCCAAGTCACCAAGAGGAATAAGTCACACCATTAATAAACATGATAGGCCCAATCCATCAACCTTGTGACCTATCAAACCCCATGAGCTTGCAACCTCTTCACCCAATGACCTCACAACGTCTTCACCTAGTGACATTGTGACCTACCCATATATATGACCCAGTAAGCTCTATTTGCCAAGTCGCTAATTTGATAGTCTAGTTTTTTCCAACCTCCTATGTGGTGTGAACAATGACCTCCCTCTAAATTGAACCTAGGCCCAATACTATCCATATATTTCCCCAAGTTTTGAATATCGGCTTGTGATCTTTCTTTTGATTGATATAATCCACGTAGTCACTCTCAACTTGGGACTATTTGTTTGAAATTCTATGTGACAATGATCTAGATTGTATATCAATCTCATATTTCTCTAGAGACATGGCACCTCTAGTGGCTAATTCCTCTCATTAGAACACTAAGAGTAGTTCCCAGGAAGTCTCTGAAGGACCACCACCACCCATCTACCAGGATACAAACTGCAATGTCAATAAGGCCACCAAACTCTCATAGTTAGACATGTATTCCTAATTCTCTAAGAAGAAAATCCTTTAGGATCAGGAAGAATTTAGAGTGTACATCAAAATCAAGAGGTCTTGGCTTCACAAAGTGGCCACACATCTACCTATTTTCCCTTCTGTAGAGGCCATTGACTAGATACTGCATAATACTAATACAAATTGTTGGGTGATAAGGAGCCACACAGGCGAGGACTTCGCCGATATTCCTTCCATAGATATTTCTTCTTATTACAAGTTGTCGGAGAGAGACGAGACCTTCAATACCAAGTTGATGTCATATTTCGAGTAGCGACTAAGGACATCATAAGATCATGATGGCAATACCCCTCTAAATTTTGAGTAAAGGATGATCAATTTTATAGGACAGAGGGCCTAAGCAAGGTCTACCAACTCATGGTTGCAATAGTGAATTGGTTATATGATAGGTTATACATTCATACATTTCTCGGGACCTAGGTACCTATTATGTACATTTTTGCTACCAGAGGCACTATCTTCAATTGGGTGAGCATTCTTACTTCATCACTGAAGACCAACATATAGGTAGCAAATAATCTAGAGAAATACCAACCATCAAAGTTCTATATGGCATCATACCTATTAGACGCAGTGTGTGAAATATGCCATTTTAACAATGGGAGCTACAATTTGACATCAGAGGCATCTTATGTCATGCATTTGCATTACAAAGTTATTTGGGGCCCCGTCTATAAAAGTGTTGGAAATAAAATGACAACAGGGAAGGGACCCTAGGTTCAGGCTCAGATGGCCAACAAGGCTTTGATGTAGTCTAGGACAATGATGACATTTTCACCTTACCCAGAGGGCAAGGAGTCTCACTCGAGGCATGTCGCGACTGAAGTTAAATGGAGTTGGGAGGGGTATCGATGGAATGTAAATAACATGTAACAATAACTCATCACACTCAATTTGCTGGACTATATAAGATTGTCATCCCATTCATATCATCACAGGAAACTATCTAGTGGTTAATAAATCATTTAGGATTTTAAAGAACCCTTAAAGAACACAGCGATACAGTATAGGACCCAAATTGCTTCTTCCATTACTTGGAATATAATGGAGTACATGACAAAATACAAAATGCTCAAGGCATGTTCATCAAATACACATAGAATACTTTCATAGAATATAACTGATAGAAATGAAGATAAGCAGAGATGAGGGTAGTCCTATCTCTTCCGCAACCAGTCTAGCTCTCGGGATCCTTCCTTGGCTCACCCACTTCATCACCAACCCCCTCTCCTTCTATCTCTTGTCTTTTATCCTTTATTCCACATTCCCACTGCCAATTCCATTTGGTTGATTTCGCCCTCAGTTGTTTCCCCTACTTGATTGCCTCTATATTATTCTTCCACCTTGCCACAACTACCCGTTCACTCCCTATTCATGTCCATTTCCTTTCACTATCATCTCCGCAACCTGGACCATTGTCCCTGCTACCTGTTCTTGACTTTTCTTCCCGCCAACACTCAAAATTCAAAACGAAGGCCCCAATAGGCCCCGACCATAGTCCTTTGACTCATCTTCGAGTTAATCTATCTCCAATGTTGTCACCTCTATAGCTACTCCTGGGGAGTCTTTGCCATCATTGGGTTTTTCTATGTTTATTCCTCCTCTTGTTGTGCTACCGCATTTGCCCCTTGCTGTGTTGGTCCTGTTGTTTCTGCTGCTTTTGCCCCTTGTTGTGTTGGTCCTGCTATTTTTACTACACCCCAACCTTCTTTTCCAAATGAAGGCCCCAACTCTAGTACTGTGACATTTTTTTCCTAGCGGAAGCCGTTATAATCTTCTAATGTCATCTGCCAGACACTTGTAATGGTTTCTTCTTGTTGGAGAAACTCAGCCGCTGATATGGAGTTCGGTTGCTCGAGTCGGACATATTGTAGTGTGTTCCACTATTCTTCGACCTCATCATATACCCCCTGTAGTGCTTTGACCTGTTTATGGAGTAGGGGCCTTAGGTCCAGGATTTTCTTCTTTTTCACGGTCGATTCCTCCTCGATTTGTTGTATTCTGTCCTCAAGAGAAGCGATCTCATCATCAATTTGTCTCAATTGGCCTTTATCCTTGCAGGTCTTACCTTCAACAATGCGTTGTTGGAGTTGTTGGTGGAGTGGATAGACTGGTTGGTTGTTGATGGCCAAGCTGTCTGGCCAATTGTTGAATTGCTCCAGTAGCACATACCCATCCACTAGGGCATCATTTAGCGCTACTTTGAGGGCAACGACAGTGTTTAGTTTTTTCTCGATTTCTATGATGTAGCTTGTAGTTGGATCAGTCAGCACTGCTCTAGACATGTCTAAGTTATTCTTCAATTCCTTTTTGGTGGCCATGAGTTCTATGCATGTTGCCCAAATATGGTCGCAACAGTTGACCAAAGTGAATGCTAAAAAATCCTCAGGCGCCTCAATTACCAAATCGGCCACCTTTGGCCAAAGTGATCTCATCTTTGACGTTACCTGGTTGACCTGTGATTGCAGCTGTTGATTGGTCTATCAGATATTATCTCGCTTCATCATGATAGCAATGATTTGTTTCTTCTGCTGCTCATTCTCAATGACTAGGCCATTGTGGATCTGCTTAGCCCTCTGAGCTACTTATTGGATAAATCAATGTTGAAGGTTCTCTAACTTCATTGTTGATGGATCTGGGAAATTTCTTTGCAAGGGTTGACCACTAGAAATGGATTTTTCCGAGTGGTCATGGGGGGAAGTTATAGGCTATGCAGACTCAAAAAAATGGTGAGTGGGAGGGAGAATGATTGGTTCTGGAACAATGAGGAAACTTAAATGAAAATAGGTTTCAAATAGTTTGATTGTAGTTGATTGTGGTTGTGAAGTGATTGGTTCGTTGCCTGGCAGTGGACCCGTTCCTAGTAATAGAGATACCAGGGAGGTTTGAACAACATTATGGCCTTCACCCCCATTCAATGACTCAATGGACTAGATAGTTGAGTCGACTTCCATTTCATCTGTGGTTATATGAGTGTTTAGAGGGATCGTGTCATAGAGGTGGAAGCAGTATGGGGGGAGGGATCTCATGACCCGGGTGAAACTGTAGAAGTGGATCATGGGTGTTCTTCAACAATTGGGTAGGCCAATGCTGATTGGAGTCTGTTAGAGTTGGTCTTGTCAGTCCTTCGTCGGAGATCAAAACTCTTTCTGCATTTCATTTTTAGGTGTCTCGCTCCATTCACTCAGCTGCATTCCGCTAAGGGCATGCCATAATCTGACGGAAGGGTCTTGTCAGTCATTACCCCTCCTGCTTTGTACCTGCTGGCTTAGGTCTATTCATCAAAGTTCATTAAGTGAAAGTCAATATTTTGTCTTTTGATGGACAAAAAATCATGTCAGTCATAGGTCTAGGGTTTCATAAGTCGTGTCTTCAAAGTACTCAATAAATGCCAGCAGGCTAGATGGAGGTTCAACAAGTTTCATCTCCAGATTTTCATCATCCATAATGCTCAAGGGTGATTCCTCTTCAAAACTCTATTTTGAAGAGGAAATCGTCAAATTAATGTTTATGATAAATATGTAAAGTTCTCCACCATGAAGTACTTCAAAAGTAGATTCTGATCATCCTTTGCCAAATTCCATGTCAGCTACCCCTGCAAAAAAAAAAAAAAAAAATTGCCAAAAATCTCATCATTTTAGTCAAAAATCCAAAAAGGAAATGTGAAATACAGAGTTGCATTAAATTGTGGAAAAAGTGCAAAAACAAAACATTGCAAAAGTCGGTTTTGAAGGCACAAAAATCAAAACCATGTCTCCATGTCTTTATACAGATGTTATCATAAGGATCAAGGTCATTTTAAATGCCAAGGTCGGAGAGAAGCCTTTCAAAGTGAATTGGGTGAGCCAGCACACGTTTTGGGTAAATTTGGAGGTGTCTTGACAAGCGCGGCGCATACAGTAGGTGGCGCGGCACACTAGGCCAACGTGGCACATTGGGCGCGGTGCACCGGTAGCGCGCGGTGCATAGAACAGGCGGCGCGGCGCATACAATCTAACACCCAAAAAACGCTCGAAATTCCTCCAAATCACCATTGAATTGCTTGGACGTGCTAGGTAGGGTCGACACCTCGGTGGTTCATCCATTTTTGTGTGTTGTGTGATGGTGGTTTATGGTTCCAAATGTTTGAAACAAAATTTCCAAACCCTACCTCCAAAAATCATTATGTCAATTGCTGTTAAGGGTTGCAAATTCATCATTTTGTTACCAAGGCTCCCCTTCAATCCCATCTATCCCTTTTTCCTTCATTCCCTTTTTCCTTATACCATATCCCTTTGAATGTCATTGTTCCCTATCCCCTAAAATTACTAAACCCTTATCCCCAATTCCCTTTCACCCATTGCCCAATATAAAACCCCAAACCCTACCCTATGCAAAGTTCCCAAACCCTCCTACATTGCCCTAAATAAAATCTATCCTAATACTCCTAATCCCTTCATATTTTCCCTCCCTAACAGTCCCTTGTTACATTGCTCCCTTGGTGACAGATTCAACCATATTACAACAGCAGTCCAACACAGTCTTGTGACCAGCTTTCATTTCTCCAAGCAGTTTTCATAGCATCAATTATGTCATCTAATCATTCATCCGACTATGAGGTGGAAACTCAAAGTGACTCACCCACAGAAGAACATGCACCCCAGAGGCCTCATAAAAGTGGCAGACATGTTAGAGAAGAACCGACTACCCTCACAGAATTGCAGGCATGCCCTCTTGCCGTCTCTTGTTTCCAGTCTCAGTCATGCTATGAGTTTTGTGAAAGGGTTGCAAATGTTCAATTTCACCATGAGTCGGCTCGCCTATTTGTTCTAAATTGACATGGTGCTCAAGTTACTTTGGCCGGTGTTACTTTCACACTTACACCAGACTCTATCTCATTAGCTACCGGCATGCCTAATATTGGAGAGCCATGGAACAAGAGACAAAAAGTTGACCGACAGCATTATGAGCCATATGTTAAACCTGGTTTTTTGAGGCAGCTTAAGAGGGTGTTTCCCTTCCGATATCTTAAAGATGAATATGCCCCTCTAATGAAGTTAATTATGAAGTATTTCAGTTGTGAAGGTCGTTTCTCCCGGTTATATGCTTATCACATCAGGTTGCTCATGCATTTCACCCAGGTACGCATGATGAACATCCCACATTTCATATGCCGAAACATAGAGAGGATGACCTCGCTTGTGCAACACAAGACCCCTGAGCAGCAGTTCAACAGCATTTGTCATTTTGCTCTCATCAAGATTTTGGTGGTGCATCAGCTTGATTTACAAGGTATCACTTGGGATGATTTCATCTCTCATGACTTCTTCTGAGCTTCACAGGGATTATCAAAGGTTAAGCATGACATAGGGGGACCTTCTCATCAGTATGAGCGCCATGAGACCGCTAGTGTGCCAGTATTCATCACATATCAGAGGGGCGCTAGACATTTCTTTGCAGCAGCAAAGCGAGTGTTATCTCCACCCGGGGTGGAAGGGGCCTCGCTTCCGACATCAGTACTATAGGTACAGGACAGAGGTAAGGAGCCAATGCATGATGAGGGGCCATCAGGTGAACGAGAGACCGACTTCATTCTCCTTCATGATGATGATACAGATATGGGTCCGCAAAGTGCGTAGCTTAAAGAGATCATCCAGGAGCAGCAAACAGAGATCCAAGCCTTATCCCTTGACTTGGAGAGAGCTGAATGGAGTATGAAATACCTAGAGCAGAGGAACAAACAACTTGAGCATCGGCAAGCTAAGATAGAGTTGCAACTGATCAAGGAAAATCGGCAACACATCATGGCAGCACAAGGTAGACCTATGGAGCAAAGAGACGAGGACCGGGGGTATGTTTTAGAGAAAGTGAACATTCACTTGGAGAAGCTATTGGAGAAGGCTAATAGGGAAAAATCAATGCTGAGGTGCATGACTTACCGTTACATGGCCCGAAACATGAGCTCCAAAGCGAGAATCAGGAGCCTAAAGGCGAAATTGAGGAAGGTGACAAAAAGACAAAAGAGGCAAAAAGAGCAAGATCAGCTCCAAATCTTGGCCAAGGCCTCTTTGGCCCAGCATGACATGTGATGGATAAGGTACAACCCAAATTTCAGGAAATTTGGAGCACATTTTTGCATTTTGAAATTTTTTGCACAAAAAACAGGGTTTTTCTCCCTATGCGTCGCGCCCCCTGGCACGCGCTTTTGATAGGGAGCTCCAAATCAAAAAAGTTTATATTTTTGGATTTTTCATGAAAAATCATAGATGCTGGTGCATGGCCAAGAAATTTTGGCAAGTTTTGAGTCCCCAGGAGGTCGAAAGCACCCAAAAAATGACCTCTCTGCCCCTATTTAGACACACAGGAAGCAGTCTTGCGAGATTGCAGTTTTGGAGGGGAAAATGGCATCCAAATCAAAAAATTCCACTTGGGTTGGAAAGTAGACAGGCAAGGCTTTCCAATAACCACACTTGGGCTCAATTTGGACTTCAGGAAGTGCCACAAAACCATCTCCAAAGTGGCGCGATGCATACATCTTTTGGCGCGGCGCACAGAGACCCAAAGGCCAAATCACTTCCGCTCTGCGAGATTTCGATTTGTTTCAGTGCAATTTTCTCCAAGTAAATTTGTCAAAGCCTGTTCAATGATTTTTGGCTATGGTACTGTGGTTTAGAATCGAAGATAGTTGAAAGTGAATATTGGCGCGTGGGTGAGTTAAACGAAAATTGCAGGTGGGCCTGTTCATTAACAATATATGTTTTCTCTTCATTAAAGGCGCATCTTATTTAAAAGCCATGTTATTAAAATGATAGTTGTTATTCAAACAGCCAAAAGGAAGGTGAACAGTCACCCCAGAAGATCTACGCTACATTTTTATTTTTATTTTAATTGGTCATCAGAGAAATTAAATGTAACGCTGCTTCTGTTACTAATGGTTGGCTTTTCATTTCCGTTTGTAATGATTTAACAATCCCCAAACTTTGGGTCGATCGACTTTCTCATGGAAAAGCTTATTTATTGTATTGAAAGTCATTTGTAAAGGGTTGGAGTTTCTGGGAATAGCGTGGAGAAAAACTCAGCACTTTCATTGTACAGTTTTGGCTTGGAAATTAATAGAATGATGCAGCTCTGATTCATGAGATCCCTGTGGTCTGAGTTTAGCAAATGTGTTTTTCTTTCTAAGTTTCATATGTATTCTGTTATGTTTACCATCCATTCATAATCATTTCTGGTTTAATGCTCTTAAGTAGAAGAGGTAGAATTCAGTTTATGCTCTGCCTTGTAAAGCATTCATATTTTGTGTATCATCTTCTGTCTGAAAAGGATTCAACCGAATGCCCTTTTTAGCTTTTCTCAACAGTCTTTCCGCTCCATTTTATTTAAATCTAATTTGCTAAACCTCCTGCCTATCTTGCCTCACGAAATATCCTGTGGCTTTGATTTAATTTCCCAGCTCATGCGGTTCTTTGGTCCCACACAGCCCAGAGAATTTAGTCATTCAAAAATAGCCTTTTTCCATATCTATTTACTAGCCTGAAATCAGTATTCAGTTTAAGTCATCTCAGACCATATTGTTTATTTCCTCACTGAGCGTGACCTGGAGAGAGCCCTCTCCTGTTCTGGTAGGGCTAGCTACCAGACTGAGCGTGGTTTGTGGTTACCCTGAATTTTTCCTTCTTTCAGCCTAAGGCAGATTTAGGCCTAACATAGTGGCGACCATACTGGGGACCAAAATTCTTTGTTTGTTAGTCTTCTTTGTTGCATAAATGGTAGGATTAACCTACAAACACCCCAATACTTCTGATAATTCTAAGCTTCCGGAGGATAAGTTTAGGATTTGATAGGCTGAGTAAGTTGTTCATTTCCTTTTGATTTTTTTGAAAATAGCACACTGGCTTCAAGAAGATATACCAGAGCTAATCTAGATCTAGATCCTCCTCATATCTACGAAAATCCCAATTTGATTCCAAGACTTCTTTGTCAAGAGAGCTCTATAAATCCCGTGTTCAAATCCCATTCATGTCCTGACATTTTTGAGTATCTTGAAGAGCTTGATTTTGATGAGCAGTTCAAAATATCATTGTTTGAGACCAAATCCGAAAGGGCTGTTAACTCTACTATCCCCAATCCACAGTTTCTTGTAGACCTAGAAACTGAAAGGGCTAACCAGTCAATTGATGATTATATTGTGACACAGCTTCAAACTCCAATTGTTAATTCCCTACAAGCTGCACACACTCCTCCAACACCTCCAAGACCAAACCCACCAAGAGTGATGGCTGCTCGTTTTGCACCTCTTGTGCTGCCTCAAGTTTTAGATGATATGCCCGCAAATTATCAAAGCAAAATCCCTTTGTTTGATGGCGCTCCTAATAGCATTACCGCTCAACAACATGTGGACAGAATGGCAGATTTCTGTGACCTTCATGAGATCGATGCAGAAAATGTGACAATGAGACTCTTTGTACAGACATTTGTAGGTGAAGTTAGGAAATGGTTCAGAGGTTTGCCGGCTGCACGTATCGCTACCTTGGCTGATCTGCAAAGAAAATTTTTAGACTGCTGGGAAGTGAAAAAGAATCCTATTCAAATTCTAGCTGAATATGAGCAAATCAAACGAAACGCTGGTGAGTCGGTCCAAGACTACTGCATTAGATTCAATTCTGTTTATAATGAAATTCCCGATCATCTAAGGCCACCTGTGGGGCTAGCCATGATGAAGTTTCCGGATGGTTTTGATGCTAACATGGCTTATCAACTAAGAGAGAGAGAGCCGGCCACAATGGAAGACATGCAGAAGATCGCGGTTAGCGTTGAAGCAAATATGCTGACCAAGAGGGCTAAAGCAAAAGCAGAAAAGAAGGTCACAGTAAAGGAAGAGTCTTCCTCGATGGATCAATTACTCAGGAAGGTAGAGCGAATGCTTGAAAGGGTGAAACTTGACAAACTGAAGCCACAAGTTAGAAATCCTAACTTCCGTGGCCAGCAGCAGTCACAATATAGAATAAGACAGAGAGAGCAGCGAGCCCAAGATCAGACAACACAGCAGCCAATACAGCCACCTCTGCAGCAAAATTTTGTGCATGGACCGGAGTTAGATGAGGAAGAGAATGTGATAGGGGAAGAAAACCACTTCTTTACTCCTAATGATTTGCCTATTTATATTACTGAAGATGAGGAGTATGCAGACATTTCAGTGGCACACAAAGATGCAGATTTCATTCTAGCAAATGACACAGTTTTGGAAGAAGAATCAGATGAGTATCAAAGAGGTTATATGAATGCTCTGTCTGCTCAGCAGCGGAAATATTCACTTAGAAACAGAGATGTGCCGGTTAACCCAATTCAGAAGAGGAAAGAAGTTTCAGCATCAAAGAATGATTCACCTGTTGTACAAAAGAAAGGAAAAGAGGCAGTTGATCCCAATATCAGCAAATCACCATCAGCAGAAAAATTAAATCAGCCCATTGTATCGAAAGAAAAGGAAAAGAAAGAAGTCCCAGCCAAAGAGGTAGAAAAAGCTCCAGCTTTTAGTTTAGAGAATGAAATTACTAAATTGAAGGTATCCATTCCCTTGACTGAAATAATGAGGAACAACAGTTATAGAGGACAAGTTTCTAAAATTTTGAATTTTGATCCAATGTCTGATATGGTGAATGTCGAAGATGATCAACCCGAAATGATTTTTGGGCCAGCATTGAATGGTGAGTCTCCAGATAGTGATGTGCCACCTTTTTATATCAGTTTAAGATTGCATGATTTTGTGTTACATAATGCCATGTTCGATTCCGGAGCTTCTCACAATCTCATGCCAAAGGCTATCATGGATAAGCTGGGTTTGGACATCACCCAGAAATACCATGATCTCTATTCGTTTGATTCCAGCAGAGTAAGATGTATCGGGCTCATCAAAGACTTGGTTGTGAGTCTGGATCAAATCCCAATGAAGAATGTTTTGATGGATATTGTTGTGGTGGATATTCCTCCCAGGTTCGGTATGCTTCTTTCTAGGTCTTGGGCAGCAAAATTGAAAGGGACACTGCAACTAGATTTCTCCTATGCAATGATTCCAGTGTTTGGCCAAATGAGAAAACTGTATCGGGAACAGAAAATGAAATACATGATTACAAGCAAGGAGAAACCAATTAATCATCCGATTAATTATGTACATACAGATCTAGAGTCTTTTGTTTTGTATTCAGATAGTTTCAATGATATTGATAGTCAGTTAGTAGAAGCAGAAAGTATTCCAGAAATAGCAGAAAATTTCAGAGAAGTTTTAAAGAAAGAAGGACAAGAACAACAGAACACCGTTGAGAAATCAGCTGAAGGTAATGGACAGCAAGCAGGAAAAACAGAGCCAGCAGAATTTCAGCACTTGGAAGAAGAGGAAGAAGGTTTGTGGACCATGGATTTCGACGGTGCAGTGGGAAATGATGGTGTTGGAATTGGTATTTGGGTACGCAATCCTTTCTCCACCCCGAACAAAGTGCCTAGTAATGTGCGGGTATGTTCTTACAAGTTAGCTTTTGATTGTTCGAACAATGAAGCTGAGTATGAAGCTTTGATTGCTGGCCTAAAAATTCTAAGAAAGCTAAATGCTAAGAGGATTGCAGTATATGGCGACTTCGAATTGGTGATTAAGCAAGTCAGAGGCGAATATCAATCAAAGCATCCTCGGATGCGGGCTTACCGGAATGCAGTTCTAGACATCCTGAAATTATTTTCAGAATATACCTTGACATGTGTGCCTTGTGTTCAAAATAGCATTGCTGATGCTCTTGCTAAGGCAGCCAGTAGTTTAAAGATTCCAATGAACTCCAGTAATAAATTCGAAATCCATGTCAAGCATCGTTCGACTGTCCCGGACAATCAGAGATATTGGCAAGTTTTCCAAGATGATGAAGAGATTGGTGATTTTCTGCAAAACAAAGGTAAGTTCAAAGAAACCTTAATTGATGTAGAAAATGATGATGGTAAATATGATGTGCAGATCAATCAAATGGACGTGTTGTAACTAAAGGATAACATTATTCCTAAAGGCTTGATACCTTTAGAAGAACTGTTTGATCAAGATGACGTAGCTCACAAACCAACATTGCAGCCAACAGAGAAGGGTGTTGAAGAGGTCAATATCAGAACAGCTGCTAATCCTAAAATGGTAAAATTGTCTAAAGCATTGCCACAAAAGATAAAAGCCAAATATATCAGTTTGTTGTCTTCATTTGCTGATGTGTTTTCTTGGGACTATTCTGACTTGAAGACATATGATACCAATATAATTCAGCACACTATACCCATTAAGCCTAATCAGAAACCTTTCAGACAGAAGTTGAGAAGGCTAAATCCAAAACTACTGCCATCAATTGAAAAGGAGATAAACAGGTTGTACAAATTAGGAATCATTGTTCCCATCAGATTTTCGGACTGGATCTCCAATTTGGTGCCCATACGAAAGAAGACAGGTGAGATTCGCTTGTGCATTGATTTTAGGAATCTCAATAAAGTTTCATTGAAAGACAACTATCCACTGCCCAAAATGGATCATGTACTTCAACGAGTAGTTGGAGCATCTCGTATGTCACTACTTGATGGTTATTCTAGATATAACCAAATTTCTGTCCATGAAGATGACCGGGACAAGACAGCGTTCACCACTCCATGGGGAACTTTTCATTACACTAAAATGCCTTTTAGTTTGAAGAACGCGGGTGCCACCTTTCAACGGGCAATGGACTTGGCTTTCACAAATAAGAAGGATGTCTTTTTGGTTGTGTACCTTGATGATCTGATAGTGTTTTCCAAATCAGATGAAGAACACATGTATCATCTGAATAGTGTTTTTCAAAAGTGCAGAAAATATGGCCTGTCGCTGAATCCAAAAAAGAGCTTGTTTACCGAGGAGGAAGGAAAACTACTTGGGCACATTATCTCAAAATATGGCATTCGTATTGATCCAGCATGTGTACAAGCAATTCAACAAATCGATCTGCCCCGAAATAAGAAGGAGATTCAATCTTTTAATGGTAAAATGAATTTTTTACACCGCTTTGTACCTAATCTTGTTGAACACCTAAGAGAGATTACAAACATGCTTAAGAAGGACAGCCAAGTGAAGTGGATGGAAGAGGCTGTAAAATCTTTCAATTTAGTCAAATTGGCTCTTTCTTCAGCTCCAGTTCTAATCAGCCCGGAATACACTCAGGATTTTATATTGTTTTCATTCGCTTCGGAGCATACTATGGCAGTTGTGTTGATGTAGAAAAGAGATGATCACGAAAGACCAATTGCTTTCTTTAGCCGAGCTATAAGAGATGCAGCCTTAAAGTACAACATCATTGAGAAGCAAGCCCTCGCACTTGTGAAAGCATTGAAAGATTTTCGGGTATACATTCTGCATTCTCATATTTTGGCTTATGTTCCTAACGTTGCTGTCAAAGATGTTTTAGTGCAGACAGATCCGGAAGGAAGACGAGGCAAGTGGATTGTAGCTTTGTTGGAGTATGATGTGGAAATAAAGCCCACAAAGCTTGTTAAAGGACAGGGATTGGCAAAGTTAATGGCTGAATCAAACTTGCACGCCTTAGACATAAATCTGATCGCTGCTATGTCCGATGAGAATGAGGAAGGTTCATCAATTCAAGTATCTGAAATGTTTGCTCTTTCTCCGTGGTATTCAGATATCATATATGTGCTTCAGAATTTGTCACCACCACCCGACATGACTAGAAACAAAAGTAGAACTCTCAAATTAAAGGCTGCTAAGTTTTGCATTCTAAATTCTGCACTTTATTGGAAAGATCCCGGTGGCATTCTGTTGAATTTTTTGGTGGAAGAAGAGGCAAAGCAGGTCATGGAGGATTTCCACGAAGGAGATTGTGGTGGTCACCTTTTTTGGAAAACAACAGCAAATAAAGTTCTGAGAGCGGGATACTATTGGCCGACATTGTTTGCTGATGTATATAAGGTTGTCAAGAGTTGTCATAAATGTCAGATTTTTGAAGGAAAGCAGAAATTACAGCCTTTTCCGCTTAAGCCCATTGAGGTGAGTGCCCCTTTTCAGCAATGGGGGTTGGATTTCATTGGTGAAATTCATCCCGCTTCTTCCGGTCAGCATCGGTGGATTCTCACAGCAACAGATTATTTCACGAAATGGATCAAAGCAATTCCCACCAGACAAGCTACAGATGCAGTAATTATTTCATTCCTTGAAAATAACATCTTGTCTCGCTTTGGTTGCCCGAATAAGTTAATAACTAATAACAGAGTAGCTTTCAAATCAAAAAGGATGGTAGAGTTTTGTCATAAATATCACATCATTTTGGGTCACTCAACTGCCTATCATCTGCAAGGCAATGGGTTGGTGGAGTCTTCTAACAAATCTTTAGTCAACATCATTAAGAAGCTGCTAGAAATCAACAAGAAGAGCTGGCATAAGAAGTTGGTCAATGCACTTTGGGCAGATCGGGTCAGTCAGAAGAAATCCATTGGTATGTCCCCCTTTGAGCTTGTGTATGGAGTTGATATAGTGTTTCCTACCTCTCTCGCAGCTCCGGTAGTCAAACTTCTTCAGGAGGCCGGCAGTGAAGACGATCCTATGCAGAGAAGATTGAATCAAATGGTCCATTTGCAGCAAACCAGAGAAGAAGTTTTCCAAAACACGTCCAAGTTGTAGGAGAAGATTAAGAAAATTTATGACAGAAAAGCAAAGGCAGAAAAATTTCAGTTGGATGATGTGGTGCTGAAGTGGGATGCAAGGAATGAGGAAAAGGGTAAGCACGGTAAATTCGAGAATCTCTGGAAAGGTCCCTTCAAGATTGCAGCATATCGGGGTCAGAATGCCTTTCTTATGAAGGAAATGAACGGAGAAGATTGTCCAGGAGGGCCGATCAATGGTTGGCTGCTCAAGCAGTACCATTTCTGAGTTGTTTATGCTACTTCCATTGTCATTGTAAATACGATTTTATTTCAATTTTGGTTTGAGTTTGTCTAGTCAGTGTTCGAGTCATTTTAAGTCGAAATTTGAGTCAGTTTGAGTCAAGTTCAGTGAATAAATGAGTCAAGAGTTTTGTGTTGTTTATCAAAATAATGACTCCATAACCCAATGGATGAAGGCACTGTCTGCTCTCCCAAAGATCTACCATTCTTGGCACCTCCGAGGAGCTACCATCCCCCAATGGAGCCAATGTTAGAGTTGGTCTTGTCAGTCCTCCGTCCGAGATCAAAACTCTTTCTGCATTTCATTTTTAGGTGTCTCGCTCCATTCACTCAACTGCATTCCACTAGGGGCATGCCATAATCTGACGGAAGGGTATTGTCAGTCATTACCCCTCCTGCTTTGTACCTACTGGCTCAGGTCTATTCATCAAAGTTCATTAAATGACAGTCAATATTTGGTCTTTTGATGGACAAAAAAATCATGTCAGTCATAGGTCTAGGGTTTCATAAGTCGTGTCTTCAAACTACCCAATAAATGCCAGCAGGCCAGAGGGAGGTTCAACAAGTTTCATCTCCATATTTTCATCATCCATAATGCTCAAGGGTGATTCCTCTTCAAAACTCTGTTTTGAAGAGGAAATCGTCAAATTAATTTTTATGATAAATATGTAAAGTTCTCCACCATGAAGTACTTCAAAAGCAGATACTAATCATCCTTTGCCAAATTCCATGTCAGCTACCCCTACAAAAAAAAAAAAAATTGCCAAAAATTTCATCATTTTAGTCAAAATCCAAAAAGGAAATGTGAAATACAGAGTTGCATTAAATTGTGGAAAAAGTGCCAAAACAAAACATTGCAAAAGTGGGTTTTGAAGGAACAAAAATCAAAACCATGTCTCCATGTCTTTATACAGATTTTCTCATAAGGATCAAGGTCATTTTAAATGCCAAGGTCGGAGAGAAGCCTTTCAAAGTGAATTGGGTGAGCCAACGCACGTTTTGGGTAAAGTTGGAGGTGTCTTGACAAGTGTGGCACATACAGTAGGTGGCACGGCGCACTGGGCCAGCGTGGCGCATTGGGCGCGATCCTCCAGTGCAATTTTGAATAGGCGCGACGCACCGGTAGCGCGCGGCGCATAGAACAGGCGGCACGGCGCATACAGTCTAACACCCAAAAAACGCCCGAAATTCCTCCAAATCACCATTGAATTGCTTGGACGTGCTAGGTAGGGTCGACATCTCGGTGGTTCATCCATTTTTGTGTGTTGTGTGATGGTGGTTTATGGTTCCAAATGTTTGAAACAAAATTTCCAAACCCTACCTCTAAAAATCATTATGTCAGTGGCTGTTAAGGGTTGCAAATTCATCATTTTGTTACCAAGGCTCCCCTTCCATCCCATCTGTCCCTTTTTCCTTCATTCCCTTTTTCCTTATACCATATCCCTTTGAATGTCATTGTTCCCTATCCCCTAAAATTACTAAACCCTTATTCGCAATTCCCTTTCACTCATTGCCCAATATAAAACCCCAAACCTTACCCTATGCAAAGTTCCAAAACCCTCCTACATTGCCCTAAATAAAATCTATCCTAATACTCCTAATCCCTTCATATTTTCCCTCCCTAACAGTCCCTTGTTACATTGCTCCCTTGGTGATAGATTTCAACCATATTACAACAGCAGTCCAACACAGTCTTGCGACCAGCTTTCATTTCTCCAAACAGTTTTCATAGCATCAATTATTTCATCTGATCATTCATCCGACTATGAGGTGGAAACTCAAAGTGACTCACCCACGGAAGAACATGCACCCCGGAGGCCTCATAAAAGTGGCAGATATGTTAGAGAAGAACCGACTACCCTCACAGAATTGCAGGACTGCCCTCTTGCCGTCTCTTGTTTTCAGTTTCAGTCATGCTATGAGTTTTGTGAAAGGGTTGCAAATGTTCAATTTCACCATGAGTTGGCTCGCCTATTTGTTCTACATTTACATGGTGCTGAAGTTAATTTGGCCAGTGTTACTTTCACACTTACACCAGACTCTATCTCATTAGCTACCGGCATGCCTAATATTGGAGAGCCATGGAACAAGAGACAAAAAGTTGACCGACAGCATTATGAGCCATATGTTAAACCTGGTTTCTTGAGGCAGCTTAAGGGTGTTTCCCTTCTGATATCTTAAAGATGAATATGCCCCTCTAATGAAGTTAATTATGAAGTATTTCAGTTGTGAAGGCCGTTTCTCCCAGTTATATGTTTATCACTTCAGGTTGCTCATGCATTTCACCTGGGTACGCATGATGAACATCCCATATTTCATATGCCGAAACATAGAGAGGATGACCGCCCTTGTGCAACACAAGACCCCTGAGTAGCAATTCAACAGCATTTGTCATTTTGCTCTCATCAATATTTTGGTGGTGCATCAGCTTGATTTACAGGGTATCACTTGGGATGATTTCATCTCTCGTGACTTCTTCTAAGCTTCACAGGGATTATCAAAGGTTAATCATGACATAGGGGGACCTTCTCATCAGTATGAGTGCCATGAGACCGCTAGTGTGCCGGTATTCATCACATATCAGAGGGGCGCTAGACATTTGTTTGCAGCAGCAAAGCGAGTGTTATCTCCACCCGGGGTGGAAGGGGCCTCGCTTCCGACATCAGCACTACAGGTATAGGACAAAGGTAAGGAGCCAATGCATGATGAGGGTCCATCAGGTGAATGAGAGACCGATTTCATTCTCCTTCATGATGATGATACAGATACGGGTCCGCAAAGTGCGCAGCTTAAAGAGATCATCCAGGAGCAGCAAACAGAGATCCAAGCCTTATCCCTTGACTTGGAGAGAGCTAAATGGAGTATGAAATACCTGGAGTAGAGGAACAAACAACTTGAGGATCGGCAAGCTGAGATAGAGTTGCAACGGATCAAGGAAAACTGGCAACACATCCTAGCAGCACAAGGTAGACCTATGGAGCAAAGAGACGAGGACCGGGAGTATGTTTTAGAGAAAGTGAACATTCACTTGGAGAAGCTATTGGAGAAGGCTAATAGGGAAAAAGCAATGCTGAGGTGCATGACTTACCGTTACATGGCCCGAAACATGAGCTCCAAAGCGAGAATCAGGAGCCTAAAGGCGAAATTGAGGAAGGTGACAAAAAGACAAAAGAGGAAAAAAGAGCAAGATCGGCTCCGAATCTTGGCCAAGGCCTCTTTGGCCTAGCATGACATGTGATGGAGAAGGTACAGCTCAAATTTCAAGAAATTTGGAGCATTTTTTTGCATTTTGAAATTTTTTGCACAAAAAACAGGGTTTTTCTCCCTATGCGCTGTGCCCCCTGGCGCGCGCTTTTGATAGGGAGCTCCAAATCACAAAAAGTTTATATTTTTGGATTTTTCATGAAAAATCACGAATTCTGGTGCATGGCCAAGAAATTTTGGCAAGTTTTGAGTCCCCAGGAGGTCGAAAGCACCCAAAAAATGACCTCTCTGCCCCTATTTTGACACACAGGAAGCAGTCTTGGGAGATTGCAGTTTTGGAGGGGCAAATGGCATCCAAATCAAAAAATTCCACTTGGATTGGAAAGTAGACAGGCAAGGCTTTCCAACAAGCACACTTGGGCTCAATTTGGACTTCAGGAAGTGCCACAGAACCATCTCCAAAGTGGCACAACGCATACATCTTTTGGCGCGGCGCACAGAGACCCAAAGGCCAAATCACTTCCGCTCTGCGAGAATTCGATTTGTTTCAGTGCGATTTTCTCCAAGTAAATTTGTCAAAGCCTGTTAAATTTTTTTTGGCTATGATACTGTGGTTTAGAAGCAAAGATAGTTGAAAGTAAATATTGGCGCGTGGGTGAGTTAAACGAAAATTGTAGGTGGGCCCGTTCATTAACAATATATGTTTTCTCTTCATTAAAGGCGCATCTTATTTAAAAGCCATGTTATTAAAATGATAGTTGTTATTCAAACAACCAAAAGGAAGGTGAACAGTCACCCCAGAAGATCTATGCTACATTTTTATTTTTATTTTAATTGGTCATCAGAGAAATTAAATGTAACGCTGCTTCTGTTACTGATGGTTGGCTTTTCATTTCTGTTTGTAATGATTTAACAATCCCCCAACTTTGGGTCGATCGACTTTCTCATGGCAAAGCTTATTTATTGTATTGAAAGTCATTTGTAAAGGGTTGGAGTTTCTGGGAATAGCGTGGAGAAAAACTCAGCACTTTCATTGTACAGTTTTGGCTTGGAAATTAAAAGAATGATGCAGCTCTGATTCATGAGATCCCTGTGGTCTAAGTTTAGCAAATGTGTTTTTCTTTCTAAGTTTTATATGTATTCTGTTATGTTTACCATCCATTCATAATCATTTTTGGTTGAATGCTCTTAAGTAGAAGAGGTAGAATTCAGTTTATGCTCTGCCTTGTAAAGCATTCATATTTTGTGTATCATCTTCGGTCTGAAAAGGATTCATGCGAATGCCCTTTTTAGCTTTTCTCAACAGTCTTTCCACTCCATTTTATTTAAATCTTATTTTCTAAACCTCCCGCCTATCTTGCCTCACGAAATATCCTGTGGCTTTGATTTAATTTCCTAGCTCATGTGGTTCTTTGGTCCCACACAGCCCAGAGAATTTAGTCATTCAAAAATCGCCTTTTTCCATATCTATTTACTAGCTTGAAATCAGTATTCAGTTTAAGTCATCTCAGACCATATTGTTTATTTCCTCACTGAGCATGACCTAGAGATAGCCCTCTCCTGTTCTGGTAGGGCTAGCTACCAGACTAAGCGTGGTTTATGGTTACCCTGAATTTTTCCTTCTTTCAGCCTAAGGCAGATTTAGGCCTAACAGAGTCCATCCTTGGTGAGGTCACCTATGGTCACAGTAAGCATTGTCTTTTGTTTCTTGGTCGTTGATTTTTTGTTGCCTTTGGGTTTCTTGGGTTTGGGGATGGATGGATTGGTATGAGAGTGAGGGTCGCAAGGAGGTATTTCCATATTGAGGAGAGTGGTAATGATAGATTAAACGAAGTAAACCCTTAGAAAATACCAGACTAGGAGCTGTACCTGGTGAATCCATCAAGTTGGTGATTGTCTGCTTAAGGAAGCTCATCCGTTGCTCCATTTGACAGACCATCGGTTGTAGATCCTCCTTCGGCCCCCTCTACCTATTGCTCCCTGTGGTGTCTCTTATCTATGGTTGTGGTTGCATGCCCCCAAACAAGTATTTTGACTGACCATCTTTAATCTCACAGGAAACCCTTGGCCACAATTCAACCTTCGTGTAGAATTCCCCTTCTGATAATGTGAACCTCTGCAGTCTCATTTGGAATGTCTCTGGATGGACACATTATGGCTTGATATATGTCTAGACATGGGTTACCCCAAACCAAATACCTTCCAAGTAGATATCAAGAAATCCTTTGGGGATTCTCTCCAATGCCCTTACTGTCATTAGGATCTTCTGGTACCACTCCTTAAAGAAAATGCCATTGATTTATTTACTACTAGGCTCCCCAATTGTCCTCCATGGCATGTATTTGAGTGTTAGTGGCTTCTCGTCTGTGATCTCTGCGAGGTTCCTTCCTCCTGGCGGGCACCATTTCCACATCATGAAAGTCATAAGAAAATATTTGAAAATGAAATTTTTGCTTTTCCTGTACACATCTTCGCAAGCTTCAAATAAATCATTCAACAGAAATGTCAACTAGTTGAGCACAACTCCTTCACAACAGTGCTCCACAACCGAAATGGTGTCTAGCATGCACTCATTTCTGGAGAAGTGTCTCATTACCTTCCTTGCAATTATGTAGCAAGTGAATTTGATGTGGTCCTTGTTTATCGAATCTATTTTGGCATCCTTGCCACAGTTCTTGGTGTTATACTTGGTGTAATAATCATTATCCCCCTCTTTCTCAGCTCACTTTGACCTGGTCTGGAACGCTGTTGTGACTACATCTCCTACTGCTGAGAGTCCAGTGAGCCACTGAATGTATTCCACATGAATAGGATATTCGTTTTCTAACTAGAATGAGCCACCATGCATCCTACTGGCTAGAAGTTTAGTACACTGCATTGATCAAAGTTGACCATTGAAGTGATCTAAATGCTTCTTTTATCTTTATTGCCATTATGCCATTACCCTTCCACACTTCCTATGTATATATCTCCCTTTTGAGTGCTGGAAACTGGAAATAGTCTGCAATATTGTTGTCTACCAGTGTGACCTTATCATACTTACCATACAATGATTCTATGATCGTAATTTAGTCAACTAATTTGTCTTTTGAAACTGAGATTATCTTCATCATACTTCTTTGTCACTTATATACAACAGTTACAGGAGGCCAATTTTTGGGCGCGGGATCCCCCAAGGGTAGTTTTGGGGCTTAGAGCCCATATTTTTGTCCAATGTTGTAATTCCAATGTAAAGACTCCGCATTTTGTGTGCATGGGGCGCATAGTTGTTAAAGAGTCATAGGGTTGTCAGCACTTATTTTGATAATGTAATGTCGGTTGTAGAAGATCTACCCATGGTCCGTGGACCATGGAAATGTATAAATAGAGCTAAGCTCTAAGTAGATAGAAATCAATCAGAGAAAGCATGAAGAATATATGATGTATGTGAGATAAATATGAAGTCTAAGTCTAAGTTTTGGGTCATAGCATAGGTAGAGGCTCTACAGCTAAGTGCGTAGAGGCCTAGTAGTCCGCAGCTAACTGCACGGACCCCTGTAGCTGAGTGTGCAAGGCGAGTCGAGTCTGTAACTGTCGAGAATCATTAATAAAGAGAAGTTTTCTATCATTCTGCGTATTTATTTCCTGTTTATGCATCTGATATATTGGACATGAATTTCACTTCTAATGCTTATATGATGCGCGAATGCGTGTAACTGTATTGGTTAAGTGAACGCAAGTAAGAGTATCTATTTACGTGAAGCTAACTAAGATCTGTTAATAAGATAAGTAAGATACTTAGCGTAGTTTGGGGAAATATCATAGTTTGCTGCCCTAGCAACACGAAAGAACTTCAGCACCTGGTTAGGGCAACGCGGAAGCTGATTGTAACACTTCACGAAGGTACTAAAGGGTGGAATAGAGGGATAATCAACCAGCGCGAAGGCAGGAATAGTTGGAATAAATCGACATCACATCCATCTCAAGGGTGTGGAAACTTGGTTCCAGCATCCCCCCATACTTCTTCGGGTGAGAATTCAGTCTGCGCTTCGTAGGCTGATGCCGAAAGGGCCAGTAGTGTAGGGATTTGTTTGGCTACCTAAAGTTGAACCTGGGTTAGGCCCCCATAAGCCAACAAATGGTTTCATTGCTGGGACCAGAATCTGCATAGAGATGTGTGATGTCGTATCACTGGAATCCAACTAAGAAAGAAATCGAAGGCTGGTTGGACAGAAGAATTCATGAGTTTGTGGTGCAGGAGAACAAAAACCCGTGACCGTCAAAAGAACAGTGGCTAGACAACTACCTATATATGGAGATTCATGAAATATTTTTCGCGTTCTGCCCTACTGGCTTATACGAGTGGATCATGAAACTAGCAGATAGCTAAGGAGGGTGGAAGCTTGACGGTCCTATTGTGTGGACCCCAGAGTTGATGCAAAGGTTGGAAGCATCAGAGGATAAGATCGTGCGCACCATCGATCATTGGCTCGATCGCATTATAGGAGGATTTGTTATTGAGTTCGTGGTCGTCACCTTAGTCAGCTATAGCGAGGCAGAACGATGCTTTCTCAAAGGACCGCGAGGTAAGTACATAAAATATTCGAATACTTGGAGTAAAATGTTGTTGTGCAAAAAGTGGGTTATGCAGTTACCTTGATGTTCGAGGCTACACGAAGCGGAAAGGTTTACAGGAATGAAGGAAATAAGGGTCCAGAAAATAGCCCCTTGATTTCACCTCCACAAGGGGACGAGGAAGAGCTCGCGAAGGTCTCTCTGCGAAGTGCTATTCATCTGATAAGACAAAGAATTCCATGAATCCCACCTCTACCCACACCACCACCAGCTTCACCACCATCATCTCCAACTTCACCTGTACCAAGTCCACCACCACCACAATTCAGTATGGCAAACACAGTGAAGTTTCTTGTGTTCAAAGGTTTGGGAAATGAGGATCCAAACCAATTCTGGTTCATTGTAAGAGCTTTATGGGAAGCACAAGGTGTTACAAATGACCATATAAAGAAAGAGACACTGGTTAGCACTCTACAGGATTGCGCACTAACCTGGTATATTAAGTACTCCAACAATAACCCGAATGTGAGAGTCGTGGATATCCAAACAATGCTAAATAGAGAACTTAGAAAGCCTAAATCTGAAGCACAGTCGATTGTGGGATTCAAAGAGATCATGATGCTACCAAGCGAGATGCCTTGGGAACTCAATCAGAGGCTGAAATGTATGATTTGTGAAGCCAATATGAATCTGACAAATGGACAACATCGCGAGTGGTTTGTAGCTTCACTACTACCACACTTAAGGAGTGCGTTGTTGCAGCAGAAGATAACAACTCAGGAAGAGGCCCTGGAGATTGCCATGAGACTACACAAGACCCCGATGCAAGATCCTAATTTAGGATTTCAATAGATTCAGGTGCAGCTGAAGAATCTTACCTTGAGATGCAAAGCTTGAAGCAAGATAGGACAGTTCAGCCAGAAGCACATGAAGAAGTATGGTGCATGAAATGCAAGTGTCAGGGTCATGACAAGGATCACTGCCAGGTCTTTACAAATTAGCTTGGGGGAGGAGGACTGATGCCTTTAAGGCTGGAAGCTCAAGCAGGACCTAGTGTGGCACTTGCTTTATGGTGTGCTAACTGTCAAGTGGCTAGAAAACATGCCACAAATAACTGCCACTTGTTATAGAAGTATACACAAACTTTGCAACAGTTGCTCTGTCACTTTTGCAGGTCGGTGGGACATGACGAGCGTACTTGCGGAAGCTATGAATTGATGATGGATAGAACGCCCGCCTACAGGTTCAGGCCGAAATGCGTCCCCTTGACCAGAATGCAGGGATGGCGTGGACAAGATTTCAAGGGCGCAGACGAGGCCGAGGTGGAGGAGGACCTAGTTGAGGTCTCAAACAGTTGACTGCTACAATTAGGAAGGGCTAGGACACTATGCCCAATTACACTAATCCAACGCGCCCATCATGCAAGTATTGCACATTGTTTGATCATGAAACCAAATATTTCCCTACGCTAATAGCCAAGATACATGACAAAGAAGCGCTACCACCTCCCCTGACTCAGAACCTTTAGATGATGTGGTTTGAGCCAAACGAGGAAGATCCAAACGTCAACATAGTGCTTCGAAGTGGAATTGCGATGGGAGATGACAAAGGAAAATAGCCGGAAGACTGTACATGGGTTTGCAAAGCCCCGACGAAAGAAGCCGAGTTTGATTTGGAGTGCACTCAAGAAACCTTCATGGAAGCTAAGAAGAGCTTCACTAAGGCCTCCACTTCAGGAAGCAAGGATAAACTGGAGCCGGAGATGGACCCATCCATGCTCACAACTTTCTTGGAAACCTATATAAAGTTATTGCGCGATAGTAAGGCTGTGAAAGGGCTATAAGAGCTCATCAACAGATGTGTTGGGACTGCACTAGGTGAACCACACGTAGTCCACAAGATCAGAAAGCATAAGACAAGGACAGGACAAGAAATGAGACTCACTGTGCAGATCAGAGAATACAAAATGGATCAAGTCATTCTAGATTTGGGATCAGATGTGAATGTTTTACCGAAATAGACCTGGGAGCGAATGGGGAGACCTGCAATGCAATGGTCTCTGATTCAGCTGAGAATGGCGAACTAGCAGAAAATCATACCCATGGAGTGGTTGTAGGGAGTAACCGTGGATATTAAAGGAGAAAGCGCACTGGAAGATTTTGAAGTAACAGAGATTTTTGATGATAGCAATCCCTACCCTGCTCTCTTGGGAATTGATTGGGCCAATGAGATGAATGGGGTAATTAATCTGAAGAATCGAAAAATGATATTTGAGAAGAAGTCATTGCGCATAATTATACCCCTGGACCTTGCTAAAGGATCGCGCTATACGAAGCCGGTCCGTGACTATGAGAGTGATGATGATCTAGATTGCATCTACAAGATAATAGCGCGAGATCAAGACTGGGTGAATCCCACTGCGGATGGGTGGATTACATGGGAGCGTGAGAGTTCCTGCACTGTGGATTATGATGAAGAAGTGGAATGATGGCAAAATCAGTTACATGAAGTAACTATGTTGAATTGCAATATGATGACCCAGTGGTTGCACTGCATGTTGAAAGAAGTAAAAGATATGCCTACTTATGATGGACTAAATGAGGTCGATGCCTTTTTGGATGTGTTTGAAAGAGAGGTGCTAGAAAAACAATGCCTCCAAGCCTTGGGTAGAATGATCTGTGCACATGGATATAGGTCTATGAAGAAAAGCCCCAACCTAAGCAGGTGCAGTTGTACTCCACGCTAAAGTACCTAGTCAATAAGCCTGTGTTGGGGGGGTGCATCTGCAGATGGATTTTATTATTCCAAGAATATGATTTTGAAGTTTTTGTGAAGCCTAGACGATTGAATGCGGGACCAGATCACCTATCACCCATTGAGATAGGGGAGGAACCTAATAATTTGGAGGAAGGATTACCTGACACTCAACTTTTTGTTGTACGCGTTGCGAATGGACATTTCGAGGATATAATACACTTTCTAACAACAAATTTGAGATATGGCAACAAGAATATTCCAATTTAATTTGTCCTTGAATTAAATTATGAATTAAAATCGAATTTAGTCTTAACAGCTACTTGGAAATAATTAATTAATTCATTTTGAATTAATTAGTTGGAGAAATTCAAGTTAGAAGTCTTTCTGAAGTCATGCAAGAGTTATCCCTTAAATTAAGGAGATAAGATTGAGTTATATTTGAGTTGTAATTAGTTAACTCAGTTTACTGAGTTAAGTCTAGTTAAGTTAGTTCCAAATTGTTTGAGGAACTAATAGAGAGTTAACAGTCAGTTGATGCATGCATGCACTTAACTAGTGTACTCCAATAAACTGAAGATTCCCTCATCAAAAACTCATGCATGTCTACTCTGAGAAAGACCCAGTTGAGATTAAAGTCAAGGATATTGTACTATCAGTTGCATGTGTTTTCTTATAAAGAAAACTCATGCATGCATTCAAGGAATCATTCCATGAGGATTGCGCAGTTCTAACAGTGTGTGAGTTCAGGTGATCATCCACTGGGTAGAAGAGGTTTTCCACTTGGTTGAAGGAGAATCATCCCAAAGGAACAACACAAGGAAATAGGAGCTTGGAGGGTAGAGAGGAAGGCTGAAGAGAAGCCAAGATTGCCTGTGAGCATCTGTGAGGATTGTACTAAGAGCTGGCTAGCTGTGAGAGCTAAGGCTTTGTATAATTCCTATGTATTTCCACCTTGTATGATAATACAAATAGTGAGGTTTTTAGCTGAGGCTTTCCCCAAAGTTTTTTCATGTGTATAGTGCATTGATTCTTCTTCTTCTAGTTATATTGTTTAGCTCGATCTTTAAGCTTCTGCAAATTGATAGTAGAAGTAGGTTATAGTATTCTGCTTTGATTTATATTACATTATCGGGTTAACCTATAGCAGATTTTCTACATGGTATCAGAGTTAGATTTGTAGAAATTTTTCTACATGTTATCCGAGTGAGATTTGTAGAAATTTTCTACATGAAATCAGAGCTATGAATAGTATACTGAGAAGAGAATTCGAAGTTTGAAGTTCGGTTTTGCAGGTACAAATCGAATTCATATCATACTTCAAGGCTAGCCAATGGCGTTCTATGGCTTGAGACTCGACTATGCCTTGGAAGGAAGCTTGAATTACATAGCATGGAAAGATAGAATGGAGGTTGTATTAGAAGAAAATGGCTTGAAGGATTTCATTGATCAAAAAATCCCAAAGCCAGCTTCAACTAATGCAAAAGAGTTGGCTAAGTGGAAGAAATGTGTGGCGAAGGCAAGACGGATCATCCTTGAGGGAGTTTGAGACCATATTGTCTCGACTCTCCATGGGAAGGATACTCCATTTGTAGTGTGGAAGACATTGAAGGACCTCTACTAGAACAATAGCTACCAAAGGAAATTGGCGCTCAAGGATAAGCTTCGAAGAATCAAGATGGAGAAGGGCAATATTATTTCCACATATCTGAACAAGCTCACCACCTACAGAGATGAGCTTGGCAGTGTGGGATTAACTACTACCAATGATGATATGGTGAGCCTCTCTCTCCTTAGCCTTCCAAAGAGTTGGAATAACTACCAGGACTCTATGAATGGAAAGGAGAAACTTCCAGATTGGGAATGACTGTGGTCAGATCTTATGCAAGAGGAGATCAGGAGGAGCACACAAGATGGTTCTTCATCCAAGGATGATGATGAAGAAAATCTGGCCTTAGCAAGTAAGGCAAGGAAAGAGAAGGGGAAGGCTTCCCATTCCAAATCAAATTCTTCTCATGGAGGGAAGAAGGGTGACATGTCTAAAGTGAGATGCTCTAATTGTCACGAGATGGGACATTATGCGACTGATTGCCCATCAAAGAAGTCTAGTAAGGGATCCTCGGAAGGATTGGAAGGTGAGGCATTAGCCTCTCAGTTCATCGATGATGGGTTGTGTCTGGTATATTGACAATGGAGCCTCATTCCACATGACTGGTGATAAAGGTTTATTTAGTACCTTGGAGAAGAAAGACCTCAAGATGTGCATAGATATGGGTGACGATGGAAGGGATAGTGTTTCAGGAGTGGGCACGGTTACTTTTCAGAGGGAGCATGGAGCTCTTGTCACCTTGACAGATGTGAAGTATGTGCCTAAACTAAAGAAGAACTTGGCATTGGTCACGATGTTGGAGGAAAAAGGCTATGATGTTGTCTTCAGTAAAGGAAAGGAGTTCCTAAGAAACATAGCCATGGGTCAGAACAAGAGGATAGGGATTCAGGTGAAGAATCTCTATAAACTAGAGGTAGATGATTATGCAGCATTGAGTACGAAAGTAGAATTGGTGCAAAGCCAAGACATTGGAGAGTTGTAGCATAGGTGGTTGGTCCATTTGTATCATGGGGCTTTGAAGATAATGCAACAGATATTTACAGGACTTCCCAAAGGTAAACTTGAGCAAGTTGACACATGAAAAGGTTGTACCTTGGTAAAGTACACCAATACCTCCTTTCATGATCGAGACAGTCAAGCAGAGGCTATCTTAGAGCGAGTTCATACTGATGTGTGTGGACCATTCTCGAAGGCATCCACAGTGAAGCAAAGGTATTATGTGATTTTCATTGATGACTATTCTTGTAAACGCTGGATTTATTTCATGTAGAAGAAGGACCAAACCTTCACAAAGTTTTGTGAGTTCAAAGCTTTGGTCGAGAAAGAGTCAGGGAAGAAGATCAAGGCCTTGAGAAGCGACAATAGTGGAGAATATGTCTCTCAAGAGTTTAAGGACTTCTTTGCAATGGAAGGAATTAAACGAGAGTTTATGGCACCTCATAACCCACGGTAGAATGGGGTGGCCGAGAGGAAGAATAGAGCTATTGTAGGGTTTGCACGGGCAATGCTGCATGACCAAGGCCTACCACTTCACTTGTGGGTTGAGGCATGCAACACAACAGTCTATTTGCAGAATAGAATCCTGCATCGCATACTTGAGATGAAGACACCAGAAGAAGATTTCTCTGGTAAGAGACCAGATGTGGGTCACTTCAGGATCTTTGGCGCATCAGTATATTTCCATGTGACAAAGGATGCACAGAAGAAGCTTGAGCTGATAACAGAGTTGGGGATACTTGTGGGAGCCACTGATACACCTCAAAACTATCGGGTGTACTTGCCTACCAGTCGGAGGACAGTGGTTTGCAGAGATCTCAAGTTTGATGAGCAGAAGGCCATGCAAGTTTCCATTGAGAAGGAGCTCCAACTACAGGCTATGGAGGAACTGTTGGTTCCTAAGGAGGAGGAGCCTAAGACTGATGCGGAGCAGCCGCATGTAGAGGTTCTAGGAGTGGAGACATCCACTCAAGCAGAGTCTTCCAGAGATGGATGGAAGTGCACAAGAGAATCTGACAGGTTGTTGGAGGATGTGAGAGAGAATGTGGGAGCACCATCTTCTTAGCACAGACAGAGGAGGTCACCTGAGGGGTACACTAGATACATGGCCCTTGCTGGGGAATGTGTTGAGACTGAGCCATATTCCTTTGAGGAAGAAGTGCAGTAGTGGATTTGGGTTGATGCTATGGTGGAGGAGTATGACTCCATAGTTCGTAATAGTTTTTGGGACATGGTTCCAATATCGGAGAAAAAGTCAGTTGTGAGCTCCCATTGGCTTTACAAGGTAAAGCAAGCTGCTGATGCTGGGAGGATCATGTTGCTACAGTATATTTCAACAAAGGAGCAAGATGTTGAAATTTTGACAAAGGCATTGTCAAAGTGTAAAGCCGAGTTCCATAGAGACAGGATCAGGGTGGCAGATAATCCCTTTCTTGTTGAGAGGGAGTGTTGAGATATGGCAACAAGAATATTCCAATTTAATTTGTCCTTGAATTAAATTGTGAATTAAAATCAAATTTAGTCTTAACAGCTACTTGGAAATAATTAATTAATTTATTTTGAATTAATTAGTTGGAGAAATTCAAGTTAGAAGTCTTTCTGAAGTCATGCAAGAGTTGCCCGCAGAGGTTTGGTCTCGTGGACAGTGGACGATCTATTAAGTCGTCCGTACCGCTGTGCAGGTCATGAGTTCGAGTCTCGTCTTACCCAAGGGCAATTCTTGCAAGCTGGGTGGTTCCTCCTAGAGGTTATAGTGGTAGCCAGTGGGATTCGACCCTGTGTAACGTGAGTACGATACCACCGCCATTGCCGATTCTGCTAGTCAAAAAAAAAAAAAGTCATGCAAGAGTTATCCCTTAAATTAAGGAGACAATATTGATTTATATTTGAGTTGTAATTAGTTAGCTCATTTTATTGAGTTAACTCCAGTTAAATTAGTTCCAAACTATTTGAGGAACTAATAAAGAGTTAACAGTCAGTTGATGCATTCATGCACTCAACTAGTGTACTCCAATTAATTGAAGATTCCCTTATCAGAAACTCATGCATGTATACTCTGAGAAAGACCCAGTTGAGATTAAAGTCAAGGACAATGTACTATTAGTTGCATGTGTTTTCTTATAAAGAAAACTCATGCATGCAATCAAGGAATCATTCCTTGAGGATTGCGCAGTTCTGACAGTGTGTGAGATCAGGTGATCATCCACTAGGTAGAAGAGGTTTTCCACTTGGTTGAAGGAGAATCATCCTAGAGGAACAGCGCAAGGAAATAGGAGCTTGGAGGGCAGAGAGGAAGGCTGAAGAGAAGCCAAGATTTCCTGTGAGCATGTGTGAGGATTGTACTGAGAGTTGGCTAGCTATGAGAGCTAAGGCTTTGTATAATTCCTATGTATTTCCACCTTGTATGATAATACAGATAGTGGGGCTTTTAGCTGAGGCTTTCCCCAAAGTATTTTCATGTGTATTGTGCATTGATTCTTCTTCTTCTGGTTATATTATTAAGCTCTATCTTTAAGCTTCCACAAATTGATAGTAGAATTAGGTTATAGTATTCTGCTTTGATTTATATTGCATTATCGGATTAACCTATAGCATATTTTCTACAAACAGGAACTGCACTGGAAGGATACTCTATCCAACAAAAGAAGGAATTAGTAGTGCATGCGACAGATTTCTCTATCATTTTTGGGCATCTATACAAGATGGGGAATGATGAGATACTACGAAGGTATGTACCTGAGTTTGAACGAAGCAGCCTCCTTGCGGACGCTCATGGGGGCGTCGCGGGAGGACATTATGCAGGAAGAGCAACCGCGCAGAAGATTCTACGCACAAGGTTGTGGTGGCCAACCCTTCATCAGGATTTAAAATCCTATTGCATGTGATGTATGTCAAATAACAGGTAGGCCATCATGGAGGGACAAGATGCCTTTGAATCCACAAATGATGTTGCAACCTTTCAAAAAGTGGGCAATATATTTTTTAGGACCGATTCAGCCCCAAGGAAAGACAGGTGCAAGGTACATTATCACTGCGATGGAGTACTTGACTCATTGGCCAGAAGCATAGCTAGTGAAGGATTGCATGGGCATGACTACCATGAAGTTTCTATTTGAACATGTACTGATGCAATTTGGATGTTCGAAGATCTTGATGAACGATCACGGTACACACTTCATGAACAAGACGATCAGCACGCTAACAAAGGAATTTCAGGTGTATCACCAGAAGAGCACACCATATCACCCACAGGCTAACGGGATAGTAGAAGCATTTAACAAAGTACTGGAAACTACACTGACCAAGGTATGCAATGTGCAGCGAAGTGATTTGGATCTACGCATACTTGCAGTGTTATGGGCTTATCGAACAACATGCAAGAAGCTGATGGGACAGACACCTTTTAGACTTGTTTATGGAGTGGAAGTCATAATGCCTATCGAATACATCATGCCAAGTCCACGGATAGCAGTGCTCACAGGTATGACAGATCGCGGAGCCCTGGAAGAGAGGCTCGTGCAGCTAGATGAGCTCGAAGAAGAACGATTTTTTGGTTGGATTTCACCAGCAGGTCCAAAAGCAGCGTGAAAAGTCATGGCACGATCAACATATTAAGCTATGCACCTTTAAGGTGGATGATTTGGTGTTGTTGTATGATAGTAAGTTTGATAAATTTCTGGGGAAACTTAGAATGCATTGACTGGGGTCGTATGTTATTAAGGAGATTACCGACGGTGGCATGGTCCAATTGGTTAAGCTGAATGGAGATCTCTTTCTAGGAAAAGTGAATGGCAATCATCTGAAGCCATACACAGGTGGCCCGGCCATCTGACTAGCCGATAGAAGCACATTCTTAGCACTCCGGGCAGCTGAAAGGAGGCGTGGCACTATAAACTACATTGCCTGAGATCTGCATGATATCGGTGAAATGGTGAGGGATGTCACTGCAGAGGCCCTCCAGCAGTTTCAAGAACAACAACAGTTGGTATTAGGGGCTCTCTGGACAGAAATATAGGAGTTGTAGGTGTGCACTCCATAGGCTGGCACAGTGTCCACCAGCCTCGTAGTCGGCACTTCATCTATCGATGAAATGTTGTGCACCATGGTGCCCAATATGATAGTGCTACTAGATGGGGCACTTACTACAAAAAAGGAAGCCGACATACCCATGATGAGAAGTTTGAAAGGGGTAGGGTTTAACATGGCCGCGCTCCCTTAGGAGATGCTCTACCTCTTTTAGGATGGAGTCACCACAGAACTCAGGGCCAGGCAGAGTCGCGCTCTACAGGTAATGAGCGAGGAGTCCATCAATATTGAGCAGTTGAGCCTGCAATGCAACAAGGCCGTGGAGCAGAACAAATAGATAATGCAGGTTGTGGAGGAAGCCTGCCAAATGGTCTCAGAGTTGGCCATTCAATCAGAGGAATTGGTGGAAGCGCGCGTCCATAAGTTAGCCACTAGGGTGCATGACGCAAGAGTAGAAATGGCCAAGGTTTTGCTGGCTTTGAACATTCAGATCGCTGAGCTATAGTTGAAGGCTCAACCTTCAACTCCGTCGAAGATTAAGGAACAACGTACCATCGCAGTTATGACAGTGATCGCGGTAGTTGACAGTGCAGTGATAGACTGCATGAAGTTGTTCGAATAGTCATTCAAGGTCCTAACCACCCAGCAGGAGGACCCGAATGTGGAGTGCCTAGAGACAAAGGCACATGAGTTGCAACAGAAATACAATAAGGTTAAAGGGACCGTGCTGACGGTTGCCCTTACACAATGGCTTGCATGGATGCAGCAGGCAAAGGCGCTCCAGGAACAAGTGGATGCCGCTCGGCACAAAGAAGTAGTCTTGAAAGCATGCCTACAGCCATGGATCAACAAGGATTATACAATTATAGCCTCCATTGAAGAAAAGCTTACACAACTGCAAGCAACTTAGGAGAGGATTCAGGGTAGTAGTTCAAATAGCAGTAGTCATCGAACAATGCGTGGAGGAAGTCTTGCAGGCAGCCACTTAGTGCGCTGCCAAAGTTGCAGCAATCCAAACAGAGTTGGGAGGTCTTCGTGCTAAGATCTTCGCACCTATAGAATGACTCGAGGGTGATTCACGATGTTTGTGTTGGGGGCCTATTGGGCACAGGATCCCCCAAGGGTAGTTTTGGGGCTTAGAGCCTAGATTTTGGTCAAATGTTTTAATTCCAAGGTAAAGACTCTGCATTTTGTGGGCATGGAGTGCATCATTGTTAAAGAGTCATAGGGTTGTCCACCCTTATTTTGATAATGTAATGTCAGCTGTAGAAGATCTACCCATGGTCCATGAATCATGGAATTGTATAAATAGAGCTAAGCTCTAGGTAGATAGAAATCAATCAGAGAAAACATGAAGAAGATATGATGTATGTGAGATAGCTCTAAAGTGTAAGTCTAAGTTTTGAGTCATAGTGTAGGTAGAAGCTCTGCAGCTGAGTGCGTAGAGGCCTAGTAGTCCGTAGGTGAGTGCATGGACCCCTGCAGCTGAGTGTGAAGGGCAAGTCGAGATTGTAACCATCGAGAATCATTAATAAAGAGAAGTTTTCTATCATTCTATGTATTTATTTCTTGTTTATGCATCTTATATATTGGACATTAATTTCACTTCTAATGCTTATATGATGTGAATGTGTATAATTGTATTGGTTAAGCGAACACAAGTAAAAACATCTATTTACACGAAGCTAACTAAGATTTGTTAATAAGATAAGTAAGATACTTAGTGTAGTTTGGGGAAATATCACAGTTTGCTGCCCTAGCAGCGTGAAAGGACTTCAACCCCTGGTTAGGGCTGCACGAAAGCTGATTGTAAGAATTCGCAAAGGTACTGAAAGGTGGAATAGAAGGATAAGCAACTTGCGCGAAGGCAAGACTAGTTGGAATAAACCAACATCACATCCATCTCAAGGGTGTGGAAACTTGGTTCCAGCATCCCCCCATACTGCTTCGAGTGAGACTTCAGTCTGCACTTTGCAGGCTGATGCTGAAAGGGCCAGTTATGTAGGGATTTGTTTGGCTACCTAACATTGAACCTAGGTCAGGCCCCTACAAGCCAACACCAATAGAAATTATTGAGGAAGGTTTCTAAGTTTCAAACCGAGACTCAAAGAATTCTGTCACCTGAATTTGAACTTCTAAAAATTCCTATGTATCCATGCAAATTAAGTAGACCAGCTTCGACACGATGTTTCTAACTAGACTCGCTAACTAATTACTATGGCAACTTTCCCTATGCAGACTTGATCATGTTAACTAACCTCTGGCTGAGTTGTACTCGACTTGGATGATGCATGATGGGAAATGTACTGAGTGTAATAGATGGGTAATAATGTGACCATGATGGCAGCTTTATTGGTTGATTTTTTTTCCATAACAGGAAAATATTTTACGGAAATTTACCTAACAGGGGTATTATTGCATAATTATTAGAGAAAATACTTTGAGTATGGTGCACTAGACATGTGAAATGTGTGACTGACCTCCCCGACCATAGTTGGTTGTGGTGGTGTGGCATAGGTTCCGCAATTGAACTAACACGTGAGATTATTGAATGGAAAACAAATAAATCAAAACTCAAATGGATTGACTACTTGATTGTCTTATTTCTACTAACTCTAAACCTACCTGAAGTCCCTTTTTAGAGACCTTATCAATTTTAAGATTGGGTGTTGTTCTGGTGGAAGGGCTTCAGGCATGCACAATTCACCCATCCTGGTATCAATATTCCATCCAGTTGCACAAGTTTCACCGCTCTAGATGCCCTGATCTCTGTGACTATGAATGGACCAAGCCAATGCATCTACAACTTACCCAGGAACTTCTAAAAGTTGTTGTCGTATAACAAAATATTTCCTCCAACTGTGAATGATTTTCTCTTAATGTGCTTGTCATGCCATGCTTTCTGCCTTTCTTTCTCTATGGACTCGTGGAATTCCACTAGAAATATGGCTTCATCTAATTCCATTAATTATTCCAACTGTTTTTTTAGCGATTCATCGTCTATCATTTTTGTGGCTTGGGCAATGAAGATGCTCGGTACTGCAAATTCAGTGGATACCACGACCTCTGTCCATATACCAAGTGGAACAGTGTTTTCTTGTGTGAACGCTTGATTGTTGTTTGGTACGCCCATAATGTGGCTGGTACACGCTCATCCCAATCATCTCGACTTGCCGAACATATCTTTGTTATTCCCCTTTCTAATATCTTATTGAATGCTTCAACGGTCCCATTAGACTATGGATGGTACGAGTTGCTCTTTTGATGTTGGATTAGGATGTTCGACAGTAGTGATGAACTGTCTAATTTATAAAATGAGTCCCTTGGTCACTGGTTAGGCTCTTTAGGCATCCAAACCTGGATATGATGTTTTCAAAGATGAATCTTGCTTTTGTGTCTACTGTACAATCTTTCACTAGTGTCGCTTCTGCCCATCACGTGAGATATTCGGTAGCTATGATGATATATTGCTCGTGAGAGTGATGTGTTGGTGGATTGATTGGCCCGATAAAATCAACCACCCACTTCTCAAAGATCTGCACTGTATGTACTGGTTGTAGTGGTAATTCATCTCGATGTGACAATTTTCTAAATCTTTGACAAGCATCACAACCTTTCACATATTCTTTGGTGTCCTTGTAGAGCATAGGCCACCATAACCCTACTTGCAAGACCTTCCTCACCATTGCTTTTCCCCCAACATGCCCTCCCATAACTTCAGAGTGCCACTCCCATAGGACATCCTGTCGTTCATGCCGGAGGAGACATTTCCATAAGACTTGATCTAAGCCCAACTTATATAAGTGTCCAACGATTAGTTGATAGTCATATGTGCACACCAACATGTGTCTCTTCTGCGTCGTTGTATATCCCTCTGGACATTGTCTTGTGGCTAGAAAAGATGTGATTTCCTCCAAGTAGTCAGGAATTTCTTCTATGTGGAATATATCAGTGTCTGGTATTTAATCGTCTAAGGATCCCCCCAGTTCCCACTCTCCCCTGACTCCAGTCTAGAGAGATTATATGGTCCAACATTCAACCATCTTGGTTTAGTGTTAACCGCGGCTATAAATTCCTGGAACAATAGTAGCCACCTGCATATTATTCCCTCTAATACTGGCTTATTGACCAATTATTTTAATGTTGAGTGATCTGTAAAGAATTTTAATGGCACTCCAAGTAAGTAGTGTCAAAACTTTTGCAAGGAGTATACCATGGCTAGTGCTTCTCTCTCGGTTGTGGTGTATTTCTTTTCTGCCTTTGACATCTTCATACTTACAAAATAGATTGGATGATCCAAGTTCCCTTCTCCTAGTTGCACCAACATTGTCCCTAGTGCAATGCCTGATGCATCTATATGTACGTGGAATTTCTTATTCCAGTTTGGGTATACTAAGATGGGTGCACTTACCAACTTTTGCTTGAGGATATTCAATGCCACTTGACACACTTCCATCCAGTTGAATGTTTTCGTCTTCCTAAGCAGTTTCTCCATGGGAGCAGTTATGGATGCATAATTGCATATGAATCAGTGATAATACCATGTGTGGCCCAGTGCCGACCACAACTACTTCACATTGGCTAGTAGATCCATATTTACAATTTTCGTAACCTTTGCGGGGTCCACACAAACTTCGTCTTTGAAAACAATGTGGCCCAACAATGTACCAAACGGAACTACAAAGATACATGTGTTCAGTTTTAGGGATATTTGTAGTTGTCAGCACTGATCAAACATTACTCTAGGTAAGTTGGCATGCTTCTTCAGTAGGTTGTAAGTTGTCCAATCACCCATGTATACCTCCAAGAACCAGTGAGTGTAATCTTTGAAATCGGCGATAACAATTCTGGAGAATACAACAGGGGTGTTATTTAGGCAAAAAGGAATAACGTGATATGCATATGAACCCCATTCTATGGTAAATGTTGTTTTCTTCTTGTCTTTTTTTGTTATGTGGATCTGATGGTACCCTAAGAACCCATTTGTGAAGGAGTAGGCCTCGTTCCCCACAACATTATCCAAGACCTCGTCACTGAAAGGTGTGGGGAGTGGTTCATGGACACAAGCATTGTTGAGGCTACAATAGTCTACACAAACCCTTATCTTTGTGGCGTCCTTCTTGTTTTGGATCACTATTGGACTGATCCATTAGGAATTGTCTACCAGAAAAATGAGTCCTGCCTCAAACATTTTACCTATCTCCTTCTTGACCTTTTCTTTTACTCTTGGGTTTAACCTCTATGGTCTATGCTTAACAAGCTTGACATCCAAATTTAACACAATTTTCATTTCACCAATATCTCCTTTGATTCCTTTTAACTCCGTGATTGAAGCTAGGAATAAATCCTCATACTCACACAAAAGATCAAAAATCTCCTTAGTCTTGTGCTCATCCTAGTAATCCCCTATAGGCACCATCTTTGGCCTATCCTCTATCTCAATGTTATGCTTCCTGAGTTTCACTAGGAGTAAGTGGGGAGCATATTTTATCAATCCCTCTTGAATATACCTTTCCCCTTCAGTCTCTTGAAACATTAGGTACCTCAGCCCCTCTAAATCATCCTCCTCTGGATCTGCGCTCACCATCCCGCAAGCCATGGACTCTGGGTACCCTAACTCATAAAAGTATTACAGGAACTCTTCATCAATGCATCCTTCCCATAATGGTCTTGAGGTGAAAAGTGTATGTTTGATGGCATACAGAGCCTTAGTTAGCCATCAATCACTATCTTTGACTAAAAAGTTGCTTCTAAAGTGTTCAGCCAATGTGTCCCAGTTCCCAGTTTGCCTCTGAATTTCTTCTTGTATATACCAAGCCTATGGGGTTGTACCCAGGGTGTGTACGAACATATGTACCCGTAGCTCCCTCAGGATCCATTCAATATTCCATTTTTCTGTCCAACGTTCTAGGTGTTGTCAGAGATCATAGTCCCCCCAGTATTTTACATTTTTTCACTATTTGTTCTCTTCCTTCCTGAACCTTTCTCTCATGGCTCTTTGACTTTGTGCCAATCACGAATGGTGTTGCTGTGAGATCCTCACCACTGTGATGGTGTTGCTTGTAGTGCAATGTCCAGCAACGGTACCTTGTAGCTTTCCTTTATGGTTCTATCAACTTTACTTAAAAATACACCTACCAAATCTATGCCATAGAAATTAGGATAATCACTTACCTTAGTCCCAATCCAGTTGATACGACATATTGTAGTGCAATGTCTTATATTGACTTCATATCCTGCTTTCTTCTAGGCATCCCACACAGCCTCAGAGACCACCTCTAAGCTTTGTATACTTCTCCAGCTGACTGACCCCTCCATCGTGGGATTAATGTAATCTTCCCTCCTTCTGGTTGTTAATCGGTATACCTGGTCTAGTACCCCAGGTTCATCCCAGTCATCATCTGGTTCCATGAATCTTGGCCCTTGGTACAAATCCAGCGGCTGTATTACCCACATCCTGTCTACTTCAAAGATCATCAACTCCTTCTTGAGATCAATGACATCATAATTCTCATAGGCCCAGTTGATGCCAAACAGTTCTAGGTAAGGATCTTTGTCCCCCATTATGTCTATTACATCAAAGTCTGTGTGTGTTTTCACCCTTGCGACGTCTACTTCCACCTCTTCCAACCTCCCCATGGGAAGAATTTAGTATTGGTTGACCATCCGTAACTGGGTTGGTGAATACTTCAATTGTGGATTTCCCAGTGCCTCCATTGTTTTCCTGGGAAAAATGTTAACATATGAACCCAGGGCCAACATTGTGTCTTTGTTCTGGAACCCTGCCACCTATGCACCAATTTGGAACTCCCTGCCTGTTATTTTCTTATTTCTTCGGACTCTCCTCGTGTGCTTCTCTGGAAGATTTGTTAAGATACCTTCTTCCCCCATTTTTTCTTTCAGTATAACTGCTTTCAGACTCTTGCATATCTCTCCTAACATATGATCATTGTCAACAATCTGTAAGAACAATTTGAACCATTCTTCAATCGGACGAGATATGGTGGGCTTTGCTAAATTTTTGACCTTGTCCTTCTGAGTTTCCACCAAATTCTCAAACATTTTTGTAGCCTCCTTATAGTATTGTTTCTATTTTCTAAGGTTGTATGATTGTTTTGGGGAAGCTACTTGAACAACTGAGAGTTTCTCTAGTGCGCCCCAATCAGCCCTCATCTTCTTTTCTCCTTTGGTTACTATATTTATGTTAGATAAAGGGATTATTTTAGTAGCTCTCAGTTCTCCATTGATCAAGTTAGCTCTTCTTTTCCTAGTTCACTCCTCCCATCTTGTGATCAACTCAGGGTAGTCCTCTGTTATTTGTGCATTGACCTGTCATTGAGAGCACCAAGGTCTTCTTGGAAGAGGACAATCTCTTGTGACATGTTCCTCCTGGTCGTAGTTGTAGCACCACATAGGTCCCTTTCCCTCTGTTCTTCCTCCTCTCGTTCATCCTCTATTCCTTGTCCTCCATGAGTGGTCTCATTGAGTGTGAATGTCAACTGATTTAGCCTCTCTGCCAGAGCATCCAATGCTCAACACTATTTGGTGTGGTGAGTCGTGGATGCACAAAACTCATAGTAGGTATTGTTTGGTACGGTTGAATATTATTGCAATATTGGGCACAACCAAGGTGAGCGTCCATAGCTCCTACATACTTCATAGTATTTAGGTTAGTTTCGGCCCTAAAATTCCCCTTGCGATCCTACCACTGTAACCCCATCTGTAGTTGGATCCCTCGATGGTCCAGTGGGTCCTGATGTAGGATTCATGCCTCTTATTCTTAGTCATTCGGTTGCGACATGACCTTCGACCAAGTAATGGGTGCACCATACATTGGGTCTCACTAGGTGGAATGATTGTAAGTATTTCAGTTTCTTCGTTAAGTTGGCTATCTGGTGCTGAAGTCATATGATCGATGGATCCTATGATCCTACACCCCCCTTATATTCATGTGGGAACCCTCTCATTTCCTCAATGCAAGTTTCCTGTTCCAGAGCATCCTGCAGGGTCTCAATATTTTATTGTGTTAAGGGCATCTAGGTAAGGGGTAGGAGTGCCTTGATAAACCAATCCCTTTGGTGATTGGGATCTATGGGGTAGCTTAGATTTCCACCTACGTCCTTGAACCTATGTATCAACTTCCAAGCAATCTCTCCATCCCGTTGTTTTATCCCCCATAGTTCTGACAACCCTTGTCGATCTATCTATGGAAGCTTGAATTATTGTATAAAGCTCTTCTTGAGTCATCCACTTTTGGATTCAGGTTTACCTATGCCCATTTAATAAATCATCTTAGGGCTTTCTCCCTAAGGGTGGTCTAGAATTCGATCACCTTCACGTTGTCTGGCATTTGGTGAGCTCTCCATATCACTTCACAGAGGTACCAATGTTGCTCCACATCCTCATTCCCTCGTCCCAAGAAATTTGGATATATGGTAAAGGAGCCTACCATTTTGGCTTAGGTGCATGCTAAAGACACAAATCCTTGGGTCCCTGGCTGTTGAGATCCTTGTAATCCTAGGTTACCAATATTTCCTTCAGCAACATAGCAACAAATTTATCAGGATTATTGTAAATTACCAGGGAAGGTCAGGGTGAACACTACCTAAGCTTCAGGTGGTCGAATGCTTGATTTCATATGGTATGTTATCTTCCACAAATAGTCATCTCATAAAATCATACATCTCATCGTCCATGTCTCCTTCAAGATTACTGTGACCACTTCCATTAGACACCTCCCCCGCGACTGGGGAGGGAGGGCTCCTACCATCTTCTGTGCTTCTGCCTAGCTCATCTATCCCTATTCCTTTTTGTGAGTTCTCTATCATCTCATCTCTTCCTCTTGGATCCTTTAGCACCACTCCCACTTGGCGTGGTCCCTCCACATGCACTTTCATAGCTTGCATGGCCCTTTCCTTCCACTTTTCTGCTATTAGCATTCTCCTCTATGCTCTTACTTCCCTAGCTCTTCGTGAGTCTTCTACATCCATCCTTCACTGGCATCGTAGTCACTCATTTAGTATTATTTCCCCCCCTTTATCCTTCCCCTAACACTAGGGTTTTACGCTTCCATACTCGCTTCTTGGAAATAAATCAAGCTTTCCTCCACCATCAGAACTTTAATCCAAAGGGGTATTTCCTTCAATAATTTTCCCCTCAACCTCGATCTAAACATTGAATCAGCCTTCGAGAAGGACTGATGACTTTCTTCTGCGAAATCAACCACATATCCTTCCAAAGTAGTTTGTACCCAAAAGTCTATTGCTCTGGTTCGATCGGTGTCTAGATGCTGGAGTGCTAAAAGATCAGTGGAGCTCCACCTGCAATGAGATGGTTGTTGTCCCTTCAGTCAATCCTTCACTTGTAGTCTCCGCAAACAATTATAATTCCTCTAGGAACTTATACCAAAAGATATCGTATTGATCGCTTGCATCTTCTGAATACAAGATCTCGTCATTCACCTTATCAACGGTCTGGCTTCGAACTACAACGTGTTGCAATACAAACCGGTCCACTTAGTCATCCCACTAGCTTCTTATTTCTTGCTTAAAAATCTTCGATCCCATATTCCAAACCCCTCTTTTTTATTTCAAGTCCTGAAAACAGAACCATTTGTTGGAAAGAAATTGACAACAGGGAAGGGACCCTAGGTTCAGGCTCAAAGGGCCAACAAGGCTCCAATGTAGTCTAGGACAACGTCAACATTTTCACCTTACCGAGAGGGCAATGAGTATCACTCGAGGCGTGGTACGACTGAAGTTAAATGGAGCTGGGAGGGGTATCAAGGGAATGTAAAGAACATGTAACAATAACTCATCACACTCAATCTGTTGGATTATCTAAGATTTCATCTCATTCATATCATCACAGGAAACTATCTAGTGGTTAATCAGTCATTTAAAATTTTAAAGAACCCATAAAAATCATAGTGATACAGTATAGGACCCAAACTTCTTCTTTCATTACTTGGAATATAAAGAAGTACATGACATAATACAAAAGGCTCGAGGCTTGTTCATCAAATACACATAGAATACTTTCATAGAACATAACTGACAGAAATGAACACAAGCAGAGTTGAGGGTATTCCTAACTCTTCCGTAAATGGTCTGGCTCTCAGGATCCTACCTTGGCTCACCCACTTTATCACCAACCCCCTCTCCTACTGTCTCTTACCTTTTATCCTTTATTTTGCATTCGCACTTCCATTTTCATTTGGTTGATTTCACCCTCGGTTGTTTCCCCTACTGGGCTACCTCTGTATTCTTTCTCCATCTTTTCGCAGCTACTCGTTCACTCCCTATTCTTGTCCCTTTGCTTTGGCTATCAACTCCACAACATGGACTGTTTTCCCCGCCACTTGTTCTTGAATTTTCTTCTCACTAACACTCAAAATTTAAAATGAAGGCCCCAACAAAAAGTATGCTTGAAACTACCACCAAATCATTTATCACTCCTTTGTACCAATTATTATTTGGAGAGGAGGCCCCTTCTATGTCCAAGAGGGATAAAGAAACAATCATCAAAGTGGTAGACTAGTTTTCTATCTAGGAGGGCACCTTCATCAGAGTCTTCGGTTCATATAAGAAGCCTCATGCTCTCCCTAGGTTCACGAGAGATATGTTGTTGCTACAAGAAGTTTGCTACCATATGACTACAGGGTTCTCTAAAACATTGAAAAAAGGCAAGAAAAATCCTTGACCCACCTTCCCATTGACTATTGGGGCCTATACCATTGAGAGATTTAAGGAAGTAGAGGTAGAGGCTGAGGAAATAAATGGATTTCATTTTGTGAACATGAGTCATCATAGGTATGACCCAAGGGGGATGGTAGTAGCACACTGCAAGAAAGTAGGATTTATTTGGTTGTACATGCACATCAGAGATTTCCATGAAGATAATGTCAGGAATTGGTACAATTCTACTAGGGAGTTAGGGCCAAGTGAGAAACAAGAAAATGAGGATGAGCAGGCCGAGTAGTCACAACAAAACATAAACCTACAAGCTACGTTAGCCTCACTCAAAAGAAAGAAGGAGAAACAAAAGATAGGAGGGAAATAGAAAAAACACAAATATGATGAACCAGAAGGCCCTTCGAATGATAAAGAGGAAGATGAAGACAATGAAACCCTAGAAGAAATAAATGTGACCTTTGTTAAGAAGAAGCAATAAACAAGGAGGAAGAGGGAAGAAGAGTTGAAGAAGTCTCAAAAGTCAGCGGATTAGTAGTCTAAGGATCTCCATCAATAGCATGAGGAAGAGGAAATGAAGAGAAAGTAGGAAGGGGAAGAACAAGTGAGAAAAGAAGAAGAGGAACGAAGGATATGGGAAGAAGGATCCAAAATGGATTCATTTTTTCCTCTAGATCAAAATTCTTCAAATGTAAGTGAAGGTAGGCTCAATTCAAAGTTCTTGTTAATACAAATCCAATGGTGCAAACAACATGTAAATCTGAGTCCGGATGAAGACCTTAAAGCCAATTAAAGATTTAGGTCAAAAGTCAATGCCTACGTCAGCAGGACACGTGGCAACCCGGGAATGAGTCACAGGTTCTGGATGATGTCAAAGAAGAAGGTGGCGTAGCAATCTGTGATTGGTTCACACCACAGTTGTTCGATCATCTGATCAAAGGATATCGACGCATATCCCATCAAGACATGCAAGCAGATTATCTTTGAAAATAGACGCGATGAGGTTATTCAAAAGAAGTTAAACTTCTTTGAGTTCTGGCAGGGAAGTGGTAAATGGTTTCTCACGCACCTCAAAGGCTGGAAATGGTTTTTCAGAAATCTACGTGATTCCACTCAGTGGTCGACACGTAGCATCCCGAAACAACTTTTCTCGCGTGCTTTCAGAGAATTAACTAATGTGCTAGTTGGAGCGCAAGATTGCATGACAGCCGTCGGATCGAGCAAAATAGATCAACGGTGGATATCATTCGAGAGCGGACGATGCGATAACTGTCAGATCGTATGGTATCGGGATCTGCGCCGGGAAAAGGCCGGATGGTCTAGGTCAACTCCATGCCCACCGGTCCTTTGGTTTATCCTCTGTTTTTAATGTAATCATATTATTATGCATTTATTGCAATCTGTAACTAAACATGGTATATTAATACCATATCACAAAAAAAGTTGACAAAGTGTGGTTTTGAACCATTCCAGGGGGTCTGGAGGTCATAGTGGCCAAGTACGGTCGAGTGTATACTTGTTTTGACTCGAAAACTTGAGCTGAACACAGTGGTGAGATCCATTTTCATGTTTAAGACTCTGTCTCTGAGCTCACACCTGTAACAGAAATTTGAATACATAATAGAGAGGTCAACACTGGAAGCGAAAGGACCAGGAGATGTAGCTAGGAAGTCTGGTGAACTCCTTTATTAAATTTGGTTGTGTTGATGTGTTTGAATGTGTTTTCTAATTGTTTAAATGTTTATGTTATTTGCAATATTTTCGATCCGTTGCACTAAGTAACATAGGCAACTTCACACATAGTCTATAATACCTTTTTCATTAACGGATCAAGTGGTATTAGAGCTCAAATTTTTTTAAGGTTTGACAAGTTTGTGTGGAGATTTGAATGCTTACTAGGTTGAGGCTTAGACAAGGTGAAGGTGAACTTGTTGAGGCAAATCCAGAGATTGGAAGGGTCTTTTCACAAAGAAGGATGGAAGATGAAACTCCACTTGGGTCAAAATCCCAATTCTTGGATAGTTTCATGAGGATACATGCAATGGTGGAAGAGATGTATAATGAGTTTGAAAAGGGTAAATTTGAAGAAGGCACTTCATCACCTAAACCAGAAAAAGGAGCATAGGAACCTTTTCTTTTTGTTCCTCCAGATAAAGAAGATAAAGGAAAAGGAGGAATGCTTCCTCCACCATCTCCTCCATCATCACCATCATCATCTTCATCATCATCTTCTTCTCATAAAACTAGTTCTTCTAAGAAGAAGAAAAGAAATCCTCTTTGATCAAATTAGATGTAAAATTTGATTTGCCAATTTATGATGGAGAACTTAATGATGAAAATCTTGATAATTGGATAAGGCAAATTGATGTATATTGCAGGGTGCAAAAAGTTGATTCATAAAAGAAGAAGATCCAGCTTGCTAGCCTTTGACATGGAGGAACCGCACTTGTATGGTGGGAAGGCAAGACACAAGTATATCTCCAAAAGCATGGTAAAATCATTTCAACTTGGAATGAATTTGTTTCTACCATTAAAAATAAATTTTATCCTTTGGCTTATATGCAACAAGCAATGATGAGTTGGCAAACACTACATCAATTAAAAGGTCAAAGTGTTCAAAGTTATACTCAATAATTCCGTAAGAGAGCTTTAACATTAGGCATATCATTGGACTCACCAGAGACATTGTTAAAATACATAGGTGGTCTTCATAGTTATTTGAGGCATACTATACTTATGTTTAATCCAACTAGCTTAGATGATGTATCAGTTCAAGCAACTCATCTAGAAGCTAGAGGTAAAAATGTAACCCCAGATGTTGGGAAATCATCCAAACCTATTAAAAGCAAGAATAAAGGCAAGAAGAAACTAAAATGGAAGGAGAGGAAAAAAAACACTGTGAAGAAGGATAAACCTTCATGCACTCATTGTAAGAAGGAAGGACACGATGAGGCACATTGTTGGTCTTTGCATCCAAAATTGAAGCCTAAGAAGTTTGGGAGTAAAGAGTGGAAGAATGTTGTTGTTGTTCAAAAGGACTTGGGATCAGACTCAGGTGATGAGACAATGGTTACAACTACAAGTATAAAAGGTAAAGATTCTAAAGCATCTACAAGTAATTCTTCGCATTCTGTTGATAATGATAATGATGAGAGGAAAAGGAATGAGCTATTTCATATTAGAGTCATTTCCAAGCATACTAAAATTGATACTTTATTTGATAGTGGATCACAAGTTAATTTGATTTCTGAAGCAATTGTAAAGAAGTTGGGTCTAGAAACAAAACCTCATAAAAATCCATATCCATTAGGTTGGGTGTGTGATAAAACTAAGCTACAAGTTACAAAACAATGTAAACATCGTTTTTCTATTGGGTCAAAGTTTGTAGATGAGGTTGAGTTATACATAGTCTCATTGGACATATGTGGAATTGTATTAGGAAGTCCATACTTGTACAATAGAAATGCTATCTTCTATCGAACTGAAAATAAGTATCAACTCACTAAGGATGGAACCAAATATATTGTAAGGGCTCATAAACTCAAAGATAATTTCTCTCTCATAAATTCAGGACAGATGAAAAGATTGTAAATTCAAGTAAGAAATTTTTAGTTATGATTGTAAAATCAAAGGATATTGATAAATTCGATGCATTCCAAGGTTATAATCCTCAACAGAAAGAAGATCTAGTTAAAGTTGTTTCTGATTATGATATTCTGTTTCAAGAGCCTAAAGGGATTCCACCCAAGCGAGAGATAGAACATGAGATTTATTTGCAGCAAGATGCTCCACTACCTAACATTGGAATGTACAGGTTATTAGCTCTAGAGAATGCAGAGGTAAAGAAGAAGGTACAAGAGTTGCTCGATCAAGGGTTTATTCGACCAAGCACATCACCATGCGGATCACCTATTGTGTTAGTGCGAAATAAAGATGGTTCATGGAGAATGTGCATTGATTTTAGAGCACTAAATAAAATCACAATAAAGAATCGTTATCCTCTTCCTCGTATTAATGATTTGTTAGATCAGTTAAAAGATGCAGTTTACTTCTGTAAATTGGACTTGCAAAGCGGCTACCATCATAGCAGAGTTTTAGAACAGGATGTATGGAAGATTGCCTTCAAAACAAAGCAAGGACTCTATGAATGGTTGGTTATGCCTTTTCGCTTAACTAATGCTCTAGCTACGTTCATGCGAGTCATGAATGATGTATTTAGACCATTTATTGATGATTTTGTAATAGTTTATTTAGATGATATTCTTGTTTTTAGTAGAACATGGGATGAACATGTAAAGCATGTAAATAAAATTTTAGATGTATTGAAAAGAGAAAATCTCTATGTAAAACTGTCAAAATGTGAATTTGGCAAAACATCTTTGAATTATTTGGGTTATATTGTAGGGGGTGGTGAATTGAAGATAGATCCCTCTAAGGTTGAAGTCATTGTAAATTGACCTAAGCCCAATACTACTACAGAAGTTAGAAGCTTCTTAGGGGCAGCACAATATTGGAGAAAGTTTATTGCTAACGTTTCTTTGATTGCAACTCCTTCACATGCTTTGACAAATGTGAAACAGGTGTTTCAGTGGGGAGGAAAATAGCAGAAAGCCTTCGACACATTGAAAGAAAGGATTAGTACAACGCTAGTACTAGCACTACCATATCTTCATCATCCATTTGAGATTGAGACAGATGCAAGTGAATATGCCATGGGGGCAGTGTTGATGCAGCACATGAAGCCTATATGCTTTCATTCTAAGTCATTCACATCAGCAGTAGTTAACTATCCTACATATGATAAAGAATTGCATGCATTAGTTCAGAGTGTTAAAAAGTGGAAACATTACATAATGAGCAAAGAAACAATCATACATTCATATCATCAACCACTTCAATATTTACACTCACAAACTAAATTGCAACAAACAAGACATTACAGGTGGATGGGTTTTCTACAGAAATTTCATCTTGTTATCAGATATAAGAAGGGCATACATAATAAGGTTGTAGACATGTTATCAAGACCAATTATAAATGCATCCACAATACTTAAGCATAATTCAGTAATTCATGAAATTTACATTGAACAATATGCTCAAGACACATATTTTAAGGATGTATATGCAACTTTAAGTCATGGAAAGTAGGTAGAAGAATTGGATTATTTCATAAAGGACAAACTCTTATATCATTTGGTAAAGTTATGCATTCCACAAACTGAAAGAGTTAATGTAATTCGAGAAGCACATACTTCTCTCATATCAGGTCACTTTGGTGTAAGTAAAATAGTTGCACAATTACAAAGGTTCTGCCATTGGCCACGAATGAATGAGACCATTTTTAGATATATTAAAGGATGTACTATGTGTGCTACAAGCAAGCCAAGTAATATAAAATTAGGCTTGTACACTCCACTTCCAATTCCTTCTTGTCCTTGGGAAAGTGTTTCCATGGATTTTGTTGGGGGATTGCCAAAGTCTAGAAAGGGTCATTATTAATTGTATGTAGTTGTGGATAGGTTCAGTAAGATGTGTATTTTGACACCATGTAATAAACAGGTCACAGCTAAACAAACTGCAAAGTTGTTCTTTCAAAATGTATGGGTTCATTTTGGGTTACCCACTTTTATTGTATCTGATCGAGATTCTCGATTTGTTGGGAAATTTTGGTCAAGTCTATGGGAGTTAATGGACACAAAGTTAAAGAAGAGCATGACATTCCATCCACAAACAGATGGCCAGATAGAAGTGGTCAACAAGACAGTGATACAGTTGTTTCGGGGATATTGCAGAAAGCATCTCAAACTTTGGGATGAGCATTTGTGTTATGTGCAGCATGCTTACAACCATGCAAAACATTCTTCTACTCAGAGATCTCCTTTTGAGACTTGTTTTGGTTTTATACCAAAGTCTCCCTTGGATTTTGTCTTTGGTAAAGACATAGCAGTTGATGGACACAGTGATGTGGACAAAGCAACCAAGTTCATTGAATAAATCCAAGAAATTCACTAGGCAGTACAGGAATAGCTAGAAAGAAGCCAAGCAAAGTATAAGGCGCAACATGAAAAGCATCTAGTTGAGCATAGTTTTCAAGTTGGTGATCAATTCTGGTTGTATATCAGCAAAGAAAGACTGAAAGGGGAAGGTAAAAAGTTGAAACCAATTAGATATGGTCCTTTCAAAATACTTGATAAAATTGGTGAAAATACGTTCCGCCTAGATCTACCAGCCTACATGCAAATATAATCTGTCATAAATGTTGAAAACTTGCGATTATATGAACCTTCATTGATTGAAGATCCCGAAGAGCAAGGTCAGCTACCTTCCATTGAAGATCTATTGCCTGAGTATCTCAATGAGTTATAGGAGGACACAGTTCTTGATAAGAGGATAAGAACTTCGCAAAGGGGAAATGTTGAGTATCTTCGAGTTGGCCTCAAAGGTACAAATCCAAGTAAATCATGATGGATAGAGATTGGAAAAGTGAGGGAACTTTATCCTCACTTACTCGATAGCTAAAACCAACTTTTGGTGGACCAAAAGCTTCTAGTGGGGGGGAGTGATCCAAAATGGATTTAGTTTTGCCTCCAAATAAAAAGTCTTCAAATGTAGGTGAAAGTAGGCTCAAGTCAAAGTGCTCATTAATATGAATCCAACCGTGCAAACAGCATGTAAATCCGAGTTCGGATGAAGAAATTAGAGCCAATTAAAGATTTAGGTCAAAAGTCAATGCCTACGTCATTAGGACACGTGGAAACTTGGGAATGAGTCACAGGTTCTAGATGATGTCAGAGTAGAAGGTGACATGGCAATCTATGATTGATTCACACCACAGTTGTTGGATCATCTGATCAAAGGAGATCGACACGTATCGCATCGAGACATGGAAGCAAGTTATCTTTGAAAACAAATGTGATGAGGTTATTCAAAATAAGTTAAACTTCTTTGAGTTTCGGCAGGGAAGCAGTAAACGATTTCTCATGTGCCTCAAAGGCTAGAAATGGTTTTTTATAATTCTACATGATTCCACTCAATGGTCAACACGTAGCATCCTGAAATAGATTTTCTCGCGCGCTTTTGGAGAATTAACCGACGTTCAAGTTGGAGCGTGAGATTGCGCGATAACAGTCAGATCGAGCATGACAGATCAACAGTGGAGATCGTTCGAGAGAAGACAACACGATAGCCGTCGAATCATATGGTATTGGGATATGTGCCAGTGTTATAGACATATTTGGGCACTTCAACCCTAAACTTATATGTCGATAAACTATGGCTTATCGACCCCTAAAAGAGTTATTTCATACCCTAAAAGAACATGGTCATCTGATTACATCATTCCCCAAAAGTTCCACCTGAGAAACCATCCAGAATTGGCCTAAACTGAACCATACTGACTACTCCACTAGCAAGGTGTGATGCATACTGAGTGTTACACTGCCTAGGTGCGACGCATACTATTTGGGCCTTTTATAGGGTGTGATGAGCGAGGAAGGACAAATGTCCAAGACAGTTTGCTAGGTGGTTGCTCATGGAATCTTCTAGAAACTTCACCTATGCCACTTGCCTCTCTGAATTTGCCAAGGGATGAGTAAGAGATCCAAGAAATATCCAAGTGGAACCAATTGTAACAAGTGGAATGACACTTATCAAAACCCCAGAGATGACTCACACCCTTGCACACATCTATAAATGGATCCCTCATCTAAGAGATCCAGGGGCTGGAATATTGTGAATTGCAAGTGTTGATAGTTTATATTTGAGAAAAGAGCATTGTATTGTTGGTGTGATCTTGCTATTTCATGAGGTGAAGAGGGATTGATGCTGGGAGGATGATGCTGGATCAGACAACTGGGTTGTAATTCTCCCTTCTATTTAATCAAGTTCTTCAAGTTTTCTTCCATATAATTGTGCAATTGTGAATGTTATCATTTGTGAATGCTATTATATGTTCATTATATATCTGATTATGTAATGCTTATGTTGTAATAGATCAAGATGCTTTGACGGTTCTTTGTTACCATGTTTCTGCAGTTTTCTTCAAGTGGGTTAAGTATGGAGAGGAGTTGCAAGCTCTGTCAAGGGTGAGAGAGATCAAGCAAGGGATTAAGCGGAAGTTCCAGGTTGGTTCCATTATCTTTCTCTTATCTGTTACACATAGAAGAAATCATTGAATTGCTTTAAACTATTGTTTCTAGGGTAGCTGCCAAACCCAGAGGGCTAGTCGTTCGACAAGACACTAGTTTTCCCATAAACAAATTGGCGACTCCGCTGGGGACCGAATAGATTTTTTTTGTTGTTACTTTTTTTTTTATAAACTATAGACAAAGCCTAAAGTCAGCCAGGTAGCCTTCGAACCGCTCTTGCTCTGCAATTTCATAGTAGATGAATGTTGATTCAGTCAATCTCTGCTTTAGTTTATGAATTAAACATTTGACTTACAAGCACATCTAGATGCCCTTTGGTAGCTCAGTAACCTCTCAAGACATTCCTCTATACTTTTCTCTTTACTGTCCATCATAGCTCAGCTTAACTCGCTGAAAATAGCTACACATCTAAGCCAAAATCCTTTTTAGTTGCACTCCCTAGCCCATCGCACTGTCTGTCACTATAACCCAGGCATCGCACCTTCCGAGTGTGTAAAGTGTGCTGCATCCCTATTTTTGTGAAGCCCAGGTGCGATGACTGACTAAACCTATTACCATTCTAGAAATTGGGTGTTTTTGACCTTCTTTTCAGTTTTCTTTAGTTGTTTTGCTGCTTATGAACAATGCCTTCTTACTGAAGCCTACTTGCATCACATAGATCAGCCTCTATTGGTTTAGGATTAGTGAATGTTTTTATGTATTTGTTCATCATTTACAATCCTTTGTTGAAAAGTTTCTTAAATCGATTTGTCGCTTTGGTACAAAAAGTGTCGTAACTGTCATTTTGTGTCAAAAAGAGAAGTGTCATGGATTCTTCCTTCCCTGGATAGTCGATTGAACTTTTCATCATGTATTTGGTTTGATTTGTTTATATTCAAAGTGTCAAAAGAATTTTTTATTCAAAATTGAAAAGTGTCGTTTAGTCTTCCTTTCTCTTTTGAAGAAGAAATTGTCAAAAATGTCATTTTGAAAGAAATATTTCAGATCTTTGCTACATTTAGTTTTCCTTTTTGGAATTTTTTACATTAAGGAGAACGAAAAACAAATACATGCATTTGCATTTAGTTTTTGTGCAAAAAATGATTTAGGAAAATGCACTAGTGTGTGCTCTTTGCTCTTTGTTTGAAAGAATTGTAATCTTCTTTCCCTAGTAGCTAGGATTTTCATTGTTCAAAATAAACAAAGATTGTTTATCATTCTAGATTGCATTTTAGGAATTTCAAAACATCATCATGCGGTGAACCATTGAAAGGCAAACTTTAAACAAGATCAACTCTAAAATAAATTTCAATGAACCTAACAATGCTTTGGAACTTAACGCAACACATCTAGAGGTATAGGCTAGAGATGTGTTCCAACGTCGTAAAAACTAGTAACTATAATTTTCATTGAAGGTTGGGTGATTCCTTCTCCTTGATACGACAAGTGCTAGCACGGACCTGTGCTCCCCATACCGTCGCATATATATTGGGAGACCACAATAGCCTTATATCCTTTATCCATAGGAAGCTGAGTCTGCTGCCCTATTGATCGAAATGCACTGAACACAACATTCGAGAAGATTGACTGTCATACATAAGTCCTTGGTAATTTCTCTTTAATTTATCACCAAGGTGTATATTGCAGTTTTGCGATTGGTTTGGTAATCCCTCTGTCTAGATTTTCCAGAGTAGTCACTTTTGTTCCTTTTCGACTCTTTAAAAGAAAAGGTCCATCTGAGCACTTGTCACTTCAGGCTCATTAAAAATCGAAGGATACTAGAGTTATCTTTAGATTTTTCCCGACTCTTAAAAATTGAAAAAGCAAAGTTGTGTCAAAGCGTCTTTAAAATTAATTGAATTCTGAATAACATCCATGTTCCTTAATTGATCCTAGGTTGAGATATATAGCAACAAATACAAAGTCCACCGATCAAGGAATTCCTTTTGATGGGAATCCTAGTCCTTTTCCTTCTTTCAGAAATATTGGTGCTCCTTATATGGCTACATTGTCCCTTCTAGGATTTACCATAGGCCTACCAGTATGGCTATTTTCAACCTGCTTAGTTCAAAATGTTGAGACTTCTCTGAAATCGAGTACACCTCCAACTTGACAAAATCAACCTCCAGTTGATCCTAAAGTTGATCCTTTGCCTTCTTCCTCATTTGTTTCTCCCTCACCCTCTTCCTCTTCGCTCGGTGAAAATATTGAGACTAGTAACCAGATGGCTAATAGGAAGAAGAAAGGGAAGAAGAAGAAGAAGAAGAAGCCAATTCAGCAAGGGGCCAACCAAGCAACCATTGCTTTGAATGCAACATCTGATGAAAATCCATTCATTAAGCCTCACAAAGTCAAATATCCATGCATAGTGTGTACAGGAGACCATTTTCATCGAAATTGTCCTTATTTTCCTCAGATCTTGAAAGAATGGTCTTCCCATTCACACCATCCCATGTCATCAACCTCTAGAGATCATGTTGGTAACACACCATCAACTAGTGATAGTAAAGTTCATGGACAAAAGGGAAAAGTCAAGCTTCCATGTAGGTTATGTGAAGGTATACACCCCTTTCACCTTTGTCCCTTTTTGGATGAAGCCAAAAGAGTATTGGATAACCATCCTGCTTCACCACAGCGACTTCCATCTAGTTACAGGAAACTCTCCCTGAATCCTTCACTAGGTGATGAACCGACTAACTTATATCAACCATCAGTCAAAACCACACTCTCTAAAAGTGAATCTTATGAGTCTATACCCATCCAAAATCAACAAGTTGAGGTAGCGGTTGACCCGATTTCGCCTTCAGCTAATCGTACCTTTCCCGAAGAGAGTGAAAATGATACTGCTCAAGTTCTTTTTGTTTCTTTAGATTCAAATGAGCTTTGGGGCAATCCACCTATTCCATCAAGATAGAAGGAAAACCCTCCAGTTCTAGTAACTCAAGGGGTTAATCCTCCCATTTCTACGGTACCCCCTCCAAGTAGTCTAGTTACTTCCTTCAATTGGAATCAACTGGCACGATCCCGCCTTCCTTCTTATGTGCCTTTCCAGATCATAGTACAAGTTTGTAATATGATTATATCTGGCACTATTATAGATGAAGGTGCATCCGTGAGTATCCTTTCCTCAACTGCTTGGCAAGCGCTCGGTTCGCCACCGCTTATGCCTGTTACATAGAATTTGTTGGGCTTTAACAAAGGAACCAATCAACCGTTAGGGATCCTTCCTCAGTTACCTATCACTTTAGGAGGAAAAACCATTTATCTGAGCATGATGGTAGTCCCAAGACCTTTAGATTACAATTTACTTCTTGGGTGTGACTATGTTTATCACATGGGAGCTATTGTTTCAACACTCTTTCGAGTGATTTGTTTCCCGCATGAAGGCAGGATTGTCACCATTGACTAGCTTTCATTCCCTGGTCCAAATATGGCTCCTAGTCAACCATCTTCCCTAAATGGTCCTTTTGTACCAATTGTATCATCCCCGCCACAAGTTAATTATGTGGCAACCTGTTCCATACCTACATCGACTGACGATCAATTCAGTGATGTTGTACATTATGTGTTGGGAGCATTGGAACCAGATCTCTCCTTCATGACCACTTATGAGTTGTGATTTAGGTCGGAGGATAATTCGTTGTCTTGTGTCAACCTCATTAAAAAATGAAATCAAGGATGTGAGAATAATTCCTTGTCTTGTGTCAAGCTCATTTAAAAACGAAACAAGGTCCCAAGTCAAAGTCGAGTCTCTGATTAGATCTCGTAAAATCCCAATCGATTCTTTCACTTGATCTTGTAAAAGAACCTTCATTTCATCCACCTGATAACCATGAGTAATCTAGTGAATGTAATGAAGCTTGGGGGGCATGCACCTAGTTGTAAAGATAAGTTTCCTTGTAGGTTATGTGATTGGTCTATCACACTGGTCTATCACACCATTCACCTTTGTCTATTCTGGATGAAGCCATCCTGCTTCACCGCAGTGATTTCCACCTAATTACAAGAGAAGAGACGCTCATTTTCATCATGCTAGGGGCATGCAACCCTTTCCTCCAAGCATAGTTCCCCCATGGTTCAAGCTTGTCAAAAAATGAACCCACCAAGCATAGTTCCTCCATGGTTTAAGCTTGTCAAAAAAAATGAACCCACCTACAGGTAATTGACCTTTATGATTGCCATTCTATTAGCCTTTTGAGCCTTGGTTGTGTACCTCTCATCACCTATTCTTTTGGCCGATCATACGCTTCCACTTGGTTGTTTACCCTTTTTGAGGAACAGCTGCGATGAGTGGTCTTGTTAGCCAACCTGTTCATAGAAATCTCTATGTCTTGAGAAGTTCCAAATTCACTGGAACCAGTTGCTACCCTAGACAACACTCATTCCTCAAAATCAAGTCTCCTTTAAACCCTTTTAGAGTCATTAAATATGAAAATATTGTCGAGCAATTGGCCTTTCCAGCTCGTTAAAGTGCTTGGAAATGTCATCCCTCCTGTATGATTTTATCCTTTTTCGGACCTGAGGAATTGTCTCACGAAAAAGTTCGAGCATTTGTCTTTTTTAGCTTGTTAAAGTGATCAGAAAAGTCATCCCTTTGGTATTGTTTTATCCTTTTTTGGACCTAAGGGATTATCTCATGAAAAATTTCGAACGCTTGTCTTTTTTGGCTCGTTAAAGTGATCGGAACAATCATCCCTTTTGTATTGTTTTATCCTTTTTTGAACCTAAGGGATTAATTTATGAAAAAGAACTTCTAGAGTTTTTTTCGTCCCTTTTATAATTCTCTAAACATGAAAAGGACCGAGTTATCCTTGTCGTTAAACTCGTTAAAACAATAGCGACAAACTTGTCCATTCTAGACAAGAACGAGATTCATTGTCGCTAGACTCGTTAAAACATAGCAACAGGTTTGCCCAAAGGGAAAATTATAGAACAAGCATATGTTATCCTCCTCAAGCTTGAAAAAAATAAAGAGGTACTGGTCAGCAATGACTGGGGAAAAAGGGAAAAAACTTGAAGAATTTATGGTAGCAGGTCGCTCTTGAACATGACAATTTCACTCCATCACCATGATTGAGTTGGGTTGGGTATTCTGTTCACCGGTCATCTCACCATTGGTCTTTCACACCATCCATATTTTGGGGTTAATGCTACCAATCCATCTCAGTGTCATCGATATGTTCAAGAAAAGTCATTCACTTGAGAAACCAAAATCTAGTTAATGCCTCATCCACTGCAATACCTCCAACCTTCATTTTTTTCATGACCACCATTCCTGAACCTTGTGTTGTCAGATCGTTTTCACCTCCAGAAATCACTTGCTTCGTTTCATGTTGTAGATGTTGGATACATTAAGGCCCTCCTACGACGAGTCACTTCTTGTCGACATCATCTCATTATCCAAGAAGTTGACTTAGAAACACCCCTTTCAGTGCTTTGAAGCTTTCATACATCAATGGCAAGTTTCTCACTTCTGGTGACAGGTTGACATCAATGGCCTTTGATCGAAAGATTTTGTGTGGTGTTCGACATCGGATCATATACTCACACCACATGAATTTTATTGTAGTACCTTGAGGGTCATTATCATTATCGGTGATTCCTCTCGTGCCTTTTAACAGCTCACATTATTGGTTGGTAATCAGGCGATGTCTTTCCATGTTCAACTTCAGAGCATCTCTTCACATGGATTAACTTGTACATCGGGTGAAGATTGAACAAGTTTGAAGACCCCAGATCTAGTTTCATCCATCTAGGATGCGATATATTTAGGGATATAAAAACATCAAATGTACAAAGGCGCTGCACAGATGGTCATCCAAACCAAGGATGATGACTCTACATATGAAGAATCATCAGTCTGCATCTACAGATGACTATATGATCTATCTACATGAAATGAATTTATAAAGCTAAGCATGGGAATGCCTACCTCAGCTAGATCATGAAAATTATATTATGATGATGTATTGTATTGTAACTTAGGCAGGTCACCTTCCAGTTCGAAATCTCGATCCTCATGATAAAGCATTTCACCTGACATCAAGATTTACGACTTCATGCTTTAGGGGGCAACTGTTATAGACATATTTGGGAACTTCAACCCCAAACTTATATGTCGATAAACTAGGGCTCATCGACCCCTAAAATATTTGTTTCATACCCTAAAAGAACATGGTCATCTGATTACATCATTCCCCAAAAGTACCACCTGAGAAACCATCCAGAATTGGCCTAAACTGAACCATACTGACTGCTCCACTGGCAAGGTGCGATGCATACTGAGTGTTACACTACCCAAGTGTGATGCATACTGTTTGGGCCTTCTATAGGGTGCAATAAGTGAGGATGGAAAAATGTCCGAGACAATTTTCTAGGTGGTTGCTCATGGAATCTTCTAGAAACTTCTCGTATGCCACTTGCCTCTCTGAATTCACCCAGGGATGAGTAAGAGATACAAGAAATCTCCAAGTGGAACCAATTGTAACAAGTGGAATGACACTAATAAAAACCCCAGAGATGACTCACACCCTTACACACATCTATAAATGGATCCCTAATTTAAGAGATCCAGGGGCTAGAATATTGTGAATTGCAAGGAAGTGCTAATAGTTTGTATTTGAGAAAAGAGCATTGTATTGTTGGTGTGATTTTGCTATTTCATGAGGTGAAGAGGGATTGATGCTGGGAGGATGATGCTGGATCAGACAACTAGGTTGTAATTCTCCCTTCTATTTAATAAAGTTCTTCAAGTTTTCTTCCATATAATTGTGCAATTGTGAATGCTATTATATGCTCATTATATATCTGATTCTATAATGCTTATGTTGTAATAGATCAAGATTCTTTGTTACTGTGTTTTTGCAGGTACTCTCCAAGCGATTTAAGTACGGAGAGGAGTTGCAAGCTCTATAAGGGGGGAGAGAGAACAAACAAGGGATTAAGAGGAAGTTCCAGGTTGGTTCCATTATCTTTCTCTTATCTATTACACATAGAAGAAATCGTTGAATTGCTTTAATGTAATTATATTATTTCGCATTTGTTGCAATTTGTAACTAAACATGGTATATTAATACCATATCACCAAAAAAGTTGATAGAGTGTGGTTTTTAACTGTTCTAGGGGGTTTGAATGTCATAGTGGTCAAGTACAGCTAAGTGTATACTCGTTTTGACTCAAAAACTTGAGCTGAACATAGTGGTGAGATCCATTTTTGTGTTTGAGACTCTGTCTCTGAGCTGACACCTGTAATAGCAATTTGAAGACATAATAAAGAGGTCAGAACTAGAAGCGAAAGGACCAGGAAGTTTGGTGAACTCCTTTATTAAATTTGGTTGTGTTGATGTGTTTGAATGTGTTTTCTAATTGTTTAATTGTTTATGCTATTCACAATCTTTTCGATCCGTTGTACTAAGTAACATAGGCAACTTCACACATAGTCTATAATACCTTTTTCATTAACGGATCAAAGAAGAAGAGAAGAAATAACAACAAGAAGAAGAAAATAAAAGGAAAGAGAAGGAGGAATGTGAGAGGAATCAAAAGAAAGAGGAAGAAATTGAAAGAAAGCGAGAGAATGAAGAGAGAGAGGAAGAAAATTATAGAAGAATTAGAAAGGAGGAAATTCGAAGAAGAAAAGACAAAGCAAGAGGAAGAGGAAATGAAGAGACAACAAGAAGAGATCAACAAGAAATCTGAGCTCAATCTCCAACAACAGCAACAAAACCAAAAGTCTAATGTGCAGGATCAGCTCCCTCCATCAGATGTTCCCCCATCCTCCCCCATCACTATAGGACACCTGCCCCTCAAATAATTGGGTATTCTAGATGAGGTAGAGGAAGAGGTGTTGGACCTCACTAGACTTACTTTGGCTAGGTAAATTGTAAGATTGTGCAGAAAATAAGGAAGTATTATGCCAAGAAACCTGCAAATCCATTGTTCATGACCATAGAGAAGGAAATCATCTTGGATACTATTGTAAATCCTAAGGTGACCACTTCTTCCAGAACTTCCTTCATGACTAAAACTGAGTTGAATGTAGGAAGGATGAGTAAGAAGATTGCAAAGCTCTAGGACAAACTCTACACCTTTGAAAAAATAGTTGCCAAAGGAGAAGAAGATAGGAGGAGGCTAGAGGAGGATAATAAATCCCTACTCCTAGTTCACTCAAGCATGAAGGAGTTACAAACATCAATCTAGGAGGAAGTAGAGACTCCAGAGGTAGACATGGTTGTGGTCTATGAGGAGATGTTAAAGTTGCATTAGACCATGTCTCATTTCCTAACCATATAGACTGATACAAAGGACAAGAAAACCATGCTATAACAAGCTACCATAGTTATTAACAACATTCATGAGTGGACCAAAAAATATCTAGAGGCACCGAAAAATCTTCCCATAAAATATTAGATAACTTCCCAAAACAACAAGACTCAGATTCACATCAAGATCCAATCACGGGATAAACTTGCAATAGATATGGACAGGGTTCTAGCTTCATACATACATTTACTGAGTGGGTTATAATATTTAATTGAATTTCATAGAGTTCCCTCTATCGGGGCATTTGGATAAATAAAGAATCCAAAAGAAATCCTACATGAAATTCAAGCATTCCTTGATCCTTTTAGGAAGCTTTCACCACGAAGGACTTGCAGGTGACAAAGGAGAACATTACTCGGTATCTGATAGAACCAGTAAGTATGTATACCAAGATGGTAACTCTATCGAATCAGATAGAGGTAAAAAAGAGTTCCTTCAAAAACATGATGAAGAACAACAAAAGGTAGTCACAGTGGTTGCGAAGTACAAGATTTGGCACACATATCTCGTGGAGCAATTACATGTGGATGTTCCATAATTATCTATTACTAAATTGCTAGAATGGGACCAATTTTGATGTGCATAGAAAGATAGAGTAGAGTAGAGTTTAGTAGGAATATGAAAGGTCGCGAGTTAGTCCAAGAGTCAAGGGAAGACCAAGAGTCACCCTCTTTTATATAAATATTACCTCATGACACATTGTAATGGATCTTTTAGGTTTGGACTCAGTTTTGGTGTATGTGGTTTTTTGAGAACTTTGGATCTTCTAGTAAATGTGAGTAATGATCTATTTCCACTTTTGGACATGATGGAGATATTTTATTATGGTGACATGGATATGATCAGCTTAATGAATTGAAATTTCCTATGAGCTTTGGTGTGTTGTCTGTTCATGTGTCTTCCTACGTTTTGGGATTTCTCTTGTAACAAATGTATGGTATATGTTATGTGTTCCTTATTATTATGTTAGTAAACTACTTTATTGTTGTTGGCATTATATCATCATAGACTGTGCATTAACTTTTGGTTTATGTGGTTATTAATCACAAGCATATTCATGTTTGGTAATTTATCTCTTATGAGTATGTGAATCTTATGTAAGGTTTTGCTAAAAATACTTTTCTTGAGGTTTATTATTTGTGGTTATGTTGTTGCTATTTATGGTATCTATTCTATTGGATATTCATAAGTTATTGACTTGCATTTGATGAAGTTCCATTTGTTCTCCCTTAACTAATACTCTCCCTTTTGTCTAAGGCAAACCTCAACTAATAAGATGGAAGACAGAGCTACATATCAAATGGGAATCTTAGACCAAACGATGTAGATTTTGATTGGGATTCTTGTTACAGGAATAATACACCATAGGTTATGGGTTGAGCACCCCAACAGAGTAGAGGGCATACACCAACAAGAGGCAAAAAAAAAGCAACCTTAATACTTAAACTACTGAAGTAGGAAGAAGAAGTATTACCCGATGGTCCTATGTTTGAGGTCGTTCCCATAGGGTTCAAACCCTCTGCTTCCTCCAATGCCTTAAAACCTACAACTCATTCAAGAAAAACATATACACCAACAATAGTTGAAATCATGCTCATGATATAAGTGTTAGATCATATAAGCATATAAGCATAAAACATGAAATCATACATCAATTAGATTAAAACATGAATTAAAGCATTAATATCTTAACATCGTGGACAAGACATGGCTTCTTTATTGATGACTACAAAAGAATGTGGAAGAATACAACCTGATTTTTCCACTGTTGTAAGTGAAACCTTCCTCTGGATCCGTCCAATCCAAGCCTCAACAATCCTATTTCAAACGCATACACATGGATTCCATATAAAGGAGATGGACATCATAATGAGGAAACAGGGGTTTCCTATAGCTAGGAGCGCAGGAGGCACAAGGATAAATCAGACTTGATGAGGGACAAGTTGGACATAATATCAGTATCCTATCTTTCTCTCCCCTTAGGCCTTTCCCATGAGGTGTATTTATATGACCTCAAAACAGATTTTTTAGTTTGGAAACAGTTAGGTCACAGGCTCCTGTAGGTAGGCTTGTAGTGTAAGCCATAAACCCCACCAAAAAAATAGAGATTTTATATTTTTTTCATATTTTAAATCATATAAGCGGGTTGGGTATAGTTGAACCCGCGTGTGCACGTGTTTTTTGCAGGGCAGAGTCACGTATGGAATTTAAAATAATATTTCTTAATATTTCGACCAAGTCTAAAGGGAAAGGGTTGCCCAAGGCCATGACTCAGAGCATCAAGTATACAAAGGTGGTAAATGATGCTATAATAGATGTCGGCCCCTAATATATGAGATCAGAAGAGGTACATGATGGCCGAAATGTATTAAGTGTATAGAAAGAATCTTGCGAGGACTTAAGAGGATATCACCCGATTCCAACCTGCCAAACTAGTGGAAGAGATCAGAAAGAAAGTTCATGTATAAGGCGAGCATACCCATGCTCAGAAATAATAAAGAATGTTTGCATATCATGTGTAGAGTGGATCCAATATGTATAAAAGTATAAAGGGAACTGAGAAATACATACTGGATCATCTGATCATAGCCGCAAAAGTACATATCAAGGCCATGTCACAATATCACATATAAAAGAATTGATCAATGATGCTAAAGTAGGTATCTAATCACTAAAGTCACATAATTGATCCTCAAAAGTACCAAGTAAAAAATTGGAATAATGGTACTACATGCAACTCGGGTGCCAACATATAGGATGTTGTTGTGATGAACTATAACATATAAGTTGGATGGTGTCACTGGTAGTAAACGGGAGGGACTGACATGTGAACCATGAAATGCTTATGCAACTGAGGTCTTCACCGACCACCATGGTACATTTCTACACTATGGGAATAAATGAGTTGAAGTCGACCATATGAGAAATCATTTGATTACCGGTCATTGATGTATACCGTTAACAAATGCGAGACAACTCACTGATAATGATGATGAGAGTCAAGATACCCCAATACAATCTAACAAGTGTGAATAAATGAGTTGAACTTGAACACTTGAGAGAATCTATCAATTAGGAAACATTGATGTATTCTCACTGTCGATAGTGAAGGATTCTGCCACTAATGACTGCAAACCCTAAGGTACTGAAAAAAGGACTCTAGATCTTATTCCTAGAGAGATGAGTTGGATTTGATGGGAAACGATCTACTTGAAGGCAGGCATTAAGGCATCCTACATCAATCTAGCGTGAGTGTAACTTGTAGGCCAATAATGTGGAAGGAATTAGACAATGAAAGATGAAGTAACCAAAATAAAGCACGTTTCTGGCGTACACAAGACGTGGCTAGCACACGACATAAACCCTCTAAACCAACCAATAATGAAAGTTGACACAGAGTTGAGGAATCCACAAATAGGGTCAAATGGAAGCTAAGGTATTGCATGAATCCCAATGTGTAATAATGTAAGCTGACTTCGAATAGAAGGGAAGCCACTCAATCAAAGACCCATAATATTGATCGATGTTAAGCACAAGGTCACCTATCAATGATGTAAATAGGGCTAAGGTGCAGCTCTAGGCATGCTCTCAGAGCAATGTGTTGAAGTCGATAAGATCATACCCACTAGCAATAAGTTAATGGAGACCTTCTCGAACCAACATGAGAAAAGGACCAAATAGCTAATGTGATATTGAACATAACTCTGACAAACTAGGTATGGCTGACTGAATATGAGTGAAGAGACACCACAGAAAGGCGGACTCAGGTTTACTTCCCTTGAAAAAAAGAATGAATCAACTGTGACTATATGGCAACATATGATAACTTTCTATAAGTTTGTCATGCACGAGGCATAGACAAACTCTCCATATGATTGGAAGCGATAACCAACCATAGGAGTACTAACTCAATAACAAGGTTATGGCTCTCCTAAGTCAAACTAAATCCCATCACGACGGAGGAAAGGCTCATTTTGAGTTCTTTGTTCAAGGGCGACACAACTAACTCTTGCTACCAACAATGATGGAAGTAAAGTCTCGTTCCTGCTCTTTTTTGGAATATATTAATTTTTTTCTTTTTCATATTTGAGAAGCCTGAAAAAAAATAAAAGAATTCCTATGATATAGTGGAAAGAACAAGTGTCCAAATACAGATGTGCTAGTTCCTGGGAGGGGAACATTCCATTACTCAATGCAAGGTGACAAAATTGGTCAATGACACTCAAAGGAATGTTCTTTCCATGGGCAAAATGTGTCAAGCTGTAGGGGCTAAGTGATTGCAAGTTTGATTTTACAAAAAGACATGGTCAAAAAGTGGCTTATACATGAGTCCAAGTGAAGTAAGCTTAAGGCCAAAATGTACAAATAGTCAACATGTAATGTAGTAGTACAACTCAACATGTGGGAGCCTCTAGGGTATAAATCTAGAAAGACAACAAAGAAAAAGGAGAATGAAGCTTCATCGCAAAAAGTCATGGTGGGACTAAAGAGGACTCCCGAGCCTACTCAATCTTTGTAGCATGGGCAACATATGTCAGCAAACATCTAACTAGGAAGCCCATGTAAAGGAAGGCTCTACCATCATGTCATGATTTTATAAGCTAGTGAGTGAAAATGGTTTTAAGAATCATAACACAATGGGGTCGACCCTAAGGAAACATATCACAGTATGGAGGCTAGAATGAATAATGCGATGGAAAAATGATCTTCCCTAACCTGTATGCCAGTGAAAAAAAATGATACATGCCATGAAGGGTTAGCGGTCATGGAATCGAAGTGGCAGAAAAAATCTCAAAGTCTTTAATTTAACCTGAAAGACAACCTATCCCAACACTCAAAGCCAAAAGGTCACAAAGTTTATAAAATTATTAAAAATAAAAGATAAACTTTGTAAAAGTGGGTTTTTAAAAGTTTTTCAAATTACAAGTTATAAATAGACCTTTTGGCCCAACAAACCTCATTTGTGTTTTGAACAATTGAGAGAAGGAGCTCTGGAGCAAAGACCAGCAACCACAATCCACCCTATTTCTCAGCCCGAACAATTACCAAACGTCTAGGTATTCCTCAAATTCGATCTTTTAATGAATTTATGTACATTTCAAACATTTTTTCAAGATTTTTACTATAGAGATCTTGTTTTTAGATTTTTCCTCTATGCGTGCACAGGTTGAGAATATCGAAGTTGTGTATGAGAAAGCCCTATACGCGACTGTGTGTGAAGTGAACCCGCGTGTGCACAGTGAAAAAATTCAAATTATGAATTTTAATGAATGAAAATGTTTGAATTGCAGGATGACTATCACATCGAAAGAAAGAAAGCATAGTGCAGTAGACAATGAATTAATGAATGACCCACTCTCACTGGATGCATTAAGAGGGTATGGATTATTGAAATTTTTCAAAATGCCTAATATGAAAACCAACACAAGGTTGTTGGAGATGCTTGTGAATTACTAGGATCTGGAAGAGGATGCTTTTATGATTGATCAAATTCCCTTATGAATTGAATTAAAAGATATCTACTTCATCACTGGACTTTCCTGAAGCGGAGAGCTAGTTAACTTGCAAGGGAAGGCCTGAGGTAGCCTCAGTGTATATGATTATATTCCCATATATTTCCCTAGGAATAATGAGAAGGTAGGGAAATAGATCCCAATAAACAATGTGGAGAGTCTACCCCTCATAATTATCATTTTTACTATTGTGAGGGTAGCATGTTCAATTGCATTGCACCAAGCATTGCGTTTTATAATGAGCATAGCAGTTGACTGTCTCACCACAGTCCTTGATTGGTGTACAACCCTCCTGATCAATTTGAAAAATCAACTCACTTCTATCAAAAAGAGTAATACCAAACATTTTGGGTATGGTACCATCCTTTTCACTTTCTTCTTTGAGAGGATACCAAGGCTTCGACCCAAAGTTCTCTCTACCATCAGCAGCCTGAGGGATCCACGTATAGGTAGATGGGTTGATTTGATGAAGAGACTAGGGGGTGGCGAGGTCCCTAGAACAACTTTTGATGACGAGTTTTTCCTTTGGTGGGAACAACAAGTCATTGCCATTGAGGACTACCCCTATGCAAGTATGGACTTCAAAGGGGATCCAGATCTAGTGCTTCCACTAGATGTTGCATGGGGTGCCATAGGTAAAAATATTTTTAAGTTTTTTAAAGTTATTTGATTTTTTTTGGATTTCAAAAAATTATGAATTGAAATTATTTTTGATGAGACAAATATTCTTACAAAATTATTTGATCATGATACATATGTGGGACCAGTAAGACCTGAGGGTCTACCTAGGCATAGGCATCATGGAAGAGACATGGAGAGTACCACAGCTAAGACTGAGAGACTCCATACTATAGAGAGGAACTTGGAGAGGTTGACTCACTAGGTACCTATGTCAGCGATAGAGGATGTACCAGAGGGTATGCAGAGACACATGGTAGGAGTACCACGAGATTGGATGTGACTCTTCCGATGGGTGGCTAATGCCATCATCTTCTTCTGAGATGCACATCCGGGGTTGTACCCATAGTGTAGGAATTTACAGGGTAAGTTCCTCAGACAGAACAGCAAAGGACACCTCTCACAAACAGATCACAGATCAATACACCAGTATTCTTGACATGGTTAAAATCCTCAAAGAGGGAAATAGTCCACGGCCTAAGCCAATGCGGCCACTTCAGGCAATTTATTAATAAAAGAATGAAAATTTACATAAGCTTCTCTCATGAATGGTTACCCTACAAATGACCCTCCATGCTCTTTAAATAGAGATCATGGACCAATCGGGTGTTAAGCCACGGATCAAGTGTCAGTAATACCGAGGAGAGAATGAACCGTCGGATCACTACATATCATGACCATTGGATTGTAAGTTACAAAAGTACATAGTAAAGAAACACACTTTACCTAACTCTACACTAGACCAAGTTATACTTAACTATTTCCTATGTGTCGAAATATCCTAACATCCCCCCTTAAGAACAATTTGGGATAGGATTGAAGGATGTACAAATATGACACAATAGGAGAAGGAAGGAGACATTAGAGCCTATCCTCCCTTAGTGACAACTTCCTGAACTCCAACCATAAATTGAAGTTTAGTAAACTTCACCTCTGTGAGAACCTTTGTAAAGATGTCTGCAACTTGATCATCTGTTGAACAATATTGCACTTCAAGAACATGGTCATGAATGAGCTTTCTGATGAAGTGCATGTGCAGTTCAATGTGTTTGCTGCACTGATGTTAGACTAGATCTTTTCATAGTTGAATGGCACTTTGATTATCACACCAAAGTGTAGTCGTATGCTGCTGTTGAAAGCCAAACTCTGACAGGATATGACGAAGCCACAGGGCTTCCTTACTAGCTTCTATGGCACCACGATACTCTACTTCTACTGAAGAAAGAGAAATGGCACTTTGTTTCTTGCAAGCCCATGTAATAGGTCCTGAACCAAGAGTGAACACATAACCTGCAGTAGACTTCCAATTATCAGGGTCACCAGCCCAATCAAAATCAGTGAAACTAGCTAATAGAGGAGATGCTTCTGCACTGTAATGAATCCCAAACTGAACTGTACCTCGAACATAATGAAGTATTCTTTTAGTTGATTTCCAATGAATTTCATGTGGGTTTTTCATAAACCGAGCAATAAGGCCAACAACAAAGGAAAGGTCAAGACGATTATGGGTTAGATACAAAAAATTTCATACAAGTTGATGATATAAGGTAGCATCAACTTCAGGGGAAGTACAAATGACTAAAATTTTGGCTCTAGAATGAAAGGGAGAAGGGGTTGGCTTACAGTCTTCCATGTGAAAATGGCGTAGAAGATCACATGCATACTTGGACTGGGAAATGGAAATACCTTCCTTGGATTGCAAGACTTGAAGACCAAGAAAATAATGCAAGTGTCCTAAGTCTATCATTTCAAACTTCTTTTTAAGGCTGGACTTCACATGGTTTATAAGGTTGGGATCACTACCAGTAAATATAAGATCATCAACGTAAAGAACAATAATGATAAGAGACTTGCCCACTTTCTTGGTGTAGACAGTATTTTCAGAATGACACCTAGAAAATCCAGTTTCTAAAAGAAATCTATCCATTTTGGCATACCAAGCCCAAGGGGCTTGCCTGAGACCATAAAGGGATTTCTTAAGCTGACATATAAGGCTAGAGTCTATTTGTATAAAGCCAGTAGGTTGTTCCATATAAATTTCTTCATGCAAGTCCCCATGCAAGAAGGAAAATTTAACATCCATAAGATGGACTTCCCATTTGAAAGAGGCAGCAAGGGAAAGAACAAGGCAGATAGAGTTCATTTTGGCAATAGGCGAGAAGGTTTCAGTATAGTCAATGCCTTCAACTCATGAAAAACCCTTAGCAACAAGACAAGCTTTATGTTTATCAACTTTTCCATCTGGTCCATACTTGGTTCCGTAAACCCATTTGCATCTAACAAGTTTTCGTCCCTTTGGAAGAGGAACAAGATCCCATGTATCATTTGCCAATAATGAATGATATTCTTCATTCATAGTTGCATCCTAATCTGGATGGCTTGAAGCTTCTGTAAAGGTGTCAAGATCATAATTAGTTGAAGCTTGAGCTAGTAAAGAAGAGGCTCTATTGAATTGAGAACGTGTACATTTCTGATCTATAGGATCACTAGCAAGAGCACCTGCTGCATCCCAAGCAGCATGGACCCATTTTGGAAGCTGAGGAGCTGAAGGAGGATCCTAAGAAGATGGGGGAGGATTGTCATCCTCGCTGTCATCATCTGAAGAAGAAATACTTTCAAAATTAGAAGGGATAGAGAGAGGTGGAACATCTGCTAAACTAGGCTCGTAGGCCGATATATTTTCAGTAAACTTCACATCTCTTCTAATGATAACATTTTTGGATTTAAGTGGAATAAGTCTGTATCCTTTGAAATCTTCAGAATATCCAACAAAAATACATTTTTCACTCTTAGGTTCTAAAGATTTATGCTTCTCATCTGGAATATGGGCCCATGCTTCACTTCCAAAAACACGGAAGTGACTTACATCTGGTTTAATTGAGCTCCATACTTCTTCTGGAGTGATATTCTTTAAAACCTTAGTAGGAGTGCGATTTATTATGTAATTTTCACAATTAATTTCTTCTACCCAAAAATTAAGACTAAGTCCTTTAGACTGAAGCATACAATTAGCCATTTCCTTTAAGGTGTGATTCTTCCTTTCAGCTACACCATTTTTTTGTGGAGTATATGGAATGGTATGTTGCATTTGAATTCCATTCTTAGTTCAAAAGTTGATGAATTTGTTGTTAACATATTCTCTGCCATTATCAGATCTTAGCTTAAGAATTTGATGTCTAGACTGTTTTTCAACAAAGGCCTTAAAGGCCAAGAACATGTTAAATACTTCAATCTTGAGTTTTAAGAAGTATACCCAAGTGCGTCTGGAGAAATCATCAATGAAAGTTAAGAAATACTTGTAGCCAAAGAATGAAACAACTAGAAGTGGACCACATAAATCACTATGCACAAGCTGTAAAGGGGCTATGGCATGCCAAGAGGCACGTTTTTCAAAACTATCCCGATGATGTTTTCTAAGTACACATCCAGAACAAACACCATCTCTGCAAGATACCATTAGAAGACCTGTCACCATATTTTCTTTACATAGATTCTAAAGGGAGCGATAGTTTAAGTGACCAAATCACTCATGCCAAAGTTTTCTCACTTCATCATTATGAGAAACAAATATCGAGAGAAGATTTGATGACCCAAAGTTGTTAAACTTATACAACCTTGGAGAATCATCAGCAATGCCAGTAGCTAAAATCTATCTAGGATCTCTTAGGTCCTTAATTACAACATCGTGAGGTGAAAATTCAATGATTTTACCTTCACCTGAATGAGTTATCTGATATACAAATAGAAGGTAGTAGGATAAGGTTGGAACACATAATACATCATTGAATTAACCATTGTCTATATGAACAGTTCCAGTCCCTACAACACTAAGAGGTCTATCATCACTAACATATATATTTTTGGTGTTACAATCATTTAAAGAATAAAACATGGGTTTGTTTTTGGCCATGTGATAAGAAGCTCCAGAATCAATGAGCCACTCATGAGAATGAGAATAAGAAGGTACATTTAGTGCATATCCAGACCGAGATGCTTGACAACCACATGCAGAAAGTGCTATTCCTAAAGATGAAGTTGAAGTTGTTGAGTGCTCCAAATGGATGTTATGCTTCTTCATTGTTGCTTCCAAGGCTTCCATCTTCTTAAAGCATTTGGATCCTAAGTGGCCATCTCGATTACAAAAGTGGCAATGTCTATGAGTGTTCTTCCCTTTGTTTTTATTTTCCTTATCATCTTGTTGAAATGATTTTTCATTTTGAGACTGAAATGGCTTAGGACCCTTGTTTGGTTTAGGACCATTCTTTTTAGGATACAACTTCTTAGGATTCTTTGAATTTGGTTTCTGCTGGGCGGCTAAGGCTTTCCTAGAAGAGTTTCCAAGATTAAGAAGACAAAGATGTAAGAATTTTTCTTGTTCTCTTATTAAAGAATCACAAAAGGCATCAAAGAAAGGGGACTTGTAGTCTTGTCCTTGAGAAATGAAGGCTTCTCTTGTAGAATGGAAGGTGGAAACAAACACAGAGTAGGCTAGTCCCAACTTAGTAAGAACGAAATAGATAAGGTTACCATCTTCTTTCTTAACCTTAACACATTCCAAGAGAAGTCTAAGGGTCTTGAACTTGGACAAAAAATCTTCAATGGAAGAAGAATTATTGGGGTCCAATGTAAGCAACTCATTTTCGAGTTGATGGGCTCTAAGTTCATTTTTAATTCCAAAAACTTTAGTGATTTGTTTCATTGCTTCATTAGGATTATCAAATTCTACGATATGGAATCTAAGGTCTAGAGAAATAGACATCCCTATTAACCCACGTGCTTGATCTTTCCTATTTTCCCATTTGGCTGTCTTATCTTCATCTTTCGGTTTGGTTTCTTGGCCTAAGGCTATTCTGTAAAGACCTTTACTTCTAGGTAAATCCACAATGTAGGACCACCATTGGAAGTAGTTGGTGCTGTCAAGAATAACTTGACATGGACTTTCCATTTTAACAGAAATTGAATCTATAGATATTGAAACTAAGTGTTCCAATGGAAAGATCTCAAAAAATTAGGTTGATTAAAAAAAAACAACTCTGAAAACAGCTTCCGGATGAAGAAGTTATGGCTTTTTGAAGAAAAGTTGTTGAAGATGCCGACAAAGTGCGGGAATGTGCAGAAATGAATGATAATGTTATATTAAAAAAAATCCACCCCCTTTCCAAACTTAATCTAATTAGCTCAATAGAAAGACTTGAACTCAATACATCTATTCTCATAAAGTAGCTTTGGACCAAGTGAGCTAGATTAAAAGGTTAGTAATTTTTGGAAAAGAGGAGGGGTTTTTTTCTTTCTTCTTTTTTTTAGCCACTAAAGCTTTGGGGTGTGTGCTTACTTTAGAAAGCTCTTTTTTTCCTACAAAACAAAAAACACAAAACCCAACATGAACATACAAAAAAAAAACAAAACTTACGGCTTGAAGTTAGCTTTACCTGGAAACTAAATATTTTCTTCAATGTTTCTGATTTTCCTAGATCACACTAAGGCGCGGTGGAAAAGAACATCTTCCTTTCTATTTCTGATTTGCCCAGATCACACAGAGATGTGGACCAAAGAGCATACACAGAAATCAAAGATATAGATCCGGTAATAAGAAAAACAAAGAGCTAAATAAACTGGAATAAACAGAGAGAAAATAACTAAAAACTGCAAATAAACACTGTATACCTCCAGATCTTAAAAATGATGTAGCTAGGGCTATCGGAAACCTTTTCGTGTCAAACGAAAGGGGTTCCTCACTGAAAAAGATGCTCCTAACACAATAGAGTAGTCCTATTAGCCTAAAAGTAGTCAATAGCAGTAGATCTAGGAAACAACAGTCGGATGCAGTTCTACCGGCTTTAGATTTGGATCACCGACAGATGCAACCCTCAAATAGCTCTGATACCATGCAGGAATTTACAAGGTAAGTTCCTTAGATAGAACACCGAAGGACATCGCTCACAAATATATCACAGATCAATACACCAGTATTATTGACGTGGTTAAAACCCTCAAAGAGGGAAACAGTCCACGACCTAAGCCAACGCGGCCACTTCAAGCAATTTATTAATAAAAGAATGAAAATTTACATAAGCTTCTCTCATGAACGGTTACCCTACAAATGACCCTCCATGCTCTTTAAATAGAGATCATGGACCAATCGGGTGTTAAGCCATGGATCAAGTGTTGGTAATATCGAGGATAGAATGAACCGTCGGATCACTACATATCGTGACCATCGGATTGTAAGTTACAAAAGTACATAGTAAAGAAACACACTTTACCTAACTCTACACTAGACCAAGTTATACTTAACTATTTCCTATGTGTCAAAACATCCTAACACATAGATATAGATTAGAGATGTCTAGATTTTGATAGGAATGATTGGGCTTAAGCCCAAATTTTGTAGGACATTTTGTCCCAATTTTGCATAACATTTTGAACAAAAAATTCTATCTATATACAAACGGTTTCATGATGTGATGATCATATATACAGATGATGTTCGATTATTTTTTATTTTTAATGTGATGAATGATTAATATGCCAATCTAATGCTTGATTAGCTATGGAATCAACAAATGAGTTTTCTAATTGTGGAATATTAATAAATGTGATAAAATTAAATGATCTTTGTAATAAACACACTCTCAGAAATTGGCGATATAAATAAGGATCTCTCATGCGATAGATGTTGTTTAACTGAGAAACCACCAGTTGTGAATCCAAGTATACTACTAACGAATCAATACCAAGAGATATTACTTCATATAGTAGGTTACCCATAGAATTATATTCGACAACATTATTTGAAGCAAGGTCGATACATATGCCTCTTGAAACCAACAACTAACCGGATGGATAGTAAGTTACCCAGGCCGCGAAAGCCAAATTCCGGGTATGTTGACTAGCAGCATCGATGAACCCTAGATATACCAAATCATCCATCGACACCTGCCAAAGCAGATAAAAAATATTGATAGCACTATGAAACCTATAGATAGATATGCACAAATATATACAATATCTACAACCAAGCAAATTCTAGGTAGAAATCTAGGCATAATACTTTTTAAGATAGAGCCCATTTCTGGGCTCCAATAGCTTGTTTCCGTCAAAATCAGCCAATTCGTAAGCTCCCTTTTTTAAGACCCTTTTAATGATAAAAGGACTCTACCACATGGGTTTAAACTTACCTTCCTCCAAGGCATCTTTGTATTTATCATAGACTAGGACAAGGTCACCTTCAGAGAAAACCCTAGGATGCACAACCTTATCATATTGGACTTTCACTCTTTTTTTATGAGCTTCGTTAATTGTGGCAGCATCTTGATGTTGCTCGTCAAGATGTTCCAAATGAACAAGGCGTTCTTCAAGACTATAAGTGTCTAGAAGAAGTTCTACAATTAAATTAAGAGAAGGAATTTCACATTCCACAGGGAATATTGATTCCAAACCATAAACTAGTTGAAAAGGAGTGAAACATGTAGCGGTCTTAACCGACATCCGGTATGCCCAAAGCACAGGATATAATATGATATGCCAATTGGATCGAGCCTTATTAATTTTTCTTAGTAGGATAAATTTCAGGGATTTATTCATAGATTCCACCTGACCATTGGCCTGAGGATAGTAAGGAGATGAATGCTCCTGCCAAAAACCCAACTTGAGAACCAATTCAGCCATCATCTTGTTCTGAAAATGACTTCCATGATCAGTGACAATCTCCTTTGGAATACCGAAACGAGAAATGACAGGGTTGAAAATAAACAGGGTTTTTTTTTCAACGTCATTCACTACAGTGGGCATAGCTTCATCCCACTTGGTAAAGTAGTCCACTGCAACAATAATATACTTATGACCCTTTTCCAAAGGCAAGATACAAGTTGCAAAATCAATGCCCCACTTTGTGAATGGAGTGACGATAATAATAGGAAAAAGCGGAGCTGGATGAGTGCACATTTTCTGAGTGTAAACCTGACAAGGATGGCATTTTTTGAATGCTTCAACACAACTTTTGAAAATCGAAGGCCAAAAATAGCCTGCATGCAAGTTTTTTTGGGTTGTAGCAAGCCCAGATAGATGACCACCACAAGCTCCACTGTGGAAATCATTCAGCACTGGCTCAACTTCTTCTAAGGTTAAGTAGCATCTAAGGATTGAATCAACCCTGCGACGATATAAAGTGTCACCAATAATAACATAAATTTTCACTAAGTGACACAATTTTCTTCGCTCATCCTTTGAAAAAGAGAGGAGAAACTTCAAAGTCTAAAGATATATAATAATATCTCCATACCAAGGATCTTGTGAAGAAATAAGAAAAATATGCTCATCAAGGAATGATTCCTCATAAACTATTTCTTCTTCACAAGGCAACTCTGAAATTAATTCCGCAAATACTTGCGATTTCTTAGATTTGGTTGACAAGAACTCAAGATCAAACTCTTGTAAAATTACAATACATATATTATATTCTCCCCCAGTCACTTGCCTAGTGAGAATAAACTAAAATGGATTGACAAATGCCAAGACAAAAGTTGTCCTAAGCAGAATACAGTGTCTAAGTCACTGGACAACATGAACAGCTTCCAAAGCTAATTTCTCTACAGGAGAATATCGTAGTTCAAGACCTACCAAGCCTCAGCTCAGATAATAAGTCATGTTCTCACAGAGAACATCGTTTTCATGAACCAAAACCATAACAATGGTTGATTCTGTCACATCAAGATATAAGAGAAAATCCTTGCTATAATCGGGTGGACTCCAGAATGGAGCAGAGGTCAATGCTTTTTTTAAAGCATTGAAAAAGCGCTAAGTGAAATCGTCCCACAGAAACATAACTCCTTTCTTCAGTAATCACATAAATCCCTTTGTAATCTCAGCGTAATTAATGATAAATCTCCTCAAGAAATTGACTTTTCCTTAGACACTTTGAAGTTGACGGATGGTAGACGAGGGAGGTGTTTAGTCCCGATTTTGTCCATTTTTTATAATGTTTCTAAGGCCTTGCTTCCCCTCATTTGAACTCTTTTTGACCCTTCGTGACTCTCTTTTCTCCATATTATATGTGTTTTGACCAAAAGGGTGTTGTGAGATTTAAGGTATGTAAATCATTTTAAAAAGTATCATTTCGTTTTATTCTTGAGTATTTTTGAAGTTAAATGATACCTAATCAAATTATCTACAATTTCAAGAATGCTGACTTGATCCTATGTATACCAACCATCTTTCGAAGAGGTTCTGCAATTTCCTACAGGCAACCCGTGATTTCCTGTAGAGTCGTTGATTTCCTATAGATACGTTGATTTCCTGTAACTGCTCTGATTTCCTGCAGTGATCTCAATGGTTGAGTATGTTCCGGTCAGCCTCGAGGAGAAAAAAAAACATGGGTTTTAAATCTGTTTACATGGATGTTTTCCTATTGGCTACCTCAAAACTGCCACCAAAACCACCCAAATCTTCAAACCTCTCACATATGGCTGTATTGAGGAACAACTCCAACAAACTCAATGAAATCAGATTAATCCATGCCTTTAGTGATGGATCAAACTCAACATGTCTATTTTTATTATCTTTTCTAGATATTATTAGCAAATAGTTGCAGTATGTTAGTTTTCCTAATTCGGGAAAGTTTATGACTTTTCACTTGTATAAATACTTTTATGTTTCATTTGAAAAGGGGGAGAGCGGATATACCAGACTTTTGTACTACTGTCATATTTGTTCATATTAATATAAACTTCCATGTTCTGATGATCTCGCAATGTAAACTCCTTTAGCAATTAAAGGGGTTGTGAGTAAGGGAGGGCCCCCTTTACTCACAACTCTTGTAGTTTCAGATTAGTGTTCTTTTAATTATTTTCATGAATTAACAGAATTATTACATAGCTTTTGTTCCTATTTTCTAATTTGTAGCAACACATGTATGATGGTTAAATTGTGAATCTTATTTGATGAATATGTTTGGAGTTATTTGATTAATCATTAAATTACATTGTGAATTTTTGATTTGGTTTAATTGTTGTTTGATTGATCCTTTATCTTTTTCTGATTAGCATCAACAATTTTAGGTGTTGGAGAGTGATGATTAAATCCGCTCCATAGCCTTTGCTGCTAAGTGTTGATGAGGAAAAGAGATATTGAAGTTGTGTGCATGTGGTTTTGTTTAGAAAAACACTTTAAGGATTAACCTGCATATATTTTGCCCAGCATCTCATAAGGTTACCTACCAATGGTTGATAATTTATGTCTATCAAATTATAAGTCTATAATTTGCCCAAACATTTTGGCGTCATTTCCGGGGAGGTGCTAAGGGATGATATTGAAATTGTTTTAGTGTGATTTCTTTTTGTCTGGGTTTTTTCAGGACTGGGGGAGTCAAAGTGGTAAGACACTGAATAAGACCTACGCACCTACAAAGACCAGAATTCACCAAAGCCATGTTCTAATTGTTTGGTAAGTAGAAGTTTTGAATTTTTTCAAACAGGGTTCAATATAAATTTTTAAGCATTTATGTGGTGGTGTGAGAATCACTTCATTAACTAATAAACTGGTAGGGAAAACAAGTTTGTAAAGAACAAGGAAAAGGATTCAGGAGAATCTGAACCGAGGACTAACAGTTCTAAACAGGGATCGACATTTGATCCTAAGAAGATCAATACCCCGACAACAGAGAAGAATCCTTCCGACAAAAAATCCTCTATTGCTTCTCATCAATAATATCCTCTTACTATGGGGACATCATCCTTTTTTAATGGTCAGTCTGAAGAGGAATTCCTCTTCAATCCTATTCAAGAGCCAGAGTTCTAGACAACTAACTCTGAAGGATCTGTAGTTTACCAAGGTCCCACTCCCTTTTGGTTCGATGTGGATCATTTAGGGGGTAGTGGTACTACAAATGGGGACTATCATGAGAAGGAATAGGAACCATTTACATTTGAATTTCTTATCAAAGATTCAGTTGGGGCTAGTTAGATGAAAAACATTTATCCCTCTGCTTTGCCTAATTTTTGTGGTACCGCTAGTGAAGATCCTGATGCATTCTTATTCGAGTTTGATGTATTGTGTAGGAGCTATGATTATTCTTAAAATTCTCAAAAGTTGAAGTTGTTGCCTTCCACATTAAAATATGCAGCTCTAAAATGGTTCATGGGATTGACTACAAATTCCATTTTGACATGGGATGACATCAAGAAGGTGTTCCTGAAAAAGTACCAGGATTATTATAAAACCAGTGATATCAGGGAAGAAATATTTGGTATGAACCAGAAGGAGAAACAAATCCTAGAAGACTTCCTGGAAAGATTCTTATATAATTTGCAAAGATCCAAGATGAACCAGCTGAATAAGGAAACCCTAAGAACAATTTTGCTAAGGGCCATAAGACTAGTATCTCTCGAGGTTTTGAACTTGATGGGAGCAGGTGATGTATCAAAATTAAGTTATGATGATGTGTGAAATTTATGTCTATGAAATTTGAGTGGAAATTCTAAGGTTAGAAAAGCATCAAGAGATGCTTCTTCCAGATTAACTAAATCAGTTGTAAGGGTTGGGGTAACCATAGCTGAAATGGGAAACTTATTTGAAATTTTTAAAAATGGCATTCTTAGCACTTTGTCTTCACAGTTAGATGTTTTGCAGGCTAAGAAGAAGTAGGAGGAAGTGGAGAAAGGATTGGTTCTATTCTGCTCCAAGTGTAGAAAAAAACATCCCTTGAGGGAATGTCCTACAGACAATATAGAGGTATGTCAAATTTGTGACGCTGATCATTCTACTAATTAGTGTCCTTCTCTTCCAAAGATTAAAGCAACATATCTAGCAGATTAGGAAGCTGTCAATGCATTCTACGCAATATCACCTCAAAAACCATGGCAACCATGCCCTACAGGTATGTCACAACAACATTCTCAATTTCCTTATGCCCAGAATCAGATGTGGAACATTCCATTTCCCTCGCAGCCCTGACCTCCACAACAACCTTGGCAAGGGAATTTTTCTTACCCTGCTGCACCAAATTATCCCCCTCAAAAATTTTATTCATCATAACCCATACCAAAACAAATGGTTCAACCACAACAGTAGCAACTTCAGTTGCCTGCCCCACCAAATAAACCATGTCCCACACAACTTCATGCCCATCTAGTATCCAATCCCAACAATAATTTGTCAAATCTACTCACAATATTGGAGTGGCCACCTATCCCACTTTTCCTACCTATTGTATTGCACCACAACCTCTGCAGGAATTTCCTGTGTCGCTGCAGGAAATTAAACTCAGATTAGGAAAAGTGGCTACTTAGCCTGGAAAAAATGAAGAGATTATAGAGGAAGACACTCTAGATACACATGAAGTAGAAAACACACTAGATCTAGCAAAACAAACCATTCCAAATTCACAAGAACCTTCCTTGTCCCATATTGTCTAGCCTCCTTTTCTAGAGAGGTTGGAGATGAAAATAAAACAACCCAAGTTCAATCTTGTGTCTGAACTGAGAAATGTATGCATCAATATCCTGTTACTACAAACAATTAAGGATATCCTGATTTATGCCAAAATGGTGAGGGATCTATGTACCAAGAAACCATGGAGACAGAGGAAGGAACCTTCTACAATTCAAGTGGGTGGGAAACTTGCAAGTCTTATGTCAACCGGATTTGTTACTGAGAAATATGCAAACCCTAGAATCTCTGTGGTTACCACCTTTATCAATGGGTATTTGATAAGAAACACTCTAATCAATTTAGGTGCAGCCATATGTGTGATGAAAATGGAGACTTTATCTCACATAGGATCCTTTGACTTACTTTCTACTCCTACCATGTTAGAATTAACAGATAGGTCTAAGGTAAAGCTAGAGGGTGTATTACAAGACATTGTCATTTCATTGGATTCCTGGGAGTACCTTGTAGATTTTTATGTTCTTCAATCTAAGACCAACTTGGGAGGTCATCCTTTGATCTTGGGGGGACCTTGGTTAGCTATCGTAGATGCCTACATAGGGTGTAGGTCTGGAAACATGACAATCACTCATGGGGCTGAAAATAATGCATCAACTTATATCCCCATGCCAAAACCCTCTTAAAATCAGAAAATACTCATTGGGATGATGAAGAACATAATTTAGAAATTGTTCACCCAGTGTCGACAATAGCCCAAGCCATGAGCCTTAAGGAAAATACGGAGGAAAATCTAATAAATTGTTATATTTCTAATCCTAATTTTTCACAGCATTTAGAGGGGCAGTCTAGTCTTAATATAGATATCATTATTGACCTGCAGAACTCTTATAAATATAGTACAGTAGCTGAAGTACATTCAACCCTCTTATTTTCATTTCATGCCTATTTAATGACTAAATGTGGAGGTAAGGTAATTGAAATTTTCCTGGAAAAACTCTAAATATCAATTTTGCCTTGACTCCTGAATAGGAGAAACAATTAATTCATACGTTGAAATACTTTTCGGATACATTTGATTGGGAATATACAGACATGAGGGGTATTCACCCGGACACATGCATTCACCATATCTACATAGAGGGAGATGGAAAGCTTGTGAGACAACCACAAATAAGAATGAACCTTGCTTTGAGATAAATTGTAAAAAATGAAGTGCAGAAATTGTTGAATGTAGGATTCATTTATCCTATTTCAGACAACTGGTGGGTATCCCCACTAGTCATCATCCCTAAAAAGAATGGTACATGGTGAGTGTGTGTATATTATAGGTAACTAAACAAATCTACATTAAAATATCACTTTCCCTTGCCTTTTATAGACCAAGTGTTGGACACTTTAGCAGGGAAGAAGTATTTTTCTTTCCTAGATGGGTTCAGTGGGTACAATCAAATTAAGATAGCTCCAGAGGACCAGGAGAAGATGACATTCACATGTCCCTAGGGAACCTATGCATATAAGGTATTACCATTTGGTTTATGCAACGCACCAACCACATTTCAAAGGGCGATACTTGGTATTTTATCTGGTCTTTTTCATGATTGCATAGAGGTTTACATGGACAATTTTACAGTAATGGATGATACTTTTGAAGAATATTTACATAATCTTAGGAGAGTTTTGTAGAGATGTAGAGAAACTAATATTTCATTGAGTAATGAAAAATGTTTTATGATTGTGGCTGAGGGTATTGTGTTGGGTCATCATGTTTCTACTGTAAGAATTAAAGTTGATCCAGCTAAGATCGAAGTAATTGAAAAGATTCCCACACCAACCAGTCAAAAGGGAGTTAAAATTTTCCTTGGACATGCAGGCTACTACAAAAGGTTTGTTGAGAATTTTACAAAGGTAGCCTCGCCATTTTTTAGATTATTGACTAAAGAAGCTAAATTTCATTGGAGTGATGAGTGTCAAGCTACATTTGATACACTTAAGGAAAATCTTTCTTCAGCACCTATCTTGAGAGGTCCAGATTGTAAATTTCCCTTTCATGTTTCCACTAATGCCTATGATTTAGCTATAAGAGTGGTATTGGGCCAAAAGGAAAATCTCATAACCCATGCTATTTTTTTTGTTAGTAAAAATTTAACTTTTGCAAAACTGAATTACATAGTATCTGAGAAAGAGTTCCTTGTTGTAATTTATGTTATTAATAAGTTTAGACATTACATCACTGGTTAAAATATTTTTATACATACTAATCATTCTGTTATTCGATATCTCATGAACAAACCAGTCACTAATGGCAAAATTACTAGGTGGCTTTTGTTGCCGCAAGAATTTGATATCACAGTATTGGACAGGCAGGGAAAAGAAAATTAGGTAGTTGATTTCCTACCTAGGCTCAACCATGTAGGTGAGGATATTCCTGTCAATGATAGCTTTCCTAATGAGAATTTGTTTATTATTTCTATAAAAACACCTTGGTTTGCAGACATGGCCAATTACCTTGCTACAGGAAAGTTACCACCCTACTTCTCGTCTAGTCAGAAAAAGAGAATTATTAGAAAAAGTGTTGATTACCCTTAGATAAAAGGAGACCTCTTTTTCACTGGACCTGACTTGATTATTCGTAGAGAGGATGATGTTGGGCACAAATAAGGTGTCTTTTAGAACTCTTAAATGCCTCACATTAATTATCAACCTGGGTAAGTCTTTTTGTTTCAAGAGTGTACACAATATGTGCAAGTGATGTAAATCGTTGAATCGACAGAGAGTAATGCTTTAAAATAACTTATTGATTTCAATACAAGAGTAAATAGATCAAATCATAAACTACAAACTTGTAACGTCAAGGAAATTAACTTATTCAACCATCAAAACTCAATCTTAATCGAAATCACAATTCAATCTTAATCGAAAGTTCTAACTGCATTTACATCAACCGAGTGCACCGTAGTGATAACAGAGCTCTTTCAGCTGAATCTAGACTTATGCATAAAAATAATATGCTTGATCTAATAGATAACACTCTGACTTTCAATTAACAAGAAATGATTCTACAATTAAATCAATACACGACATAAATAAATGAAGCCAATCAAACGGAAATAAGAATCAACGCAGTGAATGCACAAACTCAACACTAATGAAAGTAAATCAATTGTGAAGCTATGAAACAGAGTAATTAAACTTTTTAGTAAAAGAAAGGTAAACTATAAAACAGGGAACAGTAGTGAAATCCACCAGTGACTGGGCCCAAGCCACCAGTGATTACTACTTGATTACTTTAGAATCTCGTAAATGAGCAGCAAGGTGAATTATATATTATTCATCAAATCCAAATGTCATTACAGAACAATGTCTTTCAAAATAACGCTCTGTATATTAATATTACAACTGAAGTAAAAAGGCGGAAAGTTCTTCCTCTATTCTATTCATCTTTTCCTTCTTATAGTCAAAGAGGAAAAGAGATAAATGTGATTCCTTAGGATCAGGAGATCCTAAGGAATTTACAACTAAATGATATTATCAAACAGTCTTTCTATCTTGCGCTGATCCTCCTGGTTCGATTCTCGATTTATCCACACAAGACACGTGTTGTTTCCTTTGTTTAGCCTTTGTTGTTCAATAGTTTGAACATCAGCTATTCCATTTGCCAATTTCTGTATAATAAACAATGAAAGTTATTTTTGTCAGTCAAATCTCATTAAAAGAAGTTTCATTCACTTTCTATCGAAATGTTATCAAAACCTTATTACATCATGGTACAAATGCATAAAAAGGAGGAAAAATATAGTGTAATCAAGGGTAAATTTATACCTGTTTCACGGCTCAACAGATGAGATATATGATATCTTGAGAGCTTGTCATGATGAACCATGTGGATGAAATTTTGTAGTCAAGCAGATAGCCTATAAGATCCTTCGCTCAGGTTACTACTGGCCAAGTCTTTTCAAAGATGCAAAGGAGTATGTTTGTAAATGTGACAGCTTCTAGAGAATAGGGCGACCTGTTCAAGCAGATGAAATGCCTTTGCAGCCACAAGTTCTCATAGAACCATTCGAGAGGTGGGCTCTTGATTTTGTAGGTCCCATCAATCCTATGTCCAAAGGTAAGAAGTATATTTTAGTTTGTACTGATTATGTTATGAAGTGGGTGGAAGTGAGGGCACTACCTAGAGAAATGGAGAAGGCAGTGGTAGAATTTCTTTTTTCTAATATTTTTGTAAGATTTGGGGTACCAAGGGAAATTGTTACTGATCAAGGTACTCAATTTGTGTCAAAGCTTGTGCAGGGAATTGTACAGAAATATCAGATTACTCATCGGAAGTCCACCCCTTACCATCCATAGGCCAATGGGTAGGTGGAATCAACAAATAAGGTGTTGGAGACAATCCTGACTAAGACAATGCAATTACATAAGAAGGATTGGTCTGATCGACTTCTCGAGGCATTATGGGCCTACAGGATCACATGGAGAAACACCATTGGCTTCTCTCTGTATGAATTGGTGTATGGAAAACAATTTTTACTACCAATTGAATTTCATATCAGAACTTTTAAGACGGCAACAGATTTGGGAATAAATCTTAATGAAGCACAACATCAAAGAATCATGTAGCTTAATGAGTTGGATGAGATTAGGCAAGATTCTTTTCAACATACTAATCTAATAGAAAAAATTGGGCTAAATGGCACAACAAATACATTAAGAAAAAGCAGTTCAAAGAGGGATACTAGGAATTGTTGTTTGATTCGAAATTTAATAATTTTAAAGGGAAATTTAACACACATTGGCTTGGCCCCTATGAAATTGAGAAATTTTTTGATAATGGATCTGTTCGAGTTAAAACAATTGATGATGGAAATTTTACCTTCTTGGTGAATGGGCATAGACTCAAACTATATCAAAAGCCCCAATCTAAGGAGGAATTTGTGGAAGATATTGAGAAGAAGAAAGAGCTGGAAATGGTGGAGAAGGGAGTCATTCCTTTCACTACGTCTTCTTCATTTTCTACCATAATAAACTGAGCTTACTTTTTTCCTTCTCATGCTCAGTAAACCATGAGAGGAATGTCTATTGGGTATAGGTTTATTCCTTTTTCTGGCCCCAATGGACTAATTACAGAAAAGGAGCCCCCTTGGAGTCTTCTTTTTCAATATTTCAGACTCTGTAAAATTGAAATCTAGTGAGCATGAACTGCTCTAGGCTCGTTAAAATCATAGGATAGTAGATCCTTTGGGATCCTTAAAATAAATTATGTCTTTCAGTTAATTTTTGGTTTGCTCGTGTTGGACTGATGTGGGATCTCTTAAGGCCCTCCTTCCAACAATCTTGGCCCATCAACATCAGCAAATTATCTAGGTTCAAGATTAGAGACTTTTGATGCCTTGAAGCTTGTATACCTTAATGATAGGTTATCTCGTCAGCAGCAATGGAGATTCATCATGGCTCCTTGATTTTTGGATCCTACACGGAGTTTGACAACAACTCATACATTCACCCCTGATGGGATGCATTGAAGGTACCTTGGTCCTCCCTATCAATAATGGTGATGGACCTCACGTTGGTTAACAACTGACCTTAATGGTTGGTAATCCAATGAGATTACTACACATTCGACCTCAACACCCATTTTCATGTGCATTAAAATCTACAAGAAAAAGGGGAGAACATGGTTTCTTGCAAAATAATTTCCTGCCGAGAAGTTCAGCAATTTCATTTCCTACAACAAATCACTTATTTCCTGAAGAATGAATTTCCAACAGAACATTATCCTAAAGAATCTGGCAAGTACTAATCATCTTCATTATTAGTTGAGGCCATGTAATTACACGATCTTGCATATGATATGGTTTCAAAGTGGTTTATTATTCCAAAGCAAGTGCAGCCATCACCCAAGCCACTTGACCAATATAAGGTAAGATTGAGAAGGTAGAAAGGTAATGGTATGAAAATTTTTAATTTTCATGAATATGAGTCATGGCCACCCTCGCGAAATAAGGTGGCTATGAGACATTGTGTCATAACAAGAGTTCTCATTCCCGATTATTATTTTGATTAACTTCCCAACATTTATCCCACAGAATGGATCATGATGGCAATCATGGTCACGTTCTGTGTCGTTCGAAGTTTCCTTATTACCCTACACCTTTCCTAAGTTAAAAAATTCTTGTTCTTATCAGATTTTGAATTATCTCGCCTGGTCTTAGAAGCATATCACCAAACTGATCAAACTATGCTCTCTCCCACTCATAGCTACTATTGAAAATGTGGTCCGTCGTCATGTTTGAACCTCAAGGTCCTGCATTACTTGATTCTTACCCACAGAGTAAGACAAGGTTGGAGAAGGTAGGATGGTTGCCTCTGTTCTTAAAGTTTAGCAGGCATAATTTAGAAGTAACGAAGTCCTTTGCTCTAAACCTAAATGGTGACAAGGTGCAGGTGGGTAATATTAAGTTCAAATTGACTGAGGGGCTGGTAGCCCAAGCTTGTGGAATTCCACAGGAAGGAGAGCGTTGGTTTAAAAACTAGCGATTCAACAAGGATATTTGTGCACCCTTCCTCGTAAAAGAGCATGCAAACCCATACTGGAGCAAGGGGATTCCATCGGATTACCTTATAAGTAAGTACCAACATCTCTTATTTCTTTTGCAGAAGTATATCACCTATGAAGGTCGTTTTGGGTTAGATTTCCTACTTCATATTCTTATCCTTGACCATTTCTAAGACAAACCCTTGAATTTACCATATTATCTTAGAATGTCTTTGTTGAAAATGGCTACTTATGCCAAGGAGAGGGTATCACATATAGAGTAAAACCTATATCATCATGGTCTTGTTAAAATTATCGTGACATAGGTTTTGAAGAAATAGAATAAAACATGGGAAGAGTTTTTAGTAGAGAATTACTTTGTGGATGACGAGAAAGAGCCTGATTTACCATAAACCAAAGAGGTAGAACCAACAAAGAAGTCGAGAAAGAAACCCTAGACCCGTGGTCAGCTGACAGAGGAGATTAAGAAAGATGAGGAGGTGGTGGTAATCAGGGAAATGGTGGGGAAGAAGCCTAAGCCATCAAAGGGTACCTGTTACACAAAATATTGTCACCATGACTATTTGCAGTCAGTATGGGTCTATCATCATTCATATTGTCCTCCTTAGCAAGTCTCAAACCTCAGCTCTTCATGTCAAGCTTTGAAAAAGAGAGAAAGACTTTAAAAATCAATAAAGCTCTGGTTCCACACTTTCTCTCACTGTTGCCTGCGGTCCTGCACCCCCTGTTCATGTTACCTGCGGACCTGTCCTCTCTGTGTGTAAAGGAGTGGGTGCGGACCCCTATGAAAGTCAAAAAGGCGCAAGTTTATTCTTAAAAACTCACTTTGGGTTAATTCTAGATGATTCTAGAAGGAATCTTGATGTGGATGGTTCACTCCTAGGTGGTTCATGCATCCCAAAAGTGAAGGAGCTAATCCCTTGATGAGAGGATCTTATCCCTTTGAAGGAGGGCTTTATCCCTTTGAAGGAGGACCTAGTAACTTCCCTCCATTGCACTATAAATTAAGGCATTGGGCTGGTTGCTAGGGAGGTTAAAAGCCGAACATTTTTTAGGGTAAATGTTGTTGGAATTGAGACTTCCTAGTTAAGCTTGAGAGGAGAGATCACATACCTTTTGGCTTCATTGGGAAGAGAGTGAAACTTATCAAAGTAGAGGAGAGTTCTTGCTGGACCCCGAGAGGAGCTTGTACAGCATCAAGGCGTAGATTGTAAAGTTCTTCTTTGATTTAAATTAATACAATCAGATTCATTTTTCTCAACAAATTGTCTTATGTGATTTGTTTCATGAATTCCTTGATCATCATGATAAGTATTCTTTATTACATTGGCTTTTCAGGTGCTATTTAATTTGTGTGCTTGTTTGTGTTTGCAGATTCTCTACAAGGGAGCTCATTTGGATCAGCAGAGCGAGGCTTCCACAAACTTGCATTGGACCCAAGGTAGGCCTAAAACACTTGTTTGCCTTTATTTATAAATTGCATATTTAGAGAAAGATAGAATTTGTTTGGTTTGCTTGTCGCTAGATATCATTAGATACTAGGGAGGTCAGTCTTGTCCACAAGAACGACTTATCCGGCTGACAAAATGGCGACTCCACTAGGGACTTGAATTTTTTATTTTTTCCTTGCTTTTACTTTGACTTGAGAAACTGTGTTTTTGTTTCTGTTTTTGGCTTGATGTGTGTGGGATTGGGTAGGTTTAGTTAATCTTGAATTATTTTTTGTTTTTCATACTTTTGGGAGAGGACCGCACCCTCTGCTTGTAACACAGTGCGGACCTATCCGCACTTTTGCTTGACACACAGAGTAGTACCGCACCTGTGTGGACTGTGGACCTGCAGACCTTGTCAAAATTTTGAAAAACTTAAGATTTTCTCTTTTAGTCAGCTTAGGATTTGTTTAGGTGTTTTTAGCCTCTGCCCAGATCTACACATGACGTGTCAGGAAATTTTCTTAGGTTAATTCCATTGGCATTAGGGTTTTAGGTGAAATTCCTAGAAGTTTTGGTTGCCAGGCTTGGTTTTCATTTTGGTCTTGTAGTAGCTCAAAACTTAGAAGCCTTAGAAGCCTCAGATCACCTTGGTTTTTACTGGTCTTCTTATGAGTCTGACGGTTTGCAAAATCTGCCTTTGTTGAGGAATCCATCTTGTGTTTCTCTTTGCGAAACTTCGAAAGGACTTGTGTTAAAAGTTTTGGATTTCATTTCTAGAAAAGAAAACAAAAATTGGTTGTTTTTTATTGATTTGTGATTCTAGACAAATTAGTCCTTAGTTTGCTTATAGCTAAGTAAAACATCCTTGAAAAGAAATCTTGTAAGCTTTTACTTCAAATAGTTCTTAGAATTTATAGATCTCAAGATTAGATTTTTCCATAGTTTTGAGTGTTTTATGAAAATGAAAAAAAAAAACTCTTTTGAAAAAGTTTGTTTTTGTAGTATTTGAGTGTTTGAAAAGAAAAGGAAATTTTCGTGAGCATAACTAGTTGTCTCATTTTTTAGTGTATTGGAAAAGACAAAAAGCTCTTCTTTTGATTTGTTTGTTAAGGAAAAGATTTGTTTTTACAAGCATTTGCATTCTCAACTCTTTCCTAGCTAGAAATTCATTGAAGGGAAAAGATTGCTTATCATCTTAAGTGCATTTTTTTTTAGTGATTTGGAGTCGAGTCTTCACACCATAAGTTTCATCTCCGCACCTTTTGACTTAAGAAAAAACCAATAAAAAATAACGCTTAAAGTAAAATCTATCTAGTAATCTTTTTATTTCTAGGGCTCTATATCACCAACATAGCTTAGGCTAGTATCTTGGAGTAGGGAGTAACTAACTCTCCAAGATAGTAAAACAAACAAGTAGCTGTATCTTGCAGTAGGAGATAAATTCCAATTGTTACATCTATGCTCTGGGAAAGCTCCTCTTAAAGGAGAAGCACGAGATCATATCTGAACCAGTGTGGGAATCAATCCTTCCTCATTGGGAACGATAGAAGATATTCACGTATTAAAAATGGTAAACCTCGGATTAACCATTGTCGAGGAGCCTGGGGTCACTTGTTGGTAAACCTTGGATTATGTCAAGGAGCCTTCAAGGGGATTGAGCTTATTACTCTGCCCTTGCGTGCGTATCGGATCGTAGACTGTTCCCCCAGGTATATTTGTTTCCGTTGGTAACCTTAGTGACCATATTCTATACGATTCTTTCCTAAGGTGACGGTGGAGGGAAGATCCCACTGTACCTGGAGCAGACGTCGGCTAGACTCACTTGGATTTTCTGGGGGGTTCTCTTCACTCGAGACGGTTTAGTGGATAAACTTGTGCCAGTCTATTCATTAAGCAGGTTGCTGGGGTAACTGTTCCAACCGCCATTTCTGTATTAAATTCTGCGACGTTGCATTTCATCACCAACTAGTGGTTTCGGTACAGAAAGTTACTGTTTGTGTGTGGTTTGATCTCCTAGATTCTTTAGGTGTGTGATTCAAAATTGTTTGGTTCTTTAGAGGCTTTAGGTGGTTTTCATTGAGATTTTTCTTTGTTTGCGTGTGAAGTAGTTAAAATATTTAATCGTGGCTGAATTACCAAGGAAGTCCCATAGACTTCGGGGCCAACCTCGTAAGTTTTCACCAAGCCAGCCTGAAGGGCTTCGAGTCCTTGTAACTCCTAGTGACAGTAAGGTTGTGTCACCTGAAGAAGGAGAGTCTTCTTTAGTGGTACATCCTGATTATCAAGCTCTAGTAACAGATTATAATCCGCAATCTATTTCATTTTCCGAAGTTACTAGTAGTTTTTCATCTACTAGTGATTTAGCTGAGGAACCTGAAATATCTGAACCTGAAACTGAATTTGCTGCTACTCCAACATCAGGATTTGCCTCTCCAACTTCCAGCGGTCCTGGTTCACCCAGGGTAGAAAGAGTCATTACCCAAAATCTTCCTTCTGGACTTATTGCTATTGAAGAACTTGTTACTCCAGAGGAAAGTATCCCTATCCCTGAAAATCAAATAGCTATAGAACTTAGGGAGCGTGAATCGATCTTTTACAGTCCACCTAGGACCGACGCTTGATATCTTTCATTGACCAATTTTTTGGAAAACCCGGGACTAAGTTTTTCACCACCTCACATTCCTTTTCACCCAACACCTAGGGGTTATTATCCTCCGTTAAATATGTCAAGACAGTTGTCCATGTTTTCTCAATCTCCAGAAACCTTTTTATACGGCGGTCCTTCTGTTCCCTCTGGATATCAGTCACTTACTGGTATTTTTTCGGGAGCATCTCCTCAACCTATTGAACAAGGGTTATTAACTGGTAATAATGGAACTAAGTCGTTGAGTGTAGAAGATATTCTTATGATGTCAGGTACTATTCCTAATCCGCAACCTCAAGGTGGCCAATTATCGCCTGGGGGGCAACCTCAAGGTACCCAATTTCCGCCTGGGGGCAACCTCAAGGACAGTACATACCTATGGGACAGTACATTCCTCAAGGTCAACCCCAGACTCAGTATGTACCTCAAGGTCAACCCCAGTATCAATATATGCCTCAAGGTCAACCCCAGTATCAGTACCTGCCTCAAGGTTATCAACCTCAAGGTCAGTACCCAACCCAAGGTTACCAACCACCTTTCGGTCAGTCATTTGCCCAAGGAGCCGGAAATGTACCTTTGAATTATCAACCATACCCTCAACCCGGTTATGGTCCTCAATATTCTCAACCTTCTATGGGTCCATACCCCGGAATGAACTTAGTGTGGGATCCATCTCAATCTCAATAGATCTTGCAACGGAATGTGCAGTTGTCATTTAAAACTGGACAACCTTTGGTTTTTGGTTCACCCCAGCAACCTGTCCAGTCTACTATTCAAACTTCTGCACCTTCTGTAGTTTCTCAGCCTGGACCTAGTTCACCTCGAACTCCGCCCCAAACGATTGCTGCAACACCCGTTCAATCTACCCCACCTACTTCTGGAGTATCGACAGCTCCGGTTTCTACTATTCCTGTATCAACTCCTCAAGCATCTTTACCTCAATCTGGATCCACAATTCAGACCTCAGTTCAAATGCCTGTAGGACAACCTGGTCCAAGTACGATTGTCACGAGTCAACCTCAATTTACTTATCAACCGTACCAGGGACAGTACCAATTCGGTCCTACTGTGCAGCAGCCAGTCTATCAGTATCAACCGTACCCTGGGTATACATATCAACAACCTCAACAACCCCAGTACGGTCCGGTTAATCCTGGTTTTCCAGGAGGATATAATATCCCAAATGCAATTCCAATTCCTAGTTATCCTGGATATCTTCCTCTTGGGGCTGGTCTCATGACCCAGGGTTTCAGGGACCCTAATCGTCAGTTACCGTTCATTGCAACTTTGGAATTGCCTGACTTGTCGCGCCTTACAAACGATCCAATTAACTATCTTCCATTTTGGCTGCCAATGCCGAATAAGTTGCCTAGTGATATTCCTAAGTTTGAAGGCAAATCAGAGGAGGACCCGTCGAACCATGTGATGACTTATCACCTCTGGTGTGCGTCTAACTCCATTTCATATTATTCAATCCGTTTAAGGCTTTTCCAACGCACTCTAATTGGTCTTGCGGCCAAGTGGTACATTGAGTTACTGCGAGCCACTTTTTATAATTTTAGTTAGTTAGCTACTTCGTTTTTAACTCATTTTCAGTTGCCAGTCAGATATGACAATGGCACGGAATTATTAACTTCATTAAAGCAGTCAACGTCCACTTACATTTCAGATCACATTCATGAATGGAGACGTCGATGGAGTTTAGTGAAAGTTTTTATCCTGGATCGAATCTTAGCTGAATGGTTTGTCAAATCTTTATTACCAAAAATCACTGAGGATGTAGCTAAGGCAGGAGTAGTTACTGAAGAGCAAGTAATTGCTCAAGCTCAGTACCTTGACTTAGTTTATACGCAGTCAGGTACGTTAGATGAGAAAATCCCCGACCTTCCTAAACAAAATCAAATAACTGCAGCTCCTTCAGGGTCTCATGCCGCTGATGGTATGATTGGTACGGTTAATACCAAAAGTAAGAAGAAATCTTCCAAGAATTCTTCTCCTATCATAACTTTACCAGACTCCCTGACAAGAGATTCTTTCGCGGAAATTTCTATCGATATTCATGCTGTAGAGTCATCTACGGCGAAATCAAAATCCGGCGGTAAAAAGAAAGGGAAGAAGAAAAATAAAACAGATAAAAATTCGAAATAGAAACCAGAAAAAACGGAATCTACTGATGAGAAACGCAAACCTCGTTATCCTTGTCTCATTTGTGATGAAGAGCATTTTACAAGAGACTACCCTCATCATGCAGAGGTTGCGAAAATCGTCAAAGGTTCCCAAACGCTTGCTGTTTTGAAGGATCCTTTTCCTAGTCAAGACAGTAAGATGATAGGTTCTTCCTCAAATGCCTCTAAAGAACCCATAATGATGACGTCCCATGTTAGGAGTGCGACTCGATCGCAAGATTATGGAAGTAAAAGTCCTGTTGATGGTAAGGAAGCAGAATCTTCTCATTCGAACCCATCAACTTCAACTCCCGGTTCCGATCCACTACAGATCGAGAAACCTAACCCAGACTTAGTAATCAAACCGCCCGCCAAGGGTATACTTCGAAAGTCAACTTTCAATCCACATGCGAGAGCAGCTCAGAACTATAACATTGTTGAAGATTTGGTTATTTCACCTTCAGCAATGTCAGCTTTGGAAGTGCTGCAATCATGCCCAGCACAGCGTAAATTTCTATTGTCGGCTATAGGAGCTGTTGACATTCAGGACTCGAACCTTATAATTTTCGATCTAGAAAATAGTACACCGCACTTGCCTCATCAAATGGCTTTCCAGATTCCACTGTTAGTCAAAAACAGACCTTGTTATAGGACTGTGATTGATGAGGGAGCCTCAACATGTATTATGTCGATCCAGTGTTGGAGATCGCTTGGTTCTCCTATGCTTAATCAATCCCTGACGATTCTAAAGGCCTTTGATGGCCGTGGGTTCCATCCTTTTGGCATTCTACAGGATTTACCTATAGGGGTTGAAAGAAAAACTGTTAATCTAGATGTGGAGGTGGTTGATGCCCCTCTAGATTACAACCTTCTCTTGGGTCGTAGTTGTTCTTACGCTATGACAGCTGTTGTTTCCTCGGTCTTTCAGCTTATAAAGTTCCCTCATAATGGAAAGATTGTAACTCTAGACCAGCTGACTTACTTTTCATCCAACCTTGCCTCTTCTGAAAGTATTCAGCATGTCGGCAAAACAACTATCCCTTATAAGGATGTTGGAGTAGGACTAGTTAAAGATTCTGGTTTACTAGGAACTTTTCCTTTTCCTCCTATCAACGCATCGTCTTCTACTGCAACCATTCATATGATTTCGTCAGACACTATTGTTTATGATGATCCTTGGATCGTACCTTCCGAATCTGAGATAGATTCATTTGGTGATGCCATGCCTTTGAGTCCATATGAAATTGCGTATCAGGCTGTGCAGTCGTTGTCCGACCCTTCTTCAACCAAAATTGACTTAATGAATGTGGTCTATGAGGAATCACTTTCAACATCAAACTCAGATTCAACAACGTTTTCCGAACTTGTTCACAGTGATGAGCAAATTCGTGAAATCCTATGTGTCGATGATTTACCATGGGAAGATCTTCATCATAGATCTTCGTTTTTACCTGAGATTGATCACTTTGAAAAAGATTTTTCATCTATTTTTACGACTGAATATGTCAAGGAACCTCAGAATCCAATGAAAAATCTTGATTCTAAGTTAAATTTGGGAAACATTTCTCGAACTATTCCTTTTGATATTTTGGTTAAGCCTGGAATTGTTGAAAACGTTCATATAGGTGCCTCTTGTACGGAAGATGAAATTCAAACATATAAGGCCCTATTTCAAGAATTCTGCGACGTGTTTGCCTGGTCATATGAGGAAATGCCAGGAATTGACCCAGCAATTGTTGTTCATGAAATCAAAACTTACCCGGATGCTAAACCCGTCCGGCAACGTTTGCGTCAGATCCACCCGCGAAAAGCTGCTGCCATTAAAGCAGAAGTTGAAAAATTACTCAAAGCAGGTTTCATTTATCTGATTCCGTTAACGGATTGGGTATCGAATATTTTTCCTGTTAACAAAAAGCAAGGAACAATAAAAATATGTATCGATTATTGGGATATTAATCAAGCCTGTCCAAAAGACAATTACCCAACTCCCTCTATCGATCAAATCATTGATGATTGTGCCGGTAGTGAAATATTCTCCTTCATGGATGGCTTTTCCGGATACAATCAAATAAATATTCTACCTGCTGATCAACCAAAAACGGCTTTCATTTGTCCATGGGGGACATTTGCTTATTGCAAATTACCTTTTCAGCTCAAGAACGCCGGGGTAACTTTTCAAAGAGCCATGTCTTACGCGTTTCATGACATCAAGCACATTGTGCAACCCTATCTCGATAATTTACCTGCTCATTCATTACATCGAGCTGATCATCTCATCCATTTACGAGCAATCTTCATGAGGTGTAGGCATTATCGAATTAGGTTGAATCCACACAAGTGTGTTTTTTGTATAGAAACGGTTCGGTTACTGGGGTTTGTTGTTTCGAAAGCCGGCATTCGTGTCTATCCCTCGAAGGTTGAAGCCATTGTCAAATTGCCTCCTCCTTCGAGTCTTCGCCAACTCCAAAGTTTGCAAGGGAAAGCAAACTTTTTACGTAGATTCATTCCTAACTACGCCGAGATCACAAAGGGTTTTACCCGGTTGTTGAAACAGAATACTCCATTCTTTTTGGATGAGATAGCTGACAAATCTTTTGATGCACTAAAACACGCGTTGACCCATGCACCGTTACTGCATCCTCCCAACTACAACCAGGACTACTTCTCATATCTCGCCGCCTCACATTCCACCATTGGAATGGTGTTAGTTCAGGAAGATGAATTCGGTAGTGAACATGTGATATATTACCTTAGTCGCACTTTAAATCCAACTAAGCTAAAATATTCACATGTGGAGAAATTGGCATTGGCAGCTGTTCAAGCTGTCCAACGTTTTCGTCATTACATTTTACTACGCAAAACTATAGTAATTTCCGATTGCAACCCTATGATCTATATTTTGACCAAACAGTTGCTAGGGGGCAAGTACTCCAAATGGATTGTGATCCTACAAGAGTTCGACTTGGAATTTGAAAAGTCTAAGTCGAAGAAATATTTAGTTTTTGTGGAGTTAATGTGTGACTTACCGCGTGCTGACACAGAAACTGTGGCAGAGGAGCCCATTGCGGACGAATCCTTGTTTCTAATCAACACTTTAGATCCATGGTATGGAGATATCATCGTTTATCTCCAGACCCAATCCTTTCGGCCAGAAATTTCAAGATCAGAGCGTCGGAAAATACGGTTCCAGTCCCAACAATTCAAAATTATTGGAGATACACTTTATCGTCGTGGGGCGGACTCTGTTTTTCGACGTTATTTAACTCATGATGAAGCTGAAAGGGTTCTAAATGACTGTCACTCTAGAGCGTGTGGTGGTCATATGTCTGGGTTTGCCATAGCCCAAAATTTATTGCGCGCTGGCTATTTCTGGCCGTCTTTGTTTAAAGATTGTATTAATGCGGTCCGAAAATGCCACAACTGCCAAATTTTTTATCGAAAGATGCGCGCTCCACTTCCTCTCCACCCTATAATTGTCGTCGGTCCTTTTGCGAAATGGGGTATCGATTTTATTACCTGTAACCCTCACTCGGCTGGGGGGCATGCGTATATCATCCTTACGGTAGATTATTTTACCAAGTGGGCTGAGGCGAACATTTGAGGCAGATGGAAAAACTGCTGCGATTTTCGTGTTCAATAATATAATTGCTAGGTTTGGTGTTCCACAAGCGATTATCACTGATCATGGGCGTCATTTTCGAAACATTATGATGACTGAACTTACAGACCAACTTGGCTTGTGTCACGATAGTTCAACTCCATATTATCCACAGGCTAATGGTCTGGTTGAAGCCATCAACAAAATTCTAGTCATCATGATCCGATGAATCATTGGGATTCATAGGTTGAATTGGCATAACATGCTATTTTCAGCGCTTTGGGCGTATCGAACCTCAGTAAAAATGTCAACCGGTTTCACTCCTTTCCAACTAGTTTATGGTCTGGAAGCTGTGTTACCCATTGAATGCGAAATCCCGTCATTGCAAATGGCCATCGAATTACTTCCAGCCACTTCCGAAGAGGAAAAACATTTGTTATACTTGGCTCAGCTAGATGAGAATCGACGTGATGCTGCATTAGCGATCGAAACTCATGCCAAACGTATTAAAGCTCAATATGATCGAAATGTTACCGCTCAAAATTTTTCGGAAGGAGACCTAGTCTTATTGTACGATCAAGAAAATGATAAATTAGGCACTGGAAAATTCGTACCCATGTGGCATGGTCCTTATGTTGTTAATCGAAAGCTGGCAAAAGGGGCCTATGAATTAGTAGACTTTGACGGGGTCTCTTTAGGTAAACCCAGAAATGGTCTTTACCTGAAGAGGTATTATGCTTAAATTTGGGTGTGGAGATTTTTAGTTAGGTTTAGTTTTCTTTCTAGCTGGTGTGTTTTAGATTAAAAAGTGTGCTTAGCTTAGAAAGTGTGTTTTGTCATTATTCCTGTTTATCTTGATTTTACTCTTGATATTGCAGATGTCGACGCCTCTCCAAACATACATTGGTTTTGCTGATGGTGCTTGTCATAATACACGGAACATTTCTTCCGCAGCTTGGGTTATCTATTCGCCCTCTCACGAGTTGGTATCTATGCATGAGGTAAGCCTCGGTCAAACAACAAACAACATTGCAGAGTATAGTGCAGTGATTGAGTTATTATCTAAATCTATCTCATTTGGGATTCGGAGTTTGATAGTGAGGTTAGATTCTGAACTCGTTGTATTACAGCTTAATAGAGTATATGCCATTAGAAATCCAGTGTTATTGAGATTATTTTTGAGAGTTCGTCTCTTGGAACGTGAATTTGACTACATTGAATATCAGCATATTCCAAGATATTTAAATACATTAGCAGATGCAATTGCTTCTCGAATGTTAAGTAGACATTTGCAATAATCATACGAGTAAATTTAAAAACATTTCATAACATGTTTTACAAGATAAGCCGGTAATAGTGATATAGTATAGCAGAGCAGTGTGTCAAATATACATCGTCTTCGATCATAGGTTGAAAAACACCTTATGATCGGCAAAAATGATAGTACAAAAAGCAAAAAATGTCATATGTGTCTACAACAGGCAATCATCCTATCACTGGTGATGATCACGATAAGAAATCACTGTACAGGCCACCCTACAAAGGAACCTCCTGAAAGGTCCTGGGACCCCAATCACATAGTGTTGTAGCCTAAGAGGAATGTCATCTATGCTGGTCTCCGGAATGTCTGCTGTCAAACGCTCTAGATGACTCTCCAATTCGGCCAAGGTCTCTGTAGATTCGTCCTGTGGGGCTGGTGCTACTGCAGATAGTTGTTTCCTCTCATAGGGCCAGAGAGTGGCTGGTCGCCATGGACCAACATCTGCATTTGAAACTTTTACTATCAATTTTGGGACAAGATAAAAACAAAAAAAAATTAAATTAGAAAATATTGAAAATGAATTTACCTAAGTCATCCCATTGCTCTCCTGGTGGAAGAGCCATGTCTGGGTCACCACGATAATCTACCCCAGCATAAGGAAAGTCCTGAATAGCAAAAACTTGGTTTGCCAACCAATGGAAATACTCAGGAGTGAATCGAATGACTTTTGTCCCCTCCTCAGGATGACGGGCCATAACTGCAACCCATTGCATCAATTTGGGCTCTCGGGGAAGTCCACCTCCAACAGTGAGGTGCTGTGGGACCAACATTGGGTCCCTCTCCAGACCAAAGCTTACAACTAAAGCACCATATCCAAAGTTATTTAGTTGTCCATTCTTTGCTCTAGTCAGTTGGCCTTTTATATTAGCCAACACAGCAACGCACCAGTTGAATATGGTGCCTCGAAAGCAGTCTACTGCCATCCGCATTTGGGATCTAGTGGCTATATGTAGTGTTGCGCTTCCGCAGAGCCTAGTAACAGTAAACGCAATCACTTTCAGTTCAGGAAGGGATATGGTTTTTATATCTATCCCTTTGTCTCTAGTCTGGTCATTGCAAAACTCTAGCCAGAGGCTATCGAGAGACTAGCCACCTGGCCTAGTCCTGAATAGAGTCAAGTGTTCACCTCTCTTAAGAAAACCAGTCAAAAAGTAAATGTCTGCCGGCTCCATTTCAAGCTGGTGACCACCAATGGAGAAGCACTGGTCCTGTATGCTCCACCTGTCTACCAGCCACTGCAAAAAGTCCACCTGGGCCCTCATGCCGGGTATGGCCCAGAATTTGTATAAGCCGCATGCCTTCAATGCATCAATCGAAGGTTGATGATTTATCACAGCGAGATCTACATCCTCATGCTCCCATTCTCGCCAATCAAGCATGATGTATACCCTACATTCAATAAAAAGGCGAATTAGAATATCTAAAAGCAAAATTTTTGGGTGAAATTTGAGAAATTTAGGTTTAAAAACCTTTGCTGCGGGGACCGCATCCTCTCCGTTAGAGATAGTGCATGGGTCCGCACTTTGCCTTCACAGCAAGTGCGGACCCCTGACTTTTTTCCTTTTACGAAAAAGTCGGGGTCCGCAAGTTACCTGTGCTATGCCTGCGGACCCCCGCGCGCAGGTTTCTAACCTAAAAATCCCTTAAAAAATGAAATCAAAGCCTAAAAACAACTTTGAAATGGATGAAATGAAAGAGTAGGATGATGTAGATTACCTGGAGGAGATGGCGTTCGATTCCAACGGACGGATTTTCCGCAATCTTCACGGGAAGTTTCTGACCAAAAGCTCTCTTTTCTCACTCTGAAGTCAAACGGTAAAAATGAATTTACAAAAGCCCTTTTTATAAGTTTTTTGAATAAATGAGTTTTTAATTTGTTTATGTTTCACTTTAAAGAAGTAACTTTTGAAGCATTTTTATCCATTTTAAATAGGTATGAGTAATGTTTGAGTTTTTGTTCAGGATAACGGATTTTTTAGGCAAAATTGGTCATTTTCAACGAAAAAACATTAGAGTCACCTTTAAGCTCTTTTCTGACTCCTAAAACATGAAAAGATCGCCGAGTTTTTCTTTTTAAACTCGTTAAAACGGAACTAAAAAGACGGTCCACTTACAGCCCTTTTCTGACCGTAAAAACATGAAAAGATTGCCGGATTTTTTTCGTTTCAAATTCGATATTGGTTATAAAACGACGTGTCATTGATCGCTTTTTTACTTTTTCGGATCAAAGGCACTAATTATGAAAAGTACTCCTTGGTCGTAATGATCAAGCGGTTCTCTCAAGTATTATTTTATACTTTTTCAGGCTTGGGAGACACAAATTTACGAAAAAGGACAACCATGGAGTCTTCTTAAGTTTTTTCAGACTCTCTAAAATTGAAAAACGCCGATTTTCTCCTATACTGGACTCGTTAAAATTTAACAATAAAGGACCTGTTCAATTACAAATAGGAATGGACCACTCCTTTTTAGGGTTCGAATTTAAACTAAGTTGGACTCATCTGAAGGATGAGCTTATAATCAAGCAAATGTTATCCTCCTCAAGCTTGTCAAAAATAAAGAGGTACTTGCCAGAAATGGTGGGGGAAAAGAGAGAAAAATGAGCCTGTTTGTCATACTTTGTAACCACTCTTGAACACGACACTTTTATTCACCTAGGTTGGGAAATCCTTTGCTTAACAGTTGATCAAACCATATTGAAAGACTTCAGCCAGTTTCTGGGTATTAACTTTGGGTCAATTGTCACCAAACCATCTGCTGTGTCGTTATGTGTTCAAGAGGTCAGTGCAAATAAACCATTCATCTGAAAAATATCTGTCATCCATCTTGACCATCCCTGAGACAGTCCTTGCAACTAAATTTCTTCAAACTTGATCTATGATTTCGTGTTGTGGGCTTGCCTACGACGAATCGCTTTCTATCGACTTCAGCTCATTATCTAGAAAGATGATCTAGAAATCGTCAGTACCTTGGGATCTGCATGCCTCAATGGTAGGTTTCTCACCTTCGACGACAGGTTGCATCATTGACCTTCGATCAAAGGATTCCGTGACATGTTTGACATCAACACATCTATTCACATTTCATGGATTGTACTGAGTACTTTGGGAGCCATTGACATTACTGGTGGTTTCTCTCACACTTGTTAACAGTTTACATCATTGACTGGTAATCAAATGGTTTCTACCATGTTCGACCTCGACACATTCATTCACATGGATAGAATTGTACTATTTCGAGAAGTAGAAGTCAAGACCCTGGATCTAGTTTCCACCATCCAGGCTGCGAGGAATTTTGTATTCATTATACAGTAGATTATTCATAAACAGATGGCTGCGTCCATACTGTGTCTACATGTGTCTATACTTGTGATGTATTACAAGATCATTCCTATATCAGAGCAGTAGTTAGTTTTCTAGTCAGTTTTGATCTGAGTATGGGAATGCCTACCTCAGCGGTGATATGATCTCATAAATATATTTTGCATTGAATGTTTTTACAGGTTCCAACCGGGCTCTCCACAAGATGATCCTCGAAATGATAAAGTACTTCACTCTTCTTAGATGATAAATGAAATCCTCATCTACTACAGACTTCGCACTTTAGGGGGCAATCTGTTACACAAAATATTGTCACCGTGACTATTTGCAGTCAGTATGGGTATATCATCATTCGTACTGTCCTCCATAGCAAGTCTCAAACCTCAGCTCTTCATGTCAAGCTTTGAAAAAGAGAGAAAGACTTTAAAAATCAATAAAGCTCTGGTTCTGCACTTTCTCTCACTGTTGCCTACGGTCCCGCACCCCCTGTTCATGTTACCTGCGGACCTGTCCACTCTGTGTGTAAAGGAGTGGGTGCGGACCCCTGTGAAAGTCAAAAAGGCGCAAGTTTATTCTTAAAAACTCACTTTGGGTTAATTCTAGATGATTCTAGAAGGAATCTTGACATGGATGGTTCACTCCTAGGTGGTTCATGCATCCCAAAAGTGAAGGAGCTAATCCCTTGATGAGAGGAGCTTATCCCTTTGAAGGAGGGCTTTATCCCTTTGAAGGAGGACCTAGTAACTTCCCTCCATTGCACTATAAATTAAGGCATTGGCCTAGTTGCTAGGGAGGTTAGAAGTTGAACATTTTTTAGGGTAAATGTTGTTGGAATTGAGACTTCCTAGTTAAGCTTGAGAGGAGAGATCACATACCTTTTGGCTTCATTGGGAAGAGAGTGAAACTTGTCAAAGTAGAGGAGACTTCTTGCTGGACCCTGGGAGGAGCTTGTACAGCATCAAGGCGTAGGTTGTAAAGTTCTTCTTTGATTTAAATTAATACAATCAGATTCATTTTTCTCAACAAATTGTCTTATGTGATTTTTTTCATGAATTCCTTGATCATCATGATAAGTATGCTTTATTATATTGGCTTTTCAGGTGCTATTTAATTTGTGTGCTTGTTTGTGTTTGCAGATTCTCTACAAGGGAGCTCATTTGGATCAGCGGAGCGAGGCTTCCACAAACTTGCATTGGACCCAAGTTAGGCCTAAAACACTTGTTTGCCTTTATTTATAAATTGGATATTTAGAGAAAAATAGAATTTGTTTGGTTTGCTTGTCGCTAGATATCATTAGATACTAGGGAGGTCAGTCTTGTCCGCAAGAATGACTTATCCGGCCGACAGTACCTCTGCTCCTACAAGGCATTTTATGAGAAGCCAGGCAATGAAGCTGGATATAAAGGAAACTACAGAGGAGGGGGTACAACAAATTAAAACTAAGAATAAGGATAAGAATCCCCAAGACTTGTCTAAGGGGAAGTAGGTAAACATTGAGTCATCTATGTTTGTTGACAAATAAGAGTGGTGGGTCACATCTTTCCAAGACCCACAACTACAGGGAAGTGGGGATAAAATAGTCGAAGGTTGTAGAGAGCAGGAAGAACCAAGTCTGCCTGAGTCCTCTCAAGGGTAGCATGGGGATGAGGAAACCTATAAGAGGAAGAAGTCTCTAAAGTATATGGAGGAAGCTATCATTGAACTCACTGTGTCTAAATGAGTTATTTGGAAGGAAACAAATTTATAAAGGAGAAGAATCTATGCCCATAGAAAGAAATGGATGAGTGGAAAGCAAAGCATCAGAAGGCATGCCGAGTCATGAAGAAAAACCAGGTTCGGATTGAGCACCTATAGAAGAAGAATGAAGAATATTGAAGTAAGGTTCAGAAAGTTGAGTCCAGCAGGGTGCAATTAGATCACCTGGCTATAATAGCTACTGTTATCACCCCAAGAAACTCACCTAGGTTGTATATCAGTGATGCTCAGGAACATTAAAAATTCAACAGTTTTGTTGGATAAAATGATGGATAAATGGAAGATGTGCAGCACCTTTAAGCCAGATAACCACTCCTACTATGATTTACCCCAGACATGGGTGAAGACCCCCAAACTACAAGGCTTTCAACCACCAACTACTCACAGCTTAAAGTAAAAGTGATGATGGAGAAGACTGATTGCACCAGCAGATGCACAAGGCTCTGTGATGGCCAACTGCAACCAGTTAGAAGGTCTGCAAGACTACTATTCCATATACAGAGAGGATGACAGCTCTCTGGTATTAGAACAACAGCAACCTGCAAGCAATTTTCAATGAACCACTAAATTTTAACATAGAGGTGGGATGACAGCCCCTCAAATGCCAAATATTCACAGCACATCAACTAAATGCAAAGCAGGCAGAGCCTAGAACATAGAAGAAGTGAAAAGCGAGCAGGTGATAGCAAAAGAAGCTTGTATTAGTGGAAATCAAGACCAGAAGCTGCAGGTCTCATAGTATTAACAGTCTCCAGAAGTTAAAAGGCTACAATAAGCTCTCATTCATCAAACACTCATCAAATCTGATTACATTTTTGTTCTGAGTATATATAGTGTTACAATACAAAACATCTCTGTCAAACAATGCGTGGAGGAGCCCCATAAATGGCCATCAACCATATTCATATTCAGAAATGGGCCTCTGGTACAAATCTGTCTGAGTTTTAAATAGATTTGACCCTCTCTGGCTTTCTGCGGTCCTCCTTGTGCAAGTGGAATGAAGTGTGGTGAAACCCATAACCATTGAATGCTCTGTCTGGATCTGTGGTGTCCTGCTTTCTCCTCGGCCATATTGCTGATTAAATGTTGCTGCTGAATCATTGAATGGCTCCATCATGACTGCTCTGGCTTTTTAAACAGAGAAACATTGCCCAAACTATTTATTCCCACCCATCACTGCTTCCATGTTGACTTTTTAAAGGTCTCAGGCATAGTTTTATTCACTATCGGGTCCGCCTTTGGCTTGCAATGCACGTTTAAACAGGCCCTCCTTTGTTTTTTAACATTTGACAAATACATGAAAAACTGCCGCAAAACCACGAAAAATGGCTTTGGCGGACTTGAGATATATATATATTCTGCTTTTAGGACCCTTTCGGATCCGAAAACCCATCGCCACCGCACCCGCCAGGCATCCTTTATATTTCTTCATATTTCACAATACACAGAGAACGCACCCAAAACCATTGAAAATGGCTCAAGCGCGGACTTGAAATTTTATGCACAAAGATTTAAAAACCATCGGGTCCGACCCATCGGGACCGAACCCCATCGCAATCGGCGCTTGCCCCAGGCTTCCCTTTGTATTTTCTTTATATAAAGAAAATACACAAAATACATTGAAAACGCGACGGGCGCGGACCTGAAAAATATGAAATCGAGTGTTGTGTGGTCGTCGGGTCCGGCCCATCAGGTCGGAGGCATGCATATGATTAAAGCCCCGCCCCCTTCCATTGTCGATAGCGATATTGTTGCGGACCCACGTATTTATCAAAAGGGGTTAATACTGCCGTCGGGTCCGGCCCATCGGCGATCACTTATATATGCAAAGGCCATGTTCCATTGAAACGCCGATAGCGATACGCCGATGCGATATCAATGATTGCCCATCGGCATTCCATTATGTCGCTGCCACTGCCATCCCCCGATCTACGATATGCCGACCCGATCTAGACCGTTGATCGGCCAGATCCGACGACTGAGATTGATGCGGATTCATAAGCCTGCAATATTGGTTTTTATGTGGTTTTTATGTGGTTTTTTGGGTATTTCTGCCTCCTGATAGTGTATTTCTGCCCTCCAAAGGGCTTCCCTCTTGCATTTTTTTCCATCGGTGGAAGGCCTTTATGCACAATTTGAGGATTTCAACAGCAAACATGGATTTTGGGCATGATCATAAGCATATTTGCAGCCTTTGTGAGCATTTTGAATCCTTTTTTGATTCTTTTGCATAGCAAAGCTAACACTGGCTCCTTCTGGGGATGAGATCCTCCCTGTGAGGTCTCAAGAACCTGTAGATCAATGCCTTTCCAGCAGCAAATAGATTAGCCAAAATTCCTAGTGTTCCATTGGGCATGGAGTCTACTATAGTTATACTAAAAACTGATAAAAGCACACTATTTACAGCTTTTAAGGCCAAAAGACCTTAAATCACATAGTTTTTCAAAAACCGCCCATTAACTGGGCCACCAAAGACTGGTTCCCCTCCCATACTTTTCAGTATGAAGGTGTTGTTTCCTTGAATCTGTGAAATGATGAAAGGACCTATCCAGAGAACATCAAACTTTCCATGATTGCCTTTCTTTTCTTTAAAAGCATCCCATTTCATGACCAAATCCCCAACCTGGAAATTGTTTCTTTTTGTCTTCTTGTCAAAGGCTTCCTTGACCTTTTGTTGATGTGTTGTAGCTTTTTCAATCAGCTGCTCCCTAATCTGATATAATTATGTTAGATCAGTGATTCTATTTGCCATATCATCTTCTTCATTCTGCGCTGTTTGGAGCAGCTTTGCCACAGGAAGGGTAAGCTGAATGGGAAAAATAGCATCAGTACCATATACCAGCTTGAAGGGAGAGCAGCCTGTAGATCTCTTAATGGTCACTCTGTCCGCCCAAAGTGCATACTTCAGCTTGGCATCCCAATTCTTCTTATTATCCTCTAGCAGCTTCTTAATTATCCTAATCAGACTTTTATTAGAGGATTCTGCTAAACCATTCCCTTGGGGGTAATATGAGGTGGAATGAACAAGTTTAATGCCCATTGAATCACACATTTCCACCAATTCTTTTGCCCTGAATGCTGCTGCGTTATCTGTTATTAGCTTATGTGGGCAACCAAATCTGCTGAAGATGTTTTCTGATAAGAATTTCATGACCACACTATGATCAGCTTTCCTTGTTGGGATTGCTTCAATCCATTTTGTAAAATAATCAGTGGCAACCAATATCCACCTGTGCTGGCCACTGGAGTGTGGGTTGATTTCACCAATGAAATCCAAGCCCCACTGCTGAAAAGGTCCCTTTGCAATTATTGGTTTTAATGGCAGGGATTTTAATTGTTGCTTACCTTCAAATCTTTGGCACCTGTCACAAGATTTAACAAAAATAAATGCATCAGAAAATAAAGAGGGCCAATAGTACCCAGCTCTAAGAATCTTATGGGCTGTGGTTTTCCAGTAATGATGTCCTCCACACATGCTGTCATGGAATTGTTGCATAACCTCTATTGACTGCTCCTTGTCCAAGCATCTCAAAAGTACTCCTGATGGATCCCTCCAGTAGAGCAAGCCATCATTGATGCAATATTTTGTTGCCTTGAGCTTTAAAGTTCTTGCTTGACTTTGAGAGAAATCTGAAGGGACTTCAAGCCTTAAAAGGAAATTAATAATTGCAGCATACCAGCTGCATGAAGCTAGATTCTCAGCCACTGACTGTCCTCTCTGTGATTCAACTGTTTCATGCTCTTCTATTTGACCATTTTCTGCCACAGTGAACAAGAAATCCATTTTCTTCAGTCAACAATTTAGCAAGCCCCTGACCTCTTACCAGCTTGGTGGGCTTCAGCTCTATGTTGAATTCGATCATTTTTGCAATCCATTTCGCTCTTTTTCCATCAGCATCAGGTTGCGTTAAGACATCCTTTATTGTAGCAGAAGGCACATATGCAACTATTTTGGAATGAAAGATGTATACTCTAAAATCTTTCAAAGATTTGATAAGAGCATAAGCCTGCTTTTCAATAATATCATACCTTAGTTCAACATCCCTCAAATTCTTGCTGAAAAAGGCCACTGGATGCTCTTGACCTACTTCATCTTGCTGCAACAGAACAGCTGCGATTGTGTCCTTGGAGGCAAATGAAAACAAGTGAAACTCCTTGCTATAGTCAGGGCTTATTAAAGTAGGAGCTTGCATAATAGCCTTCTTAATGGAATCAAAAGATTTCCTTGCTGCATCAGTCCATCTTACCTCTGCTCCCTTTTTCAACATGGAGGTTATGTGCTTGACTAGCTCTGCAAAATTAGGAATGAACCTCCTTACAAAGTTGATTTTGCCCAGAAAAGATTGTATATCTTTCTTTGATCTTGGGAGAGCCAAGGCCTGAATTGCTTTGACTCTTTCTGGGTCGATTTGAACACCTGCAGCAGACACTACATGCCCCAACAATTTGCCTTCTTCCAAAGCCAATTGGGATTTTTTGGGATTGAGTGAAATCCCAAACTTTCTGCACTTCAAAAACACCTTTCTTAAATGCTATAAATGATCATGGTGGCTGCTGGAATAAACTGTTATGTCATCAAGGTAGATTAGCACAAATTTATCCTTTTCTCCCACAAAAGCTATATCCATAGCGCACTGAAAGGTGGCTCCAGCATTCATCAACCCAAATGGCATTTTAGCATACATGAACATGCCCCAAGGTGTGGTAAATGTTGTCTTCTCTTGATCACCTGGATGCACAGCAATTTGATTGAATCCTGAAAACCCGTCTATAAAAGACATTACTTTGGCACCTGAGACTTGCTGCAACAAATGCTCCATTTTTGGCAGAGGATAATTATCCTTTTTGGAACATTTATTTAGATTCCTGAAATCAACACACAATCTGATTTCTCCATTCTTCTTCCTCACAACAACCAGATTTGCCACCCATTTAGAATATCTGAGAGGCACTATTATTTTAGCAGCCAGCAACTTTTTAATTTCTCTCTCCACCAGAGGAAGGAGCATAGGATTCATTGGTCTCAGCTTTTGTTTGAAAGGAATAGTGTCTTTTTCAAGCAGAATTTTATGCTGAATTACATTTTTGTCATATGTTTTCAGATCGCTGTACTCCCAAGCGAACACATCAGCAAATTGCCTCATTAACTTGCAGTATTCGGCATTCTGATCAACTGATAGATTAGTAGACAAATTTATAAATTTGGGCTGACCTGGGCTTCCTATATTATGCTTACACACAGCAGATTGATCTTCTTTATGGGCAGCTTTGTAAGGCACATCATTGTGGTCAAACAATCTTTCAAGAGGAATCAGACCCTTAGGAATATGGTTGCTAGGGAGCTGGACTATGCTATTCTTGCCAATCTTATCTCTAAGCTGGGACTTGGGAGCTTCTAGCAAAGTATCATTACTTTGGTCAATTTGCATTTTAGAGAACTCATCAATGACTTGAAGGAACCTATCTAACTCATCATCATCATCAAAAACCTTTCAGTGGTGGACATTATCAGGCAAGGAGGGTCTATACTTCATTTGTATCTCATAAACTAGTTTGGGAGGCGATGGAGGTATAAACAGACTAGCTGAGACAGCAAGGGAGTCAGCAAGTTGATTTTGAGCTCTAGGAATATATGAAATGCAGAAAAATTCAAAGAATTCTTTGATTCTCCATACCTCATCTCTGTATGCTCTCAGCCTCGGATGCTTTGCTTGGAACGTTTTATTTACTTGCTGAATTATCAGATCAGCATCTCCAAATACCTTCAGCTTCTTTATTCCTCTGTCTTTGGCTGCATGAAGGCCCAATAGCAGTGCCTCATACTCTGCTATATTGTTTGTCACCTGAAATACCAGCTTCAGAGACAATTCGACTCTTTCTTGCCGTGGAGATATTAACACCACCCCTGCTCCTGCAGTCTCTTTAGTACAAGCTCCATCGAAGAACATCTCCCAAATCTGTCCTCCTCTATCATGTTCGGCCTGGTCTGTTGGTTTCCTGATTTGCAACGCAGCCTTCTGAGATTCTTCTATTTGGAGAATGCATGCTCCAAAATCAGTGTCCACTGCATAAATGGGATGGTTTGTAGGATTCTTCTCATCACTAATGATATATGCCAGCTGTGCTTCTCTATATAATCTCCTGCTTTCTCCTCCAAAAACCGGGACAGTTGCATAAGATAGATCATTTTGTAATGTCCCACCTAGTCTCTTGATCCATCCTCTAGACAACAGCATAGCAAATTTCGGAGGGACATCGGCCACCACTATATCCATCATCATACTCTTCATAGGCAGTTGGGTTAAGGTAATGGCCAGATCCTTAATTAAGCCAAGGCATTTCACCTTCCTTGAATCAAAAGAAAACAAATCATGATAGGGTCTAGTGATATCAAGGCCTAACTCTTCCATGACTGTTTTTGGCATCAGGTTGTGGCTGGCACCAGTGTCTAGCAGGCAATTGTGGAGGATTTTATCATGGATGGTTAATGAAACATAGAAAGATGGGGAACTATTATCAGCAGGTTCAACCATGGGACTGAGCACAATAGCGGGCTTATCATCTTGCAAATTGACAGAGTCAATGAAGGTTTGTTTAGACTGTAGCTGAAGGGCTTCAAGGATGGGTCTTCTAAACAATTCACTCTTGACCAACTCAGTCAGAGGCACAACAACTTTCAATTTCTGAACTTCTGACTCAAAACTGAAAGAAGAGAATGATTTATCAGCAGTTTTTACCTCTTGAACTGGAGCTTTAAGGGTGACCGGATCAGCTGCTGGTCTTCTCTGCTTGGTATTCTGTGGAGCTGTTTGGGCAGCATCTTCTTGTGCAACACTCTCTTTGGCATTCTTTGCATTGGATCTTAGATTATATTTTCGCTGCTGCTCACCTGATTGTAGAACAGCACCACTGTCCCACCCTTGCTTGTTTTGCTCTTGCAGCAATGACTCTTCATATTCAGCCAATGTTAAAAATACAGCGCTGCCTTTGTCTTCCATGCAGTGAATTTCATCCTCCTCTTCTTCAAATTGTTCCCCTTCCATGACTGCATTTTGAAAAGGAGCTTTAACCTTATAATCTTCTTTGGCTTGTTCACCTCTTTGCATGATTTGCAACTGATCATTTGCCTTTCTGAATGGGTTTGGATTTCTTGGGGCAAATGTGTTTTGCTGCCTTGTTTTGCCTAAAGCCTGCTCTACTTTTAGCTTTGAAACTTCAGCAGCCAATGACTCTATCATCTTTGTCATTTTGTCCAATTTAGGCTCTGAAGTTGAAACATGGAAAGAAGAAGCCTCCCCTCTAAGCTTTCTTCTATCAATTTGACTTTTCAACTTCTCTGCTGCCATGATATTGGATTCCATATCCAGGGCTGCTTCTTGCATATCATTCAAAGTAGCACATCTTCTTTCTCTCAACAGTAAGCAGAAATCAGGGTCAAAAGCATTAGCATATGTGAGCTTGGCGGTGGTGGGGGTAGGCTTTACCTCAGCTGGTATCTTACTATACATCTTATTAAATCTCTTATTGAAGTCATGCAAAGACTCACCCTTTTCTCTTTTCAAGTTTCCAAACTCAGTATGATAATATAATAAGTCCTTCTTATCTCCCCATTGCTTCAAAAATGCCTCATCTAATGCTTCAATATCTGTTATAGATCTTTGGGGTAATTCTCTAAACCACTTCCTAGCCTCTCCATCAAGGCTCTGGACAAAAACTCTCATCCACACATCATTCTCACTTATATCTAAATTATCAGCATAACTGTAAAAAGCTTCAAGATGTTCTTCTGCTGTCACTCCCTCTGTTCCAGTGAATTTGGGCATATATTTTTGATATTCTCCTGTAGGCATAGCATTTAAAGGTGTGGGCAAGACCAAAGGTCCATATCTAGCAGCAACAATCCTTTCAATCCTAGTAGGTGCTTGATGTCCTGCCATGTTTGGAATATGTGGAAAAACACTAACAAATGGAGGAGTAGGAAATAATGTAATGGATGGCAGAGATATCGGGATGTTTTGGATAGTATGGGAAGCTCTCTTTGGACTGAGATTCAAAGGGGAACTAACTGCACAAGGGGCTGAACTAGTCTCTGAAGGAATTTCTATATTAACAATGTTGGCCTCTAAGCTTTCAAGCTGTGATTCTTTAGCTATGAACTCATTTTTCAGAGACAAATCGGAGTTTTTAGGCTTACCTGATCTTGATGCCCCTTTCTGTGATGATTTCTTCGATTTAACAATTTTCTCAGGGTCATGCAATGGTTCAGCTGGAGACTTCTGAGGATTTCTTCTAGTATGCCTCACAAACTGAGCCAGAACTTCAACGTGGAGTCACCAAAGGATGGTCTTCCACCAATGGAGTCGCCAGACAGAAGATTACAACCAATACTGTGTTCAAACCTTGTCTGTCATCAAAGCTTGAAACTATGTTGTTCTTCCCAGGGAAGCTTGAGCTCCGATTCTCTTCTTTCCCCGGCGACGGTACCAATTAATGTTATCACCCCAAGAAACTCACCTAGTTTGTATATCAGTGATGCTCAGGAACATTAAAAATTCAACAGTTTTGTTGGATAAAATGATGGATAAATGGAAGATGTGCAGCACCTTTAAGCCAGATAACCACTCCTACTATGATTTACCCCAGACATGGGTGAAGACCCCCAAACTACAAGGCTTTCAACCACCAACTACTCACAGCTTAAAGTAAAAGTGATGATGGAGAAGACTGATTGCACCAGCAGATGCACAAGGCTTTGTGATGGCCAGCTGCAACCAGTTAGAAGGTCTGCAAGACTACTATTCCATATACAGAGAGGATGACAGCTCTCTGGTATTAGAACAACAGCAACCTGCAAGCAATTTTCAATGAACCACTAAATTTAAACATAGAGGTGGGATGACAGCCCCTCAAATGCCAAATATTCACAGCACATCAACTAAATGCAAAGCAGGCAGAGCCTAGAACATAGAAGAAGTGAAAAGCGAGTAGGTGATAGAAAAAGAAGCTTGTATTAGTGGAAATCAAGACCAGAAGTTGCAGGTCTCATAGTATTAACAGTCTCCAGAAGTTAAAAGGCTACAATAAGCTCTCATTTATCAAACACTCATCAAATCTGATTACATTTTTGTTCTGAGTATATATAGTGCTACAATACAAAACATCTCTGTCAAACAATGCGTGGAGGAGCCCCATAAATGGCCATCAACCATATTCATATTCAGAAATGGGCCACTGGTATAGATCTGTCTGAGTTTTAAATAGATTTGACCCTCTCTGGCTTTCTGCGGTCCTCCTTGTGCAAGTGGAATGAAGTGTGGTGAAACCCATAACCATTGAATGCTCTGTCTGGATCTATGGTGTCCTGCTTTCTCCTCGGCCATATTGTTGATTAAATGCTGCTGTTGAATCATTGAACGGCTCCATCATGACTGCTCTAGCTTTTTAAACAGAGAAATGTTGCCCAAACTATTCATTCCCGCCCATCACTGCTTCCATGTTGACTTTTTAAAGGTTTCAGGCATAGTTTTATTCACTATCGGGTCCGCCTTTGGCTTGCAATGCACGTTTAAACAGGCCCTCCTTTGTTTTTTAACATTTGACAAATACATGCAAAACTGCCACAAAACCACGAAAAATGGCTTTGGTGGACTTGAGATATATATATATTCTGCTTTTAGGACCCTTTCGGATCCGAAAACCCATCGCCACTGCACCCGCCAGGCATCCTTTATATTTCTTCATATTTCACAACACACAGAGAACGCGCCCGAAACCATTGAAAATGGCTCAAGCGCGGACTTGAAATTTTATGCACAAAGATTTAAAAACCATTGGGTCCGACCCATCGGGACCGAACCCCATCGCAATCGGCGCTTGCCCCAGGCATCCTTTTGTATTTTCTTTATATAAAGAAAATACACAAAATACATTGAAAACGCGACGGGCGCGAACCTGAAAAATATGAAATGGAGTGTTGTGTGGTTGTCGGGTCTGGCCCATCGGGTCGGAGGCATGCATATGATTAAAGCCCCGCCCCCTTCCATTGCCAATAGCGATATTGTTGCAGACCCACGTATTTATCAAAAGGGGTTAATACTGCCGTCGGGTCTGGCCCATCGGCGATCACTCATATATGCAAAGGCCATGTTCCATTGAAATGCCGATATCAATACGCCGATGCGATATCGGTGATCGCCCATCGACATTCCATTATGTCGCTACCACTGCCATCTCCCGATCTGCGATATGCCGACACGATCTGGACCGTTGATCGGCCAGATCCGACGGCTGAGATTGATGCAGATTCATAAGCCTGCAATCTTGGTTTTTATGTGGTTTTTGGGTATTTCCACCTCCCGATAGTGTATTTCTGCCCTCCAAAGGGCTTCCCTCTTGCAATTTTTTCCATCGGTGGAAGGCCTTTATGCACAATTTGAGGATTTCAACAGCAAACATGGATTTTGGGCATGATCATAAGCATATTTGCAGCCTTTGAGAGCATTTTGAATCCTTTTTTGATTCTTTTGCATAGCAAAGCTAACAGCTACAACACATAGAAAAGAATGAATTTTCCTTCGGATTTGCAACATTTTTGCTTGAATAAGGGACATGCAAGGAGCTAGGTGTGGGGGAGATGTTGAGTCCTGATTTTGTCCATTTTTTATAATGTTTCTAAGGCCTTGCTTCCCCTCTTTTGAAATCTTTTTGACCCTTCATGACTCTCCTTTTGCCATATTATATGTGCTTTGACCAAAAGGGTGTTGCGAGCTTTAAGTTATTGAAATCATTTTAAAAAGTACCATTTCATTTTATTCTTAAGTATCTTTTAATTTAAATGATACCTAATCAAATTATCTACAATTTCAAGAATTCTAACTGGATCCTATGCAGACCAACCATCTTCTGAAGCAGTTATGTGATTTCCTGCAGACAGCCTGTGATTTCCTATAGAGTCGCTAATTTCCTATAGATATGCTGATTTCTTTTAATTGCTCCAATTTCCTGCAGCGATCTCGATGGTTGAGTATTTTCTCGTCAGCCTCGAGGAGAATGAAAACATGGGTTTTGTCAAGAAATCTGTTTACATGGATTCTGTCCTATTGGCTACCTCAACACTGCCACCAAAACCACCCAGATCTTCAAACCTCTTATAGATTGCCGTATTGGGGAACAACTCCACCAAACTCAACGAGATCTATTTGATCCATGCTTTCAGTCATGGATCAAACTCAGCATGTCTATTTTTATTGTCTTTTCTAGTTATTATTAGCAAACAATTGCAGTATGTTAGTTTTCCTAATTCAAGCAAGTTTATGCCTCTGCACTTGTATAAATACTTTTATGTTTCATTTGAAAAGGGGGAGAATGGATATACCAGACTTTTGTACTACTATAATATTTGTTCAGATTAATATAAAGTTCCATGTTCTGTTGATCTCATTGTGTAAACTCCTTTAGTAGTTAAAGGGGTTGTGAGTAAGGGAGGGCCCCCTTTACTCACAACTCCCATAGTTGCATATTTGTGTTCTTTTAATTATTTTCATGAATTGACAGAATTATTACACAGTTTTTGTTCCTCTTTTCTAATTTGTAGCAACACATGTATGATGGTTAAATGGTGAAGCTTATTTGATGAATATGTTTGGTGTTATTTGATTAAGCTTTAAATTACATTTCGAATTGTTGAATTGGTTTAATTGTTTTTTGGTTGATCCTTTATCTTTTTCTGATCAGCATCAGCAATTTTAGGTGTTGTAGAGCGATGATTAAATCCACTTCATAGCCTTTGTTGCTAAGTGTTGTTGAGGAAAAGAGATATTGAAGTCGTGTGTGTGTGGTTTTGTTTATAAAAACACTTAAAGTATTAACTTGCATATATTATGCGCAGCGTTGCATAAGGTTACCTACCCCTGGTTGATAATTTATGTATGTCAAATTATAAGTCTATAATTTTTCCAAACATGAGGCAACTGAAGTATTGCCTCAACCTTGAAAGGATCTACAAGAACACCTTTAGTAGATATGATGAATCCCAATAATCGACCGGATGTGACAGCAAAAATGCATTTTTTTGGATTCAACCAGATTTTTTATAGATAGTATCGCTCAAAACCCAATTGAAGATGATGAAGATGATCAATTCTCTTTCGAGAACGAATATCTAGGTCATCCAAAAAAGCTTAGATGATATGTTTATGTTTTAGAGGCTACAACCACCCTCCAAAATTTTTCCTTAGCTTCATTTTGGAGCCTCCCTACCAACCATCCTCAACAGCATGTCTTACACTGTCAAGTACACAAGCTTCAGTGGTTTTCTAGCAGATTTCTAGCCTGTGCATGATAGCTTGTTACATTCCCCTCATAGATTGTTTCTTTGGACTTGGTCCAGCTACAGGCTGAGAAGCTCCCTCAAGAAACTGCATAATTCTTGAGGGGAACCAGCCTTCCCTATAGAAATTGCGCAACCCTGACTAACAGCCTGCTAGGCTCCAGAATTGCGCAATTCTGCCTGTCAAGCTTCACTAGAAAAAGTGTGCAACTTGTCCAAGCAGGACTGCTCAGCCCAGAAATTACACAATCCCCTCTGGGCAGCCAGCCTAGCTCCCTCCCAGAAATGTGTAAATTTTCCCATTAGCCAAGTAGGCTATTTGATGTTCCTTCAGGTTGCCCAGTTCCCTCTGGGACAGAGAAAAATTGATTTGCATGCATGGACTACTTCTCACAAGGTAGCATGCAAAGGCATCCCTTGATTTAGGGATCTATATTTAGCAGCTGGAGGTTACATGAAAGGATCATTTCAGAAACCTCCTGCAAGTGTCGCTTTCCCTATATTTGTGGCATGCACGTCACAACCTCGATTTTATCGAAACTCATCAACCGTATGCTACAAAGCTCATTCCTCACATCGACCTTGGAACTCTGACATCCCACATTTCATCTAGGATTCATCAGCACATTCAACTGAGTTGTTTTGGGGTAAGCCCGCTTTTCATGTCTTCTGTTGCATTTCTGTCGCTTTTTGTGTTTCGCTTCGTGTGAGTGTTGTCTGCTTGATTTTAATGAGTGCTTGCTGTCATTTTGATGTATGTTAGCTTGTAGAAGCGCCATTTCATTTTTCCTTAGCATCTCAATGCTTTCACATGCATGACACTGTTTTGCACGAATAGTCGTCGTTGCGATGACTCGCTTCACACACATGCATGCTTTCCCATTTTCTGAATCTTGCACTTGTTGTTTGCATGAATGATCATTCACTCTTGTTTGCACTCATCTCACCATGCTTCCAGACTTCTCATATTTTCAGTCGCTCATCGGCCAGTCTGGCTACCTTGGCCCAATCCATGCCCTGCCCCACTAGAACTACGCATCTCCAGAAGCGAAGGCTCTGCTTTCCCTCCATAAATTGCATAAGTCTGGCCTAGCACTAACCTCCAGACTTACATTGTGCAATTCTTGGAGGCAGTGTCCAACTATCCCCAGAAACTGTGCAATGCAGTTTGTTGGTTGCATGTCATTGCTGATTGAAATTATGCATTGCGTAGTTTTGGTCCTCAAAAGGCCAAGCTAGACTTTGCATTGCGTAGTTCCAGCAGTCAGTCAGCCTCCCGACAGCCCATACTATGCCTTGCACAATTTTAGAATTCATTCTCCTGACCTCCTGGTGGAAATTGCGCAACCTTCACGATTAATCACACAATTATGTTGCAAGTCAATCCTCAAGTTTGTTTTGGTTTTCTAGTGACAGATTACTTGCCATGAGTGTTGTTATGTCTCCAGGCATCATAGGTGTTCCTCTTTCTCTCAACAACACAAGTACAATGGCCTTCAGGAGAGCAGAGTCAAAGGAAACTGTTGAGAGCCCAACGGGTTTCTAGTGAAGAAAGTGTCTATGAGCTTGCCTACCTATGAAGACTTCAAGTTTCTCATAGGCAAGGACATCAAGATAATATGGCAGCATCATTACAACAAGCAGCACCATCAACAACAGCGGAAGGCAGCACACTTGCATGCAATGAATGCAAGAGGAAGGTTGTTGACAACACAAAGGCGGAACAAAGTTGCAAGCCCAAGCAGACCCCCTTGTGATGAAAGCAACTTTGGAGACTGAGGATATGAGGTGACGACGTGACATGAAGATCACACGAAGTCAGAAAATGGAACAAAGAAGGAGTTGCATGTACTAAAGTAGTAACTCAAGGAAGAACAGGAGCTGCATATATGAGAGAATGAGTTATAGCAGGAATAGGTACAGCAGGGGGCGCAACATACACAGGCGGATGAAACTACACCCGTGCAAGTTATAGATCCATCCCAGCAGCTGGCACAGAGCAAACAAGGTCATCAGTGTTGTTGATCGCATGCAAGGTAATTCAGTAGCATGCATGTCAATGTGCGCACGCATGTGATCCCACCCATTTGGCACACTCATCGAGGCAATGATAAGAAGCAAGTCCAACTGGAGATGAACATGTATTTTGACAAGTTGATGCACACGGCCACCAGCACATGCTTGGAGAGGAGCATAGACACTATGTATCAACATGTTTCTTGTTATGCTCTTAACCTGCAAGAGGATACCAGAATACCAAATATGCAAAGAAATATACCCAAAACATAGAACAATGAGAAATAACAGCAAGTCTTTTATTATTCAAAAAGCAATGTTCACTTGCCTCTTCGAGGGGGCAACCTCTAATAGAGTAGAGCTCGATTACAAAATAAGACACGATGCTCCTCGAGGGGAGTCTCTATCCTTTATATAGGATTCATACATGCAATACCATGGGGCAATACCATGGTTCTTATTAATACCATCTATCTAATACCATGACCCATTTGCAACTAACTGTGGTCCCTTTATTAAATGCGGGTTAACCACTTACAATTATTAATATGGGCTTTATTGACTCTTTACTTAACTATAACTATGACCCGATCCTATTACATAAATAAGGGGGTTAGGTTGGGACCCTAACATGCCCTCCTCCATAATAATAGCCTTGTCCTCAAGTCTGAAGCTACGGAAACTGCTGAAGAATAGTGGCTGGTTCCCAGGTTGCATCTTCTTGACGAGGACTTCCTTGATCATGCGGCCACGTAGGTGCCTTTCTCGTGTATCAAGAACCTGTTCAGGTTGGAGCCAGATTGACCCTTCTTCATCCAGTTCAGGTAGATTGGTTTGAATTCTGTAATTTTTTCCAATCACTTTCTTAAGGAATGAGACATGGAAAACTGGATGGATTTTTACAGTGGGTGGCAAAGCTAGCTTGTAGGAAACTTCTCCAATGTGCTGAAGTACTTGATACGGTCCATAGAATTTTGGAGATAGTTTCTGAAAACCCTTGTCTTTGAGTGATGTTTGCTTATATGGTTGCAACCTCAAAAATACCTGATCCCCTTCTTGAAATTGGTGTTCTGAGTGATGTTGATCTACCTGTTGCTTCATGCGGTTTTGAGCTTGATGAAGATTCTCTCTAAGGTGGACCAGCATGGTTGTGCGGTTCTGTAAGAGTTGATCCACTGCTTGTACCTTCGAGCATCCCTTGATATAATAAGTAGGGGAAGGAGGGAGTTGGCCATAAACTGCTTCATATGGAGTCATTTTGGTGGTGGCATGATAGTTGGTGTTATACCACCATTCAGCTAGAGGTAACCACTGTACCCAAAGATGTTACTTTTCTGAAGTGAAACACCTAAGGTATGTTTCCAGACATTTGTTGACTGCTTCAGTTTGACCATCAGTTTGTGGATGATAGGAAGTACTAATTTGTAGTTGGGTACCTTGTAGCCGGAAGAGTTCCTGCCAAAAGTTACTGGTGAAGACCGGGTCACGATCAGACACAATGGAAGTGGGCATGCCATGCAATTTGAAGATCTCATCCATGAAAGATTGAGCGACCAAAGTCAATGTAAAAGGGTGGGGTAGGGCGCAAAAATGAGCATACTTAGAAATTATGTCCACAACCACCATGATGACTGACTTGTTTCCTGACTTTGGAAGACCCGTAATGAAATCCATAGAAACCTCCATCCAGATTGAGGCCTAGATGGGCAATCGCTGTAATGTGCCTAAGAATTTGACTGTTTCTCCTTTGTGGCGCTGACAGATGTCACATTCAGCGAAAAAAGTAAGAATGTCCTTTTTCATGCCTATCCAAAAAAAATATCTTCGAGTGCGAGCATACGTCTTCTGAAAGCCTGAATGTCCTGTAGTGGGAGATGAGTGCAAATCCGCCAAAATGCGGCTTTTGAGGGTGGATGTTGGTGATATTACGACTCTATCCTTGTAGCGAAGAATCTCATCCTGCCACGAGTAGCCCGATGTGGAATTTGGATCTTCATGCAATTGATTAATGAGTTGGGAGAGCCAGGGGTGTGAAAACCATTCCTTGCGAGCCTCTTCAATCCATTCTGGAATGGGAAGGGAAATTGTGAGCAGGGCACTTTCCTCCTCAAATTGGTAGGATAACACATCTGCTACAATATTTTCGTGCCCTTTCTTGTAAATTATCTCATAATCATATCCCAGCATTTTGGCAAGCCATTTATTTTGTTGTGGTGAGAATAGGTGCTGGCGAGTATAGGCATTGCTCCAAAAAATATTTAAGGCTTTGATGGTCTGTGCGGATTTGGAAACGTCGCCCCAATAAGTATGGTCGCCAGGTATCTATTACATGTAAGATGGCCATCATCTCCTTCTCATAGGTAGATTGTCCTAGATATTTCCCACTTAGTTGTTGTCTTGTGAAGGCCAAGGGTCGACCTTCTTGCATTAAGACTGCCCCAATACCTGTACCCGAAGCATCACATTCAATCACAAAAGATTTGGTGAAGTCGGGTAGTGCTAAGACTGGAGTGGAGCACATGGCATGTTTGAGAGCTATAAAGGCCTATTGTGCTTCATCATTCCAGAGGAATGAATTTTTCTTGAGGAGTTGAGTGAGGGGCCTAGCAATGCGACCGTAATTGTAGACAAATTTGTGATAGTAGCCTGTGAGACCCAAAAATCCTCTCAGGCTCTTCAATGTCTTAGGTTGAGGCCAATCCTACATTGCCTGGATCTTTTTAGGGTCCACCCTAACACCTTCATGCCCCATAATGTGGCCCAAATACTCAACTTCTTCCATGCCAAAAGAACACTTGGACATCTTGACAAATAATTTATGCTTGCGGAGTAGTTGCAAGAGCAGATCTACATGCTGAAGATGTGCAGCCTAGGTGCGACTATAGATGAGGATGTCATCAAAGAAAACAAGGACAAATTTTCTAAGATATGGTTTGAGCAGGTGGTTCATAAGGCTCTGAAAAGTGGATGGGGCATTACAAAGACCGAATGGCATGACCAGGAACTCATAATGGCCTTCATGAGTTCAAAAAGCAGTCTTTGGAATGTTTGCTTCTTTCATGCGAATTTGGTGGTAGCCTGGGCGAAGGTCAAGCGTAGTAAAGAATTGAGCCCCATTTAGTTCATTGAGCAAATCATCAACAACTGGGATGGGAAATTTATCTTTGACTGTCAACTTATTGAGGGCCCTGAATTTTGGACACATACGCCATTCCCATCTTTCTTGAGCACCATGACCACCGGCGATGAATAAGGACTAATGTTGGGATGAATGATGCCTGCTTCCAAGAGTTCCTTGATTATTTTTTCTATTTCACTATTTTGGGCAAATAGATATCTATATGGGTGCACATTTGGTGGTTGGGCCCCTGGGACCAAAGTAATTCTATGATCTTGTTCCCCTCTCGAGGGTGGAAGCTCATGAGGCTTGTCAAAGACTAGCAGGTGGTTATTTAAGATCTGTTGCATCTCAGGATGAATATGAACAGGATTGGGTTCGCAGGCCTGGATGGCATTAAATTGAGCTATAACTCCATGGTGGCCCTTTTTTAACAATTTTTCCATCCGATGTGAGTTGATGATAGAGGGAGCTCCCACCTGGAGTCCACGGAGGGTATGTGTGTGGTTGTTCTGCTTAAAGCTCATATATAACTCCTGGAAATCCATTGTGACTAGGCCAAGTGTGTGAAGCCATTCAGCACCGAGGACAATGTCGTACCCTCCCATGTGTATGGCAAACATGTGGGTCTTTAATTGATAATCCCCCATTTGAAGTTTGACATTTTCACAACAACCTTCACATTTCATTGTTCCCCCATCATCAATTTGGACCTGGAAGTTAGAAACTGCTCGGACAAAACAATGCACTACTTCTGCAACTCTTTGATGGATAAAATTATGTGTACTTCCACTATCAATCAAGACTACTACTGGTCGATGCTTAATAAAACCTTTGATTTTGAGAGTTTGAGGCGAAGAAATCCCTACCAAAGCATGCAGCAAGATAACTAGTTCTTCAGGTACATTGTCCTGCTAGTTGTCCTCTTATTCCTCCTCTGGTTGCTCAAGTGGTGGGGCTTCCTCCGATGCATTGTGATCAGTAGCATCAATTTGAAAAAAATTGGGCTCCTTGCATTTATGCCTGGGGGAGTATTTCTCATCACAGTAGTAACATAATCCTTGCTTTCTTCTTTCCGCCATTTCTGCTGGTGACACCTTTTGAACCTTGAGTGTCTGGGTAGTGCTTTGAGCATGTGGGGGGCGACCTTTGGCAATGAAATTTGGGCGATTGGACTGGGCTGCCAATGCACATTCGACTTCATGAGCTATCCTGCAAGCATGCATCCATGATCTAGGGTGGTGCAGTCGGACATGGGCTTGTATGGCTTCCTTGAGACCACTGACAAAACATTCCATGTAGAACTCATTGTGTAGACCTCTAGTGCAGAAAGCTAAGGCTTCAAAGGTTGCAATATATTCATTCATTATTCCTATTTGTCTGAGCTTAGTGAGACGGCCCAAAAAGTCAGATTCATGGTCAAAGTGATCCATAAGAGATTTTTTGAATGTCTCCCACCTCAAGGGTCTACCATAGCAACATTGATGCCATTACCACCATTGCCATCTTTCATTGTCCAAGTACATGATACCCACACTAAGCTAAGTTGCATTATCCAGGATGTAATTCAGTGTGAAATATTGCTCCATTTGTGTTATCCATGCGGCCGGGTGATAGCCATCAAATTTATACATGTCCAACTTGGGTGGTCGGGAATGGGATTGTTGGTGGGTGCCAAAGAGGTGAAGAGACTAGCTAGACTCACCCTCACTGTTTTCATTGCCAATATATGCCTCCTCACGTGCCTCCATCTTGCCCTTAGAGAATGTTGCAATTAAATTCTTCAGCTACATTACAATCTCTTTCAAGGGTGATTCAAGGCTGTCCATCCTCTCATTCGCCATAGCTTGGGCTCTAGTTTGTACCATGCACCGAGCCGATTTACTTGAAATGTGGGACCACCCGAATTTTTGGACACTAACAATTGAATGGTACCACCTTGCTCAGCTCATCGTCCTGATTCTTATGGTCTAAGTCACCAATAAGCGTCCCGGGGGGTCCCAGACTTTTACTCCTTGCTTAGGAATACTGCAGTAGCCGAATCCCGGAAATGTCAATGCTGCCAAAAGTCTTGCGAAAATCACGCCTAGGTATAGGAACCCACACAACTACTCAGATCTGGATGGCGGATCTGAGAGATCTGAATGGCTGATCTGATAGATCTAAATGGCAGAACTAATTGTTGCTATAGATCCGATGGATCTAATAGATCCGAATGGCTGTTTTGATAGATCTGAAAGGCAAAACTGATTTTTGTTGCTGCGACAAAACCCCACTTGCGAGATCTGATCTGGTAGAGATTATGCATGATCCAGAGATAGAGAAGGGAACTATGGTCTCCAGGAGTGTCAGGTGCAATATACATAAGGGTCTGACAGTAGTACTCGGCCCAATTTTTCAGGGCACTAACCAAGGAGGATCAACTGTACTCTTAGTCGTACAACCTAACTACCCTATCTTACGGGCGAATAATCTCTCTGAGTGCTGTACTCAGTGTATTGTAGCAGCAAGACGGCTGACGGTTTATCTAAGGCAAGGTTTCAAGGGAGCTAGGGGGCTTCCGATATACCCAGAGGGTACTTGGAAGACAGTCCGTGTGTGGTTCTGTCTAATGCGCTACTACTCGAAGGGGTACCCATAGGGGTTACAAAGGAGTCCAGCAAGTGTGACCACCTCTTGTATTTCCTGCGTGCATGCCTCCCCAAATCCGTAGGTTTATGCACTCAATGACAGATCCCATGGTTTAAAGACACTGGAACACGTCTCTAGCCAAAAAAAAAAATTGCTAAAAAATGGAGATCCACCAGCCTTGGAAAGCGCTCTAATACCACTTGTTATGCTCTTAACCTGCAAGACGATACCAGAATACCAAATATGTGAAAAAATATACGCAGAACATAGAACAATGAGAAATAACAACAAGTATTTTATTATTCAGAAAACAACGTTCACTTGCCTCTTCGAGGGGGCAACCTCCAATAGAGCAGAGCTCGATTACAAAATAAGACACGATGCTCCTCGAGGGGAGTCTCTATCCTTTATATAGGATTCATACATGCAATACCATGGGGCAATACCATGGTTCTTATTAATACCATCTATCTAATACCATGGCCCATTTGCAACTAACTATCGTCCCTTTATTAAATGCGGGTTAACCACTTACAATTATTAATATGGGCTTTATTGACTCTTTACTTAACTATAACTATGACTTGATCCTATTACATAAATAAGGGGGTTAGGGTGGGACCCTAACATTTCTAGTCCGGTCACACCCAGGATGACCATGTGCATGTTATCAGATGAGTTGGACAAAGGAGCCATATCAGTGCACCCATATGCAACAAAGGAAAGATTTCGCTTCAGCAAGATGTCACCATTGAGCACATGGACACCATCATGGAAAACCAAGATTGAAATCAGCTCACCACCTTTGACCATCACAAGGATGTCAAAGAGTTGGTCTCACCACAACGGTCCGAGTGTCAATGATGTCTTACATGTCTTGCTCAAGCCATTTTGTCTCACATGGTCACATGTGCATTGTAATGTAATGTCTTGTCAAGTGGAAGTTCAAGTGTCGATAGTTCAACGTAACAATCATAGAGTAGTTGAAGAGTCATGAGGATAAATGAACAGTCTCAAAGGGGAATGTCAAGGGTCACCCCACCCTTTGTTATAAATAGTACCTCATAACCCATTGTATAGGCTTTTGGTCAGCCATGGTTCCGATAGGACTATCTTAGAGAGCATTTGGATAGTATTGTAATAAGCCTTGGCTTCTCTACTACGTAGAGCTAGTATATCTCTTTGGAGGAGCAGACGGTTGTGGCTGTAATGTTCCGCTTTTAGAATTAGTTGTTGGACACGGATGTATTTTATGACTAAATCTTACACTTCTTAATATAACAGAGCCAGCACATTTCATGAATATGTTGTATTGTATTTCATCTATCTTGAGTACTCTAAATGATATATGTATCTTTTTGCTTATGCATGCATGTATAGATATTTTTGTATATGTATGTTTGAATCTTTCTGAAATGTGTTGTTGGTTTAACCATCACTTTGAATTGCTAGCTAATTTTTATGAAACCAGCTCAAAAAAAGATAGAAAAGATAGCTCAATGCCTTAGAATTCAACCTCTTCAACAGGGCAACCTTGTTTACATTACACAAATGAACAATTCTTGGATGATACAAATGACAAGACCTCCTTTCTATATATAGGAGTCTAAGGGGTCATAATATAATCAAAGCCGACATAACAATAATAATGTAAGGGCACAATAATAACAATAGTGGGCTTCTATGGGACACAATAATAACCATATGGGGACTACACAACAATATAATAAGGGGGTTGTACTAATAACAATAAGGGGTTACACTAGTAGTATAGGGACCTAACATGCCCCTCTCCTTCAAAAAGTGTTGTCCTCAATGCTTGAGTAGTTATTGATGCTTCTGCATAAAATTCTTGTCCTCCCATGTGGAATCTTCTGTGGGTAAGTTCTTCCACTTGATGATATACTTTGAAATTGATCGATTTCATAGCTGTCGGGTTCTTATTTCTGTGACTACTCTAGGTTCCAATATGATTTTTCCTTCCTCGTCATGTTCTAGTAATATTGTTTGAACTGGGATATTCTACAAATTTTGAATGAGTGGCCACACTTATTTTTCCTTCTTCCATTCATCTCTTGCTTCGTTTATCCAATCTAGTTGGATAACAGAAATAGCACAAAGCAATGCTTCCACATCCTCACCCTTTCTTGAGAGTGCATCTGCAACAACATTTTTCTTCCCTTTTGTAGATGATTTCAAAGTCATAACCCAACATATTTGTGACCCATTTTTTCTGTTCTTGTAAAGATAATATTTGTTCTAAAAAGTATTTAAGGCTATCATGATCCATTTTTAACTTGAAGTGTCTTCCCATTAGGTAAGGTCACCATTTCTTAAGTGCACATAGTATTGCCAACATTTCCTTCTCATAAATAGCTTTCTTGAGATGTAGCTGTAAAAATACCCAATCGCCTCCATCAAAACTTCTTTCACTACGATGTTAATTTGCCTGTTGCTTCATTTCATTCCGCACCAAAGTGGTGTTATCCTTTAAAAGTTGGAGAACTTGTTGTTGATGCTTGATGTGATCTTTCACTGCTTGAATATTTTTCTTCTTGATATGTCCTTCTATATTGAGAGTTTGAGGAGTGGTAATTTCTTCCAATGCATTACAATATATGGTTAGATTCATTTCTTGATGCTCAATGTGATCTTTCACTTCTTGAACATTTTTCTTCTTGATATGTCCTTTTATCTTCATAGTTTGAGGAGTGGTAATTCCGGCCAATGCATTACAAGATATGGTCGGATTCATTTCTTCTTTCTCGATGTGATCTTTCACTTCTTGAACCTTTTTCTTCTTGATATGTCCTTCTATCTTGAGAGTTTGAGGAGTGGTAATTCTTTCCAATGCTTTACAAGATATGGTCAGATTCATTTCTTGATGCTTGATGTGATCTTTCACTTCTTAAACATTTTTCTTCTTGATATGTCCTTCTATCTTGAGAGTTTGAGTGGTAATTCTTTTCAATGCTTTACAAGATATGGTAGGATTCATTTCTTCTTTCTTTGGGATTGGTTCCTAGTGTATATCCTCTTCTTTTGACATTTATTGATCCTTTTCTTCCTCCTCTTCACACTCAATGTAAAATAATTTCTTCTCAGCACACTTATGACCTTTAATGTATTTGTTATCACAATTGTAGCAAAGCCCTTTTGCTATTTTTTCTTCCAAATTTTGTGGTGTCAACCTTGTAGGTTGTGGAAGGCTAGGAGAAACAACACTTCCATCTTTATAGTTTTGAGGGGTAGACGTCCTTGTTGCCATAATTTTTCTTTCCACTTTTCTTTCCAACCTGAATGCATTCTTCAATGAATCAAATTCCCAAAGACGAATCTCATGTTAAATGTTATCCTTTAAAGTCCCTATGGAGACAGCAATCTCCGCTCCTCTGGAATATCATTTTCCCTTAAATTCAATTTTTGAAAGTCCTTAATGTGCTCTTCCATTGAACACTTTTGTTTGAGATTTATCAATTGGCTAAAGAAGGTGTTTCTCTTTGTATCCTCATAATGTGTTATCATTTCCTTCATGAAAATTGACCACGTAACAAGTGATTTATGAGAACAAAGTTGTTTATACCATAAAAATTGATCTGGTTCTAAATATGAAGATGTAATATGTACCTTTTGTAACAGTTGCTCTGAGTAGGACTCCTACACAAAATGGTCTGAGGTCTAATTGGGACTTCTTACCGGGGAGATACCCTGACATGTTGGCGAGTCCAACACCATCAACAGTTTGATATCATGGAAAGCGTAGGACATGACCCACTAAAAAATAACTCCAACATTTTTAATGCTAAAAGACATCTTCTTGCATGCAAAAGTACCCCAAGGCAAATAAAAGTTTTCTTATGCTGATCTTCAGGATGGATAGTAATCTAATTATAACCTGAGAAAACGTCTATGACGGAGAAAATCTCATTCCCTGAACATTCATCAATAATCTAATTAATAAATGGTGTGGGGAAATTATCTTTAGGATAAGCCTTATTTAAATCCATAAAGTCTATGCATACGCAGATCATTCCTTGTTTTTTATCAACTGGGACTAGATTTGAGACCCACTCAGTCAACAGAATGGGGTATATGAAACCTGCCTTGAGCAGCTTCTCCACCTTGGCTTTAATAACTGCGGCTTTCCTAGGGTTTATCGGCCGAAGCTTTTTCCATATAGGCTTCACATTCACGTAAGTCTTGATCTCATGTTGGAATATTCATGGATCAATTACAGACATTTCCACATAAGACCAAGCAAACACATCACGAAATTATTTAAAAAGATCAATATAGATTTGAATTTCTTCAGGGGAGCATTTGGGTCCGATGAAAACATTCTCAATTACATTGGGATTCCTAGAGATTTTCACCGGAATAGTTTCCGAAATAATAGACATGTTTCCTTTGGCAAAAACCTATGCTAGAGCTAAAGGGTTTAAAATTGCGTGAACATCACCAGTCAAAAAAGGACTAAACAAACTTGGTTCTACTTCACGCAATTCTGGGAGAAAATATGATTGATGATGAAAATCATCCCATGGTCTATCTATACCTGTCATTTCTTAGGATTGCTTCCTCAAATGGTAAAACAATATTAAGGTAGTCCATAGAAGAAGTAGAGTCAAGAGTCCAAGCCGGAGCCACATCTCCATCCAATTCCTCCAGTGAAAGACGTGTAGGATCAGAATCTGCAGTGTTGATAATAAAATGATAAGTAATTTCAAATGTTGACATAGGATATGTCATTCACCCACTTGCCATATTTCTAATGTGGTGCTAGAAGAGGGTAAGGGCCAAGGATTTGAAAAATAATGAGTTCTAAAGAACTCTCTTTGAGAAGGGGTGTTGGATGATGAAATGGAATTTATTCGACCAAGAGGAGAAGGAAGATTAGAAGTACTCATCAATGAGGAATACATTCCAACTCCTAAATTATCAACAGGTTGCTTGGTATTATTCACCAAGGGAATGGAGGAACCAGAGGATGCATTGGATTCTTTCGAAGAATACTCCATCTAATCAACAGTAACAATTCTCCCTTCATGGGGAAAGCATAGGATGCGAAATAATGATGATACAATGGAATCCATTTCATAAATCCAATTTCATCCCAATAGAAGGTTATAATCCAAATTTGCATCAACTATTTCCACCTCTATATTGACCACCTTTCCCCCAACACAAATGGGAAAGGCTGGAATAATTCCATGCAGCCTATGAGAATGACCATCAAATGCAGTCAAGAGAGTAGGTGAAGGAACAACTTGAGGAGATCCGATAACTTTCCAACATGCAATAGACATGACACATGTGGAAGCTCCCTCATCAACTACAGTTCGAAAGATATTGATCTTTTGATATGTATATTTAATTTGGAAATCCATGTGATGAGGTAGTATCTTCTTAATATTTCACATGTAAAATGTAACAATAAGAGATTTTTTTCAGATCTATAGCCCTGATCGCAGTGAACAACGCACTCCTTTGTGTCGGACACGACTGGAGTACCTCTAATGTAGACATCGCACAAGGGCTTTGGGCTAGATCTTCAACAATGGAGTAGTTATGGGTAGCCCTAGTATTAGGGTTAATCGTCGAATGTTTTGTAGAGCCTTTCGGCATCTGAGGTATAGATTCAACTGTGGGCCTCTCAATATGGAGTAGCTCTGGAACATCAAGAGTGGCCTTAGCCTTAAAGGATTCTGGTTCACCATAATCATGTGATCTTGTAGTAACATCAACATGAGTACTCATCATATATACATTTGATGGATTTTCCCCTTCCTGGTTGCTCCCGGTGGGGTTTCCAGTACTAACATTCATACCAGTAAACATTTGCTACCCTTGGGGAAAAGGGTTAGTTAGAACTTCCTGGGAGCTAGAAGAACCCTGCTACACTAACAAGCACTAAGCATCCTAAATCTTAGGGAAAAGATGAGTTAAATGGTTTCCATTGCATAATTTGCAAGGGAAATTGACTTTCTTTTTAGACTCCTTTTTACCCTCCCTAATATTATTACTGAATTTGTTCACATTACCCTTCCCATCCTTATCTTTATTCTTACCTCGTCTCTTCCTCTTCCCATCGTATTTTTTATTTCCTTGCGGGTTGGAAGATTGGACAACGTTAATACTAAAGGTTGAGAAGGCATAGACTGTCATGCGGAAAGAATCGACAGTGCGGACACAACCGACCTCCCTAGAAGCAAAAGCTTTCTAGTGACAAACAAGACAAATAAATCCTACCTTTCTCTAAACATGCATTGCAAATACAAGTAATCAGGGGATCTTTAACATACCTTTAGTCCAATGCTTTGTAGTAGTCCAGCCTCGCCGATTCGGATGAGCTCCTCCTTCTCTTCGAAACCTGCATTCACTAACAAGCCAAAAGATTAAATAGCACCTGATAAACTCATAAAACAATACATATCCATCATACAGACCAAGGAGTATATGAAACAAACCATGAATAACAATCTGTTGAGAAAAATAAGTTCATTTGCATTAAAAGGTAACAAAAGGAACCATTACAACCTGAGCCTTGGTGTTGTGCAAGTCCCTCCTAGGGTCTAGCAAGAGTTTTCCTTTACTTTGATCAGCTCACCCACTCTCAAATAAGGCTAGGAAAGGATGGGAATCTCTCCTCTCAAGCTTTACAAGGGAGTTCTAATTCTAGCAGCATCTACCCTTAGGAATGTTCAGCTTTCAACCTCCCCTCCTTCTGGCCCAATGCCTGTATTTATAGTGCTCTAGAGGAAGTTAATCAGGTCCACCATCAATGGGATAAGCCCCTCTTTGGGTGGGTTAGCTCCCCTCTTGATGGGATAAGTTCCTCTTTGGTAGGGATACATGAACCATCTGGAGGCGCTTCATACACGTCAAACAAGCTTCTAGAATGCTCTAGAAATGACCACAAGTAACTTTTTTGGAGTGAAACTTGCGCCTTTTGACCTTTACAGGAGTACGCACCCATTGCTTTATAGACAGAGCGTACAAGTACGCAGGTATTGTGAACTTGGGGTGCGTACACGCAGGTAAGGCTAAGAGAAACTGCGCACCCAGAGATATATAGATTTTTAATGACTTTCTCTCTTTCTTGGAGTTTGACATGGAGAGCAGAGGTATGAGGCTTGCCAAGGAGGATAGTATGACAGTTGATGGAGCCATACTAACTGCAAATAGTCATGGTGACAAATTTTAGTGTAACAGATTGCCCCCTAAAGTGCGAAGCCTGTAGTAGATAAGGGTTTCATATCATCTAGGAAGGGTGAAGTACTTTATCATTTCAAGGATTATCTTGTGGAGAGCCCAGTCAGAACCTGCAAGTATTCAACACAAAATACATATATATGATCATATCATCGCTGAGATAGGCATTCCCATACTCAGATTGAAAACTTTAACTAATTGACTATCTACTGCTCTGATACAGGAATGATTCTGCAGTACATCATAATCATAGACTTTTGTAGACACAGTATGGACGCAGCCATCTATTTATGATTAGTCTACTGTATAATGAATACAAAACTCCTCGCAGCCTGGATGGTGGAAACTAGATCCAGGGTCTTCATTTCTACTTCCCGAACAGGTACAATTCTATCCATGCGAATAAATGAGTTGATGTCGAACATGGTAGAATCCACTTGATTACCAGTCAATGATGTAAATTGTTAACAAGCGTGAGAGAGACCACCAGTGATGTCAATGGTTCTCAAAGTACCCAGCACAATCCATGAGATGTGAATGAATGGGTTGATGTCGAACATTTCACGGAATCCTTCGATCGAAAGTCAATGATGTAAACTGTCGTCAAAGGCGAGAAACCTGCCATTGATGCATGCAGACTTCAAGGTATTGACGATTCCTAGGTCATCTTTCTAGATAATGTGCTGATGTCGATAGAAAGCGACCCGTCGCAGGCAAGCCCACAACACGAAATCATAAATCAAGTTGAAGAAATGTAACTGTAAGGACTGACTCAGGGATGGTCAAAATGGATGACGAGTATTTTGCAGATGAATGTTTATTGCAGAGACCTCTTGAACACATAACGACACGACAGATGGCTTGGTGACATTTGACCCAAAGTTAATACCCGGCTAAAGACTTTCAATGTGGTTTGATCAACTGTGAAGCAAAGGATTTCCCAACCCAAGTGAATGAAAAGTGTCGTGTTCAAGAGTGGTAATAAGGCTTCTTCTGAGACAAAAGATAACAAATAGGCTCATTTTTCTCTCTTTTCCCCCACCATTTCTGGCAAGTACCTCTTTATTTTTTACAAGCTTGAGGAGGATAACATATGCTTGATTATAAGCTCATCCTTCGGATGAGTCCAACTTAGTTTAGATTCGAACCCTAAGAAGGAGTGGTCCGTTCCTATTTGTAATCGAACAGGTCCTTTACTGTGAAATTTTAACGAGTCCAGTATAGGGGAAACTCGGCGTTTTTCATTTTTAGAGAGTCTGAAAAAACTTAAGAAGACTCCAGGTTGAAATTTTTCGTAAAGTTGTGTCTCCCAAGCCCGAAAAAGTATAAAATAATACCTGAGAGAACCGCTTAGTCTTGCGACCAAGGAGTACTTTCATGATTAGTGCCTTTGACCTGAAAAGTAAAAAGCGATCAAGGACACGTCGTTTTATTTCCAGTATCGAGTTTGAAACGACAAAAACCCGGCAATCTTTTCCTGTTTTTACGGTCAGAAAAGGGTTATAAGGGGACCGTCTTTTAATTCCGTTTTAACGAGTGTAAAAGAAACGCTCAGCAATCTTTTCATGTTTTAGGAGTCAGAAAAGGGCTTAAAAGATGACTCTGAGGTTTCACTTTTTCGTAAGTTTTAACGAGTTCGAAAAAATGATAAAAATGTACTCATGGTTTTCATTTTTTCATAAGTTTTAATGAGTTCGAAAAAAAATGACAAAAATGTACTCATATGGCCGAATTTCAATTTAATTTACGAGCAGGAAAAGACGGAAAGAACTCAGTATTTTCATTTGTTTTAAGAGAATGAAAGATAGCAAAATAATCTCGGGATTTTCATGAGTTTAACGAGTCTTGAAAATAACTAAAATTGACTCGAGATAGGTTTCATTTTTACAAAAGCTTGAAACAGAGAAAAACTATGCTTCAGAGTAGTTTCATTTTTACACAAGCTTGAAAAAGAGAGAAAACTGTGCTTGTTATAAGTTCACATGCCCCCAGCATAATGACGCAAAACGAGGTACATGCCCCCCAAGCTTCATTGCATTCAATAAGGTGGATGGAATGAAGCTTTACTTTCAAGATCTTGGAAAGACTTGAAAAGGGAGTTGTTTCATTTTTTAATGAGCTTGACACAAGACATGGAACTATGCTCATAACTACTCTCTACAATCTACCTAACAAAAACTCTACTCTAAAAACCTTGATTCATTTTTTAACGAGCTTGACACAAGACAAGGAACTATGCTCTAAAAACCTTGATTCATTTTTTAATGAGCTTGACACAAGACAAGGAACTATGCTCATAACTACTCTCTACCATCTACCTACTTAACCTACCCTTGTTTTATTTTTTAACGAGCTTGACACAAGACAAGGAACTATGCTCAAAAAGTTCGCATGCCCCCAGTATAATGATGCAAAGCGAGGTACATGCCCCCAGGCTTCATTGCATTCAACCAGATGGATGGAATGAATGTTTACTTTCAATATTTAACTTGAAAATGGAGTTGTTTCATTTTTAAGGAGGTTGACACAAGAAAAGAACTATCCTCATACCTGATTCATTTTTTAGCGAGGTTGACTCAGTAATAGGAACTATCCTCATACCTGATTCATTTTTTAACGAGGTTGACTCAGTAGCAGGAACTATCCTCAAAATCCTACTTTCTACAATCTACCTACATAACCTACCCTTGTTTCATTTTTTAATGAGCTTGACACAAGACAAGGAACTATGCTCAAGACTCCTTGTTTCATTTTTTAACGAGCTTGACACAAGACAAGGAACTATGCTCAAAACGTTTCTATATATCTCTGGGTACGCAGTTTCTCTTAGCCTTACCTGCGTGTACGCACCCCAAGTTCACAATACCTGCGTACTTGTACGCTCTGTCTATAAAGCAATGGGTGCGTACTCCTGTAAAGGTCAAAAGGCGCAAGTTTCACTCCAAAAAAGTTACTTGTGGTCATTTCTAGAGCATTCTAGAAGCTTGTTTGACGTGTATGAAGCGCCTCCAGATGGTTCATGTATCCCTACCAAAGAGGAACTTATCCCATCAAGAGGGGAGCTAACCCACCTAAAGAGGGGCTTATCCCATTGATGGTGGACCTGATTAACTTCCTCTAGAGCACTATAAATACAGGCATTGGGCCAGAAGGAGGGGAGGTTGAAAGCTGAACATTCCTAAGGGTAGATGCTGCTGGAATTAGGACTCCCTTGTAAAGCTTGAGAGGATAGATTCCCATCCTTTCCTAGCCTTATTTGAGAGTGGGTGAGCTGATCAAAGTAAAGGAAAACTCTTGCTGGACCCCAGAAGGGACTTGCACAACACCAAGGCTCAGGTTGTAATGGTTCCTTTTGTTACCTTTTAATGCAAATGAACTTATTTTTCTCAACAGATTGTTATTCATGGTTTGTTTCATATACTCCTTGGTCTGTATGATGGATATGTATTGTTTTATGAGTTTATCAGGTGCTATTTAATCTTTTGGCTTGTTAGTGAATGCAGGTTTCAAAGAGAAGGAGGAGCTCATCCGGATCGGCGAGGCTGGACTACTACAAAGCGTTGGACTAAAGGTATGTTAAAGATCCCCTGATTACTTGTATTTGCAATGCATGTTTAGAGAAAGGTAGGATTTATTTTTCTTGTTTGTCACTAGAAAACTTTTGCTTCTAGGGAGGTTGGTTGTGTCCGCACTGTCGACTCTTTCCGCATGACAAAATGGCGACCATACTGGGGAATCCATTGATGTGAATGTTTTTTCCTTTGTATGAACTTTTGATCTGAGAAAAGTCGTTTGTTTTCTGGTTTTTGGCTGTCTGACTGTGTTTTTGGGTGGGCTAGCTTAGGGTTAAATTAGATTTTAGTTTTTCTTTGTTTTGCTAGAAGTACGCAGCCTCTGAGTTGAGCACAGTGCATACCTGTACGCACTGTCGCTTTGCGCACAGAGCGTACCCGCACCTGTGCAAACAGGTCGCCTGCGTACCCTGTCAAAACTAAGAAAATTTCAATTTTCTTCTTTTTGCCTTTTAGATTTTGCTTTTAATTTGTTTTTTCTGCCCAGATCCACTAGTTTTCTGCCATAAATATTCACCTAAGCTTGTTTTGTCAGTGTCGAGGGTTTTAGTGAAATTCATAGGGATTTTGCCTTAGGGTTTGATTTTTTACTGGTCCTGTAGTGACTTTGGCGTTAGAGGTTGTCAAACTTTGGATCTCCTTGGTTTTGTTCAGTCCTCTTAGGAGTCGGGCCTGTCGTAGAATTCACCCTTGTGAGAGACCTACCTTTGTGTCTTCTCTTTGCGAATCTCGAAAAAGTTTGTTGTTTGAACTTTGAATTTTATTCTTGAGAAAAGAACAAAAAATTTTGATTTTTGTTTTGACTAGTTTTTGGTTCTGCATTAACTAGTCCTTAGTTACATTTTGACTGAGTAAAACATCCAGGAATCATCTTTAGTAAGCTTTTGACTCGTTTGATTTAGTTTTTAGGTGCATTTCTCTATATTTGCTTTTGAGTAAAATTGAGTTGATTTGATAGCCATAGCTTTTTTAACTTTGTGTTTTGTTAAAGTAAGTTTTACATGCTTTATTAATTAGGAAAAAATACAAAAATATCTTTTGAAGGAAAGTTTGCTTTGGTAGCATTTGTGTCTTTGAAAGAAAAAGGAATTTTCGTGAAGTGATTAGTGGTCATGTCTCGTATGTTTTGAAAAGATAAAGAGTTTGTTTCTTTGTTTTCATTGCCAAGAAAGTTGTTTTTATATCAAGTTTGCATTCTCCAACTCTCTTAGCTAGGGAATTCATTGAAAAAGAAAAATTAGTATAAATCATCCTAAGTGCATCTTTTTAGTGGATTTCGGTCGAGTCTACACACCATCAGTTTCATCTCCACTACCTTTTGTCTTAAAGAAAGCCATAAAAATTAACGCTTAAAGTAAAATCAACTTAGTAACTTTTTATTTACTAGGGCTCTGAAACACCAATATAGATCAGGCTAGTGTCTTGGAGTAGGAGAGTAATTAACTCTCCAAGACAGCAAAACCAAACAAGTAGCTCATCTTGTGGTAGGATAAATCCAACTGTTTCATTTGTACTCTGGGAAAGCTCCTCTTAAAGGAGAAGCACGAGCTCGTGTCCGAACCAGTGAGGGGATCAATCCTCCCTCGTTGGGAACGACGCCAGACACGCACGTATTACAAATGGTAAACCTCGGATTAACCATTGTCGAGGAGCCAGGGGTCACTTGTCGGTAAACCTTGGATTATTGTCAAGGAGCCGGCAAGGGGATTGAGCTTGATACTCTGCCCTTGCGTGCTGTCGGAGTGTAGACTATTCCCCCAGGTGCATTTGTTGCTGTTGGTAACCTTAGTGACCATTATCTTTAGGATTCTACCGAGGTGACAGTGGAGGGAAGATCCCACTGTACCTAGAGCAGACGTCGGCTAGACTCACTTGGATTTTCCGGGGGGTTCACTTCACTCGAGACGGTTAAAGTGGAGGAACTTGTGCCGGTCTATTCATTAAGCAGGTTGCCGGGGTAACTGTTCCACCCTCCACTTCTGTACTGAATTCGGCGATGTTGGGTTTCATCTCCAACTAGTGTTTTCGGTCCGGAAGGCTACTGTTTTTGTATGGTTTGACGCCCTAGATTCTTTAGGCATGTGATTCAAATTTGTTTGGTTCTTTAGAGACTTTAGGTGGTTTGCTTTGAGATTTTACTTTGTTTGCGTGTGCAATAGTTAAAAGTTTTAACTGTGGCGGAATTACCGAGACAGTCCCTGTTATAGACATTTTTGTGCCTTACAGCATGAAGCATGAAATGTCCATAATCTAAGGGATCCAAAGTCCCTAAACATGTTGTTCCTACCCCTAGAGGAACAAGGTCAGCAAACCACAGCAATTCAAATCAGTTCTCCACTGAAAAACACTCAAAAACAAGTCAATTCTGGATCATGTCAACTGCTCCACTGAGCATCTGCGCTGAATGTCAACTGCTCCATGGTCTACCTGCGCTGAATGTCAACTCCAGCAAAGGCTACCTGCATTGAGCGAGATTTGACAAGTGGAAGTCTCGTTCCTCAATGTGTCAGTGCCCAGGAAGCTTCCAAAATGACACTTGGATCAAGGAATTCGCCTAGTGATGAGTAAGAGGTTCTAAAACTCCAAGTGGAAGCCAGGATCTCCAAGTGGACTCAAGAACTGGAGTTAGAGAGGACACTAGTCACACATCAAGCTGACTCATGCTCTCTCCAAAACTCTATATAAGGATCTCTACCCTATGAGATCTAGAGGCTGGAATTTGGTATTTGCAAAGAATTGCTGCTGGTTTGAGGTTAGAGCTATTGGGTGATTTGCTTTGAAGGAGGTGAAGATAGAGATTCCTTTCTGTTGGGGAGGTGATGCTGGATTGGGCCTCTTATGGTTGTATCACTCCCTGAACTTTACTTCTTCCATTAATAAAGCATTTGAGGTTCTTCTATATGCATGTGTTTCAATGATGTATTGTTATACTTGTGTATTTGATTTATTCTAATCCTTGAATCAGTTATGAATGTATGCTTCTTGTAGTTTCCCTCTCTTGTCATTTTGTAGGATCTTGGTGTAACTGGGCCAGTGAAAGAGCAAGGAGCTGGGGGCAAGCAGCAAGGAGAGAATATTGGATCAACCATTAGCGAAAGACATCGGTTAGTGGATCCCTTTCTCCCCTCTCTTACATCTCATAAAGAAGAAATCTTAGATAGCTTTGCTTTGATTGTTGCTGAGGTACTGTCACCCTTAGAGTGGGATAGGGTCATTCCGTATTGGATACTTTTCCCAACAACAAACTGGCGACTCCACTGGGGATCGTATCTTGTTGGTTGTTTGTGTTTTTGCTATTCATTTTATAAACACAGGGAGTACCGAATCGAACTGCATTTGGATCTTTCAAATGCAAAGTAGAGGGTAGCTACTCTAGCTCAGTTTCTAGGCATGTTTATGATTTGAAGAGCTGATCCACAAGGACTCTGAAAAGCTCTTAGTGACGAGTCTTCATCCTCTTTGAATCATCCCTTAGTTTACATCTGATTGATAGCTTTGATTTGGCCAAAAACTGTTGATTTTTGAGCAATCTGTAACCCGGAACCCAGGAGAAACGAGACTTTCTCCTTCAGTGCAGCTGCAGTGAAGGCAGTCTGCATTTCAATGCAGGTCCCGTGAAGGCTACCTGCGCTGAATGTCAAACTGACAGTGTTACACCTGCGCTGATCCAGTTTTGCCTTGTGCAACTAGGGTTCTCTGCTTTCTGTTGCCCTGTTTTGATCATTGTTTTTGCAGCCTGTTATCAGTCAGTGTTCTTACCTGAAACCACCTTTCTTTGCCTCCATTTCCACCTCGGTTGTATAAAGAAACTGTATTTGTTCTTTGTGTATTTCTTACATCATTTGCGGTTTCCCATAACGAAAGTGAACTAGTCTTGCTGTGGCCTCTTAGATCTAGACCTGTGATAAGTGTCGTTTTGATCCTAAGAGTTAGTTTGTTTGTTGTTCATAGCTGATTGAGCTTTTGCTTTCGTCATATGGTTTGAATTTATGTATTTCTAGTGTTGAAACAAGTAAATCTTAAGGTGTCTTTTGATTTTGGACAAAAGCTTGTTTGCTTTCACTTGAAATTGAATTCAAAGTTATACAACAGCTTTCTTTTTGTAATACATCAACATTAAGAAAGAGAAAAGAAATACCTACATTTGTGCATCTGCATTTTGACAGCTTGCATGTTGATTTAGGAAAAAGTGCATTAGTGTGTGTTCTATGTTCTGTGTGAAAAGATGATGTCTTTCTTTTCCCTCAGTAGTTAGGATTTTCATATGTTGAAAAGATAGAAAAGCTTGCTTATCATCTTTAGACTGCATTTAGGAAGTTGTATCATACATCTCGTGGTGATCCAAAAAGGCAAACTTCTAAACAAGATCAACCTAAAATGAATCAAATGAACATAACAACGCTTTGAAACATAACGCAAACACATAGAGGTCTAAGCTAGAGACGTGTTCCGGCGTCTTTAAGCCTAGTGACTGTCGATCTCGGGGAAGGTGGGTGATTCCTCCTGAGGGACGATAGCGCTAGTACGGATTGTGCTCCCGCGTACCGTCACGTATATATTGGGAGACCCCTATAGGCATATATCCTTTATCCTTAGGAAACCATGTCGGCCGCCCTACTGATCGCAATGCAGTGAACACAGCATTCACGAAGATCGACCACCCGTACCGTAAAACGTATTCTGTGGTTTTGCGAAAAGTTTGGCACACCCTCTGCCTAGAACTCCAGAGCAGTTCCTTTTGGCTTTTTCAGACTCTATAACGGAAAAAGTCCATCCGAGCATTTGTCACTTCGGGCTCGTTAAAACATCGAAGGAGACTAGAGTCATCTTTAGCTTTTTCTCGACTCTTAAAAAGTGAAAAAGCAAGTTGTGTCTAAAAGCGTCGTTAAAATTCATTTTAAACGGAACAAAATCACCTCCTATTCCTGCGTTGGTCTTTAAGTTGAGAAAATGGAACACACCAACCAAGGAATTCCCCTTGGTGGAAATCCTAGTCCCTTCTCCTCGTGGGGAGATGTTGGTGCGCCCCATATGGCCACATTGTCGCTTCCAGGATTGACAATTGGCCTGCCGGTCTAGCTTTTCTCAACCAATGCAGTTCAGAACACCACGGTTCCTGAACAGTCGAGTCAACAGTTAGATCAGTCTAGAGCTGCCACCCAGCCTTCTACTTCCGATAACTCTTCCTCTCCTCCTTCCTCCTCGCAAGGTAGAGCCGGCAAAAGCCAAGCTCCCAAAGAGAAGAAGGAGAAGAAGAAGAGAGAGAAGAAGAAGAAGGAGCCAAAAGCGACTGGGGGCAAGCAAAAGACATCTGACAAAAATCCACACACAGCACTGACCGGGCCTAAATCGCCATGTGTCATATGTAGAGGAGACCACTTCCACAGAGATTGTCCCTGTATTCCCCGGATACTAAGGGACTGGTCCCCTCGTTTGCACAATTCGGGAGCATCAACCTCTGATAGCCATGTTGAATGCTTACCGTCAACCAGCGAAAGTGAAGGTCCAAGACAAAGAGGGAGAGCTGGATCTCCCTGCAGACTGTGTGAAGGCGATCACGCCATCCACCATTGTCCCTTCTTAGACGAGGCGAAGAGAGTTTTGGAAGATCGTCCGGTTTCACCGTCACGACTTCCTCCTGGATATAAAAAACTCGAGCCAAGTCCTTCGTTAGTTGAGAACCCAGCTGTCCCGCTCAAGTGGTCAGCTGAAGCGTCTGTCATTGAAAATGAACCTACTGAATCCAGACCTGACGAAAGTCAAACGGTCGAAGCGGCAGTTGACCCGGTTTTGCCTTCAGAGGATTCATCTTCGAATGACACTGTCACTGAAGAGAATAAGGATGACACCGTCCAGATTCTTTTCATCAACACAGATTCTGACGAGCATCAGGGCAATGCGCCCATTCCTTTATCGCAGGAAGGAACTTCGTCAGGGTCATATCCGGCCGTGTATTCGGTCCCACCACCAAGCAACCTGGTTGTGTCCTTTGACTGGAACCAACTAGGCAGACCCCGGTTGCCAGCCAGTATACCATTCAGAATTATCGTCCAAATATACAGGATGGTAATGGCTGGCACTATCATTGATGAAGGGGCATCTGTGAGTATCCTTTCCTCTATTGCTTGAAAAGCACTGGGTTCCCCGGCGCTTTTACCTGAGATGAGAAATCTATCAGGCTTTGATAAAGGAACTAGTCAACCATTAGGGATCCTCCCCAATGTGCCCATTACATTGAAAGGGAAGGTCGTTCAAATGAACGTGATGGTCGTTCAAGGACCCTTGGATTATAACCTACTCCTTGGACAAGACTATATATATTGCATGGGAGCAATTGTCTCCTCACTCTTTAGAGTAATGTGTTTTCCTCACGAAGGAAGAATGGTCAAGCTCGTAGACAAACTTTCATTTACAGGATCACGCATCGCAAATAGTCATATGCCAACCCTTAATGGTCTATTCACTCAAGAAATGTCTCCACCCCCAGTCCTCCTTCCCGATGAGTGCGAGTGATTCGAAAATATGTGACTGGAACCCAGGGGGCATGCATCCTGGCCTGCTTCGGGCAGAGAAAACCTCAGGTATAGGGTAGGTTTCCGCGGGAGAATATGACTAGTCCGTACCCCGTCCGTCTAGGAAGAGGGGTTGTTCTGGAATAAGATTCTTTTGTCAAAGTTATGTGTCCACTCACCTTTGTCTACTTCGGTAGACATCGCCGAAGACATGTTTAGTTTGAAAGATTAACAAAACACTCTTTGGGATGACCTGAAAGAGGTATGCCTTTCCTGGTAGAACAAATGTTTTACTTGCAAATTGAGGGGTAACCTTGAAATCTTATTTTATACCTGGGGGCATGCAAACCTTTTGGAGTGCAAACAAGGGCGGCTATTGATTTTTTAAATTTTTAGGTCCTCCCTTTAAACCTATAGGTCTAACCCTTTAAACTCGTAGGATTAGCCGTAACCGAACTTGCATAAAGAAAGGATGTGGGGCAAAAATCTAAAAAATGTCGTTTTTATAGGAGACATTTCTTATCTTATGACTGGTATAACGAGCAGTTTTAGCACACAGTTCATGCTCGTTAAAAAATAAACGCAAGATCCGAGCAGTTTTAGCACATAGTTCATGCTCGTTAAAAAATAAACATAAGATTGTGAGCAAGCTTTCCCCTAGAGTTCAAGCTCATCCAGAAAAAATGAACCAGTAAATAACCATTGTGATCGTAAATTTATCAGCCATAAAAGCCCTGGTCGTGTTTGCACCGTCACCTCCACTTTCCATTTGGCCGATTGTTCACCTCCACTTGATTGTTTACCTCTTTTGAGGAGCAGCTGCGAAGAGTGATTTCACCTAGCCATCCTTGTGACAATGCCGTGATTGGAAAATTCCAACCTGTACCTGGAATCTGCTGCTACCCCTGTTTATCACTCGTTCCTCAAAAGACGAGTCTTCTTTGAGCTCTTTTCAACTGACTCGTAAAATATGAAAAGATTGCCGAGTTTTGGCCTTCCAGCTCGTTAAAGAGACCGGAAGAGCTATCCCTCCTCTAGATTTTAATCTTTTTGGACCTGAGGGATTATTGCACAAAAAGATCGAGCGCTTGTTTTATTCGGCTCGTTAAAACTATCGAAAACTCATCCCTTCTGTATTGTTTTATACTTTTTTGGAATTAAGGGATTAGATAACGAAAAAGGACTTTTGGAGTTCACTTTACGTACCTTTTCAGACTCTCTAAAAATGAAAAGGACCGAGTTGTCTTTGTCGCTAGACTCGTTAAAAGCATTAAATAGCGACAAACTTGTCTTTAGACGAGAACGAGTTTCCCTATCGCTAGGCTCGTTAAAACATAGCGATGGGCTTGCCCGAAGGGCAGGTTATAGAACAAGAATATGTTATCCTCCTCAAGCTTGACAAAAATAAAGAGGTACTGGTCAGAAATGACTGGCGAAAAATTGGGAGAAACTCAAAGCTTTAATGGTAGCAAGTCGCTCTTGAACATAACACTTTTCCTCCGTACCACATTCGGGTTGGGTTGTTTCATTCACCGGTCACATCACCATGGTCTCGCCATAACATCCATATTTGGGGTAATGCTACCAATCCATCATATCAGTGTCGCCACATGTTCAAGAGAAGTCATTCAGAAAGAGTCAACCGTGTCCCATCCACTGCCATACATTATCCTTCATCCTTTCATGACCGCCACCCTGAATCATATTTCACAGATCGTTTTCACCTCCATTAAAATCATTAGCTCCGTTCCGTGTCACTGATGTGGGATTCATTAAGGCCCTCCTTTAACGGACTGCTTCTTGTCGACATCAGCTCATTATCCAAGAAGTTGATCTAGGAACACCCCCTTCAGTACTTTGAAGCTTGCATGCCTCAATGGCAAGTTTCTCACTTCCGGCGACAGGTATACATCAATGACCTTCGACCAGAAGATTTTGCGTGGTGTTTGACGCCAAGTCCTCTATTCACACCACGTGAATTGTACTGCAGTACCTTGAGGGTCATTGTCATTATTGGTGATTCCTCTCGCGCTTGTTAACGGTTTACCTCATTGACCGGTAATCAAGCGATGTCTTTCCATGTTCGACTTCAGCGCAATTCTCACATGGATCAACTTGTACTTAGAGTGAAGATCGAACGAGTTTGAAGACCCCGGATCTAGTTTCATCCATCCAGGCTGCGATATATATTCAGGAAATAAAGACATTTGACATGTACATCATTGCAGCAGACGATCATCCTACTCAAAGGATGATAATTTCACCAAAATTATCAGTCTACCATCAGACGATTGTCTGTTTTATGTACAAAAATGAATTTATAAAGCTGAGCATGGGAATGCCCGCCTCAGCTAGATCATGAAAGCAGTATGAAAAATAATGTATTGTATTGTATCTTATTATAGGTCTCTCCCCACAGCATTGGATGAACTTCGGATCCTCCTGATAAAGCATTTCACCCGATAAATGACCTCATACTTTAGGGGGCAACTGTTATAGACATTTTTGTGCCTTACAGCATGAAGCATGGAATGTCCATAATCTAAGGGATCCAAAGTCCCTAAACGTGTTGTTCCTACCCCTAGAGGAACAAGGTCAGCAAACCACAGCAATTCAAATCAGTTCTCCACTGAAAAACACTCAAAAACAAGTCAATTCTGGATCATGTCAACTGCTCCACTGAGCATCTGCGCTGAATGTCAACTGCTTCATGGTCTACCTGCGCTGAATGTCAACTCCAGCAAAGGCTACCTGCGCTGAGCGAGATTTGACAAGTGGAAGTCTCGTTCCTCAATGTGTCAGTGCCCAGGAAGCTTCCAAAATGACACTTGGATCAAGGAATTCGCCTAGTGATGAGTAAGAGGTTCTAAAACTCCAAGTGGAAGCCAGGATCTCCAAGTGGACTCAAGAACTGAAGAAGAACTAGAGTTAGAGAGGACACTAGTCACACATCAAGCTGACTCATGCTCTCTCCAAAAATCTATATAAGGATCTCTACCCTATGAGATCTAGAGGCTGGAATTTGGTATTTGCAAAGAATTGCTGCTGGTTTGAGGTTAGAGCTATTGGGTGATTTGCTTTGAAGGAGGTGAAGATAGAGATTCCTTTCTGCTGGGGAGGTGATGCTGGATTGGGCCTCTTATGGTTGTATCACTCCCTGAACTTTACTTCTTCCATTAATAAAGCATTTGAGGTTCTTCTATATGCATGTGTTTCAATGATGTATTGTTATACTTGTGTATTTGATTTATTCTAATCCTTGAATCAGTTATGAATGTATGCTTCTTGTAGTTTCCCTCTCTTGTCATTTTGCGGGATCTTGGTGTAGCTGGGCCAGTGAAAGAGCAAGGAGCTGGGGGCAAGCAGCAAGGAGAGAAGATTGGATCAACCATTAGCGAAAGACATCGGTTAGTGGATCCCTTTCTCCCCTCTCTTACATCTCATAAAGAAGAAATCTTAGATAGCTTTGCTTTGATTGTTGCTGAGGTACTGTCACCCTTAGAGTGGGATAGGGTCATTCCGTATTGGATACTTTTCCCAACAACAGTCCCGTAGACTTCGGGGCAAGTCTCCTGAGATTGTTACCATGGCCGATTTGTTGAGGAAGTCCCGTAGATTGCGGGGCGAACCTCCTGAAGAGGTCCCGAGTCATTACGAAGGTTTAAAGGTCCTTGTAACTCCTAGTGGCAGTAAAGTAGGTTCACCTGAAGAAGGAGAATCGTCGTTGGTAGTCCATCCAGATTACCAACGTCTAGAAACAGGTTATAATCCCGAAGCAGTTGCAGTTTCCGAGCTTGCTGGTAGTTTTTCATCTACTAGTGATATAGGCGAAGAACCTGAAGTATCTGAACCTGTTACTCCAACTTCTAGTGCACCTGATTCACCTAGGGTAGAAAGAGTCATTACCGAAAATCTCCCTGCTGGTTTGATAGCTATTGAAGAACTTGCTCCAGAGGAAGAATTAGGCGTATCTATCCTTGAAGATCAACCTACTATTGATCTAAGGGAGCGTGAATCTATCTATTACAGTCCTCCTAGAAGTACTACTTGGTACCTTTCGTTAACCAATTATTTAGACAACTCAGGGATAAGTTTTTCTCCACCTCAAACTCCTTTTCCACCTGGAGGTATTTATACTCCTGTAAATATGTCTGGTCAGTCGTCCGTCTTCACTCAATCTCCTGAATCTTTCTTGTACGGCGGTCCTTCTGTTCCCTCCGGGTATCAGTCACTTTCTGGTACCTTTGCGGGAGCATCTCCTCAACCCATTGAACATGGGTTATTAGCTGGAAACAATGGTAATAAACCGTTGGGTGTAGGGGACATTTACATGATGTCAGGTTCAGTTCCCGGTTCTCAACCTCAAGGTGGCCAATTACCACCTGGGGGGCAGCCTCAATTAACGCCTGGGGGGCAACCTCAAGGTACACAACTTGCGTCTGGGGGGCAGCCTCAAGGACAGTATGTACCCATAGTACAATACGTTCCTCAAGGTCAACCCCAGCCTCAATATGTACCCCAGGGTCAACCTCAGTATCAATATTTACCTCAAGGGTATCAACCTCAAGGTCAAGGTCAACCCCAGTATCAGTATTTACCTCAAGGTTATCAACCTCAAGGTCAATACCCGAGTCAAGGTTATCAACCACCTCAAGGTCAATCATATGTTCAAGGTACGGGAACTGTGCCTTTTAGTTATCAATCCTACCCTCAATCCGGTTATGGATCTCAATATCCTCAACCTGTCATGGGTCAATACCCCGGAATGAACATAATGTGGGATCCATCGCAAGGTCAACAGGTATTGCAGCTAAGTGTACAGTTGTCATCTCAAGCTGGACAACCTTTAGTTGTTGGTCCATCCCAGCAACCGGTCCAGTCTAATGTTCAAACTTCTGTAACTTCGGTAGTTACTCAGCCGCTAATTGCACCTAGTACTCCATCTCAAACGGCTGCTGCAACTACCGCAACATCTGCTCCTTCCACCACACTTGCTTCTGGAGTATCGACAGCTCCGGTTTCTACTGTCTCTGCAACTACTCCTCAGACATCTTTACCATTGTCTGGATCTACGATTCAAACTATGGTTCAGATGCCTGTAGGACAGCCTGGTTTAAGTACGGTTGTCACTAGTCAACCACAATTCACTTATCAACTGTACCAGGGACAGTACCAATACGGGCCTGCTGTCCAACAGTCGGTTTACCAGTATCAACCGTATCCTGGGTACACTTATCAACAACCTCAGCAACCCCAGTACGGTCCGGTTAATCCTGGTTTTCCAGGAGGATATAATATCCCGAATGCGATTCCTATTCCAAGTTATCCTGGATATCCTCCTCCTGGGACTGGTCTTGTGACCCAGAGTTTTAGGGATCCTAATCGGCAGTTACCGTTTATCGCAACTTTGGATTTACCAGACTTGTCGCGCCTAACGAACGATCCAATACAATATCTTCCATTCTGGCCGCCAATGCCAAATAAGTTGCCCAGTGATATACCCAAGTTCGAAGGTAAGTCTGGAGAGGATCCGTCCAATCATGTGATGACTTACCACCTCTGGTGTGCTTCAAATTCCATCTCGGATGATTCGATCCGCTTACGTCTTTTCCAGCGTATGCTCATTGGTCTCGCGGCCAAGTGGTACATTGAGTTACCACGGGCCTCTTTTTACAATTTTAGTCAGTTAGCTACCTCGTTCCTAACTCATTTTCAGTTGCCGGTCAGATATGATAATGGCACAGAACTACTAACTTCACTAAAACAGTCGATGTCCACTTATATTTTCGATCATATCCATGAATGGAGACGTCGACGGCAATTAGTGAAAGTTTTTATTCCGGACCAAATCTTAGCTGAATGGTTTGTTAAATCATTATTACCGAAGATTACTGAAGATGTAGCTAAGGCCGGAGTAGTTACTGAAGAGCAAGTAATTGCTCAAGCGCAGTACCTTGACTTAGTTTACACTCAGTCAGGTACGTTACATGAAAAGATCCCAGATCTTCCAAAGTCAAATCAAATCGATGCTGCTCCTTCGGGATCTCATGCTGCTGATGGCATGATTGGTACGGTAAATACTAAAAGCAAGAAGAAATCTTCAAAGAATTCTTCGCCCATTATAACCTTACCAGATTCCCCGACAGGAGAATCTTCTCCTGAAATTTCCGCCGATATTCACGCTGTAGAGTCATCTACGGCTAAATCAAAAAACGGTGGGAAGAAGAAGGGTAAGAAGAAGGGTAAAGCAGACAAGACTCCAAAGGAGAAAATAGAAAAGTCGGAAACCAATGACGAAAAGCGCAAACCTCGATATCCTTGTCTAATTTGTGAAGAGGATCATTTTACAAGAGATTGCCCTCATCGGGCTGAGGTTGTGAAAATCGTCAAGGGTTCCCCAACTCCTGCTGTTTTGAAAGATCCATTTCCAAAGCAAGAGAGTAAAATGATAGGTTCTTCCTCGAGTGCCAGTGAAGAACCCATATTGATGATGTCTCATGTACGGATTGCGACTCGATCACACGATTATGGTAGTAAAAGTCCTGTTGATGGATCGAAAGAAGCAGAATATTCTCAATCCAATCCATCAACCTCAGCTCCCGGTTCTGATCCACTACAGATCGAGAAACCTAACCCTGACTTAGTAATCAAACCGCCCACCAAGGGTGTATTTCGAAGGTCTGCTTTCAATCCACATGCGAGAGCGGCCCAGAATTACAACAGTGTTGAGGATTTAGCTGTTTCACCCTCAGCAATGTCGGCTTTAGAAGTGCTGCAATCATGCCCAGCACAACGAAAATTACTTTTGTCGGCTATAGGAGCTGTTGATGTTCAGGACCCGAACCTGATAATCTTTGATTTAGAAAATAGTACACCGCGTCTCCCTCATCAAATGGCTTTCCAGATTCCAGTGATAGTCAAAAACAGGCCTATTCATCGGACTGTAATTGATGAGGGCGCTTCTACGTGTATTATGTCGATTCAGTGTTGGAGATCGCTTGGTTCTCCTTCATTGAACTAATCCCCGACAATTCTTAAGGCCTTCGATGGCCGTGGGTTCCATCCGTTTGGCATTTTACAGGATTTGCCTATAGGGGTTGAAGGAAAAACCGTTAGTCTGGATGTGGAGGTGGTTGATGCCCCTCTAGACTACAACCTTCTCTTGGGTCGAAGTTGGTCTTACGCTATGACAGCGGTCGTCTCATCGGTCTTCAGAGTTATAAAATTTCCACATAATGGCAAGATCGTGACAATAGACCAGCTGGCTTATTTTTCATCCGATCCAGCCTCTTCAGAGAGTATCCAGCATGTCGGTAAAACGACTATCCCTTATAAGGATGTTGGCGTTGGATTAGTTAAAGATTCCGGTTTACTGGGAACTTTTCCTTTTCCTCCAATCAACGCAGACCCTTCATTCGCATTCATTCATATGATTACTTCAGACACTATTATTTACGATGATCCTTGGATTGTCCCATCTGAATCTGAGATAGACTCATTCGGTGATGCAATGCCTTTGAGTCCATATGAAATTGCCTATGAAGCCGTGCAGTCTTTTTCCGACCCAAGTTCAACCCAAATTGACCAAATGAATGTGGTCCGTGAGGAATCACTTTTCACATCAACCTCAGAACGGATAACATTTCCCGAAGTCGTGTCATCTGACGAGCAACTTCGTGAAATCCTAAGTGTAGACGATCTACCATGGGAAGATCTCCATCATAGATCTTCGTTTTTACCTGAGGGTGATGGCTTTGAAAATGATTTTTCATCAATATTTACGGCTGAATATGTCAAGGACGCTCAGAATCCCATGAAACATCCTGATTCAGAGTTGAATTTGGGAAACATTTCCCAAACTATTGCCATTGACATTTCAGTCAAAACTGGAATTGTTGAGAACGTTCATATAGGTGCCTCATGTTCAGATGATGAAATTCAAACATACAAGGCCCTATTTCAAGAATTCCGTGACGTGTTTGCCTGGTCCTATGAGGAAATGCCAGGAATTGATCCCTCCATTGTTGTTCATGAGATCAAGACTTACCCGGACGCTAAACCCGTTCGGCAACGTCTGCGTCAGATACACCCTTGGAAAGCGGCTGCGATTAAAGCAGAAGTTGAGAAGCTTTTGAAAGCAGGTTTCATTTATCCGATCCCGTTAACGGATTGGGTATCGAATATTGTTCCGGTTAACAAAAAGCAGGGAACAATAAGAATATGTATCGACTATAGGGATATCAATCGTGCTTGTCCCAAGGACAACTATCCCACGCCCTATATCGATCAAATAATTGATGATTGTGCCAACAGTGAAATATTTTCCTTTATGGACGGTTTTTCCGGTTACAACCAAATCAATATTCTACCTGCCGATCAACCAAAAATGGCTTTCATTTGTCCATGGGGGACATTTGCTTATTGCAAATTACCTTTTGGCCTTAAGAATGCCGTAGCCACTTTCCAAAGGGCAATGTCTTATGCATTTCATGACATCAAACACATTGTGCAACCATATCTCGATGATTTGCCCGCTCACTCCTTACGTCGAGCCAATCACCTTGTCCATTTACGAGCAATTTTTATGAGGTGTAGGCATTATCGTATACGGTTGAACCCACACAAATGTGTCTTCTGCATCGAAGTGGGACGATTGCTGGGATTTGTAGTTTCAAAAACCGGCATTCATGTCAATCCCTCGAAGGTCGAAGCTATCATCAAATTGCCTCCTCCTTCGAGTCTGCGCCAACTCCAAAGTTTGCAAGGGAAAGCAAACTTTTTACGCTGATTCATTCCTAACTACGCCGAGATTACCAAGGGTTTTACCCGGTTGTTGAAACAAAATGCTCAATTCTCTTGGGATGAGATAGCTCAGAAATCTTTTGATGCGCTAAAGCACGCGTTGACCCATGCACCGTTGCTGCATCCTCCCAACTACAACCAGGATTACTTTTTGTACCTCGCCGCCGCTCATTCCACCATTGGAATGGTCTTAGTACAGGAAGATGAATTCGAAACGGAACATGTGATATATTATCTTAGTAGGACGTTAAATCCCACTGAGCTAAAATATTCGCATGTGGAAAAATTGGCCCTGGCAGCTGTTCAGGCTGTCCAGCGTTTTTGTCATTACATTCTTCTCCGTAAAACTACAGTCATTTCGGATTGCAACCCTATGATTTACATTTTGACTAAACAATTGCTAGGGGGCAAGTACTCTAAATGGATTGTTATCTTGCAAGAGTTCGACTTGGAGTTTGAAAAATCTAAGTCTAAGAAATCTTTAGTTTTTGCGGAATTGATGTGTGATTTCCTGCGTGCTGACACGGAAACTGTGGCAGAGGAACCCATTGCGGACGAATCTCTGTTTCTCATCAGCACTTTAGATCCGTGGTATGGGGATATAATTGTCTATCTCCAAACCCAATCCTTTCGGCCCGAAGCTTCCAAGTCGGAACGTCGGAAAATTCGATTTTAGTCCCAACAGTACAAAATTATTGGAGATACTCTTTATCGTCGTGGGGCGGACTTGTTTTTTCGTCGTTGCTTAACTCACGAAGAGGCAGAAAGGGTTATGAATGACTGTCATTCTGGAGCGTGTGGCGGTCATATGTCTGGGTATGCCACAGCTCAGAAGGTGTTGCGTGCTGGCTACTTCTAGCCGTCCATGTTTAAAGGTTGTATCATTGCGGTCCGAAAATGCCACAACTGCCAAGTGTTTGATCGCAAGATGCGCGCACCACCTGCTCCTCTCCACCCTATAATTGCCGTTGGTGCTTTTGCTAAATGGGGTATCGACTTTATTACATGTAAACCTCACTCGGCCGGGGGGCATGCGTATATCATCCTTGCAGTTGATTATTTTACTAAGTGGGCGGAGGTGATGCCTACATTCGAGGCAGACGGCAAGACAGCTGCAATTTTCGTATTCAATCATATTATTGCTAGGTTTGGTGTCCCACAAGCGATAATCACTGACCATGGGCGCCATTTTCGAAACATTATGATGACAGAACTTACAAGCCAGCTTGGTTTGCGTCATGATAGTTCTACTCCTTATTATCCCCAAGCAAACGGTTTGGTTGAGTCCATCAACAAAGTTCTAGTTATCATGATCCGACGAATCATTGGTATTCATCGGTCGAATTGGCACAACATGTTATTTTCAGCACTTTGGGCGTACCGAACCTCAGTGAAAACATTAACAGGGTTCACTCCTTTCCAACTAGTTTATGGTTTGGAAGCAGTGTTGCCCATTGAATGCGAAATCCCATCACTTCAAATGGCTATCGAATTACTTCCAGCTACTTCTGAAGAGGAGAAGCGTCTATTATACTTAGCTAAATTAGATGAGACTCGACGTGACGCTGCATTGGCAATCGAGACTCACGCAAAAAGAATGAAAGCTCAGTATGATCGCAACGTGACCCCTCGTAATTTTTCGGAAGGAGACCTAGTGCTATTATATGATCAAGCTAACGATAAATTAGGTGCTGGCAAATTCGTTCCCATGTGGCATGGGCCCTACATTGTTAAGCGAAAGCTAGCGAAAGGGGCCTATGAGCTGGTAGATTTTGATGGGGACTCTTTGGGTAAGCCCAGAAATGGACTTTACCTAAAGAGGTATTATGCTTAAATGATGGGTATGGAGATTTAGTTAGGTTAGATTTTTCTTTCTAGTTGGTGTGTTTGTTAGTATAGACAGTGTGCTTAGCTTAGAGAGTGTGTTTTTCGTCGTTATTCTAGCTTATCTTGGTTTTACTTTTGATATTGCAGATGTCGATGCCTCTCCAAACGTACATTGGATTTGCTGATGGTTCTTGTCGTAGTACATGGAATATATCTTCCGCATCTTGGGTTATCTATTCGCCCTCTGACGAGTTAGTTTCTATGCATGGGGTGAGCCTCGGTCAAACAACAAACAACATTGCAGAATACAGTGCAGTGATTGAGTTATTATCTGAATCTATTTCATTTGGGATTCGGAGTTTGATAGTGAGGTTAGATTCTGAACTCGTTGTATTACAGCTTAATAGAGTATATGCCATTAGAAATCCAGTGTTATTAAGGTTAGTTTTGAGAGTGCGCCTCTTGGAACGTGAATTTGATTACATTGAATATCAGCATATTCCAAGGTCATTAAATACATTAGTAGATGCAATTGCTTCTCGAATGTTAGACAGACATTTGCGATAATCATAAATGTAAATTTAAAAACATTTCATCATACATGTTTAACAAGATAAGCCGGTAATAATGATATATATAGATAGGAGTGTGTCAAAATATACATCGTCTTCGATCATAGGTTGAAAAACACCTTATGATCGGCAAAAATGATAAGTACAAAAAACCAAAAATGTCACATGTGTCTACAAAAAGTGACTAGCCAATCACTGGTGGTGCTCTCTATACGAGACCACTGCCCGCGCTACCCTACACAGGAACCTCCTAAAAGGTCCTGGGACTACGACCACATAGCGCTAAAGTCAGATAGGAATATCATCTATAGTCGTCTCTGGTATGTCCGCCGTGAGACGCTCCAGGTCCTGTTCCAGCTCGGCTAAGGTCTCTGCGGCCGCATCCTGTGGGGCTGGTGCTGGTGCAACTGGTACTCTTCTCTCGAATGGCCGGAGATTGGCCGGACGCTGTGGACCTACATCTGCATTTTGAAATTTGTCACTGTGAGTTTTGAGACGATATAAAAAACAAACAAAAAAGTAAATAACTTAAAAACTTGTGAAGAATGAAATACCTCTGTCGTCCCATTGTTCTCCCTGTGGAAGAACCATGTCCGGATCACCGCGAAAATCTACTCCGGCATAAGGAAAGTCCTGAATCGCAAAGACCTGGTCCTCCAACCAGTGAAAGTAACCCGCAGGAAATCGAACAACTCCCGCTCCCTCATCAGGATGCTGGGCCATCACCGCAACCCATCGCATCAACTTTGGCTCCCGAGGAGGCCCAGCTAGAATAGTAAGATGCTGTGGGATCAGCATCGGAACCCTCTCTAGGGCAAAGCTCACAACTAGAGGCCCATACCCAAAGGTCTTTAATTGCCCGTTCTTTGCCCTAGTCAGTTGGCCCTTCATATTGGCCAACACAGCGTCACACCAATTGAAAATGGTGCCTCGGTAGCAATCTATCGCCATCCGCATTTGGGACCCGGTGGCAATATGCAAGGCGGCTGCGCCGCAGATTCTGGTAACTGTAAAGGCAATTACCATAAGTTCAGGCAGGGATATGTATTTGATTTCTATCCCTTTCTCCTGGTTTTGATTGTTGCACCACTCTAGCCGGAGGCTAGCAAGGGATTGGCCACCCGGCCTAGTCCCGGACAGGGTCAGTTGCTCGCCCCTATTAGGCAAACCAGTGAGAAAATATATGTCAGAGGGCTCTATCTCGAGCTGGTGCCCTCCGATGTAGAAGCATTGATCCTGAACGTTCCACCTTTCAACCAGCCATTCTAAGAATCGCACCTGGGCCCTCATGCTAGGTATGGCCCAGTATTTGTAGAGACCGCATGCCTTCAAAACATCAATGGAGGGTTGATGATCTATTGCGGCCAAATCGACATCTTCGTGTTTTCGTTCGCGCCAATCAAGCATGGTGGGCAATCTACACACCAGAAAACATTCATTAGAATTCATTAAATCAAAAATTGATGGTTTAGTTTTGAGTTTTAGGGTTTTAAATTCACTTTGCGCGGAGTACGCACCCCGCGTTCAGAAAACAGAGCGTGGGTACGCAGCTGTTCTGAAGGTAGGCTATGTACTCCGGCCTTTTTCCCATTAACGAAAATGTCGGGGTACGCAGGTCGCCCATGGGGCACCTGCGTACCCCGAAAGGCGGATCCTAAAACCCCAAAGCCCTCAAAAAATCAAGCTAGGGCTTAAAATGAAATTCTAAACGGATGAAAACAAAGAGGAGGATGTTGTAAAATACCTGAAAGAGACGGCACTCGATTCCGACGGTCGGATTCTCCGCAAAGTCCACAGGAAGTTTCTTGCCAAAAGCCCTTTTCTCTCCCTCAACAGTAAAATGGTTAAAATGACATGGTAAAAGGTCTTTTTATAGGTTTTTTGGATAAATGAATGATAAGTTTGTTTATTTTTCACCATGGAAGGATATTTTTCAACGTATTTTTGCCTATCTTAAACAGGTATGAGTAATGTGTCGTTTTTGTGCAGGACAATAGGATTTTCAGGGAAAATTATCATTTTTCACGAACCAAAACATCAGAGTCATCTTTTAAGCCCTTTTCTGACTCCTAAAACATGAAAAGATTGCCGAGCGTTTCTTTTACACTCGTTAAAACGGAATTAAAAGACGGTCCCCTTATAGCCCTTTTCTGACCGTAAAAACAGGAAAAGATTGCCGGGTTTTTGTCGTTTCAAACTCGATACGGAAATAAAACGACGTGTCCTTGATCGCTTTTTACTTTTCAAGTCAAAGGCACTAATCATGAAAGTACTCCTTGGTCGCAAGACTAAGCGGTTCTCTCAGGTATTATTTTATACTTTTTCGGGCTTGGGAGACACAACTTTACGAAAAAGTTCAACCTGGAGTCTTCTTAAGTTTTTTCAGACTCTCTAAAAATGAAAAACGCCGAGTTTCCCCTATACTGGACTCGTTAAAATTTCACAGTAAAGGACCTGTTCGATTACAAACAGGAACGGACCACTCCTTCTTAGGGTTCGAATCAAAACTAAGTTGGACTCATCCGAAGGATGAGCTTATAATCAAGCATATGTTATCCTCCTCAAGCTTGTAAAAAATAAAGAGGTACTTGCCAGAAATGGTGGGGGAAAAGAGAGAAAAATGAGCCCATTTGTTATCCATTGTCTCAGAAGAAGCCTTATTACCACTCTTGAACACGACACTTTCATTCACCTGGGTTGGGAAATCCTTTGCCTCACAGTTGATCAAGCCACATTGAAAGTCTTTAGCCGGGTATTAACTTTGGGTCAAATGTCACCAAGCCATCTGTCGTGTCGTTATGTGTTCAAGAGGTCTCTGCAATAAACATTCATCTGCAAAATACTCGTCATTCAATTTGACCATCCCTGAGTCAATCCTTACAGTTACATTTCTTCAACTTGATCTATGATTTCGTGTTGTGGGCTTGCCTGCGACGGGTCGCTTTCTATCGACATCAGCACATTATCTAGAAAGATGACCTAGGAATTGTCAGTACCTTGAAGTCTGCATGCATCAATGGCAGGTTTCTCGCCTTTGACGACAGTTTACATCATTGACTTTCGATCGAAGGATTCCGTGAAATGTTCGACATCAACCCATTCATTCACATCTCATGGATTGTACTGGGTACTTTGAGAACCATTGACATCACTGGTGGTCTCTCTCACGCTTGTTAACAGTTTACATCATTGACTGGTAATCAAGTGGATTCTACCATGTTCGACATCAACTCATTTATTCGCATGGATAGAATCGTACATGTTCGGGAAGTAGAAATGAAGACCCTGGATCTAGTTTCCACCATCCAGGCTGCGAGGAGTTTTGTATTCATTATACAGTAGACTAACTATAAACAGATGGATGCGTCCATACTGTGTCTACAAAAGTCTATGATTATGATGTACTGCAGAATCATTCCTGTATCAGAGCAGTAGATAGTCAATTAGTTAAAATTTTCAATCTGAGTATGGGAATGCCTACCTCAACGATGATATGATCATATATATGTATTTTGTGTTGAATACTTGCAGGTTCCGACTGGGCTCTCCACAAGATAATCCTTGAAATGATAAAGTACTTCACCCTTCCTAGATGATATGAAACCCTTATCTACTACAGGCTTCGCACTTTAGGGGGCAATCTGTTACACTAAAATTTGTCACCATGACTATCTGCAGTTAGTATGGCTCCATCAACTGTCATACTATCCTCCTTGGAAAGCCCCATACCTCTGCTCTCCATGTCAAACTCCAAGAAAGAGAGAAAGTCATTAAAAATCTATATATCTCTGGGTACGCAGTTTCTCTTAGCCTTACCTGCGTGTACGCACCCTAAGTTCACAATACCTGCGTACTTGTACGCTTTGTCTGTAAAGCAATGGGTGTGTACTCCTGTAAAGGTCAAAAGGTGCAAGTTTCACTCCAAAAAAGTTACTTGTGGTCATTTCTAGAGCATTCTAGAAGCTTGTTTGACGTGTATGATGCGCCTCCAGATGGTTCATGTATCCCTACCAAAGAGGAACTTATCCCATCAAGAGGGGAGCTAACCCACCCAAAGAGGGGCTTATCCCATTGATGGTGGACCTGATTAACTTCCTCTAGAGCACTATAAATACAGGCATTGGGCCAGAAGGAGGGGAGGTTGAAAGCTGAACATTCCTAAGGGTAGATGCTGCTGGAATTAGGACTCCCTTGTAAAGCTTGAGAGGAGAGATTCCCATCCTTTCCTAGCCTTATTTGAGAGTGGGTGAGCTGATCAAAGTAAAGGAAAACTCTTGCTGGACCCTAGGAGGGACTTGCACAACACCAAGGCTCAGGTTGTAATGGTTCCTTTTGTTACCTTTTAATGCAAATGAACTTATTTTTCTCAACAGATTGTTATTCATGGTTTGTTTCATATACTCCTTGGTCTGTATGATGGATATGTATTGTTTTATGAGTTTATCAGGTGCTATTTAATCTTTTGGCTTGTTAGTGAATGCAGGTTTCGAAGAGAAGGAGGAGCTCATCCGGATCGGCGAGGCTGGACTACTACAAAGCGGTGGACTAAAGGTATGTTAAAGATACCCTGATTACTTGTATTTGCATTGCATGTTTAGAGAAAGGTAGGATTTATTTGTCTTGTTTGTCATTAGAAAGCTTTTGCTTCTAGGGAGGTCGGTTGTGTCCGCACTGTCAACTCTTTCCGCATGACAAAATATGCGGAAAGAGTCGACAGTGCGGACACAACCGACCTCCCTAGAAGCAAAAGCTTTCTAGTGACAAACAAGACAAATAAATCCTACCTTTCTCTAAACATGCATTGCAAATACAAGTAATCAGGGGATCTTTAACATACCTTTAGTCCAACGCTTTGTAGTAGTCCAGCCTCGCCGATCCGGATGAGCTCCTCCTTCTCTTCGAAACCTGCATTCACTAACAAGCCAAAAGATTAAATAGCACCTGATAAACTCATAAAACAATACATATCCATCATACAGACCAAGGAGTATATGAAACAAACCATGAATAACAATCTGTTGAGAAAAATAAGTTCATTTGCATTAAAAGGTAACAAAAGGAACCATTACAACCTGAACCTTGGTGTTGTGCAAGTCCCTCCTAGGGTCCAGCAAGAGTTTTCCTTTACTTTGATCAGCTCACCCACTCTCAAATAAGGCTAGGAAAGGATGGGAATATCTCCTCTCAAGCTTTACAAGGGAGTCCTAATTCCAGCAGCATCTACCCATAGGAATGTTCAGCTTTCAACCTCCCCTCCTTCTGGCCCAATGCCTGTATTTATAGTGCTCTAGAGGAAGTTAATCAGGTCCACCATCAATGGGATAAGCCCCTCTTTGGGTGGGTTAGCTCCCCTCTTGATGGGATAAGTTCCTCTTTGGTAGGGATACATGAACCATCTGGAGGCGCTTCATACACATCAAACAAGCTTCTAGAATGCTCTAGAAATGACCACAAGTAACTTTTTTGGAGTGAAACTTGCGCCTTTTGACCTTTACAGGAGTACGCACCCATTGCTTTATAGACAGAGCGTACAAGTACGCAGGTATTGTGAACTTGGGGTGCGTACACGCAGGTAAGGCTAAGAGAAACTGCGTACCCAGAGATATATATATTTTTAATGACTTTCTCTCTTTCTTGGAGTTTGACATGGAGAGCAGAGGTATGAGGCTTGCCAAGGAGGATAGTATGACAGTTGATGGAGCCATACTAACTGCAAATAGTCATGGTGACAAATTTTAGTGTAACAGATTGCCCCCTAAAGTGCGAAGCCTGTAGTAGATAAGGGTTTCATATCATCTAGGAAGGGTGAAGTACTTTATCATTTCAAGGATTATCTTGTGGAGAGCCCAGTCAGAACCTGCAAGTATTCAACACAAAATACATATATATGATCATATCATCACTAAGATAGGCATTCCCATACTCAGATTGAAAACTTTAACTAATTGACTATCTACTGCTCTGATACAGGAATGATTCTGCAGTACATCATAATCATAGACTTTTGTAGACACAGTATGGACGCAGCCATCTGTTTATGATTAGTCTACTGTATAATGAATACAAAACTCCTCGCAGCCTGGATGGTGGAAACTTGATCCAGGGTCTTCATTTCTACTTCCCGAACAGGTACGATTCTATCCATGCGAATAAATGAGTTGATGTCGAACATGGTAGAATCCACTTGATTACCAGTCAATGATGTAAACTGTTAACAAGCATGAGAGAGAACACCAGTGAAGTCAATGGTTCTCAAAGTACCCAGTACAATCCATGAGATGTGAATGAATGGGTTGATGTCGAACATTTCACGGAATCCTTCGATCGAAAGTCAATGATGTAAACTGTCGTCAAAGGCGAGAAACCTGCCATTGATGCATGCAGACTTCAAGGTACTGACGATTCCTAGGTCATCTTTCTAGATAATGTGCTGATGTCGATAGAAAGCGACCCGTCGCAGGCAAGCCCACAACACGAAATCATAAATCAAGTTGAAGAAATGTAACTGTAAGGACTGACTCAGGGATGGTCAAAATGGATGAGGAGTATTTTGCAGATGAATGTTTATTGCAGAGACCTCTTGAACACATAACGACACGACAGATGGCTTGGTGACATTTGACCCAAAGTTAATACCCGACTAAAGACTTTCAATGTGGTTTTATCAACTGTGAAGCAAAGGATTTCCCAACCCAAGTGAATGAAAAGTGTCGTGTTCAAGAGTGGTAATAAGGCTTCTTCTGAGACAAAAGATAACAAATAGGCTCATTTTTCTCTCTTTTCCCCCACCATTTCTGGCAAGTACCTCTTTATTTTTTACAAGCTTGAGGAGGATAACATATGCTTGATTATAAGCTCATCCTTCGGATGAGTCCAACTTAGTTTAGATTCAAACCCTAAGAAGGAGTGGTCCGTTCCTGTTTGTAATCGAACAGGTCCTTTACTGTGAAATTTTAACGAGTCCAGTATAGGGGAAACTCGGCGTTTTTCATTTTTAGAGAGTCTGAAAAAACTTAAGAAGACTCCAGGTTGAAATTTTTCGTAAAGTTGTGTCTCCCAAGCCCGAAAAAGTATAAAATAATACCTGAGAGAACCGCTTAGTCTTGCGACCAAGGAGTACTTTCATGATTAGTGCCTTTGACCTGAAAAGTAAAAAGCGATCAAGGACACGTCGTTTTATTTCAGTATCGAGTTTGAAACGACAAAAACCCGGCAATCTTTTCCTGTTTTTATGGTCAGAAAAGGGTTATAAGGGGACCGTCTTTTAATTCCGTTTTGACGAGTGTAAAAGAAACGCTCGGCAATCTTTTCATGTTTTAGGAGTCAGAAAAGGGCTTAAAAGATGACTCTGAGGTTTCACTTTTTCGTAAGTTTTAACGAGTTCGAAAAAATGATAAAATGTACTCATGGTTTTCATTTTTTCGTAAGTTTTAATGAGTTCGAAAAAAAATGACAAAAATGTACTCATATGGCCGACATTCAATTTAATTTACGAGCAGGAAAAGACGGAAAGAACTCGGCATTTTCATATGTTTTACGAGAATGAAAGATAGCAAAATAATCTCGGGATTTTCATGAGTTTAACGAGTCTTGAAAATAACTAAAATTGACTTGAGATAGGTTTCATTTTTACAAAAGCTTGAAACAGAGAAAAACTATGCTTCAGAGTAGTTTCATTTTTACACAAGCTTGAAACAGAGAGAAAACTGTGCTTGTTATAAGTTCACATGCCCCCAGCATAATGACGCAAAACGAGGTACATGCCCCCCAAGCTTCATTGCATTCAATGAGGTGGATGGAATGAAGCTTTACTTTCAAGATCTTGGAAAGACTTGAAAAGGGAGTTGTTTCATTTTTTAACGAGCTTGACACAAGACATGGAACTATGCTCATAACTACTCTCTACAATCTACCTAACAAAAACTCTACTCTAAAAACCTTGATTCATTTTTTAACGAGCTTGACACAAGACAAGGAACTATGCTCTAAAAACCTTGATTCATTTTTTAATGAGCTTGACACAAGACAAGGAACTATGCTCATAACTACTCTCTACCATCTACCTAACAAAAACTCTACTCTAAAAACCTTGATTCATTTTTTAACGAGCTTGACACAAGACAAGGAACTATGCTCTAAAAACCTTGATTCATTTTTTAATGAGCTTGACACAAGACAAGGAACTATGCTCATAACTACTCTCTACCATCTACCTACTTAACCTACCCTTGTTTTATTTTTTAACGAGCTTGACACAAGACAAGGAACTATGCTCAAAAAGTTCGCATGCCCCCAGTATAATGATGCAAAGCGAGGTACATGCCCCCAGGCTTCATTGCATTCAACCAGATGGATGGAATGAATGTTTACTTTCAATATTTAACTTGAAAAGGGAGTTGTTTCATTTTTAAGGAGGTTGACACAAGAAAAGAACTATCCTCATACCTGATTCATTTTTTAACGAGGTTGACTCAGTAACAGGAACTATCCTCATACCTGATTCATTTTTTAACGAGGTTGACTCAGTAGCAGGAACTATCCTCAAAATCCTACTTTCTACAATCTACCTACATATCCTAAAATCTACCTGATTCATTTTTTAATGAGGTTGACTCAGTAAAAGAACTATCCTCATGCTAGCCTGTTTCATTTTTTAACGAGGTTGATACAGGAAAAAACTATCCTCGTTCACTGATCATGGCTTCCAACTAGAAGAAAGACATGTCAATGGACATACCTTGATCATGGCTTCCAAGAGGTCTTCATCAGAAGGAAGAATAGTTCTCTGGAAGGAACACATGTCAAGGGACTCAAAAGGGATAAGAACATCGTGTTCAAGTAATCCCATAGAGTTTTCCATGTCAATTACCAGATCTAAATCAAAGGAAGATGAGCAAACAATAAGAGGCTCACTTACATCGGTAACTGAAAACATGGGACCAGTTGCCACATAATTAACTCGTGGCAGGGTAGATACCACTTTAGAATCAGGAACATTTAGGGGTGTCATATTATTGGTATTTGAAACAAGACTAGGGAACGAAAGCTGATCTACAGTCACAATACTGCCATTGTGAGGGAAAGACATCACGCGAAAGAGTGTCGATACGACAGCTTTCATTGCATAAACATAGTCTCGCCCAAGGAGTAAATTGAAATCCAAGGGACCTCGAACTACCATAAGATCAATACAGACTGTTTTACCTTCCAAGGTAATAGAAAACTTAGGAAGGATCCCTAAAGGTTCACTAATGGTTCTGTTAAAAGCTTTCAGATTCTGCGTAATAGGCGCAAGCTGAGGGGAACCCAAAGCTTTCCAAACAGTTGAGGATAAAATACTAACAGAAGCACCTTCATCTACCTGTGTACGATGTATGTCCCTACCACCAGCCTTGACAATGATTTGGAAAGGGATGGAGGAAGGAAGACGAGGTTATGTCAGTCTATTCCAATCAAAGGAAAAGACCTCAGTACTTGGAGGGGGTTCTGTAGAAACAGGTGAAATGCCCCCCGGCGTAGAAGAATCTGATGTAACAAGAAGAACCTGAGCGGTATGAAGTTCACTCTCTAAAGGGAAAGTGGGATCGACCAAATGTGAAATTGAATCGACCACTTGATCAACTAATGGATCATCAACCTGAGTGACATGAGTTTCACTTTCCAATGGAAAAGTGCGATCGACTGTATTTGAATTTAGATCAATCACTCCATCAGTTGACGGTAGGTTGGGAGAAAGTTTACGGTAACCAGTTGGAAATTCTTGCTGTGGAGCAGTAAGGTTTTCCAACAATTTTGAGGCTTCATCCATGTGAGGGCAAATGTGAGTTTGATGACTCCCTTTGCATAACTTACAAGGAAACCTAACTTTACCCTTTTTCCCAGGAACCTGACTATCACTGGTTGATGGATCAATAGAAAGTTGATATGATTTTTTTGACCAAACTTCCAAGACCTTTGGAATACCAGGACAATTGACAAGGAAATGGTCACCCTTACAAAGCTTGCAAGGGTATTTGGGTTTACGATGCATGTCGGAGTTTTCCTCAACACAACTAACACTTACAGTCGTGGTTGGTTGGTTGACTTCCTTCTTATCTTGCTTCTTCTTCTTCTTCTTCTTCTTCCCTTTCTTCTTCTTCTTAGACACCTGGTTACTAGCATCAAGGCTTTTACCAAGCGAAGAGGAAGAAATGGAGGAAGAAAAATTAGGCGAAGAAGGTAAAGGGTCAACAGAAGGTTGGTGATGTTGAGATGGTGAACTCTGTTGAGGTGAAGCATCCGGTTGAGTTGGAACAATTGGAGTATTTGGGGCCAACGAAGTTGAAAATAACCATATTGGTAAACCTATTGTAAATCCAGGTAATGACAAAGTAGCCATGTAAGGAGGACCAACATTTCCAAAGTAAGGAAAAGTACTAGGATTCTCGTTAGGAGGGGTTCCTAGGTTGGTAAATTCCGGAACATTTGCCATTATATTCAACTTCAGTGAATTTTATTAACAATTTATAACTAAAATTAACAATTCACAATTCACACCTAACAATTAAAATTCACAATTCACACCTATGGTCTCTAAAAGTAAAAACAAACAAATTAACACGCGCTATCAAATCTAGGAGTCAAACCACACACAAACAGTAGCCTTCCGGACCGAAAACACTAGTTGGTGATGAAATCCAACATCGCAGAATCCAGTACAGAAGTGGCGGGTGGAACAGTTACCCCGGCAACCTGCTTAATGAATAGACTGGACCAAGTTCCTCCACTTTAACCGTCTCGAGTGAAGTGAACCCCCCAGAAAATCCAAGTGAGTCTAGCCGACGTCTGCTCCAGGTACAGTGGGATCTTCCCTCCACCGTCACCTTGGGTAGAACCCTAAAGATAATAGTCACTAAGGTCACCAACAACAACAAATACACCTGGGGGAACAGTCTACGACCTGATAGCACGCAAGGGCAGAGTAACAAGCTCAATCCCCTTGCCGGCTCCTTGACAATAATCCAAGGTTTACCGACAAGTGACCCCAGGCTCCTCGACAATAATCCGAGGTTTACCGTTTGTAGTACGTGCGTATCTGGCGTCTTTCCCAATGAAGGAGGATTGATCCCCTCACTGGTTCGGACACGGTCTCGTGCTTCTCCTTTAAGAGGAGCTTTCCCAGAGCATAAATGTAACAGTTGGATTTATCCTACCACAAGATGAGCTACTTGTTTGGTTTTGCTGTCTTGGAGAGTTAATTACTCTCCTACTCCAAGACACTAGCCTAAGCTATATTGGTGTTTCAGAGCCCTAGAAACGTAAAAATTACTAGATGAATTTTAATTAAGCGCTGTGTTATTAAGGCTGTTATTACTCAAATGGGTAAATGGATACGTAACCAATGGTGTTATGACCCGACTCAACTGAATGCAATCGAATATGATAATGTAATCTTTTCAATTCGATGAATCCTAACTAAAGTAAGGAGAGAGTTTCCATTCACTTCCAACAATGCAAAAATTTATCACTAAGAGAAAATATAACAAATTCTCTAATGCACTAATTTCATCAAGAAAAACTAATGCAAATCAATTCCAAAATATTTTTTTTATTTTTATTTTTGTGTAAATTCAAATCATAGAAAACTGATCTAAATCTACGATTGATTTTTCAGAACGTAAACTATGCAATTGTAATCTATGCACAATTCACTTGAAAAGTATGCAAATGTAATCTATGCACATTTTTCATTCATATTCTGAAAATGACAATTCTAATTATGCAAATGTGATCTATGCAAGAGAATTCTCAAACACAAGATGATTCTAATGTAATCTAAGAACCAATCAAGTGCAATTCGAGAAAATTGGGTGAGAGTTCCAAAGATCAAAAATAAAAACACTCAAAGGCGATTAACACTCATACACAATTTAGCCCCCCCCGGCGAATGAGGGGGAAATTTTTTTTGCAAAAACAAGAGCAAAAAGATGCAAAATTGTGAAAAGACTGAGACAAACCTCCAAGTAATGACCAAAGGAAATCAAATTTAGAATTTCTCAAAAAAGAGACTCAAAACACCCAATTGATAAAAGCTTAAAGCAGGAATGCCAATGAAATTAGACAAGATAAAAACTTCTGACAGGTGAACAGTGGATCTGGGCAGCAAAAACAAGCTATAAACAAAATCTAAAAGATAAAAAAGAAGAAATTGAAATTTTCTAGGCTTTTGATAGGGGTACGCAGGCAGCCTGTTTGCACAGGTGCGTGTACGCTCTGTGTACAAAGCTGCAGTGCATACAGGTATGCACTGTGCTTAACGCATAGGCTGCGTACTTCTAGCAAAACCAAGAAAAATTAAAATCTAACTTAACCCTAAGCTATCCACCCAAATACACAATCAGACAGCCAAAAACCAGAAAGAAAACGACTTGTCTCAGATCAAAGTTTCACACAAAGGAAAAATCATTCACATCAATGGAGTTCCCCAGTATGGTCGCCATTTTGTCATGCGGAAAGAGTCGATTTTGCGGACAAAACCAACCTCCCTAGAAGCTTAAGGCTTTCTAGTGACAAACAAGACAATTAAGAGCAATCCTTCTCTAAATATGCATTTATCATACAAGAAATTAAGTGTTTAGATCCTACCTGTAACCCAACGCTGTTGTAGTAGTCCAGCCTCGTCGATCCGGATGAGCTCCTCCTTCTCTTTGAAACCTGCATTCACTAACAATCAAACGATTAAATAACACCTAAATATCTCATAAAACAAAACATATTTAACATACAGACCAAGGAGTATATGAAACAACTCATAAATAACAAATTGTTGAGAAGAATGGACTTATTTGTATTAATAGGAAACAAAAGAAACCATTACAACCTGAGCCTTGGTGTTGTGCAGGTCCCTCCCAGGGTCCAGCAAGAGTTTTCCTTTACTTTGATAAGCTCACCCACTTCCAAATGAAACAAGAAAGGATGGGAATCTCTCCTCACAAGCTTCTACAAGGAAGTCCTAATTCCAACAGCATCTACCCTTAGGAATGTTCAGCTTTCAACCTCCCCTCCCTCTGGCCCAATGCCTGTATTTATAGTGCTTTGGAGGAAGTTAATCAGGTCCACCATGAATGGGATAAGCCCCTCTTTCAATGGGATAGCTCCCCTCTTCATGGGATAAGTTCCTCTTACATAGGGATGCATGAACCATTTGGAGGCGCCCAATCCACGTCAAACCATCTTCTAGAATGCTCTAGAAATGACCACAAGTAACTTTTTTGAAGTGAAACTTGCGCCTTTTGACCTTTACAGGAGTACGCACCCAGCCCTTTACATACAGAGCGTACATGTACGCAGGTTTTATGAACTGGAGGTGCGTACACGCAGGTAAGGCTAAGAGAAACTGCGTAACCAGAGTTAATTGACTTTTAAAGGACTTTCTCTCTTTTTTGGAGTTTGACATGAGGAGCAGAGATATGAGACTTGCCAAGGAGGATAGTATGATAGTTGATAGAGCCATACTAACTGTAGATAGTCATGGTGACAAATTTTAGTGTAACAGATTGCCCCTAAAGTGCGAAGCCTGTAGTAGATTAGGGTTTTATATCATCTAGGAAGGGTGAAGTACTTTATCATTTCAAGGATTATATTGTGGAGAGCCCAGTCGGAACCTGCAAGTATTCAACACAAAATACATATATGAGATCATATCATCGCTGAGGTAGGCATTCCCATACTCAGATTGAAAACTTTAACTAATTGACTATCTACTGCTCTGATACAGGAATGATTTTGCAGGTGAATCGACTCTGATACAGGACAAACGCTGTTGTAGTAGTCCAGCCTCGTCGATCCGGATGAGCTCCTCCTTCTCTTCGAAACCTGCATTCACTAACAATCAAACGATTAAATAGCACCTGAATATCTCATAAAACAAAACATATTTAACATACAGACCAAGGAGTATATGAAACAACTCATAAATAACAAATTGTTGAGAAGAATGGGCTTATTTGTATTAATAGGAAACAAAAGAAACCATTACAACCTGAGCCTTGGTGTTGTGCAGGTCCCTCCCAGGGTCTAGCAAGAGTTTTCCTTTACTTTGATAAGCTCACCCACTTCCAAATGAAACAAGAAAGGATGGGAATCTCTCCTCACAAGCTTCTACAAGGAAGTCCTAATTCCAGCAGCATTTACCCTTAGGAATGTTCAGCTTTCAACCTCCCCTCCTTCTGGCCCAATGCCTGTATTTATAGTGCTCTAGAGGAAGTTAATCAAGTCCACCATCAATGGGATAAGCCCCTCTTTGGGTGGGTTAGCTCCCCTCTTGATGGGATAAGTTCCTCTTTGGTAGGGATACATGAACCATCTGGAGGCGCTTCATACACGTCAAACAAGCTTCTAGAATGCTCTAGAAATGACCACAAGTAACTTTTTTGGAGTGAAACTTGTGCCTTTTGACCTTTACAGGAGTACGCACCCATTTCTTTATAGACAGAGCGTACAAGTACGCAGGTATTGTGAACTTGGGGTGTGTACACGCAGGTAAGGCTAAGAGAAACTGCGTACCCAGAGATATATAGATTTTTAATGACTTTCTCTCTTTCTTGGAGTTTGACATGGAGAGCAGAGGTATGAGGCTTTCCAAGGAGGATAGTATGACAGTTGATGGAGCCATACTAACTGCAAATAGTCATGGTGACAAATTTTAGTGTAACATAGACACTGACGACGATGCATGAATTGAAGAAGTAGTTTGTAAAGACAACTGCTGCAATTGACTTAGCAGGTTAGCCATACTACTATCGATCGATCCAACAATCTCATCGGCATGGGGACCTGGCTTCGATTTAGCTAAATCGATCTTGGATCGAGGAGCATCAGGAAAAATCTTCTCAAGAATCCCAGACTGAGAATATATAAGTTCTAATTGTTGAGCATCAGGAAAAATCTTCTCAAGAATCCCAGACTAAGAATATATAAGTTCTAATTGTTGGGCTCTAAAGATAGTATGTTCTTCGGTGAACACTCCAGAGAGTAATACATCCTTATAAATTCTGGCTGTAAAGATTTTAAAAACCATTCGAGAAGGAATTCATTAGGAATATAGGCTTTGATGAGCCTCTTCCTTCTTCATCATTCCTGAATATGGTCAGAAATGTGAGTTTTCGTATCTTGTTGGAAACTATCTAATAGCTTAGTTCTAGCATCATACCGAACGAGCAACTGAAAATGGTTCAAAAACATAATATCCAACTCACCAAATGAAGCAAGGTACCACCATTAAGCTCTATATACCATTTAGCAGCATTTCCAGTTAAGGTGTGTTGAAACAATCTCAACCTAATTCAATCGTCAATTAGAGAGTTAGATGAAAACCATAAATGAAATGTTATTATATGGTCAGCCGGATCCTCCCCAGACTTTCCTTCAAATTTTGGAATATCTGATGGAAGTTTGGTAGGAACTGGAGGCCATGTCAGATTATATTGAATGGGATCATTCATCAATTTTGAGAGGTCTAGTAAATTTAGGGTTTCCAGGAATGGTAAGTGCAAAGGAGCTTAATAATTCCACCCAATATGAAACAGATTCCCAACAGTCTGAAAAGAATATCCTTTATTTGTAGAGGCACCAAGTTGCCAAGGATTGCTCGTAGAAGAAACTGAACCATAAGGAAAACCTTGTGGTCCAGAGAAATTCAAAGTTTGACTAACTCCTGCCGAAAAGTTACCATAACCAAGAATATTTCCCCCAAGCAAAGTATTAAAAGGAGAGGAGAACCCTTAGTAAGGGTTCCATGTATTAGTGAAGGGAGAAAAATCCTGAAAGGAACTTACAGAGGAGTAAGGCATGTTCCCCTATTGACCAATAGAAACTAATTCCTAGTTCCTAAGCCACTAAAAGAAAGGTTAGTCCACCCTTGAAAAGGATTATAACTTTGACCTTGAGCAGAGAAAGGAAGTTATCCTAAAGAAGCATTAGAATGAGGTATATGACCACTTCCAAAAGGAAAACCCTGAAAAGAGGTTGAACCACTAACAATAATCATGGTTGTGGAAACAGTGGATGGGATGGATAGAGGAACTGAGGGAATTGCACTAGAAAGCATCCCAAAGGGGAAGGAAATAGTGTGGGAATAAAAATATTGGTTTCCCCAACTCGAAGAGGGAATGGAAGTAGAGCCAAATATTGCAGTACTAGGAGTGATAGTATATATAGCAATAGTACCTCCTCCTTGAACTGAAAGAGGAGTATGCTCACTAGTAGCGCTCATAGTGGGATTCATGCTCCCACTAGTGGCCATCGAAGGAAAAGGATGATAAAAAACAGGGCTTGATGGCCTATGATTCAGGGTCCCAACGTATAATATAACATCTCAATAATTAGGAGGAAGAGGGGAAGAAAGAGACTTTGGGTTCCGACTGAAATAGGACCCTAGAAAGTATAGGAGTATCCCTATCCTAATCACAACTTACATTAGGTCTACCCTGTGAAACTATATTTTAATGCGGAGGATCAATCTTTGATGTGTTCACTACTACTGATTGAAAATCACCAATAGAATTGCTCGTACACCTTCTAGAAGAAGGCTCGACACTTGTAGGTGAGAGCCCACAAAGCCTCCTAAACTGATGAACTGGTCGATCAGCCACTTTTAATTATTATGAGAACTTGTAAAGACTCAAAACATTATAAAGCTATGGAAATCTAGGAGCAAAGAGAACTCACTGAAACGTCCATAAAGATATAATCAATTAAGCTACTTTCAAGTATTTTTGCTTCGGGTGATTAGGAATGGACACCAAAATAAAAGAAAGTGATATAAAGGACCTTCCGAAGATAGTTTGGAATAATGACAACTAAAGCCTACCAGCGAAGGTAACATAAACAATTATGCTAACCTCCAATCAAAAGCCTTTGTATGTGTAAGTACCTAAGCTTCACAAGGGCACCCTCTAGGAGTACTAATGAGAGTGATACAACATCTGCCTCAAGTACCAAGGGTATTCCCCCCTATAGTCACCTATGTGGTCCCTAGGAAAAGAAACTAAGGTCACCAGTTTGTATTGGCAGCCTGGCAGAACAATCTTTGGTCAAGATCCAACAATTCGTAGAGGAGGTATCTCTCTTTCATGCCTTCACTCACCCTTGTGCTTAACTCCCAGAAGAGAAGAGATTTCTCGGTCAACTTCATGACACTAGATTTCACTCTTTTAATCAACTTCTATGTTTTAAATTTAGAGTGGCCTTGGAGAGTTAACTCTCCACTCGCCTATTCCAAGGCCCTAATATGACCTAGACTAGTTGATGTTACTATGACAAATAATAAAAAAATCTAGTTCATTTTAAATTAAGCACTTGATTTTAATAGATTTTCTTAGGTCAAGGGTAAGATGGAAGTGCAACTTTATGATGTTATGGATGAAAAAAAAGTCAATAGAAAACCTAGCTACGTGCACATGCAACTTTTTTCTTTCAATGAAAAGAGATTTCTACAAGGTTCTACGAACAAAATATGAAAGAAAAAAATTCTTTTTCTTTTTTCAAAACACATGCTCACACATTCAAAATCTACAAAAGGACTAAAAATTCTTACAGTGAAACTATCCTAATGCAAACTAAATTCTTAATGCAAGATTCAAAAGACTACTCTAAAAACAAGCAAATGTGTTTCTCAAAACGATCAAGAGGCCAAACTTGACAAGAGGAAGAACAAATTCACTCACAAACTCTTCCCAAAATCAAGGGAATTCAACCTAATGAAAAGACTTCACACTTGCTCAAAATGATAAAGAGACCAAAAGAAAACCAAAAAGGAAAAAGAAAGGCAACAAAACAATGTTTTTATCTTTTTCTTTTTAAGGACACAAAGAGTTTTCAAGAAAACAAAAACTACTAAAGGCTTCAAGATCAAATTCAAGCATAAAGAACCTCAAACTTCACAAGCCACATATATCACAAGCATGATAAGATTTAAAGTGAAAAGAGGCTACAAACTCAAATGAAATGATCTAAAGAGTAGCACACAAACTCTAGCAAACAAGAAATAATTCAAGAAGACCAAGAAAACTTTGCAAGATTGCAAGAAAAACTTTCTCAAAAACCAAGAAAAAACCAAGAACACCAACTTTCAGGAAAGCAAGGAAAAGTAATGCAAAGGTTGGGTTATAAACGAATTGAAACAAATTCTTTGTTCCAAAGACTTAGAACATCCAAGAACTTCACTGAGAAGCCTTGAACCCAAACACAAAAACCAACACCTTACCAAAAAGCAAACCCTAGGTTGACTAGGTCTTTTCGCAAAGAGAGACAGGAAACTAAAAATATGCCAGAAGCAGGACTTTCCAAGATAATCAATGACTAAAAAGAAGCAAGAAACATTAGGCAAAACCCTTTACTAGACTCAACATTTGAAAAATTCAAATAAAACCAGGCATACACAACTGTGTAGTGACATACTCACGTGTATACGCGACTGTTCTAAAGGAAACATGTGTATATCGGTGTTTATTTGGACAAAAGCATGTGTATACGCTACTGTGTAAACTAAAACTCTCATATATAAAAGTTATTAAGGAAAACTAAAAAATTTAAGTATGATCCAGAAGATTAGACTTTTTGCCTAGATTGCAGACAAGTCAAAGATAATGGAAAGACAAGAAACCAAACAAGAAAGCCCAGATCAAGAAAGAAACAACCCAAACTAGGAAATACTAGAAGTATTCCCTAGTAGAGTCGCCAATTATGTTACGAGAATAATACACCCTAGGGTATGGGTTGAGCACCCCAATGGAGTAGAGAGCATACACCAACAAGAAGCAAACAAACAATAAGCTTGAATACTTAAACTATTGAAGTAGGAAGAAGAAGTATTACCCAAAGGTCCTACGTTTGAGGTCATTCCCATAGGGTCCAAACCCTCTGCTTCCTCCAATGCCTTAAAACCTGCAACTCATTCAAGAAAAGCATATACACCAACAGTAGTTGAAAGCATGTTCATGATATAAGTGTTAGATCACATAAGCATATAAGCATAAAACATGAAATCATACATCAGTTAGATTAAAGAATGAATTAAAGGATTAAGATATTAACATCAGGAACAAGACATGGCTTCTTTATTGATGACTGCAAAAGAATGTGAAAGAATACAACCTAATTCGTCCACAGCTCCAAGTGAAACCTTCCTTCGATCTGTCTAGCCCAAGCCTCAACAATCCTTTTTCAAAAACATACACATGGATTCCATATAAAGGATATGGACATCACAATGAGGAAATAGGGGTTTCCTATAGCTGGGAGTGTAGGAGGCATAGGGATAAATCAGAATTGATCAGGGACAAGTTGGATATAATATCAATATCCTATCTTTCTCTCCCCTTAGGCCTTCCCCATGAGGTGTATTTATATGACCTCAAAATAGTTTTTTCAATTGGGAAACAGTTAGGCCATGGGCTCCTGTAGGTAGGCTTCTAGTGGAATCCATAAACCCTACCCAAAAAATAGGGATTTTATATTTTTTTCATATTTTAAATCATATAAGCAGGTTGGGTATAGCTGAACCCGTGTGTGCACACATTTTTTTCAATGCAGAGTCGCGTATGGAATTTAAAATAATATTTTTTAATATTTGGACCAAGTTTGAAGGGAAAGGGTTGCCCAAGGCCATGACTTAGAGCATCAAGTATAGAAAAGTGGTAAATAATGCTATAAAAATTCTGCACCTAGGATATCCCATAGCTATTGGTGGTACATTCCAACCCGTTAATATATTTTGGCGCTAGAAGGAGGGCCACAAGATGGTCAGTAGTAAGACTCGTCCTTGCCCTGAAGCCTCCCAACAAGCTAGTAACCAACCTCGTCCTGCTTCCCTTGGGACACCTCTTCATCCCGCTTTTGGTTCGCCTTTTGGTGATCTCTACTTAGGTGATTCTCAACCCCCTACACTAGAGGATGCTCCCATCGAAGAGGAAGAACTTCTCTTTGAAGTCACCTATGAACAGATCATAGATTTATGCCCTATTAACTAACAATTTGCTAAGTATATTAAGTGTATTCATGCTACAAGCTCCCTTCCTAACCCACGCACTTCTAAACCTCACCATACCCATAAAGGCATCTTGGTAAACTCAGTACCACATCTGATCAGTATGATTTTGGATTATTATGTGGATGTTGTTGAAAGACATTCGATAGAAGGGTTATAGAGTCCCCTAGGATCTGAGAGAGAAAGCCCTAGAACTACAATTACTTGAGGTGACAACCAACCATGATAGGAGAATACACGAGGTGAAAACCAACCACAATGGGAGAATGTGGGAGGAGAAAATAAACCGTCGTAAGGGGACGCCGAGGTGGTTCAAAAAACAAGGGGTGAGGAGGACATTAGGAATTGAGTCAATTTTCACCACGTCGATGCCCCTCACAATGAAAGGAAGTTTAGATTCCTAAGTAACTGGGGAAACCTTGGCAAGATTAGAAATTTTATGGATCTTGGACATCTAAGAGTCCCTAGAGGTAATGGTGGAGAATAGCCTCATGTCAGTGACAGACCTAGGTCTACCACTAAAAGTGATATGGAAGGTGATGCTAACCGAGTAATGATCCCACCACTGAGAACTAACCTTCGATAAAATTTAGCCTAAATAGCCTAGTATCCTTTGGATATCCAAGGCCCACTCCATGACATGCCTCGACACCTTGAGAAACATCTCTGGAAGTTTGATCTCAAGAAAGGAACCACGACTGAAGATCATATTAGTAATTTTTACTTAGCCTTGCAAATAATGAGAGTGCAGTGTGATGATGTTTCTTGCAAGTTTTTCCTTTACATTTTGTGCAATAAAGAAGCTACATGATATCACTCTTTTCTGATGGCTTCCATACAAAATGAGGAAGAATTCTGAAAGACATTCCTTGAAAAGTTCTCTAAATATAAGACACCGTCCATGCTCCTTACTAAATTAAGCACATTGAAGTTCCATAAGAAAGAAAAGGATAAAGATTTTAACCAGCGAATCACTACAATTTTGAACAAGTTCCCTACGGACGTAGCTCTTGATGATTCAATCAGTGTTGATTATTACACCAAGGCTCTAGCGTGTGAAATTGCTATGTTTGTGAAGTGAGAAGCAAAGGAAAATCTAGTTGAAAAATTTGCAGAAGATCTCGTCATAGAAGAGGATCTACTTTCCATAGTAGATCTTGAGCATGACATTTGAGAGGAGTCCAAATCAATAGGAAAGAAAACCCAAGCCTCAATTAGAAATTCTAGTGATAAAGATAAGGATTCTTTCGATTTTGAGGGTTTAACCAAATCACTGAAGCAATTAACCAATGAGATTTATGAATTGAAAAGGAAAACTAGCCAAGGTTCGTCAGCCAGTAATTTGGCTAAGCATTTCTTTAGGAGGAATAACAACCCCCCCACAAATTCATCTCAGAGCTCCAATGCAAATTTCAATGTAGAGGAGCTAGGTATGGAGAATTAGTGCACCTTTCACCATGCCACTCATTCGGAAAATACATGTCCATAATAAATACACAACATGGTTGTGGTGGGTACCATGGTGGTTAAGGATTAGACGATTGGTGATGAGGAGGAGGAGTCTAAGGATGTGGAAGAAGAAACCACTCCCCCATATGATAATGTCAGTTCTACTATACTAGCTTTTGACATCATCTGAGGAGGAGAAATTCAATCCAACCAAGAAGCCCATGTATGAGACACCCCTCCCCCTAAGGCACCGAAGACCTACAACCTTAGGAGTAAAGGTCCAATAGCATATCCTACATTAGAGGAAAAGAAGAAGGCATTGTTACAAAGAATCTTACCCCTGAACAACTCAAACCAACCTTCAGCCTCTGCTCCCAAGAAATCATCCAATCAAACCCCAATAGGTACTTTGGTAAGTGGTATGGGCAACTTCCAAACTCCTGAAACCTCAACTAAGTCAACGCAATCCCCTTCTACTCCTGAAGCATCCAAAGAATAATCTATGTCATCTGATCTGGAGTACAACATCATTGAATATATAAAGAAGACACGAACTAATATTTTTCTTTATGAGATTGCCAAGATAGCTAGCCTATGGGAATTAATGGTTAAAGCCTTTGCTACCTCATCTTCTACCAGTAATTTGTTGGTCCATAGAAATGGTATGTTTCTTCCCTTTATTTCCTTAGTTATTCAAGCTTTTTACCTTTAGTTTATGATAATTTGTGAGTTAGAAGTTCTAGAAGAGTAGTTAATAGTATCTTAGTTAATTTAGATCTTTAAGATATCATAAAGCTCTAATCTGAGTTAATTTATGTGCATAGATATCTATTGAGTTACTATTGTTCCCTTGGATTGTTGAAGAGAACTCAAGCGTAGATAGTTCCTTGGCCTTATTTTGGCATGCTAATTGAAGATTTGTACCTACTCGTACAAAATAGTCAAAGAAAAGATATCATTCGCTATTTTGAAATATTTTATGGTTTAATGACCAATCCTGAAAATCTTCTGATTCTCAAGATAGCTCCATCATAAGAATTAAATTGTAATATATATAACTTTAGTAAAAAAGACGGTAGATGATTATTACTTTTCATTCACTGTAAAATGTGAACAACAGAACTACTTCAAGGTTCTACAGACTTTTCTATAACTCATTTTGACATTAATGAAAGCTCATAGGATTCTGATTTAATCTGTTATATTGAGTTTTTCTATGGAAATTACTTCTGGGGACCTTGGGCCCAGTCGCTAGAACGGTCGTTGTCTTCCTTGTATTATTATTAATTGTTCCCTTTTGCATTGAATGATTGTTGTAGAATTATTAATTGTTCCTTTCCACATTGAATGATTGTTGTAGTATTACTATTTGTTCCTTTTTGTATTAAACAATTGTTGTGCTTCATGTAAGCTGTGAGATTTATGACTCCATTGTGTGAATTCCTAAATTTGTTGATTAGTTGTGTGATTTAGCTATATGCATGCTTAAGGTTTATTATTCAGTTTAATGAGTTTTTCCTGTGTAACGATCTAGCTGTGTGAAATTCTAGAATTACCTTGTAACAAAGTGATTTCCCATTTATTGTTAACATTTCTGAGTACTTGTAGTAATTAGTAAATTCCCTTTGAAAATCATTATATATTCTGAAGCTTTGATTTGTAATAAGGAATAGTGGTTTGATAGAACTTAACATCTTCTTTCAAGATAGTTTATGATTTATGTATAAGAAATTTACTCCTGTTATAGTTTGATAAGATTTAGTCTTTTATGCAAGCATTCTTCTTTAGCCTCTACTTTGTAGTAGTCTTACACATGCTCCTGTAATTTAAAGTGTTATCCCTACATAGGTTGTGTCAACAATCTTGCAATAAAAAGACAAACCTCATGTTTTTAGATTAATGGACAGAGGATTGAGTTGATTCCTTAGGAACAACTTAGTACCCAACATCTTGGCGTCGTTGTCGGGGAGGTTGTCAAAAAGGTGATAGATTGTGTCTCTGAAGGGCCGAGTATTGAAGATGAGAGGTAAGAACGTACGCATGCACAAAGTAAAGATCTTATGCCAGTGCCAACCTTTGGATGATGCATTTAAATTATGTAGGTGTGTATGACTAAGAAAAAGAATAGAAATTAGGTAGCTATAGAACAAAAATCTCTATCAAAACCCACAAAAACCCAAGGTCCGGTGAGCCTTGGGGGATCAACCTTTATAGATGAAATCATTTGAAAATCTAGATCTCAAGCATCAGTAGATCCCCAAACAATATCTGGGAAGGGATCTACCATTTCCCCTCGAGTAGCATATTCATCAACTGCAACTCACGCTGAGATTCATAGCATAATTGAAGGATTTGAACAAATATTTCAAGATATGCCTATCAGACACTTCATTCCTTCTCATAGATATGAGAGGAATTCTTGTAACTTGAAAGAAGGGGTGGGAGAAACAAGTGGAATAGAATTACAATCTGTTGAGACAAATCCACAAAATCATAGACTTGGACCCCTTGCTACACCTGTTGAGAGAGAAGCATCTCAAATTCCTGATCTAAGTAGTGTTGTGAACCCCCCCTCGAGAGTTGAACATCAATGAAAATCCCCCTGCTAAAATAATACCTCTTGATCATGAAATCCCTAAAAGATATTGTCGAATTTTTGACCAAATGGAAAACTAGGTGTCACAAGCTCATACCTCAACTATAGAATATCCTATAGTAGATCCATTGGCCAATGATATGATGAAAGCCATTCCATTACAAGGTATCCCAACTTTTCATGGGATGACATCAAAAGATCCCGATGCATTCTTCTTCAAGTTTGATGTTCTGTGTAGAGGGTATGATTACACCATTGATCCCCAAAAGCTGAAATTGTTTCCTTCTACCTTGAAGGGGGAAGCTTTATGTTGGTTCATGGGGTTAGGAGGAGGTACTATAGATTCCTAGGATGCAATGAAAAGTGCTTTTCTTACCAAATATTATGATTATTGTTGATCTAGGGACTTAAAATATGAAATATTTAAAATGACTACAAAGGATAGTGAAACCTTAGAGGAATACATTGAGATATTTACATACAACCTATAGAGATCACCTTATACTGCTTTACCAAAGGAAGTGTTGAAAACTACTTTAATTAAAGGCATGAAAGATGAATGGATGGAAACACTTAATTTTATGGGGAAAGGTGATATTTCCCAAGAATAATATGATGATATTGTTACACTATGTATCAGGTGCTCACGAGGAAGTACATAGACCAGATCTGGAATTAGGGATTCTCTTACTCGAACCAACAAAGTTCTAGGTGGAGGCGTAACTTGAGAAGAGATTGGTAATCTTTTAGAAGATTTAAAGCTAACATTTTGGGCACATTAACTACACATTTGGATGTCTTGAAGGCCAAACAGGAACACGCCAAAGTAGAATGAGCTTTAGTCATATTCTGTCTGTGTTAATGAAAGAAACATAGCCAAAGGGAATTTCCACTGGATACAGTTGAAACATGCACTATCTACACTAAAGATCATTCAACAGATCGATGTCCATCACTACCAAGATTGAAGGCCATGTTCAAAGAAGCTTAGGAAGATCCAAAACCAGCATACCTTGTGGCACAGCAACAAAAATGGAAGGCCCATCTTTCAGGTATGATCCAAGATCCATCTTTCTTTTATTCAGGACAATATGTTCAACAACAAATTCTTGGATCTACATGGCAAGGACGGCCATCTTTTAACTCCATTTGACAACCCCAGCCTTATGCCGCACCGCCTTGGCCAATTCAACCATTTGTTGGACCTGTATGGCCAAATCAACAATACTCCACCCCATCTTGGCAGAATGTAGCCAATAACCCCTATCCTTCACAATGGAATAATTCATCTGTGTAAAACTCAATGTGGCCTCAAAACTGGCAGCAGCCTATAGGACCAATCAATTTGCTTGTTGGGACTCTTCCCTAGTCTCAACCATCATTACAAGCTCCATTTCAATTAACCTCAAACCCCCAAACCCTGATACGTCCACAATTTCCAGCTAAGCCGAATCCTAATCCGAATAACGGACCTATCCAATATGTACAAATTGTTGAAAGTTTAGATTATGAAGTAATCCTCTTGAGTGCAATGAACTATGACTGAGATATGGGCGATTTGTCTTCCTCAAAGGTGACAGAGCTAATCAAGAACCAGAAGACAATGAAACATGCATAGAGGAGCAACCTGTAGCAAAACCTTCAACTGTAGTTACTTTCGAAACAAAACCAGCAAATGCTGCAATTAATCAATAGGGTTCTAATATAGTTACAACTTCTTCTCCTCCATTCCTCGAAAGACTTACCATAATTAAACTAATTATTTATCATGATTTAATATTCTAAGGGAATTAAATAATTTATGTATACAAATTTCTCTCCTTCAAGCTATACGAGACATTCCGATCTATGCTAAAACAATCCAAGAATTATGCAATAAAAAGTCTGGATGGAAACCCAAAGACCCACCAATAGTTCACGTTGTAGGAACATTATCTAATATCATTTTAGGAAAATAGGTACTTTTCAAGTACGATGACCTGGGAAATCTAGTAGTAACTGTCCAAATTCAGGGTTGCACCTTTCCAAATACTCTGGTAGATTTAGGAGCAGCCATCAATATTTTAACTCATGAGACCTGTAGTATTTTGGGTATCACAACCTTGAAGCCAACCTCAACTTTATTAGAGTTAGCTGATAGATCAATAGTTAGGCATGAAGGTACTCTGGAAGACATTATTGTCTCTTTAGATTCCTAGGAATACCCGGTATACTGTTTGGTTATCAATCCAAGGAATAGATTGGACATGCACCCTCTGATATTAGGGAGGCCATGGTTGGAAACATCATATGCATATATAGGATGTCGAACATGCAACATGAAAATTACCAAGGGAAATGCCAACAAAAGCCTCATCCTATATCCACCTACTAAACCCAACCTACTTATTGAAAATCATCAACCATGCCCGCATAGATACAAGGAAGAAAACCTACTCTCCCCTCTTACATTAGATGAAGCCCTCAAACTTAAAAATAAGACAGAAGACGATATAATCAATGACTTCATTAACAGACCATCTACCATAGGGAATCCAGCGTGTCAAATGTTGAAAGCTATACTTGATAATGAAGCCCAAGAAGATCCATTAGAAATTCCAAATAATGATCATATACCCACGACTATCGTTCATAATAGCATACCAATTGAAATTGAACCAGGTAAAACCCTTAACATTAATGCCAATCTGGATAACCAACAACAACAAAAATTAATCCAGATTCTTTGCATATATAAATAGGCATTTGCATGGGAATATTCTGATATGAAGGGTATTGACCCACAATTATGTACTCATCACATTTATATAGAGAAATATGCCCATGCTATTCGGCAGCCCTAGAGAAGATTAAATCCACATCTCAGGGATATAGTAAAATAGGAATTACAAAAAATGTTGGATGTTAATTTTATATACCCTATTTCAGATAGCCAGTGGGTTTCTCCATTAGTTTTCATCCCCAAGAAGAACGGGAAGTGGATAATTTTTGTAGATTATAGAGAACTCAATAAGGCTACCCAGAAAGACCATTTTCCCCTCCCATTTATAGACCAAGCCTTTTACACTCTCGCTAGGAAGAATATTTTCTTCTTCTTAGATGGTTTCAGCGGTTATAACCAAATCCAAATCACTCTCGAAGATCAAGATAAGACCACATTTACCTGCCCATGGGGAACATTTTCATATAGGGTTTTACCTTTTGAAATGTGTAATGCTCCAACCACTTTTCAAAGGGAAATCTTGAGTATGTTCTCTAATTTAATTAATGAAGGACTTGAGTTGTCTATGGACGAATTTACCCTGTATGGTGATGAATTTGATCAAGCCTTAAAGAATTTGGAGATTATGCCTTAGTCATGAAAAATGCCATATGATGATGTCCGAAGCTGTATTTTTGGGAGATTATATTTCTACTGCAGGTATTCAAGTAGATCCGGCAAAGATTAAGGTAATTCTTAAGTTACCCATGCCTCATACACCAACAATGGTATGCAGTTTCCTTGGCTATGCTAGATATTATCACAGATTTATAGAACATTTCTCAAAAATAGATGCACCATTATATGTTTTAATAGGTAACATCGAGTTTGAATGCTATGACAAATGTGATGTCGCTTTTGTAGATCTTAAGAAGCTGGTTTCAACAACCCCACTACTAAGAGGACCGAATTGGAATTTTCCTTCCATATCTCATCAGATGCATCAAACACAACAATAGGCATTGTCCTTGGATAGAAAGAAGACAAGAAACCATACGCCATTTACTATATCAGCGAAAATCTTACACTAGCCAATTAAATTATACAATGATAGAGAAGGAATTTTTCGCTGTTGTATATGCTATTAATAAATTTTGCCATTATATAACAGGATATCCAGTATTTCTGTACACTAATCATTATGTTATTATATATTTAGCTAACAAACCTATTACTAATGGTCGAGTGGCTCAATAGTTACAAGAGCTCGATATCACCATCAAAGATTGCCTAGGAAAAGAAAATCTCATTTCAGATTTCTTGTCCCAAGTACCTAAGATAATTGATCCATCACTAGTGGATGATCAATTCTTGAACAAACTTTTGTTTGTCGTAACAGTAAAGACACCTTGGTACATTAATGTGGCGAATTACCTGGCATTAGGAAAATGGCCAGAACATTTGTCACCACGAGAAAGGAAATTAATTATTCATCGCAGTGCTCGATTTCCCTGGATAGGTGGATATCTCTTCCACACGAGCTCTGATTTTCATATTTGCAGATGCATCAGGGAGGATGAAATTTATGATATTTTGAAAGTCTGCCATGATGAACCATATGCTGGGAATTTTGTTGATCATATAATTGGACACAAAGTACTCCATATGGGCTATTACTGGCCCACGATATTTAATGACGCCAAAAAATATGTCCAGGGCTATGACAGTCGCCAAAAAATGGGTTGTCCTGGCCAAGCTGACGAAATGCCTCTATAGCCGCAACTAGTAATAGATCCCTTTGAGAGATGGGCATTAGACTTCGTGGGTCCTTTTAATCCATCGTCGAACCAAAAAGCGTACATCTTAGTTTTCATAGACTACGTGACTAAGTGGGTGGAAGCAGTAGCCCTTCCAAAAGCCATGGAAGAAGCAGTTATTAACTTCCTATTTGAACTTTTCATGCGATACAGATTACCAAGAGAAGTAATAATAGATGGGGGATCACAATTTATCGCTCATAATATTTCATCCACCCTTCAGAATTATGATATCAAGCACAAAATTAATTCTCTGTACCATCCCTCGAAAAATGGACAAGTGGAAAGCACTAATAAAGTCTTGGAGGCAATTCTAACAAAAATAGTATCCACAAATCATCGAAATTGGGAAACTAAACTTCCATATGCCTTATGGAATTACCAGACAACATGGCATAACACTATGGTCCACTCACCATATCATCTTGTTTTTGGTAAGGAACCTATTTTTCCAATTGAATTTGAAATAAAGACTCTTAAAATTGCTCAAGAACTTGGATTGGATTTTAGAGAAGCACAAAAGCAAAGCTTACAACATCTTAACGAATTACATGAGGCCCACTTATTTTCTCTCTAACACATAACAATTATTCAGCAACAGAGGGCCAAATGGCATGATTATCTTATTAAAAATAAATTGTTTCAGAAAGGCGACTAGGCACTGCTATACGATTCCAGATTTCAGGATTTTCCAAGAAAACTCCAGACGAGATGGCTCAAGCCTTACAAGATTGTTGAAGTTCATGATAATGGTATGGTAACCTGTTGTACAATGTAACAACACCTCCCCCCCCCCCCCCCAAACCCCCTCCATTTATATAAGAGTAATAGTTAAAATTTGACATATAAATGGGGACCCTTTTAAAAAAAATTAGCCTTTGAAAATAAATTTTAACTCTACAATTTGCCTTAAAACACTTAGAAAACAATCCATACTTAAAACTTTCGTCACAAATCGAATTTCACAGTTTTCCATTTGACAATTATAAAAATATTAAAGAAAATCCCAAAATGCAATATGCGATAAAGCCCCCCACTGCGATTTTCCGATCACAACGCTTTAAGAACATGTGATCGCAAGTCACAAATTAATAAAGCATGCCATTGTGTCACCCCTTAAAAATTTGTGAAATGCGATATTGCAATTTTGCAATCGAATTTCGCATTATCTCCGAGCAACGCTATATTACAATGTTTGAGAGTTGCAATGTGCAAATAAAGTGTGAAACGTGGGAAGTCACTGAGTTTTAATGAAATATTAAGTGGTTTGACAGAGTAATTAATTTTTAGTAGCTCGAGGAGAGGAATTGATGTTTTCAAGTTATGGCTGGTTAACATTGAAATATCATTCAAAATTTTCCCATGATTCAAAGTCATTTCAAAGAGTTCTCAGCCTTAATTTCCCTCTATTGTGTGCGTTGATAGATCTCTTTTGTTTCAGGCAAGCTTCAAAAGAGATGTCATTATGAAAGGTAATGCAAAAGCAGAAGAAGCAGATCATTTCAGAGTCTGAGGTTTTAGAGATGTTGCCCATATTCGGTGATACAATTTGCAATGTTGATGGAGGAGCAATGGCATGGGAAGTCATATACAACAAACTTGAAGATGAGCGGCCTAAAATTACTGTCACCAAGGAACCAGAAGACTCAATAAAACCTTTTGAGAGTTCAATTCAAAGATGTTGCATGCTCCTTTCTGCACAGAATAGGAGCAAGAGCCAAAATACTCCCATACATGGATATGATTAGATGGGTGGTGGAAAATCTTAGTATTGAGGACAGACAATTCAAAAACTCAAAGATGGAGCTGATGGGATGATTCAAAGTTGAATACCTGAAGAAAATGTATCATCTTCCTGACCCTCGGGACATATATGACAAATCATACCTTGCCAAGTTCGCAAAGCAAAATGAAGAACCCTTCAAGATGATTCAAGGCTGGAGAGTCCTACAGAACAAATTCAAATATGATAAAACGGGTATGTACCCCATAGCTTCTTTGGCAAATCCCCATAACTATGCAGCTTCTATGTTATGTGGATTATATGGATTTCCTAATAATACCAAGTTCTCTATAGAATGGGTACCTTTAATAGATGTGTGTGTCAATTCTCGCATAATGAATTGGGCCACTATCCTATCTGATAATCTAGCCACTGTTATTTTTTAGTATCGTCAAAAGAGATCTACCTCCACAGAGAACCTCCCTCCATTTTATGTTAGTGCCTATATCATGGATGCCATCTGTTTTTGTACTAAGTTTCCAATCATGGGTTGGAAATTGACTTTGCAAGACCCCTACCCCATCCATCTCACTCACAAACAGATGTGGGAGTCCCATTTTATTCCCCATTTTTATAAAATATGCCATGGTGTCATTTTACCATTACATCAACTCATTTTTAATAAGAAATCCACCAATTTTTCTAAATAAGCTGCTACAAACCTTCTCGTAGTAGGCAAGTATTTTGCTGAAGAATGGTTTATATATCAGAGAGTTTATGGCAGTACAGCGGACCCACATGTATTCCCTTTGTATATATCTAACAAGCTACTAGCAAGAGAAATAGCTCACTAGACTGTGGGTAAAGGCTCAATCAAGACCTTGAAATATAACAAAAAATCATTATGGCCACCTTTTCCCATCCGGTGTGGTTCTTTTTCATTGGAAAACTTCAACCATGCCAACAAAGAGTTACTAAGCCTAGAGAATCTCTGGCTCCATACTCCGCCAAAAAGGCAATTTGACCCGGAGAAGATAGCACACGATATTACTACTACAGTAAAGATCAAGCTTTTTAACCATGAAGATAATGATTCTAAAGATCTTTTACAATCAGCTCAATCATTCAAACAAGAATTCGATTGGGCAAAGGAAAATTTGAATCCTGATGATTTTGAAAAGTTTCGTTAATTCAGAAATCAAAGGCTCGAAACAATTCCATTGCATTTGTTAGAGTTGAGGACAAACCTACACCTAGTGTAACCATTAACGGAGAAGGAACAAATTCTCGCATATAATCTCAAGTGAATACAGCACAGGATACACGGAAAACACAGGATACAGAGAATACTTCAGAATCCAGTAGAAGGTCAGCCGAAAAATAGGTCATAAGTGACCTAACTAAAGATACCGGTCCCGAAATCAAAAGCAGCAATTTGGACAAGGAATGGGACCAATTCAATAAAAGGCTACAAGATACTCCTAAGACAACAGATGTCCAGGAAACCACAGAATGGCATACTCCACTGCAAACTCATAAAACTTCAGAGTTTGAGTCAATGGATGAGCAAGGGACACGTTTGCAGAATACATAAATCATTCCCGCATTGCCAACATCTGAAATTATCCTAAAGGTCATAGAAATTCCTCCTTTAGATTTATTCTACAACCCACTACATAAGACTGTAGTGAGAAGACAGAGGAAAAGAAGGAGAGTGGAATCACCCGAGATCCCACCAAGGAATGAGCTGATGGATATAGTCTGGAGGGATATTCCTTCCAATCCAACTGAACATTTGACTAGACTATCACAGTTTACAGGGGCATATGTTACTGCTACCATGGATAAATCCACTGAGGTATCTATTCTGTTAAGGGAGAGGGAAGAAAAGATATCGCAGCTTGAGCAACAGGTTGAAATTGAGAAAGAAAATGTGAACAAGCAAGCCGATGAACAAGTAGCCCAACTGCAATAGAATATGGAGGTATTAAAGATAAGCCATGAAGCAGACATCTCTACGAAGAACATGCAAATCCAAGAGTTGCAAGAATCCATGGGGAAATATAAATATGTCCCTACTATCGATGAATTCATCAAAGAGGCATTAGAGCTAAATTCCCTTCTATCATAACAGCAAGATCTATTCTGCCAGAGAATGTCTCATGTCACCCCTTATCCGATTACCAGTGATCAGCTAACAGATAAGGTGATTGATCCGAGAACTAAATTTAATGATTTAAATACAAATATATCTGAATACATTGAATGACAAGAAACTGAAGAAGGAAGGAGCGTTAATTTGCCTGAGATTGAAGAGACACATAAGGACATTTTATTCACAGATTGGGATGTGCAGATCAAGTAGGCTGAATTGGCAGTGGCAATAGTAGCAAGAGTGGCAAAGAACATATTAAAGGTGGTAAATCATACTTTGCACACCACCAACTTGTTGAAAGAAGGTAACCCAAAGTCTCTTCCATATTTGAGTGACTTCGATAAAAATTGGAAGTCAAAGATGAAAATCCAAAGGGAGGCAATCACAAAGTTATCAAAGACTGATTGGGAGGCATATTGGCAATTCCTTGTCAAATCTCACAACCAAATCATGACGCTCAATTTTTCACTCCACTCAATGAAAAGGAGGCTGCCACCACTCACAGATGTTATTTTCACAAGACAGGTCAGAACACAATTCGGGGCACCTCCTCAAGTGAAATCGATGTCCGATATATGTGATCTAAAGGAGAAGCTGGCAGACAGCAAGTCATCTTTATAACCTCTTCTCAGTAAATCACTTTTATTTTTAGAGTTAGTTTCTAGTTAAGAGGAAGGTTGTTTGAAAGCTCCTGAAATATTTTGTATAATCTATTTTTGAACTTTAGTTAGATAGTATTTATACCCTTCTCATGCATTTAGAGAAGGGTCCAAAATTTTATCAAAAACATTTGCAAAGAATGAACTTTAGTAATTTTGTGAATACCTTGATGAAATTATGGAACATGGTCATTTCTTTTGAATATCATACTACTTTATTTTGTTGATGCACTACTGTATGCTTTGGAGAATAGTTTGATTAGAAAAAAGGAGATGATCTATGTCACTAGTTAAATGAGAAGGACCTCACACATATGGTACTTTTATCTTGTATGCTCAGTTCTGTTTTGTTATATTAGTGATAACATTTCGTTTTCATGAATTATATATGGAATATGTTCTTTCTGTTATGTGTTAATTGCATTATTATATGATGCCTAGCTTAAAGTATTTATTTTCATATATGATCATTAGATATATGTGATATAGTTTATACATTTCTTTGAATAACTATTTAGTCAAATAAACTATCTTTACATGTTATCATCTCTGTTTAACACGTGAATGATATTTATTACAATGTACCAAATAGATATATTTTTAGATTGCATATCACACAAAATACCCTGGGTTCATATTAGATTAAGTTAGCTAGAGATTTGCATGTTAGAATAGGTCATTTTAGTTATCATTATTCTTATTGAAATCACTTGAAAAACAACCCATTCTAATTTTAAAACCCACATTGCGAAACTGGTCCCATCACCCCCAATTAGAGCCACAATACCAAACAGAAAAGGAGTTACCTTTAAGGTCCAGACAGGGTGGTTATCCCCCATGTTGGAGCAGCAGAAATCTGAGGCTTCAACATTTTTGTGCTAGAAGGAGGGCATCCAACTATGAATGGCATATAAATCTAAATATAAATTGAAAAACATTCATAAGAGTCAAAACCCCTCCACAACTTCTATACCTTCTAGATCTCATTCAAAATCTTCGGATCATAAATTTGAAGTTGTAGAAACATCTCCCTCATCTCCTGAAGTATTAAGACAACCACCTTCTTCATATTACACACCCGAGTCCCCCAAAGTTCACTCAATATATAAATTGGAACAGATATCCTTTTCTGCTGAGAAACCTGAGAGACCTAAAGCTTCTGAAGAAAGTGTCAATTCCTTATTACGAGAAATTGGTGTATTAACTCGATTACAAAGTGAAAGCCACGGAGTAACTCCTTTCGAGTTTCCCATTCATTCATGACATAAGAAAGTTACCACATCAAGATCTGAACTAGATACTAGCAAGATCACTTCATCTTTCCCTCCATTTACTTCCCCATTCACTTCTACTCAATCCACCTCTTCTCAACCACCCATTTCTTCAACTAGTGTTGCTACTAGTAGTACTAATCCAGTAGTAAGTTCTCCAACATTCATATCTACTTCTGGACTGGCCTTTCCATTTTCCCAATCCCTAATACAAGTTATGGCCAACCAACCTGCTCAACCTTGGGCAAACCCTGGTGTTGTACTGGTTGCTAATCCAAATGCTCTCCCAGCAAACCTAGAAAAATGGTTACCTAAGTATAATCCTAATGATGGTCTTCCTGTTGAAGAACATCTAAATAAATTTATGTTAGCCATGAACCTTAATGGAGTTGCACATGAAGATGTTGTAATCAGATTGTTTCCTTATACTTTCTAGGGATCTATAGGATCCTGATATTTTTCCCTTCCAGTAGGCTCAATAAGAAACTGGGACACTTTTGAAGAAATATTTCTTGCAAAATTTTGTGATGACAGAACTATATCATCTTTAATCAATGATCTTTCCAACCTAAAAGCAAATTCAGATGAAAGGATCAAAGACTTCATCTCTAGATTTAACAAGTTACTGAACAAAATCCTGGCTGCCTCTAAACCTGCAATAGATATACAAATAGAGTGGTACATATCCTCCCTTCCTTCTAATATCGCAATTTTTTTAGATAGAGCCAATAAGGCTACCCTTATAGAAAACATGAAAGAAGCTTTGTCTATAGAAAGAAGAATTATTTCCTTAGAAAAGAGATCACAGATAGAAGAAAGGAAATCAAAGAAAGTAACATTCAAGGAATATTCAAAAAAGAAATCTCCAAAGGACCCTTTTGACCTTGAAGGCCTTCAAAAGGTGCTAAAGACCATGTCAAATAAAATGGTTGAAATCAAGAAATAGGTTGCAGAATCATCTGCTCCCAAGAAACCTTTTCGCTCATTTAAAATAAATCCTTCTTCTACATCTCAGCCACAAAATACTATTTCAAATGATGAATCCGATCAAGAACTGGAAGAAGACTCATCAACTAAAGAAGAAATAGAAACTAAAGAAGAAGTTGAGTTAAACGGAATGTGGGACTTCATTCTTCCAACTGAAGAGGAAGCACAAGCTATGTCAGTGACTACAAGAAGTAAAAACTCTCCTGATATGTCTATAACAATTCAGAAATAAAAAGTTGCTACTCCTATAAAGGAGAAGATAGTGAGTAAGAAATCTAAGACTACTCAAATTGATTCTATTCCATTAGATCCTCGAACTGCTTCCAAAACTTTAGTAATCTCAGATACACTAAACTCAAACAACAACATAAAATCTTACTTAGGGAGTTAAAAGTAGTTCCTGTAGCTCCTTTACTACCTGTTGTAGTCACTCAAGCTGCTTATGATATGGGAAAACCTCCCTCATCTTCAAAAAAAGTAAATCCCACATATCTAGTTCTGATAGGTGATAGATCTATTTCACATACACCTCCATTTCTTCTTACTTATGAATTTTTCAACAAAAAAGTCCATAATTGCCTTGTTGATTCAGTGGCCTCTTCAAATATTATGCCAAGGGTTGTGTGCACTAAATTGAATATTACACCTCAAAAATTTGTTGTACACATAGTTCAACTGGACAGGATAAAAGTTGAGGTACTTGGAGAAATGATATCAGTTTCAATCAAGCTTTCCTCTAATCCAAAAGTTTCACAAATAATCAATGTTTTGGTGGCTGATATCCCTGAATTTTATGGTTTAATTTTGAGTAGGGATTGGTTTGAAAAGTTACACGAGTACTTTGCAACTAATTGATCTCACATGTGGTTTCCACACAATGGTAAACCTAACCAAATCAGAGTAGATTGTGAGAAATTCATGAAGTACACAGTAACTGATTTCGAGGGAAGAAATGAACCTGTAGCTTTCACCAATAACATCATTGGAAATTACTTAGCTGAGTCATTCTTGGGATCCTTTAATTCTGAAAGATCTCCCTTACTGGATAATGTTGTAGTATCTCAGATAGAAAAATTTTCGCAAACAGATGCTTCTAAGTGCATAGATGTAGTTGATAAACTTGTAGATAATTAATTGTTCTAGACTCTTTATTTTGATGGTTCCAAGTCTAAAGATGGTGCAGGTGCTGGATGTATCTTGATTAGCCCACAAGGAGAGAAAACCATGTTAGCCTGCAGGCTTGAATTTCAATGCACTAACAATACTGCAGAATATGAAGCATTGATTCAAGGGTTGTACAAAGCCATTGGCCTTGATGTCAAGTATTTGAAAGTATATGGAGACTCTGAAATAGTTATTAAATAGGTAAGAAACACAATCCATTGTGTGTCTGGGCATCTCAAACATTATCAATCTTTAGCCCAGAATCTTACTTCTCATTTCACTGCTTTTAACATTTCTTCAGTCCCTAGATTACAAAATGCAAGTGTTGATTTACTTGCCAATGTAGCATCTAAGCTTATACCTCTAGAAGAATTTAGTCCAAATATATTTTCTATAGAGGTAGTTTTTAGACCATCCATTCCTGATAATGTAACAAATTGGAGAGTGTTTAATAATGATGCTGATATAATCGATTTCCTTACATCAAAAGGATCTTATGAAGAACAAATCATAGATGAACATGAACATGACTTGAAAATCAATCATAAATAAGCTCAAAACCCAATTCCAAATTTTGTAGTCAAAATGGAAGATCTCTATGATTTGGAAGATAGATTTAAGAAGATTACCAACTCCAAGACTCAAATTTTTACTTTGACATTTGAAGTGGTAAACCTAGGTACAACTGAAAAACCTCAAAATGTCAACCTAGGTCTTGGTTTATCATCCTAAGAAAGGATATCATTCATCAAGTTGTTGAAAACATATAAAGGTGTCTTTTCTTGGGATTATTCAGATCTCAAGACCTATGATACCTATGTAATTCAACATATTATACCAATGACCTCTCTGTTGAAAATAGCAACAAGAAATGATAAAAATAGAATCCAGAATATTCCAATTTTAATTTTTCCTTGAATTAAAATTGTGAATTAAATAATTCATTATGGATTAATTCGTTGGATAAATTCAAGTTAGAAGTCTTTCTGAATTCATGCAACAGTTATCCCTTAAATTAAGGAGATTATCCCTTAATTAAGGAGATAAGATTGAGCTATATTGAGTTGTAATTAGTTAGCTCATTTTACTGAGTTAAGTCCAGTTAAATTAGTTCCAAACTGTTTGAGGAACTACTTGTGAGTTATCAGTCAGTTGATGCATGCATGCACTCAACAAGTGTACTCCAGATAACTGAAGATTCTCTCATCAGAAACTCATGCATGTCTATTTTGAGAAAGACCCAGTTGAGCTAAATGTCAAGGACAAGTTACTATCAGTTGCATGTGTTTTCCTATAAAGGAAACTCATACATGCAGTCAAGGCAAGGTTCCTTGAGGATTGCACAGTTCTGACAATGTGTTAGAGCAGTGTGTGAGAGCACTGTTACACTGGGTGAAGGAGATCATCCCAGAGGTAACTGCACAAGGAAATAGGAGGCTTGGAGGGTAGAGGAGAAGGCTTGTGAGAAGCTTTGATTGCCTGTGAGCATCCAAGAGGATTGTACTGAGAGCTGGCTAGTTGTGAGAGCTGAGGCTTTATGTAATCTTGATGTATTTCCACCTTGTATGATAATACAGATAGTGGGGTTTTTAGCTGAGGCTTTCCCTTGAGTATTCTTTTTTGTTTCATGTGCATTGATTCTTCTTCTGGTTATATGTGTTCAGCTTGATCTTGCTCAAATATTATAAGATTTCGCAAATTGATTGTAGAAGTAGATTAAAGTATTTTGCTTTAGTTATATTGCATTTTCAGGTTAAGCTACAGTCAGAATTTCTACATGGTATCAGAGCTAAGTTTATCGGAGCAGTGAACAGTATACGAAGAAGAGAATTTGAAGTTTGAAATTCAGGGTTGCAGGTGCAAATCAAATTCATCTCATACTTCAAGGTTGGTCAATGGCGTTCTATGGCTTGAGACTCCAATATTCTTTGGAAGGCAACTTGAATTACATAGCATGGAAAGATCGCATGGAGGCTGTATTAGAAGACAACGGCTTGAAGGATTTCATTGATCAAGAAATCCAAAAGCCAGCTTCAACTAATGCACAAGAGTTGGCTGAGTGGAAGAAGTGTGTGGCAAGGGCGAGATGGATCATCCTTGAGGGAGTTTGAGACCATATTGTCTCGAGTCTCCATCACAAGGATACTCCATATTCAATGTGGAAGACATTGAAGGACCTCTACTAGAACAGTAGCGACCAGAGGAAATTGGCACTCAAGGATAAGCTTCAAAGAATCAAGATGGAGAACTATGATACTATTTCCACATATCTGAACAAGCTCACCACTTGCAAAGATGAACTTAGCACTGTGGGAATAACTACTGTTGATGATGATGGTGAGCCTCACTTTCCCTGGCCTTCCAAAGAGATGGAATAGCTACCAGGACTCTGTGAATGAAAGGGAGAAACTACCGGATTGGGAACGAATGTGGTCGGATCTCATGCAGGAGGAGATTAGGAGGAGCGCACGAGATGGTTCTTCATCCAAGGATGATGAAGAAAATCTGGCCTTAGCAAGTAAGGCAAGGAAAGAGAAGGAGAAGGATTTTCATTCCAGATAGAATTCTTCTCATGGAGGGAAGAAGGTTGACAAGTCTAAAGTGAGATGCTTTAATTTTCACGAAATGGGTCATTATGTGACTAATTGCCCATCGAATAAGTCCAAGAAGGGATCCTTGGAAGGATCTGAAGGTGAGGCATTAGCCTCTTAGTTCGAGATGGACTTTACCCTCATCGCATGCATAGTGTCATCAATGATGGGTTGTGGTTAGTATCTTGATAGTGGAGCCTCATTCCACATGACCGACAATAAAAGTTTATTCAGTACCTTGGAGGAGAAAGACCTCAAGATGCGCATAGAGATGGCTGACGATGGGAAGTATAGTGTTTCAGGAGTGGGCATGGTTACTTTTCAGAGGGAGCATGGAGCTCCTATCACCTTGACATATGTGAAGTATGTGCCTGGACTAACGAAGAACTTGGTATCGATCGCGATGTTGGAGGATAAAGGCTATGATGTTGTCTTTAGTAAGGGAAAGGTTTTCCTTAGACACATCACCATAAGACAAGTGAAACAGATCAGTTCACGAGTCAATAACATATATGCTCTTGAGGTTCAAGATGCATGCAAAGCCTTGAGGAGCAAGGCAAATGTTAGAGACTTGGTGGTTGAGAGGGAGAGTAAATTACCTCTCAACATGTAGTCCCAGAAGAAGTCTCAGACAATTGTGGAGGAGCCACAATTGGAGAAGTAGAGAGGAGGCCAAGTGAAGAGATCCACTCATGTAGATACCTCCATTAGGGGGGGATTTCGATCCAAATGGGCAGAGGGATCACATGCAGCCATACCTCTAGGAGTGAGGTGGGGTGATGTGAAGTGATAGTCTCAAGAAGGTTGAAATTGGGCAGGGTCCATTGAGAGGTTTTATCTCATGGATCATACCTTGCTAAGGGAGCCCAAAGTACAGAGTAGCAAGAGGAATCAGTGGGATTGATGCATTTAGAGATCAAAGTGACAAAGGCTAGAGTAGTCATATACTGAAGAGCACAGAGAAGGATTGACTTCAGTGCAGTCATGCAATAGTTATCCCTTAAATTGAGATTATCCCTTATTTAAGGAGATAAGATTGAGTTATATTTGAGTTGTAATTAGTTAGCTCAGTTTACTGAGTTAATGCCAGTTAAATTAGTTTCAAATGATTTGAGGAACTAATTATGAGTTATCAGTCAGTTGATACATGCATGTACTCAACAAGTGTACTCCAGATAACTGAAGATTCTCTCATCAAAAACTCATGCATGTCTATTCTAAGAAAGACCCAATTGAGATCAATTTCAAGGACATGTTACTATCAGTTGCATGTGTTTTCCTATAAAGGAAAATCATCCATGCAGTCAAGGCAAGTGTTTTTGGGAAAACTAGTGTCTATTCAGATCTGCTAGTCCCACTAAGATGGGTAGCTATCTTAGAAACAAACAATTCAAAGTAACTTGTGTTTTCCTTTATGAGAGATAGATGAGAGAGAAGCAGAGAGTACCAACCTTTTTCTTTCTCTTGGCTCCTTGCTTGTTTCCTCTCTCCCTTGATAGAGCTTTCACCACTCCTTTCTCACTTGTCCCACTTCAAAGAACACCTGTAGAGGAAAAGTAACAAAATACCATCAAAGCATAGAGATCTATAACCATAAAAAATGTAGAATCAGATGTACATTCACTATACAAATGCATACACAAATACAAGATTCAGAAATATACAAGTATATGGAGGAAAACTCAAATAACTTTATTGATAGAAGTAGTAGAAGAGAGGATTACAACCCAGCTTTCTGATCCAGAGCCATCCTCCCGGCATGAAAGCCCTCTTCTCCTCATGAAAAGCTAGATCACCCAACAATACAATGCTTCACAGAGAAACCAACAGCACTTCCTTACAAAATACAAAATTCCTAGCCCTCTAGATCTCTAGGATGAGGGATCCATATATAGATATTTGCAGGGGGTGAGTCAGCTTCTGGGATTTTGATTACTGTCATTTCACTGATAGTTCTTGGTTCCACTTGGAGTTTTCATGATCTCTTACTCATCCCTGGGCAAATTCAGAGAGGCAAGTGTCATATGAGCAGTTTCTAGAAGATTCTCTGAGTTTCCACCTAGCAAACTGCCTCTACCATTTGTCTGCTCTCACTCATCACACCCTACGGAAGGGTTTTTAGTATGCATCGCACCCTTTGTGTGTAACAGGTGAGATGCATCGCACCCTCAGCATGGAGCAGTCTGTGTGGTCTACTTTTGACCAGTTCTGAGTAGTTTTTCAAGGAGAACTTCTGGGAAATGATGTAATCAGTTGACCTTGATCCTTTAGGGTATGAAACAAAACTTTTAGGGGTTTAAGAGCCCTTGGTTTATCGACATATGTGATTGGGAATGCAGTGCCCAAATATGTCTATAACAGCAAGGTTTCTTGAGGATTGCACAGTTCTGACAGTGTGTTAGAGCAGTGTGTGAGAGCGGTGTTACACTGGGTGAAGGAGATCATCTTAGAGGTAACTACGCAAGGAAATAGGAGGCTTGGAGGGCAGAGGAGAAGACTTATGAGAAGTTTTGATTGCCTGTGAGCATTTAGGAGGATTATACTAAGAGCTAGCTAGTTGTGAGAGCTAAGGCTTTGTGTAATATTGATGTATTTCCACCTTGTATGATAATACAGATAGTGGGGTTTTTAGCTGAGGCTTTCCCCTGAGTATTCTTATGTGTTTCATGTGCATTGATTCTTCTTCTGGTTATATGTGTTCAGCTTGATCTTACTCAAATCTTTTAAGCTTCTGCAAATTGATTGTAGAAGTAGATTAAAGTATTTTTCTTTAGTTATATTACATTATCAAGTTAATCTACAGTCAGAATTTCTACACTCTAATGAGAAACCAATTCAACAGAAGTTTAGAAAGATTCATCAGAACCTTGAAATCCAAATCAAATCTAAATTAAACAAACTTCTGAAAGCAAAGATAATCTTTCTCATTAGACACTCAAAATGGGTATCAAATATGGTTCCTATCAGGAAACAGAATGGAGATATAAGGATTTGTATTGATTTTAGAAACCTGATTTTAGAGCTTGTCAAAAGGATAACTTTCCTTTGCCTACCATGGAGAAAATATTGCAATCAGTTGCAGGTTCTGAGTTAATGTCTTTTCTAGATGGTTTTTCAGGATACAATTAGATTCTTGTACATCCAAATGATAGATTGAAGAAAACATTCAGGACCAGGTGGGGGACATATGCTTATCAGAAGATGCCTTTTGGACTCATAAATGCAGGTGCTACATTTCAACACGACATGGATATTGCTTTTAAAAAGCCTGATTAATAAATTAGTTGTTATTTACCTAGATGACATCACAATCTACTCTAGGAATAGAAAAAATCATTTGAATGACCTAAAGCATATTTTTGAAAGATGCAAGAAATATGGCATTTCTCTAAATCCAAAAAAGTAAAACTTTTCTTTAAAGAAGGAAAACTCCTCAGATTCATAGTTTCCAAGAAAGGAATTTATATTGATCCTCATAGAATCCAAGAAATTGAAAAGATTCCTCTCCCACATAACAAAAATACCATGCAATCATTCCTAGTCCAGATCAATTTTGTAAAAAGATTTGTTCCAGTTTTTTCACAGATTTTTCTACCTCTTCAATCAATGATAAGAAAGAATGCAGTCTTCAAATGGGGTAAAGATGAAAGAGAGTTATTTGAGTTAATCAAAAAATCCATCATCAATGCTCCTTCTTTAACAACTCCAGACATTCTCAAACCTTTTGTGTTGTACACATTTTCATCTGATACATCATATGTAGCAGTTTTAACACAATTGAACGATCAAAGCATCGAGGCACCTATCTCTTTTTTCAGTGCCAATTTACAGGGTGCTTAGCTAAATTACTCAACTGTTGAGAAATAAGATTTTGTTTTCTTTAAATCCTTGAAGCATTTCAGACCTTTTCTCCTCAAAACTCATACAAAAATAGTATTACCTTACCCTGCAGTAAGGAAATTATTGATTCAAAGAGAAGTGGGAGATAAAAGAGCCAATTGGGTCACTGCACTCCAAGAGTATGATGTAGAAATCAGACCAGCTAAAATTATTAGGGGCCAAGGTTTTTGCAGGATGCTAACTGGAGCTTCCCATTTATCAATAGAAGAATACCAAGGTAATGAGGTGCAAATATCAGAGTTAAACCTCAATGATGCACAATCATAGTATGTTGATTTGAAGTTTTATTTAAAGAATGGATATGCTCCTATGCATCTCAATTAAAAAACAAAGTGTGCTTTAAGGTTGAAATCAAATCAGTATGAATTAATTAATGATTTATTATATAGAAAAAATTATGATTCAGTATTATTAAGATGCCTAGAAAAACCTGAAGTTGAAAAGGTTATGCAGGAGTTACATGATGGACTAGCTGGAGTTCATTTCGGAGGAAACACCACAGCTCACAAAATCCTGCATGCAAGTTATTATTGGCCAACACTATTCAAGGATGCACATGACTAGGTAAGAAAATGCAACACTTGTCAAACTGCAGCTGGAAGAGAAAAGAAACCAGCATTCCCTTTGCAGCCATTCAATATCCAACAACCATTTGAACAATGGGGATTATATATAATTGTTGAGATTGTTCCTAACTCTTCCAAGCAGCACAAGTGCATCCTTACAGCTACTGATTATTTCAAAAAATGGGTAGAATTTATCCACTAAAGGTAGCTAACACAGAAAGCATTACAGACCTCATTGATCAGTACATAATCACCACATTTGGCTTACCCACAGATTTAATTTTTTATAATGCATCTTATTTTTCTGGGAATACTATGGTATAATTTGCCTTAAAAGGAGGTTTCAAATTGAAGTATTCAGCCAATTTTTATCCACAAGGTAATGGATTAGCTGAATCAACAAACAAAAAACTTACCAGAATCATCAAGAGGACTATAGACCAAAATCATAGGAATTGGCACAACACATTGACATTTTCTCTTTGGGCAGATATAATAACACAAAAGGCCTCAATCGGTTCTTCTCCTTTTGCTTTAGTTTATGGAAAAAAAGTAGTTCTCCCCATAAACATATCAATCCCATATCTCGCCCTAGTGCAATTTATTAATGAAAATCCTTCCTCTTCTCTTCAAGCGAGACAATTTTAGATCCTTAAGCTTGAAGAAGAAATAGAAAAAGCTAAAGCTACCCATTCCCATCATCAACAATTAGTCAAAGCCTCTTTTTTATACAACCTCTTCTAGTCATAAAACCTTTGAAGTAGGTGATCTAGTTTTGAAATGGGACAAAGCACATGAGGAAAACACCATGTTCCAAAGACTATGGCTTGGGCCTTTCCAAATCATTGAGAAAATTGGTCCATCAACATTTATTTTACAAGACTTGTCAAATAGGATAGATTCATTTCCCATTAATGGGAAAATTCTGAAGAAAAAAAAAAAAAAAACTAAACTTTCCCTAGAAGATGATCTCATCTAATTTTGTATCATATTATCTTTAAGATTCTTAGGAAAAGGTTAAGTAGTATTTACTTTTGGCTTCTTAAAATAAAGTCTCTGATAATATTTTGATTTTTCTCTTCTATAAATAGGAAAAGTTAAAGAAATAATTAGAAGCATTTGAGTATCAAAGTGAACCTTATTTCTTTGGAAAAACTTGACCTTGCTAAAACACTTATTCTATGAACAAGCTCTTATCTTTATAAAGTATGGATGTTTTGTTATCAGTCAAGAGACAAATCTTTAACCTAGTAAGGACTTTCTACATATGAGTATTTCAAAACTCTATTATTATCATCCAAAACTCTTAAAAAGGGCCAATGATTCACCCCATCTGATAAAATTTTATTTTTTCGGAGTGTAAATCTAAAATATGCAAAACTTAAAAGATAATAAGTCTCAATATGAGCTTGTTTACCATGATCATAGGGGAATAATTAAACTAATATTACCAAAACTGCACATCAAAACAAGGTAATAGCCAATGATTTAATTAATCAAAGGACAAGGGGTCTCATCAAGAACTAGCTTGTTCAGTTTAGTTACAACCAGTGAATGGCATTGTCATTATTAGGCTACCAAGCCTAGAAAATGTCTTTTAAGAAAGTTGAAAAGAAAAATTACATGAAAGGAAAAAACAAGGTCCAAATGAGAAAGCAAAACAAATGAATATCATTTTTAATTTTGAAAATTTCTTTGGATGGGACAATGAATCATTGTTGGTTAAAAGATAACCCTTCCGAGGCTATGAAAATTTGTTGGCAGTAGAGGCTCTATCTATGACAAATGAGTAAACAATAAAAACTAATATGTAGAAGGCACATGCTATATCTCTTTAAATCTTAGTACTGATTTATGTAAACATTTATATTTTTATCACTACAAGAGTAGAATAATTGAGTAAATAGGTTGAGTGAGTGATTATGATTTCAGAGAAATGTTGTTTAGTTTTTAACTCCTGTAATTATTATTCCTATAACTCTTCTAATTTTGAAAGTTTTAGAAATTTCAAAATACCAATCAGAGATAGTTGGTTCTCCCAAGTGAATCACCAATTGTTGTACTATGTAACAAACCCCCCCCCCCATCTATATAAGAGTAATAGTTAATATTTGACATATAAATGGGGACCCTTTTAAAAAAAATTAGCCTTTGAAAATAAATGCTAACTCTACAAATTTGCCTTAAAACACTTAGAAAACAACCCATACTTAAAACTTTCATCACATTTCGCAGTTTTCCATGCGACAATTATAAAAATCTTAAAGAAAATCCCGAAATGCGATATGCGATAAAGCCCCCCGCTACGATTTTCTGATCACAGCACTTTAAGAACATGTGATCGCACTTCGCAAGTCGCAAAATTAATAAAGAATTCCATTGTGTCAACCCTTAAAAATTTGTGAAATGTGATATTGCGATTTTCGCAATCGCATTTCGCATTATCTCTGAGCAACGCTATATTACAATTTTTTAGAGTTGTGATGCGCAAATAAAGCATGAAGGGTGGGAAGTTATTGAGTTTTAATGAAATATTAAGTGGTTTGATAGAGTAATTAATGTTTAGCAACTCGAGGAGAGGAATTGATGTTTCAAGTTATGGCTAGTTAACACTCAAAATCTTCCCACGATTCAAAGTCATTTCAAAGAGCTCTCAACCTTAATTTCCTTCTATTGTGTGCATTGATATATCTCTTTCGTTTCAGACAAGCTTCAAAAGAGATGTCATTACGAAAGGTAATGCAAAAGCAGAAGAAGTGGAGCATTTCAGAGTCTGAGGTTTCATAGATGTCGCCCATATTCGCTAATACAGTTTGCAGTGTTGATGGAGGAGCGACGACATGAGAAGTCATATACAACAAACTTGAAGATGAGCGGCCTAAAATTATTGTCACCTAGGCAACAGCAGACTCAATAAAACCTTCAGGAGTTCAATTCAAAGATGTTGTGTGCTAATTTCTTCACAGAATAGGAGCAAGAGCCAAAATACTCCCATACACGGATATGATTAGATGGGTGGTGGAAAATCTTAATATTGAGGACAAAAAATTCAAAAACTCAAAGATGGTGTTGATGGGATCATTCAAAGCTGAAGACCTGAAGCAAATGTATCATCTTCCTAGCCCTCAAGACATATATGAAAAATCATACCTTGTGAAGCTCTCAAAGCAGAATGAAGAACCCTTCAAGATGATTCAAGGTTGGAGAGTCCTAGAGAACAAATTCAAATATGATAAAACAGGTATGTACCCAGCAGCTTCTTTGGAAAATTCCCATAACTATGCAGCTTCTATGTTATGTAGATTATATGGATTGCCTAATAATACCAAGTTCTCTATAGAATGGGTCCCTTTAATAGATGCGCGTGTCAATTCTCACATAATGAATTGGGCCACTATCCTATCTGATAATCCAGCCACTGCTATATCCGAGTATCGTCAAAAGAGATATACCTCCACAGAGAACCTCCCTCCATTTTATTTTAGTGCCTATATCATGGATGCCATCTATTTTTGTACTAAGTTTACAATCATGGGTTGGAAATGGACTTTGCAAGACCCCTACCCTATCCATCTCACTCAGAAACAGATGTGGGAGTCCCATTTTATTCCCCATTTTTATAAAATATGCCAAGGTGTCATTTTACCATTACATCAACTCATTTTTAATAGTAAAGCCCCCATATTTTCTAAAGAAGCTGCTACAAACCTTCTCGTAGTAGGCAAGTATTTCGCTGAAGAATGGTTTACATATATCAGAGTTTATGGCAGTACAACGGACCCGCATGTACTCCCTTTGTATGTCTCCGACAAGCTACTAGCAAGAGAAATAACTCACCATACTGTGGGTAAAGGCCTAACCAAGACCTTGAAAGATAACAAAAAAAACATTATGGCCACCTTTTCCCATCCGGTGTGGTTCTTTTTCGTTGGAAAACTTCAACCATGCCAACAAAGAGTTACTAAGCCTAGAGAATCTCAAGCTCCATACTCTGCCAAAAAGGCAATTTGACCTAGAGAAGATAGCAAACGATATTACAACTACAGTAAATATCAAGCCCTTTAACCATGAAGCTAATGATTCTGAAGATATTTTACAATCAGCTCAATCATTCAAACAAGAATTCGATTGGGTGAAGGAAAATTTGAATCTTGATGATTTTGAAAAGTTTCAGGAATTCAAAAATCAAAGGCTCGAAACAATTCCATTGCATTTGTTAAGAGCTGAGGACAAACCTAAACCCATTTTAACTATTAATAGCGAAGGACCAAATTCTCGCATAGAATCTCAAGTGAATACCACCGAGTATACAAGGAAAACATAGGATACAGAGAATACAGCAGAATCCAGCAGAAGGTCAGCCGAAAAACAGGTCATAAGTGACCTAACTAAAGATATCGGTCCTGAAATCAAAAGCAGCAATTTGGAGCAGGAATGGGACCAATTCAATAAAAGGCTACAAGATACTCCTAAGACAATAGATGTCTAGGAAACCACAAAATATCATACTCCACTGCAAACTCAGAAAACTTCAGAGTCTGAGCCAATGGATGAGCAAGGGACAAGTTCGTAGAATACATAAATCATTCCTGCATTGCCGACATTTGAAATTATCCTAAAGGTCACAAAAATTCCTCCTTTAGATGTATTCTACGGCTCACTGTATAAGGTTGTAGTGAGAAGACAGAGGAAAATAAGTAGAGTGGTAACACCCGAGATCCCACTAGGGAATGAGCCGATGGATATAGTCTGGAGGGATATTCCTTCCAAATCGGTTGAAAATGTGACCAGACTGTCGAAATTTATAGGGGCATATGCTACTGCCACCATGGATAAAGCCACTGAGGTATCTATTCTGTTAAGGGAGAGGGAAGAAAAGATAGTGCAACTCAAGCAACAGTGTGAAATTGAGAAAGAAAATGTGAACAAGTAGGCCAATTGCAGCAGAATATGGAAGTATTAAAGATAAGCCATGAAGCAGACATCTCTGCGAAGAACATGCAAATCCAAGAGTTGCAAGAAGCCATGGATAAATATAAATATGTCCCTACTGTCAATGAATTCATCAAAGAGGCATTAGAGCTGAAGTCCCTTCTATCAAAACAGCAAGATCTATTCTGCCAAAGAATGTCTCATGTCACCCCTTATCTGATTACCAATGATCAATTAACAGATAAGGCGATTGATCAGAGAACTAAATTTAATGATTTAAATACAAAGATATCTGAATACATTGAATGGAAATAAATTGAAGAAGGAAGGAGCGCTAATCTCACCAAGACTGAAGAGACACATAAGGACATTTTATTAATAGATTGGGATGCGCGGATCAAGCAAGTTGAATTGGTAGTGGCAAGAGTAGTAGAAGTGGAAAAGAACATATTAAAGGTGGTAAATCATACTTTTCACACCACCAACTTGATGAAAGAAGGTAACCCAAAGTCGCTGTCAGATTTGAATGACTTGGATAAAAATAGGAAGTCAAAGATGAAAATCCAAAGGGAGGCGATTACAAAGTTATCAAAGATGAACTGGGAGGCATATTAGCAATTCCTTGTCAAACCTCACAGCCAAATCATGACGCTCAATTGTTCACTCCACTCAATGCAAAGGATTTTGCCACCACTAGCAGATGCCATTTTCGCATGACAAGTTAGAACACAATTCGGGGCACCTCCTCAAGTGAAATCGATGTCTGATATATGCGATGTAAAGGAGAAGCTGGCAAACAGCAAGTCATATTTATAACGTTTGCTCATTAAATCACTTTTATTTTTAGACTTAGTTGCTAGTTAAGAGGAATGTTGTTTGAAACCTCCTCAAATATTTTGTATAATCTGTTTTTGAACTTTAGTTAGATAGTATTTATACCCTTCTCATGCATTTAGAGAAGGGTCCATAATTTTATCAAAAACATTTGCAAAGAATTCACTTTTGTAAGTTTTTGAATGCCTTGATGAAATTATGGAACATGGTCATTTCTTTTGAATATCATACTACTTTCCTTCATTGATGCACTATTGTATGCTTTGGAGAATAATTTAATTAGAAGAAAGGAGTTGATCTATGTCACTAGTTAAATGAGCAGGACCTCACACATATGGTACTTTTATCTTATGATCAGTTATGTTTTGTTACATTAGTGATAACATTTCGTTTTCATGAATTATATATGGAATATGTTCTTTCTGTTATATGCTAATTGCACTATTGTATGATTCCTAGCTTAAAGTATTTATTTTCATATATGATCATTAGATATATGCGATATAGTTTATACATTTCTTTGACTAACTATTTAGTCAAAGAAATTATCTTTACATGTTATCATCTCTGTTTAACACGTGAATGATATTTATTACCACATACCAAACAAATATCTTTTTAGATCGCATATCACACAAAATACCCCGGGTTTATATTAGATTAAGTTAGCTAGAGATTTTCATGTCAGAATAGGGCATTTTAGTTATCATTATTCTTATTCCAAACACTTGAAAAACCACCCATTCTCATTTTAAAACCCACATTGGGAAAATTATCCCATCACCCCGAGTGGGAGCCACCATACCAAATGGAAAAGGAGTTGCCTTTAACGTCCGAACCGGGTGATTATCCCCCATGTTGGAGCAACAGAAATATGAGGCTTCAACATAACCTTAACTACCATTGATGGATCCGGTACCTATTTTCTTGTAAACGGAGATCGATTGCATCTCTACCACCAGCCACTCACAAGGGAGTCTTTTTACCATGAGATAAGTAATGATTCTAATTTCCAATTCATAACTGACTAGGGAGGTAACCCAGCAGCTACATCTCCTTGAAATCTAAAGGAAATCTTTGCATTTTGTAGGTAATGTATATATTTTTTTTATGAAATTTGGTTAAGTCTTTTTCTTTTTTTCTTTTTAGTAGTAATAAACTAAGGGAAGAAAGATAGTTGATTCTACAACAACTTGTTGATTCTATTATAGTGTTGTTTCGAGATCAGAGTGTCATTCCCCTAGGTACAAATATTGTCCCTTATAGTACAACTTTCTATTACTTTGTCAATGCTTCCTTATCACATTTGTTGTTCCTTTACAAAATAGTTATTGTTACTTTGGTTACAGTCATTTTTTTCTTGATCGCAATTCTCATTTCCATGGTAACTATTGTTGTTCTGGCAATCACAATGGTTGTCATTCCCTTTATCACAATTGTTGTCCTTTGGATATAGTTTTTGTTTTTATTGTGGTTGTGGTTCCTATTGTCACATCTGTTGTCCCTTTGGCTACAACTATCATTCATCTCAACATAGATTGTTGTTTCATTATTTTTTGTTCCATTAGGATGCAATTGTTGTTCCTTCAATCTCAGTGGTTGTTCTCTCATGCCATAGTTGTTTTTCCGGTTATCACAGTTGTTGTTCCCTTCGGTATAGTCGATGTTATTTTTCGGCATGACTTGTTGTTCTAATAAATATTGTTTCCTTTTTAATAGTCGTCACTCATTATCACAGTTGTTGTTTCTCTATAACAGCCATTGTTATCTTTCATAGTAGCTATTGTTCCCTTTGCACACAGCTATTATTCCTTTGTGTACAACCATTACTTCCATATGCGATTTTCTTTGCGTTTTGAAGCATTTTTATTTTACTTATCATGGTGATAAACATGTCATTTCACTCATTACCTTACGAAGAATATTTTATTTGAAAAATCCTATCAAAATATAATTTTTTTGCAAATCCTGATTTTTGAAAGTAACATAAATTGTTCATGATCTATTATTACCACATAAGTATTTTTTGTTTTTCTCCATAATAAGTGGTGATTTTCTTCAAACATAAATTTATGGGAAAGAAAAAGACACTTTAAAATTGAAAATTTGTTACAATACTTCTTATAACATCCCTAACTCTTAAGGAGTTGATAAGCCACCCTGTTCTTTAACTTTTCATTAATCTTAAAAAAAAAAAAAAAAAAAAAAAAAAAAAACTATCAAAATATAGAAATTCAGATTACATTTTCTCTTATAAGGATAGGAGGTCTCATAACGAGCTGACCGACCATGATCATAAGACTTAACACAGTGACATTCCCATTATGGTTACCAAGCCAGGGTAATGGCCTTTGACATTTTAGTCACAGGACAAGAGGTCTCATTACGAGCCAGCTTGTTCACTTTGTTAAGATTTGGTGAGAGGCATTGTTACTAACTGGTTATCACACCAGAAAAATGGAATTTGGAGAAAATATCTATAATAAACTTATGAATTTTTAGTAAACAAGATATTGGCATATCAAGCGGTTAAAAGGCAACCTTGTTGAGGTTATGGGCACCTGTTGTTATAAAGATATTTGGGCACTGCAACCCCAATCACATATGTCGATAAACCAAGGGCTCTTAAACCCCTAAAAGTGTTGTTTCACACCCTAAAGGATCAAGGTCAACTGATTACATAATTTCCCAAAAGTTATCCCTGAAAAACCACTCAGAACTGGTCAAAACTGGACCATACAAATTGCTCCATGCTGAGGATGCGATGCATACTGACTGTAACACTTGCCAGGTGCAATGCATACTGAAAGAGCCTTCTGTAGGGTGTGATGGGTGAGAGTAGCCAAATGGAAGAGACATTTTGCTAAATGGAAACCCAGAGAATCTTCTAGAAACTTCTCATATGACACTTGCTTCTCTGAATTCGCCCAGGGATGAGTAAGAGATCATGAAATCTCCAAGTGGAACCAAGAAATATCAGTGAAATGACACTAATCAAAAACCTAGAAGCTGACTCACCCCTCTGCAAATATCTATAAATGGATCCCTCATCCCAGAGATCCAGGGGTTGGAATTTTGTAATTTGTAAGGAAGTGTTGTTGGTTTCTCTTTGAGACATCGTATTGTTGGGTGATCTTGCTTTTCATGAGGTGAAGAGGGCTTTCATGCTGGGAGGATGATGCTGGATCAGACAGCTGGGTTGTAATCCTCTCTTCTACTTCTACTATCAATAAAGTTATTTGAGTTTTCCTCCATATACTTGTGTACTTGTAAATCTTGTGATGGTGAATGCAATTGTATGGTTAATGTACTTTTGATTCTGCATTGTTTATGGTATTATAGATCTCTATGCTTTGATGGTATTTTGTTGCTTTGCCTCTACAGGTGATCTTTAAAGCGAGACAAGTGAGAAAGGAGTGGCAAACTCTATCAAAGGAGAGAGGAAACAAGCAAGGAGCCAAGCGAAAGATTGAGGTTGGTGCTCTCTGCTTCTCTCTTATCTATCATCCATAAAGGAAAACACAAGTTACTTTGAATTGTTTGTTTCTAAGATAGCTACCCGTCTTAGTGGGACTAGCAGATCAAATAGACACTAGTTTTCCCAGAAACAAAATGGTGACTCCGCTAGGGAGCGAATATTTTGTTTGTTTGTTACTGTTGTTTGCTTTATAAACTACAGACGGAGCCTAAAGTTAAGCCAGCTAGCCTTCGAGCTACACTTTCTATGCAAGTGCAAAGTAAATCAACGCTACTTCAGTCAATCTCTGGGTTGGTTTATGAACTGAACATCTGACTTGCAAACATCCTAAGTGCCCTGGTGGTAGCTCAATAACCTCATAATATCATACCCCTATACTTTGTTGTTACTATCCATCATAAGCTCAACCTAAATCACTGAACTTAGCTACAAATTGTGAGTGAAAACCAAGCTCAGTTTCATTCCCTGGTCCATCGCACTGTCTCTAACCGGCAGTCTGGATGCATCGCACCTCCCGTGTGTTGCAGGTGAGATGCATCTCTATTTCCCTTAAGGACAGGTGCGATGATTGAATGAGACTGTTTCCCACTCTGGAATTTGGTTTTTTCTTCATTGTTTTCAGCTCCATTCAGTAGTTTTGCTGCCTATGATCAGTATACAATTGTTGAAGCCTTCTTCCTTCACATTATTTAGCCTCCATTGATCAGGAATTGTGAATGTTTTTTTATGTATTTTTTATCATTTACAGTCCTCCTTTGCAAATAGTAACTTAATCGAATTGTCGTCTTTTGATTCAAAAGTGTCACAACTGTCATTGTGAATCAAAAAGAAGAGTGTCATAAAGTCTTCCTCTTCTAGATAGTCGATTGTACTTTTACCATTGTATTTGATTTGAATTGTCAGTATTTGAAGTGTCAAAAGAAGTTTTCCATTCGAAATTTAAAGTGTCATCTTAGTCTTCCTTTCATTTTGAAAAGAAATTGTTGAAGTGTCGCTTTGAAAAAAAAGTAGTTCAGATCTGTACTTAGTTTTCTTTTTTGACATTCTCACATTAAGGAAACGGGAAAAACAAATACATGCATGTGAATTTTCATTTAGACTGCATGCGGAAATTGATTTAGGAAAAGTGCATTAAGTGTGTGCTCTCTGCTTTTTGTTGAAAGAATCGTACTCTTATTTCCTTAGTAGCTAGGATTTTCATTGCTAAAAGAAAACAAACAACTGTTTATCATTTTAGATTGCATATTTAGGAATTTTACATCTACATCATGTGGTGAACCTTGAAAGGCAAACTTCTTAAAAAAGATCAACTATAAAATAAACCTCAATGAACATAAAAATGCTTTGGAACCTAATGCACAACATCTAGAAGTCTAGGCTAGAGACGTATTCCGGCGTCATAAAGCCTGGTAACTATCGTTTTCATCGAAGGTTGGGTGATTCCTCCTCTTTGATACAACAAGTGACAGTACGAACTTGTGCTCCCTGTACCATCAAGTATATATTGGGAGACCACAATAGGCTGATATCCTTTATCCTTAGGAAGCCATGTCTGCCACCCTATCGATCGCAATGCACTGAACACAGCATTCGGGAAGATTGACTACCGTACGTAAAGTCCTTGGCAATTTCTCTTTAATTTACCACCAAAGTGTATATTTCAGTTTTGCGATTGGTTTCCAGAGTAGTCACTTTCGTTCCTTTTCGACTCCTTAAAAGAAAAGGTCCATCTGAGCACTTGTCACTTCAGGCTCATTAAAAATCAAAGGCTACTAGAGTCACCTTTAGCTTTTTCTTGACTCTTAAAAATTGAAAAAGCAAGTTGTGTCAATGTGTCATAAAATTTATTTAATTCGGAATAACATCCCTGTTCCCTCATTGATCTTAGGTTGAGATAATGGAGTCCACCAATCAAGGATTTCCCCTTGGAGGGAATCCTAGTCCTTTCTCTTCTTAGGGAGATATTAGTGCTCCATACATGGCTACATTGTCCCTTCCAGGAATCACAATTGGCCTGCCGATATGGCTATTCTCAACCTCTGTCGTTCAAAACACCGTAATTCCTCAATAATCGAATCAGAAACCAGATGATACTGGAGTTTCTCCCTCACCTTCTACTTCGTTTGTTTCTCCCTCTCCTTCTTCCTCTTCACTTGGTGAAGATAGTGATATTAAAAACCAAGTAACTGAGAAGAAGAAGAAGCAGTCAGTCAAGCAAGGGGGCAACCATGCATCGTCCAGTGAAAATTCGCACACTGTACCTTCCAAACCCAAATCTCCATGCATAATTTGCAAAGGAAACCACTTTCAGTGAGATTTCCCTTGCATTTCATAGATCTTGAGAGACTGGTCTCCCTGCTTGCACCATCTGGTGTCATCAACCTTTGTCGATCATGTTGAGAACTCACCATCGACTAGTGGAAGTGAAGTCAATGGACAAAAAGGAAGATCTAGATTTCCTTGTAGGTTGTGTGAAGGCAATCATGCCCTCCACCGTTGTCCTTTTCTGGACGAAGCTAAAAGTGTCTTGGATAACCATCCTGCTTCACCGCAGTGACTTCCACCTAGATACAAGAAACTCTTGCCAAGTCCATCGCTAGTTGAAAATCCGACTGACATACCTTAGTTGTCAATCGAAATGGTTATCATTGAAGATAAACCCTCTGAGTCCACACCAGACCAAATTCAACAGGTCGAGATGGCAGTCAACCCAGTCTTACCTTCAGAAGGTCCAACTTCAGATGATATGATCTCCAAAGAGAATGAGAATGACACCATTCAAATTCTTTTTGTTAACACAGAGTTTGATGAACATGGGGGAAATCTACCCATTCCTTTAACACAGGAGGGAAGTTCCCCATTTCGAGAGATTCATTCGGCCATTTATTCAGTCCCTCCAAGCAATCTAGTCGTTTCTTTTGATTGGAATCTACTAACGGGACCCCGCCTTGCATCTAATGTACCATTCAGAATCATAGTACAAGTTTACAAAATGATCATGTCTAGCACTATCATAGATGAAGGGGCTTCCATGAGTATCCTTTCCTCAACTGTTTGGAAAGCATTTGGTTCACCATCGCTTCTGCCTGAGAATCGAAATTTGTCAGGCTTCAATAAAGGAACCAGTCGACCGTTAGGGATCCTTACAAATTTGCATATAACTTTGAGAAGGAAAACCGTTCATTTGAATGTGATGGTAGTCCAAGGGCCACTAAATTACAATCTACTCCTTAGGCGTGACTATGTTTACAGCATGGGAGTTATTGTTTCCTCACTCTTTCGGGTGATGTGTTTCCCGCATGAAGGCAGAATGGTGCAACTTGTCGACCAGTTTTCATTTTCCGGTTCAAACACGACTACGAGTCAAATGCCATCCCTAAATGGTCTCTTTGTGCAAGGAATGTCTCTTCAACCTCCAGTTCATCCACCTAATTACCGCGAGTGATTCGATGAATTTAACGAAGCTTAGGGGGCATGCACCCCGGTCTACTTTAGTAGGCGAACCTAGATGAAAAAACAGATTTCCTTTTAGGTTATATGACCAATCTGAAGTGCCATTTTTGTGTAGGATATGGGATCAGTCTGGAACAGGATCTCCTCGCACGTTATGTGGTTGGAAGCTCACACCATTCACCTTTGTCTATTTCGATGGAAAAAGCCGAGGAATTGTTTTGTCTGCTCCGCAGACGAAATGATCTTGCTTAAATGCAGGAACTTCCATAAGGGAACTAGAAATTCTAGTTTTCTCAACACTTGGGGGCATGCAAACCTTTTTTACGCAAGTGAAAAGCGACCAGCGTAACTCTAACATCGTAGTATTTTAGCCTAACTTTTAGTTCAACTGCTTAGGTTAGGTGATTGGTCTGATCCACCATTCACCTTTGTCGGCGGCCCTGGCAAAGCAAAGGAGACATTTTTTTCTAAAACTATCCTACCTAACCTCAGTAGTTCATTAACTCTTAGTGTAGTTAGTTCTGTAGTTGGTCGTTTCCAGCCTGCATACAAAAGGCGATGAGCAAAGTTTCGCATGGGGCAAGCTCACTAAAAAATGAACCTACTAATAAGAGACATCTTTAAAAGACGACTGGCACAAGCAATGTTACCATAGGGTTGAAGCTCGTTAAAAAATAAACCTGTCACGAGCAGTGTTACCACAGGGTTCAAGCTCGTTAAAAAATAAACCCGCCACTGAGCATAGTTTTTAAAGATTCAAGATCATTAAAAAATGAATCCACCCTCGGTAAATAACCTTTGTGATCATGTTGCTATCAGCGTTTTGAGCCTTGGTCGTATTCTTACCGTCACCTCCACTCTTTTAGTCGATCATACACCTCCACTTGATTGTTTACCCTTATGAGGAACGGCTGCGACAAGTGATTCTATTAGCCACCCTCATTACACTGCTGTGTTTGAGAAGTTCCAAACTTACCTGGAACCAATTGCTACCTGAAAATACCACTCGTTCCTCAAAGACGAGTCTCTTTTAAGCTCTTTTTAGACTCGTAAAATCTGAAAAGATTGTCGAGCTACTGGCCTTTCCAGCTCGTTAAAGTAAATGGAAGTACCATCCCTCCTCTACATTTTAATCTTTTTGGACCTGAGGGATCATTACATAAAAAGATCGAGCGCTTTTCTTGTTCGGCTCGCTAAAACTATTGAAAAGTCATCCCTTTCATATTATTTTATACTTTTTCAGACTTAAGGGATTATCCCACGAAAAAGGACTACTAGAGTTTCCTTTCCATCTCTTTTCAAACTCTCTAAACATTAAAAGGACCGAGCTATCTTTTTCATTAAACTCGTTAAAACAATAGCGACAAACTTGTCCACCCGAACAAGAGCGAGTTTCACTGTCGCTAGGCTCGCTAAAACATAGCGACAGGTTTGCCCAAAGGGAAAATTATAGAACAAGCATATGTTATCCTCCTCAAGCTTGACAAAAATAAAGAGGTACTAGTCAACAATGACTGGGGAAAAAGGGGAGAAAACTTGAAAAACTTCATTGGTAGCAGGTTGCTCTTGAACATAACACTTTCACTCCATCACCATGATCAAGCCGGGTTGGTTTATTCCATTCACCATCACCATTGGTCCTCTGTACCATCCATGGGGTTAATGCTACCGATCCATCTCAGTGTCGCCAATACGTTCAAGAGAAGTCACTCAGAGAATTCACCAACCCAGCTAACGCCTCATCCACTGCAATGCCTTCACTCTTTATTTTTCATGACCACCATTCCTGAACCTTGTATCATTAGATCGTTTTCACCTCCAGAAAATCATTTGCTTCGTTTCGTGTCGTAGATGTGGGATTCATTAAGGTCCTCCTACGACAGGTCACTTCTTGTCGACATCAGCTCATTATCCAAGAATTTGACTTAGAAACAACCCTTTCAGTACTTTGAAGCTTGCATGCCTCAATGGCAAGTTTCTCACTTCCGGCGACAGGTTTACATCAATGGCCTTCGACCGAAAGATTTTGCGTGGTGTTTGACATCAGATCCTACATTCACACCATGTGAATTTTACTGTAGTACCTTGAGGGTCATTATCATTATCAGTGATCCCTCTCGTGCCTGTTAACAGCTTACATCATTGGTTGGTAATTAGGTGATGTCTTTCCATGTTTGACTTCAGGACATCTTTTCACATGGATCGACTTGTACATCGGGCGAAGGTTGAACGAGTTTGAAGACCCCAGATCTAGTTTCATCCATCCAGGCTGTGACATATTCAGGAAAATAAAGACATCAAATGTAATCCATAGCTACACAGTTGATCATCTAAGCTAAAGGATGATGGCTCTACAGGAATCACCAGTCTGCAACAGCAAACGATTATCTGTCCTATGTACATGAAAATGAATTTATAAAGCTGAGCATGGGAATGCCCACCTCAGCTAGATCATGAAAATAATATGAAGATAATGTATTGTATTGTATTTTATACAGGTCACCTTCCAGTTCGAAAAACCTCGGATCCTCATGATAAAGCATTTCACCAGACATCAGAAGATTTACAACCTCACGCTTTAGGAGGCAACTGTTATAGACATATTTGGGCACTGCAAACCCAATCACATATGTCGATAAACCAAGGGCTCTTAAACCCCTAAAAGTGTTGTTTCACACCCTAAAGGATCAAGGTCAACTAATTACATCATTTCCCAGAAGTTCTCCCTGAAAAACCACTCAGAACTGGTCAAAACTGGACCATACAGACTGCTCCATGCTGAGGGTGCGATGCATACTGACTGTAACACTGGCTAGGTGTAATGCATACTAAAAGAGCCTTCTATAGGGTGTGATGGGCGAGAGTAGACAAATGGCAGAGACAGTTTGCTAAGTGGAAACCCAGAGAATCTTCTAGAAACTTCTCATATGACACTTGCCTCTCTGAATTCGCCCAAGGATGAGTAAGAGATCATGAAATCTCCAAGTGGAACCAAGAACTATCAGTGAAATGACACTAATCAAAAACCCAGAAGCTGACTCACCCCTCTGCAAATATCTATAAATGGATCCCTCATCCCAGAGATCCAGGGGCTGGAATTTTGTAATTTGTAAGGAAGTGTTGTTGGTTTCTCTTTGAGACATTGTATTGTTGGGTGATCTTGCTTTTCATGAGGTGAAGAGGGCTTTCATGCTGGGAGGATGATGTTGGATCAGACAGTTGGGTTGTAATCCTCTATTCTACTTCTACTATCAATAAAGTTATTTGAGTTTTCCTCCATATACTTGTGTATTTGTAAATCTTGTGATGGTGAATGCAATTGTATGGTTAATGTACTTCTGATTCTGCATTGTTTATGGTATTACAGATCTCTATGCTTTGATGGTATTTTGTTGCTTTGCCTCTACAGGTGATCTTTAAAATGGGACAAGTGAGAAAGGAGTGGAAAAATCTATCAAAGAAAAGAGGAAACAAGCAAGAAGCCAAGCGAAAGATCGAGGTCGGGCTCTCTGCTTCTCTCTTATCTATCATCAATAAAGGAAAACACAAGTTACTTTGAATTGATTGTTTCTAAGATAGCTACCCATCTTAGTGGGACTAGCAGATCAAATAGACACTAGTTTTCTCAGAAACACTTGCTAGCAGCAAAGGCTTTGCCTGTGGTATTGAAGTATAATTGGGATTCCCATATCAACATTGTGTCATTTTGACTTCCTTTCTTTTAATCAAGGAGGAATCACCACCACCTATATGGAAATCATTTTTAAACACTAAGGTGGTAAATCTTAAATTATATGAATAGATCTTTATCTTAGGCATCGGGAATGCATATATTTTATATATAAAGGAACTTTTTTAAATCTACTCTATCTTTCTTCTTCAAAGGTAATTTTCCCATGCATGTTGTTTTATCCATGATTTATTCTTTTCTTACGTATGCTTTCAATCCCACAAAGATATTTGTACGATAGCTTATCTTTGTATTAAGTATGCCTTATCATTAAACCAAGTGTTCTCGTGTGATTTGACCACCCTCCATTACAGTGATTAAGTGTATTAATGTAATGACTGAGTTTCCTTCTTACCTAATGTCACAGTCGACCTTTTTCTCATTAGGGGGGAAAGAAACATCGCATGCATGATATGACTGGCACACTTCACAAAAATGGTTAATTATTGCAATAATATTCTTCCCATATGTTATGTTGAAGTTTTCTTTGTATACAACTGGTGAACATTTTCTTGAGAAACAATAGGTACAGGTATGGGTCACCAGTCAATTCAAAGCGAACCACCTCAACTTCAGGTTACCAAACAATCTCAGAGAATTTTGGAGCAGGTAGGATGGACCGAATATTTTTCTCGGCTGCAAGGATTCGATAACTCTGTTGCTCTAGAGTTTTTACATAATTTAAGTAATGGAGTAATGGAAGTCAGAGAAAGAAAGATAATAGTCAACGAGACAATTCTGGCAGAAGTTACAGGTCTTTCCACAAAAGGAGAAAGATCGGTAGACAGGCATACTAGACTATAGAGTTCTATGTTGTTGTTTATGGATCTTGGTGAGGAATTGGTCCAAAAAGGCAAAGGCTATCACCCTTCTTTCTCCATAGAACCATGGAGGGAGTTAGCGGAGATAGTGCAGAGGTATATTACATGCGATCACCACTACGACGTATTAATAACTCGACACTTGAAGTTGTTGGTAGTGTTGAAACAAAATGTAACCATAAACTTACCTTTATTTCTAAAATCCCTTTTGCATGAAGTAGCTACTAGAATTGGTAAGGAAAGGACCAAAATTATGTGGTCAACCATCACTGTATTATATGGTTGATAGTTATCAGACAGTTAAATCAATTACTGATAACTTGGAATAATTTTGTCAAAAATAATGAGTTTTCATCCCAAATTGAAACACATATTACAGAACCTGAGCAACCAAAAGCTGAGAGGGTCATGCAGGAACAAGTTTAGACCTCAGTACCATAAAATTTAACTAGGGCTGAGAAGAGATTAGCATCTCTTCTAGTATCCCTACATGTTAAGTGAAAACGTTATGATAGACTGCTTAAACCAAGACAATTCAAAGACTCTAGAAAACAACCGCTATAGGAGAAGATATTCCAAGAATCCCCTGAAGCCCAAGAGGTGCAACAAGGTAATTCACCCGAAATCCATGAAGACGAGATAGCCCGAGTGTTGGAGAATATGGGAACCCTTTTCAATTCTGAGGAGGACAGGGTTGTTCAGAGTATCTGCTTGAACAAAATCCTACCCCCAATTTTTTAGCCTTTGCTCCTACTTCCAATGATACTGAGATATTGCAGTCCTCAGAGGACCCTGAGAACCCCTCTTGTCAGGAACAATTAGGAGAATCCATCAAAAAATTTAAACAACTAGACTCTCAACTTGAAGGGAAAGTTCTATCATCTCCCGAACATCAGGTGATGAGAAATGACCCAATTGATACAGTTCAATTCAATAAGGACCGTATAGGCTCTGAAATATTTCTTGTTGATGAAAAAATCACAACCGAGGAACCTGAAAATGTTGTTATTGTTCCCTGTACATCTATCGCACAAATTGAAAATCCTGCTGGAAGAACATAAAGAAGAACCAACCAAGAAATAAGGTTGTTAAAACAAGAAAATCAGAAATTATGAAATAAAGTGGAACAACTAAGAAAATGGTTAAAAAACAATAGAAGATGTCATAAGAAGAAACAGAAAAGTACGACAGCTGAAATCGAAATAGAAAGTTTCCTTAATTCTGTGGAGACACAAACAGAAGAAATCCTTACTGTTTCCACAGAAACCAAAACAGACCTCAGCTCTACCAAGATTACAGTTGAAGTAGCCAGCCAAATGGAATCATTGATTTCCATTAATAGGGATACATAAATGGAAGTTATACCTCTATATACCCCATTTATTATGGATGTTACTATCCAAGTGTTGAATAAAAGACTGTAGGAACAACAACAGATTATGAGTTGGTACTGAGGAGAAGTGATACCTTGGAAGGAACACCAAGATTTATTACAGAAGTTTAAAGCATTATCCATCACTGAGGATGAGAATTATGCTAAGCTCATGGAAGCAAAGAAGAAGATAAAAATGGTGCATGGCCAACTTCAGAAAGATTTAGAACAAATCGAGGAGGTTTGCTCCATTTACTCTAATGCTTTTTCTTGTAGGTGCCCAACAAATAATTATGCTTTGTTCATACTTGAACGATATCTATTGCTTAAAATTAAATTTGTCATGTCCTAAAAACCCTTTGATTTTAATACTGTCTCTAATTTCATTAAATATTTTCAATAGCAAGAAGAGCATGTAAAATACTTTTTGTACAAACTATACATGCAGAATTTTTTCTTAGAGGACCAGAGGGATGAAAATCTTAGCCCTTTTATTGGCGATGTACAATTCGAGGCCTTTATCTCTTTTTCTAAAAATCAAATTAAGTGGTCAAAATCTCATGACATATAGCTATAAAGGGAAAATGGCCTCGACTTGTGGGTCATACAGGAACCAAGGAGCCCTTTGCACACCGTCATTACGCATAAAACGTTTATGGAACAGTCAGGGGTTGTTCCTGCTCTTGGACCTATGCATAATGATGTTCTTCATGCTGGTTTGGAATTATTTGAGGAAATCAAAATAGAAGCCCTCCGTGTAGCCAAACAATGATGGAAGATGTCCTCCAGCGAGGTGAAAAATAGGGAACCATTCAATTACCAAAATTTTCAGGCAAAAACCAGTAGAGTGCAAGAGTATGCTCATTTGGTCTTGTCTGAAGGACCTAAATGGATTGGTTGCAGGTATAGATGCCCTATCATCTGGTACACTCCAGATGTTTACAAGCCTGAGTATGAGCTCTCTGAAAAAGATAAAACTATGGCCTTCAAGGAAATCCAAAAGAGAAATGGATTTCAGTATTATGGTGAAGAATCTTACCCAACTTATTCCTTAACACTTCTACATGTTAATCATCTCTTTGCATGAGGATATGCAAAAAGGTAAGCTAGGGGGTGATGTTGGGCCATAGAAATGGTATGTTTCTTCCCTTTATTTCCTTAGTTAATAATCTACTTTTTAAGATTTTTACCTTTAGTTTATGATAATTCGAGAGGTAGAAGTTCTAGAAGAGAAGTTAATAGTATCTTAGTTAATTTAGATATTTAAGATATCAAAAAGCTATAATCTGAGTTAATTTATGTGCAGAAAGATCTGTTGAATGATTGTTGTTCCCTTGGATTGTTGAAGAGAACTCAAGCACGGATAGGTCGTTGGCCTAATTTTGGCATGTTGATTGAAGATCTGTACCTACTCATGCAAAATAGTCAAAGAAAATATATCATTCGCTATTTTGAAAGATTTTATGGTTTAATGAGCAATCCTGAGAATCTTTTGATTCTCTGGATGGCTCCATCATAAGAATTACATTGTAATATATATAACCAGGGAAAATTTTAGGGGCTAATATTCGCAGGTGGGCCAATTTTACATGCTTTTTACAAACAAACAAAAAGTTCGCTAATTTCCTTTTTTTCTAAAAATAATTTGCCCAAATTTTATAGTATAAAATTATTTCACCATAAAAATCGCCAAAATTTTATATAGAAACTGTATAAAATTATTAGAAATTTGAATAATTTTACAATAATATTGTCAAAAAATTTATGGATTTCATATGATGGATTACGAGATTCGCCAAGGTTTCTAAAATTAAAGATAAATTTCCATCCCTAAACTTTTCCCTGTATATAACTTCAGTAAAAAATACTGGAGATGATTATTACTTTTCATTCACTGTAAAACGTGAACAACAGAACTACTTCAAGGTTCTACAGACTTTTTTGTAACTCATTTTGACATGTTATATTGAGTTTTTCTAAGGAAATTACTTCTGGTGACCTTGGGCCTACTCACTCGAATAGATGTTGTCTTCCTTGTATTAATATTAATTGTTCTTTTCTGCATTGAATGATTGTTTCACTATTACTATTTGTTCATTTTTGTATTGAACAATTGTTGTGCTTCTTGTAAATTGTGATATTTGCGACTTTGTTGTGTGAATTCCTAAATTTGCTGATTAGTTGGGTGGTTTAGCTATATGCATGCTTAAGGTTTATTATTCGATTTAATGATTTTTTCCTGTGTAACAATCTAGCTATGTGAAATTCTAGAATTACCTTATAACAAAATGATTTACCATTTATTGTTAGCATTTGTGAGTACTTGTAGTAATTAGTAAATTCCCTTTGGAAATCATTATATATTATGATGCTTTGATTTGTAATAAGGAATAGTGGTTTGAGAGAACTTAACATCTACTTTCAAGATAGTTTATGATTTTTGTATAAGCAATCTGCTCCTGTTATCATCTGATAATATTTAGTCTTCTCTACAACAATTCTTCTTTAGCCTCTAAATTATAGTAGTCTTACATATGCTTTCGTAATTTAAAGTGTTATCCCTACATAGACTGTGTCAAAAACCTTGCAATAAAAAGAAGAACCTTAGGTTGATAGATTAATGGAGAGAGGATTGAGTTGATTCCTTAGGAACAACTTAGTACCCAACACAAATCTGCCTCATCCTTTAAGGCTAGCTCACCCATCCAGTCCAAAACATTGATTAATCTTCAATCCATTGTTAATGCCATGAATGAAAATTCAAGAGGCTCAACTCCCCCATTTCTTCTAACTTTTTAGATCTTCAACTACAATGTGCAGAATTGTCTTGTAGGGATACTTTGCAACTGATTGGTCCCACTTATGGCTTCCCTACAAAGCTAAGAAAAACTAGATCAAATTCAGTAGCGAACCCTATGTGAAGCATATAGTCACTAATCTAGAAGATCCAAATGAACCAATTAGTTTTGCTCAGGAAGAGTTGGGAATGTACTTTCTAGAGATGAGCATTGGGTGTTACAAAGCTATGTCATCACATATCCCACCTAACACACAACTTGAACTCCTTCCTTGCCCTCAAGTTGATGCTAATGAACCTTGTAACATAGATCTAAATACTTTTAACATAGATGTAGGTAGTAATGAAATTTGGACTTTATATTATGATGAGTCTAATACTGAGGACGGGGCCAGTGTTGGTTTTACTTTGATGGACTTACCCAAAAGAAAAAAAATTAATTTCTTGTAGGTTATAATTTCAGTGCACTAACAACACTGCAGAGTATGAGGCACTAACCCTTGGACTCAGAAAATGTTATTGATCTCAAAGTTGGATGTTTGAAGGCTATTGGTGATTCTGAAATCATCACAAGGCACGTACGAAATACTATTCAATAACCACATTTGAAGAACTATCAGCAAGAGGTATGACACCTAATTTCTTCTTTTAAGTATTTTGGTATTAAATCCATCCCTAGAATTAATAATATCATCGCTGACACTTTAGCTAATGCTATAACTAGGTTTACACTTTTGAGGGATGGTTTTTTTTATTGATATTTTTTTATAAACTTGATGTTCTAGATAACATAACTAATCTGCGTGTTTTCAATGATGATCAACAGATACTTAATTTCATGGCTAATGCAGATGTGTTGAGGTACGTCGTAATAGATGAAGAATAGCATGGCATAATCTTACAAGAATAAGTTGATGAAAACAAGGGGAACGCCATGCCCAAAGGTGTTATTACACTGCAAAAACTATTTGATTTTCATAACCATATTTTAGGCCATCCAAGTACTAAGATTTATAGTTCCACACTCTCACATGAGAAAATCAATCTTGGGAAAAAATTTGGCCCCAAGTTCATCAATATGGTGTCGAATGTTTACTGGATGAGAGACAAGCATTCATAATCCTATTTAGGAAATATCGAAATGTGTTTACCTAGACATATGATGACCTAAAAACATATGATACATGGATCATCCAACACGTTATACCTATAAAGGTTCAGTCCAAGCCATTCCAATAGAAACTAACTGCAACCCACGTTGGAACCCCTTATTCAAAAGGAGTTGAAGAATTTGTTGGATGTGTGTATTACGTTTAAAGTCAGGCACTCCACTTGGGTCTCGAATCTGGTTCTCGTATGGAAGAAATATGGTGAAATTTGGTTGTGCGTCGATTTCTAGAATCTAAATCGGGCCTCAAATAAATATAACTATCCATTCCCCTCTATGGAGAAAATTATTTAAACAATATCTGGATCTAAAATGTTCTCCTTGCTCGATAGTTTCTCTGGGTACAACCAGGTTCTGGTGGCCAAACTGGATCATTTGTAGACAACTTTTAGAATGAAGTGGGGAACATTTGCCTTTTGACACATTATGTTTGGCCTTATTAATGTTCAAGCTACTTTCTAAAGGGAAGTGGACATTGCTTTTATAGGGATTACTAGTCAAAGCATAGTAGTGTATTTGAATGATGTTGCGATATTTTCAAAAGGGAGATCAGATCACATCCATCATCTGAAACAAATATTTGAGCATTGTAGAAGGTACGAGATATTAGTGAACCCAAAGAAAAGTGTATTTGTAGTATCCTATTGGGCACGAGATCCCCTAAGGGCAGTTTTGGGGCTAAGAACCCAGATTTTGGTCTAATTTTGTAATTCCAATGTAAAGACTCCGCATTTTGTGGGCACGGAGTGTGTAGATGTTAAAGAGTAATAGGGTTGACCGCCATTATTTTGATAATGTAATGTTGGTTGTAAAATATCTACCCATGGTCTGCATACCATGGGATTGTATAAATAGAGCTAAGCTCTAAGTAGATAGAAATCAATCAATAAGACAATGTCTAAGCAATGAATATGTATGTGAAATAGCTCTGAAGTGTAAGTCTAAGTTTTGGGTTGTAGCGTAGGTAGAGGCTCTTTATCTGAGTGCGTAGAGGCCTAGTAGTCCGCAGCTGAGTGCGCGGACCCCTGCTGAGTGCGCAGGATGAGTCGAGTCTGTAATCATTTGGAAGTATTAATAAAGAGAAGTTTTCTATCATTTCTGCGTAATTATTTCCTATTTATGCATCTATTATATCGGGTATGAATTTCACTTCGAATGCTTATATGATGCGCGAATGTGTATAATTGTATTGGTTAAGTAAACTCAAGTAATAACTTATGCTTTCACGAAGCTAACTAAGATATGTTAATAAGATAAGTAAGATACTTAGTGTAGTTTAGGAGATATCGCAGTTCACTACCTTAGCAACGCGAAAGGAATTCAGCCCCTGGTTAGGGTTGTGCGGAGGTCAATTGTAACAGTTCGTGAAGGTACTAAAGGGTAGAGAAGAGGGATAAGCAATCTGCGTGAAGGAAGGTATAGTTGGAATAAATCGACATCACAACCATCTCAAGGGTGCGGAAACTTGGTTCCAACATCCCCCCATATTGCTTCGGGTGAGAGTTCAGTCTGCGCTCCACGGGTTAATGCCGAAAGGGCCAATACTGTAGGGATTTGTTTAGCTACCTAACATTGAACCTAGGATCATGGTCTATGAGTTGCAGGATGCTATTTGTGGATGATTGGTCATGTTGGTAAAAATAGATGGACTTCTATTTTTAGACATATGGGCGGTTTCTATTTTTAGACTGTCAGGCTAAAAATAGAACAGTAGAATATTATTGTCTCATAATAATATTTGGACTATAAACATTATCTTATCCTCTTGGAGCACTTCAGTTTGAGCTACAGATGTGGCACATGCAGCTGTCAGAAGGAAATACACTTTTCTTGTGGGTCAGTTGAGCTATTGCATGCAGGACTTCAGTTAGAACTCATGTGGTTGAGTTTGGTGGAGTTGATTGTGGAATTGATGGAGTTGTGTTCAGTTTGACTTGGTTGAACTAGTTGTATTTTAGTCTAACTAAAGAATACTCTAGTAATGAGTTGTGTGAATTAAATATTAATTAATTCACTAATTATTAACTCATAAAGCAACTGAAGAATACATCAGTTAACTCAGTGCATGGACAGTTCAGTGGAGACAGGTGTTAGAGGTTGAGATTGCTATCAGTTGTGACTATAGTGATGCATGAGATCTTGCACAATCAATGGGATTGAGTTATGCCAATGAGGACTGCGCAAAGTGGGCATATACCAAGGTAATTGTAGCCTGTGCTCACGTGATTTTCACTTGGGATTGTGCAGTGGAGGTAGGAAAAGCAGCGGTGGAGATTTGAACCTGTGACTTGTTCAGATCTGAGCTAGTTTTGTGTGTAACAGGTGGAGATAGTACTGAGTACTTGTGAGGAGTATTGTACTATGTATTGTTACATGTTCTCAATCATTATAATATACAGATAGTGTCGGTTTTTCAGCTGTATGCTTTCCCCGGGTTACATATTATGTTAACGTGTGCATGCGATTGATGTTTCATTGTTTTTAATGCTGCTAAATTGATGATCAACGTAGAGGAGGTTATGTATTATGCATGTATTCCGCAATTATAGTGCATAATCGGGATAATCTCTATGAATAAGTGTCATATTATTCAAAATTTCTACAGGACCATAATCTGCATGGGAGATGTGTGATGTCGTATCACTGGAATCTAACTAAGAAAGAAATCAAACGCTGGTTAGACAGAAGAATTCACGAGTTCGTGACGCAGAAGAATAGAAACCTGCGACTGTCAAAAGAACAGTGGCTAGACAGCTACCTGTATACGGATATCCACGAAATATTTTCGCGTCCTTCCCTACTGAGCTATACGAGTGGATCGTGAAACTAGTAGATAGCCAAGGAAGGTGGAAACTTGACGGTCCAATTGTGTGGACCTCGGAGCTAGTGCGAAGGTTGGAAGCATCAGAGGATAAGATCATGCGTGTCGTCAATCATTGGCTCGATTGTATTATAGTAGGATTTGTTGCTTAGTTCACGGGCCACACCTCAGTCAGCTATAGCGAGGCAGAGCGACGTTTTCTCAAAGGACCGCAAGGTAAGTATGTAAGGTCTTTGAATACTTGGATTAAAATGTTGTTGTGCGAAAATTGGGTTATGCAGTTACCTTGATGTTCAGGGCTACACGAAGTGGAAAGGTTTACAGGAACGAAGGAAATAAGGGTCCAGAAAATAGCCCCTTGATTTCACCTCCATGAGGGGACGAGGAAGAGCTCGCGAATGTCTCTCCGCAAAGTGCTATTCATCTGATAAGACAGAGAATTCCATGAATCCCACCTCCACCCACACCACCACTGGCTTCACCACCATCACCTCCAACTTCACCTGTACCAACTCCACCACCACTGTGATTCAGTATGGCAAACACAGTGAAGTTGCATGTGTTTAAAGGTTTGGGAAATGAGGATCTAGACCAATTCTAGTTTGTTGTAAGGGTTGCATGGGAAGCATAAGGTGTTATAGATGACAATATAAAGAAAGAGACACTGGTTAGCACTCTGTAGGATCGCGTGTTGACCTGGTATATTAAGTACTCCAACGATAACCCAAATGTGAGAGCTGTGGATATCCAAACAACGCTAAATAGAGAGTTTAGCAGGCCTAAATCTAAAGCGCAGTCGATTGTGGGATTCAAAGAGACCACGATGCTACCAAGGGAAATGCCTTAGGAACTAGATCATAGGCTGAAATGTACGAGTTGTGGACATCCAAACAACACTAAATAGAGAGTTTAGCAGGCCTAAATCTAAAGCGCATTCGATTGTGGGATTCAAAGAGACCACGATGCTACCAAGCGAAATGCCTTAGGAACTAGATCATAGGCTGAAATGTACGATCCGCGAAGCCAACATGAATTTGATAGATGGACAGCATCGTGAATGGTTTGTAGCTTCGGTACTACCACATTTAAGGAGTGTGCTATCACAGCAGAAGATAACAACTTAGGTAGAGGCCTTAGAGATTGATACGAGGCTACATGAGACCCTGATGCAAGATCCTAACCTAGGAGTTCAGCAAATCCATGTGCAGCTGAAGAATCTGTGCCTTTAGATGCAAATTCTGAAACAGGATAGGACTATTTGGCTAGAGGTACGCGAAGAATTGTGTCAGGGTCATGACAAAGACCACTACCCAGTCTTTACAAATTACCTTGCAGGAGGAGGACCAATGCCTTTAAGGCCAAAAGCTCAAGCAGGACCTAGCACGGTTCTTGCTTTGTGGCGCGCTATCTATTAAATAGTAGGAAAACATGCCACAGATAACTGCCACTTGTTACAGAAGTATATGCAAACTCTGCAAAATTTATTCTGCAACTTTTGCAGGTCGGTGGGACATGACAAGCATACTTGCAGAAGCTATGAATTGATGGTGGATAGAACTCCCACCTATAGAGTTCAGGCTGAAACGCGGCCCCTTGACTATAATTCAGGGATGGTGCAGACAGGATCTCAGGGGCGTGAACAAGGCCGAGGTGGAGGAGGACCTAGTAGAGGTCGCGAACAGTTGATTTGCTACAATTGCGGAGGGCCAGGACACTATGCCCATGATTACACTAATCCAAAGCACCTGTCGTGCAAGTATTGCACGCTATTTGATCATGAGACAGAAGATTGTCCTACACTGATAGCTAGGATACGTGACAAAGGAGTGCTACCGTCTCCCCCAACTCAGAATCTATAGATGATGAGGTCTAAGCCATGCGAGGAAGATCCGAATGCCAACATAGTACTCCGAAGTGGAATCGCGACGGGAGATGACAAAGGAAAATAGCCGGAAGACAGTACATGGGTTTGCAAAGCCTCGGCAAAAGAAGCCAAGTTTGATTTGGAGTGCGCTCGGGAAACCTTCATGGAAGCTAAGAAGAGCTTTGCTGAGGCCTCCACTTCAGGAAGCAAAGATAAGCCTAAGCCGGAGATGGATCCCTCTATGCTGACAACCTTCCTTGAAACCTGTATGAAGTTACTGCACAATAGTAAGGCTATGAAAGGGTTACAAGAACTTATCAATAGATGTGATGGGACTGCGCCAGGTGAACCGCGCATAGTTTGCAGGATTGTAAAGCATAAGACAAGGACAAGATGAGAAATGAGACTCACCGCACAGATCGGAGAATACAGAATGGATCAAGTCATTCTGATTTGGGATCAGATGCGAATGTTTTACCAAAACAGACGTGGGAGCGAATGGGGATACCTGCGCTGCAATGGTCTCTGATTTAGGTGACAATGGCGAATCAGCAGAAAATCATACCCATGGGGCTGTTACAAGGAGTAACCATGGATATTGAAGGAGCGAGCGCGCTGGCAGATTTTAAAGTAATAGAGATTGTTGATGACAGCAATCCCTACCCTGCACTCCTGGGAATTGACTAGGCCACTGACATGAATGGGGTAATCAACCTGAAGAAGCGAAAGATGATCTTTGAGAAGAAGTCACTACGCATAATTATACCCCTAGACCCTGCTGAAGGATCACACTATACGGAGCTGGTTCACGACTATCAGAGTGATGATGTTCTGGATTGCAACTACAAGATAACAGCGTGAGACCAAGACTAGGTGAATCCCACCAGGGATGGGCGGATTACACGGAAGCATGAGAGTTCCTGCACTTTGAACTCTGATGAAGAGATAGAACACTGGCAGAATCGGTTACACGAAGTAACTACGCTGAATTGGAATATGATGACCAGGCCATTGCGTTGCGTATCGTCAGAGGTAAGAAATTTGCCTATTTATGATGGTCTAAATGAGGTAGATGTCTTTTTGGATGCATTTGAAAGGGAAGTGCCAGAAAAACAACGATTCCAGGCCTTGGACTGGGTACTGCACACTACACCTGCAAGATGGTGGGGTATGCGCAAGGGGAGTTTTGATTATTGGCACGAATGTAGGAAAATGATGCGAACACGATTTGGGAAGCCTAAGATGCAACTGACAGACAAGTATGATGGGCAGAATGATCTATGCGTGCATCTAGCCAAGTGGATGCAGGCTTATGGAGAAAAGCCACAACCTCAGTGGGTTCACCTATTCTATCATACCCTGCATGTTATTCCAATGAATTGGTATGTAGAAACAGAGCTTCATCATGGGATAGGAGAACGAGATATCTTACGTGAAGGGTTCATGATGACATTTAGTTTTGAGGACGGGTTTAACAGTATTGAGGAAGTGCTACAAGAAGTGAAAGCAGCCATCTTTAGGATCCCATAGGATCCTTTAGACCTGACTCAGCCTGAATGGGCTACTCAGCTAAGTCGCGCACTAGAATGTATAATGTAATTGCTGAAGAAGAGGATGAAGATCCATAGAAGATTAGCATTCCAGAGACAAAAGGTCATCATGAGGTTGAGGGACCGTAGATAGAGAACCCTGATATAACCACGCCGGTAAAAACTAGACAGCTGAAAATTGGTACGGAGGCAAAGCCCAAATTCGCAAAGATTGGAGACTACTGGGACGATGTGACAGTGGATAAGGTCATTGAATTACTCCGCAAATATCAGGACTTATTCCCGACCAATTTTACGAATTTGAAAGGAATAATCAGAGATTTAGGAGTAATGAAGATCACATTAAAACTTGATGTGAAGTAAGTTAAGTAGAGGCCATACCTCTTAAATCCGAAATACAAGGAGAAGGTCCACGTAGAACTAGACAAAATGCTCATAGCAGGCATCATTGAGCCTGTGGAAGAGTCTGATTGGGTAAGCCCAATGGTGGTGCAAGAGAAGAAATAGAAGGATGAGATAAGGATATGTGTGGATCTCAGAAAACTGAATGACGCTTGTGTGCATGATCCTTTCCCAACTCCGTTCATAGATGAAGTGTTGGACAATGTAGGTGGCCAAGAAGCATACTCCTTCACTGATGGGTTCTCTGGGTACCACCAAATCAAAATTGCGCTAGAGGATAGGAGCAAGACAACCTTCACGACTGAGTGGGGTTGTTTTCAATACACTGTAATGCCGTTTGGGCTGAAGAATGCACCAGCTATCTTTTCGCGCGTGGTTGTTGCAACATTCAAGGAATATATTCATAAGTTCCTGGAAGTTTATTTTGATGACTGGACTGTATTTGGACTAGTTAAGCGCCATGTAGTGAGCTTGCGCTTGATGTTGGATACCTGTCGAAGATACCAAATCACGCTCAACCTTAAGAAGTGTTTGTTTTTCGTTCCTTTTGGGAACCTATTGGGGAATGTGGTTTGCAGACAAGGGCTGATGGTAGACCCCATGAAGATTGCAATGATTCTGAACTTGGAAGTGCCGTGGAGTGTGAAACAGTTGTGCGCTACCTTGGGACATACTGGGATATTACAGGAATTTTATCAAAGGCTATGCCCAGATCACCGCACTGATGGAAAAGTTATTGAAGAAGGATGTCTCGTTCTACTGGAATGATTACTGTAAGAAAAGCCTAGATATATTGAAAGAAAAGATGGTTATCACGCCGATCCTAGTCTTCCCGGACTCGAAGAAAGAATTTCATGTACATGTTGATGCATCATATATAGCGCTGGGGGCAGTTCTAACCGAGGATGGTGGAGAAGGCTTGGACCACCCTAATGCATTCACAAGTCGCATACTATCCAAAGGAGAGAAGAAATATTCCACCACTAAATGTGAGGGACTGGCTATGGTGTATGCACTCCAGAAGTATCAGCACTACTTGCTATGAGGCCACTTTAAGATGCATATGGATCACTCCACGCTGAAATACTTGGTCAATAATCCTGTGTTGGGGGGGTGCATCTATAGATGGCTATTATTATTCTAGGAATATGCTTTTGAAGTTGTTGTGAAGCCTGGACGATTGAACGCGGGACTAGATCACCTATCATGCATTGAGACTTGGGAGGAACCTACTAGTTTGGAGGAAGGATTACCCGACGCATAGCTCTTTGTTGTGCGCATAGCGGATGGACATTTTGAAGATATAATACACTTTCTAACAACTAGAACTGCGCCAGAAGGATACTCTATCCAACAAAAGAAGGAATTATTGGTGCGTTCGGAAGATTGCTTTGTCATTGTTGGGCATCTATACAAGATGGGGAATGATGAAATACTACAAAGGTATGTACCTGAATTTGAAAAAATCATCATCCTCGTAGACGCTCATGGGCGAACTACGGGAGGACATTATGTAGGAAGAGCAACCGCGCAGAAGATTCTACGCACAGCGAGATTCTACGTGCAGGGTTGTGGTGGCCAACCCTTCATCAGGATTCAAAAGCATATTACAAGGCATGCGACATATGTCAGAGAACATGTAGGCCATCAAGGAGGGATGAGATGCCTTTGAATCCATAAATGGCATTGCAACCTTTCGAAAAATGGGCAATAGATTTTGTACAACCTATCAAACCTCAAGGAAAGACATGCACGAGGTATATTATCACTGCAACAGAGTACTTGACTCGTTTGGAAGAAGCGCAACCAGTGAAGGATTGCACGGGCATGACTATCGCAAAGTTTCTATTTGAACATGTACTAGCATAATTTGGATGTCCAAAGATCTTTATGAGTGATCACAGTACACACTTCTTGAACGAGACGATCAGCATGCTAACGGAGGAATTTCAAGTGTATCACCAGAAGAGCACACCTTATCACCCACAGGCTAACATGATAGTGGAAGCATTCAACAAAGTGCTTGAAAACATGCTAGCCAAGGTCTACAATGCACAACGAAGTGATTGGGACCTATGCATACCTGCAATATTATGGGCTTATCGGACGACATGCAAGAAGATGACGGGACAAACACCTTTTAGGCTTGTCTATGGAGTGGAAGTCGTAATTCCTATGGAATACATCATGCCTAGTCTACACATAGTAGCGCTCATAGGTATGATGGATCACAGAGCCCTGGAAGAGAGGCTCGCATAGCTAGATGAGCTCGAAGAAGAACGATTTTAGGCTAGATTTCACCAGTAGGTCCAAAAGCAGTGCGAAAGGCATGGCACGACCAACACATCAAGCTGCACACCTTCAAGTAAACGATCTGGTTTTGTTGTATGATAGTAAGTTTGATAAATAAGTTCAGAATGCACTGGTTAGGACCATATATTATTAAGGAGATTACCGATGGAGGCGTGGTCCAGTTGGTTAAGCTGAATGGAGATCCCTTCCCAGGAAAAGTGAATGGCAGTCATCTTAAGCCATACACAGGTGGCCCAGCCCTCTAACTAGCTCACATAAGCATAGTCTTAGCGCTCCAGGTAGCTGAAAGGAGGCCCGGGACTATAAAATACACTACATGGGAGCTGGGTGATTTCAAGACTGCGTGAAGTGGCGAAGTGTCACAGGGTCCGCGACAGTGCGAAGGAAGCTACGCTGGTGCATAAGTTTGCTAGAAAGTGACCATTAAAGTCACTATTCATGATTTGATGGTTGGTTTTAGGCCAAATGGAGCGAGCGACAGGAAATTAAGGCGAACTTTATGGGCTAGATTCTTGAAAATCTGCCACCAATCTAGCATTAATGGACCGAATTTGTGGGGAACAATCGAATTAAAATTCAAAAGGCGCTATAAATTACAAGTGATTGTCCAGCAAACAACACTTGGCAATTTGAGAACTAAGTTGTTGCACGCTCAAGTATTCATGAACCGAAACTTATTCGAGACTCTCAAAGTGAATTCGTTGTTTGAGCAATTACCAGAAACACTGAAAGAACTGTTGAATAGTGCTATGTCAACAACCGAAGAAGCCATGGACATAGGAGTAGTGATAGCCAACGAAGCCACGTAGGAAATTACAGAAGTGGAAGGCCCAGAGAGCGCTGAAATAATCGTTGAGGTCCCTAAATCACCACAAACATCAAGACCTAAGAAGGATAAACAGGCCATGATCCCGGTGCGCGTATCACCCTGAAATCCACTGAGGACCAAGCTCACATTGTAGGAAAAGGGGAAGCCCATTAATCTGGAGGCCGATGAGGAGGAAGAGTTTGAAGAAATTCTGGTGGAAGAGGAGGATGTAGAGATGGATGTTGAAACCTAGGGTGCGGACCCTATTACCCGGTTACCTGAATATGTTCCTCCCCGAAAGGGTAAAGCTAAGGTGTCGAAGGATATAGATGAGAGCAAGAGCTCTCTGCAAACTCAGCTGCTCCCAGACAATATTAATTTTGAGGGAGTGCACTTGGGATGGGTTCCCATGTTGAAATTTGAAGATTGGGACCTCACAAACCATGATAATTTCCTGCATTTAGCGACTGCGAAGCTAATGCGCCAGAAGATAGACATGATGGCTGGAATGATTAAATTGGAACAGCACAAATGGCTCAGAGGTATCGAGAAAGTGGGGTTGCTAAACCTACTCTAGGTGCCGCATTACCACCGTGCCCCAATGACCTTTTTCATCATCAGGCAGCTGCTCTGCTTGGTGCATGATGGGTGATTGTGGTTGGAGGAGCCCATCCCCATCACAGATCATCTAATTCACCGGATTACATGACTACCTTGCTCTTGGGAGGATCCAACAAACATTTCAGAGGGAAAAGGTGGTGAGTTGGCCCTCACGGAGGCAATGAAAAACAAGTTTAAGTTGGAGGAGAAGAAGTGAGACTATGCCATCTCTAGCATCAACAACCCTATAGTTAAGGTCGTGACACAGATATTGGCAAGGAAGGTGATGCAAAACTGTTGCACGGATGAGGTGCCCACACCGGTGGTTTCATTAGCGGCGCAATGTGCAAAAGGGGTCCAGTTCAACTGGGCGAACTATCTATGCAGCGAGTTCCTTACGAACTGTCGCGAGGCACAGGAGCAGGGTAAAATATTTCATTACACATGTCTCCTATTATCAATAGTACTGGTGGCGTGGGAGCTGCCCGAAGATAGACAGTTCCCTTTGGTCGTGTCAAACCTTCTAGAGGCAGCGAAGTATGCTTCGCTGTGGGCGACCAAGGACACATAGCAAATCAGAGAAAGCAAGATATTTTAGGTGTTAATAGAGATGAACATCCAGATGTGGATCAATCGCAAGTTGCGGTCATCGCCCACAGTCTACAACAGTTTACAGAGCTTTGCAGAGTTCAAAGCTGACTTCCACCATGTCTTCATCAGGGCGCGGGAGGACCCTATGAAGACATGGCATGATTTACTGTATTTGGCCACTGACGATGTGATATTCGCAATCCTTGAGTCTTGGCCATCGGAGTGGCACGCTCCAGCTGACTCCGCGGTGGAAGCAAAGAATTTCGTCGCACAGCGCAAGAAGGAAGAGACAAAACTTCAGATGGCGCAGCTGGCAGAAAAGCATAGGAAATAAGAAGCAGTGGCTAAGGCCCAAGCAGCGAACGATGCTGCGAAGTTGGCAGAGCAGCAGAAAATAGTAGACGAAGAGCACGAAGGACAGAAGTCACCTTCACCTGAACTAGAGACAGACACAGAACAAGGTGATGCGGACCCACAGATGACATCCACCCAGCTCAAGCGTCCGCGACCATGTGAGCAGACAGTGCTATGAAAAAAACAAAGGCATCGAAGACATCGTTCGACCCAATCACCCTCACTGAGGGGGATTTGCATGATATCAGGGAAACGGTGAGGGATGTCATCGTGGAGGCCCTCTAGTAATTTAAGGAACAACAACAGTTGGTATTAAGGGCTCTCTGGACAGAAATACAGGAGTTGCAGGTGTGCACTCCATGGGCTAGCATAGTTTCCACCAGCCTCACAATCGGTACTTCAACTGCCGAGGAAATGTTGCACACAAGGGTGACCAATACAATTGTGCTACCAGATGGGGCCCTTACTACAAAGAAGGAAGTCGACATACCCATGGTGAGTAGTTTGAAAGGGGTAGGGTTGAACATGGCCACGCTCCCTCAGGAGACGCTCTACCTCTTACAAGATGGAGTCACCACAGAACTCAGGGCCAAGGAGAGTCGCACTCTACAGGTAATGAGCGAGCAGCGCATCAACATTAAGCAGTTGAGCCCGAAGTGCAACGAGGTAGTGGAGAAGAACAAATAGATAATGTAGGTTGTGGAGGAAGCCTGCCAGATGGTCCCAGAGTTGGCCATTCAAGCAGAAGAACTGGTGGAGGCACGCATCCGTAAATTAGCTACAGGGGTGTGCGACGCAAGAGCAGAAATGGCCAGGGTTCAGCTAGAGCTAAACCTGCAGATCACAAAACTGCAGTTGAAGGCTCAACCTTCAACTCTGCCAGAGGTCAAAGAATAGCATACCACCATGGTCACAACAACAATGTCGGCGGTTGACAGTGCAGTGACAAACTGCATGAAGTTGTTCAAATAGTTATTCAAGGTCCTAACCACCCTGCAGGAGGACCCGAACATAGAGCACTTAGAGATAGAGGCGTGTGAGTTGCAACAGAAATACGATGAGGTAAAAGGGACCACGCAGATGGTTTCCCTTACACAAAGGCTTGCAAGGATGTAACAGGCAAAGGCGCTCAAGGAATAGGTGAATGTCGCTCGGCATAAAGAGGTAGTCTTGAAAGCGCATCTACAACCATGGATCGATGAGGCATATACAATTATAGCCTCCATTGAAGCAAAGCTCACGTAACTGCAAGCAACTTAGGAGAGGATTCAAGGCAGCATTTCAACAACAACAGTCACCAAACAGTGCGTGGAGGAAGTCCAGCAGGTAGCCGCTTAGTGCGTTGCCGAAGTTGCAGCGATCCAAACAGAGTTGAGAGGTCTTCGTGCTAAGATCTCCGCACCTGTAGAGTGACTCGAGGGCGAGTCACAATGTTTTTGTTGGGGGCCTGTTGGGCACGGGATCCCCCAAGGGCATTTTTGGGGCTAAGAGCCTTGATTTTGGTCCAATTTTGTAATTCCAATGTAAAGTCACCACATTTTGTGGGCACGGAGCATATAGATGTTAAAGAGTCATAGGGTTGTCCACCCTTATTCTGATAATCTAATGTCGGTTGTAAAAGATCTAAGCTCTAAGTAGATAGAAATCAATCAATAATACAATGTCTAAGCAATGAAGATGTATGCGAGATAGCTCTAAAGTGTAAGTCTAATTTTTGGGTCATAACGTAGGTAGAGACTCTGCAGCTGAGTGCGCAGAGGCCTAGTAGTCCGCATCTGAGTGCGCGGACCCCTACAGTTGAGTGTGCAGGGCGAGTCGAGTCTGTAATCATCTAGAAGTATTAATAAAGAGAAGTTTTCTATCATTTCTGCGTAATTATTTCTTGTTTATGCATCTATTATATCGGGTACGAATTTCACTTCGAATGCTTATATGATGCAGGAATGTGTATAATTGTATTGGTTAAGTAAACACAAGTAAGAACATTTGTTTTCACAAAGCTAACTAAGATCTGTTAATAAGATAAGTAAGATACTTAGCATAGTTTAGGAGATATCACAGTTCGCTGCCTTAGCAGCATGAAAGGACTTCAGCCCCTGGTTAGGGCTGCGCGGAGGTCGATTGTAACAGTTCACGAAGCTACTAAAGGGTAGAGAAGAGGGACAAGAAACTTGCACGAAGGAAGGTATAGTTTGAATAAACCGACATCACAACCATCTCAAGGGTGTGGAAACTTGGTTCCAGCATCCCCCCATACTGCTTCAGGTGAGACTTTAGTCCGCGCTCCGTGGGCTGATGCCAAAAGGGCCAGTAGTGTAGGGATTTGTTTGGCTACCTAACGTTGAACCTGGGTCAGGCCCCCATAAGCCAACATATCCAAAGGCAACCTTCTTGGGCATATTATAATCAAAAGCAGTATCACTGTTGATCCCAAATGCATGAAATCTATTACGCAAATACTACTTCCAAGAAGTAAGAAGGCTATGCAGTCTTTCCTAGGTAAAATTAACTTCCTTCGCAAGTTTATTTCTGATTTTTCTTAGATCATTAAACCCTTACAAAATATGATAAAGAAGGACATGGGGTTCAAATGGAACCAAGAATAAAAGGAAGCAGTTTACCATATAAAGAAGGTCATTGATGAAGCTCCTTCTCTTTATAGCCCGAACTTCAGCAAATATTTCATTTTGTATACTTTCACCTTAGATTCATCTCTATCTATGATGTCGATGAAGAAGGATAGTAATGATGATGAGCAGTCAATATACTTCATGATTGTCAATCTACAAGGTTTAAAACTCAACTACCCAGACATGGACAAACAATCATATGTGGTATACAAAGCGATTAAACATTTCCAACCCTACATCCTGAAGAATCATGGGACAATGTTCATCCCTCATCCAGTTGTTAGGTCATTATTCATCCAATAGGATTTGGGTGAACGAAGAGCTAACTAGATGACCTTATCACATGGTCAAAGGACACTGGTTATGTAAATTGGTCGTTGAAGTCGTTGACCAGCAGAATGAAGAATTAGGATGGGATCATGAGATTGAAATGTACCAAAATGACCTCACATCAGCACATGATTCCTCATCTTGGTATGCCAATTTGAAGTAATATTTAGGACAAGGGACTTTGCCTCCTACCTATTCCATAAGACAAAAAATGGTTATGAGGCTCAAAGATGAATCTTATCAGTTGATACAATGAAATCTATTCAATAAGGAACACAATGGTGTATTACTAAAATGCTTAGAATTTGATGAAGCCCAGAAGGTGTTAAAGGAGCTACATGATGGGACGACAAGTGACCATTACACCGATGATACAACAATGCATAAAATCATGAGAATTGGTTTCTATTGGCCTACCCTATTTAAGTATTCCCACAGATATGATCAAAAATACTCAATTTTCCAGAAATGCACTTGGAGAGAATGACGGTCAATCGCACCACTCCAATCTATAATAGTGAAAGAATTGTTTCAATAGTGAGGGTTCGATGTCATTGGAGAGATCATGCTACACTCGTCAAAACATCATAGGTACATTCTCATGGCCATAAATTACTTCACAAGGTGGGTGCAAGTCATCCCATTACCACAAATCAACAATCAAGAGGCAATATCATTTATTAATCAGCACATCATAACCAGGTTTTGCGTTCCAACCTCCCTCATTTTTTATAATGTTACTTATTTCTCATCTCTTAAGTTATATGATTTTTTTTTGGAAAATGGTATTGTTTTGAAACATTCAGCTAATTACTACCCCCAAGGCAATAGATTAGCAGATTCCACCAATAAAAACCTAATTTGCATTATCAATAAAACATTTTTGTCACACCAAAGAAATTGGCACAATGCCTTAGCCAATGCCCTTTGGGCTGACTGCATTACCCTGAAACCGTCTCTTGGGACCTCCCCTTATTTCCTAGTCTATGGGAAATAATCTATATTACCGTCAAACTTATACTTACGCACTCTAAATTTGTTGCGAGGGTCACGGGGCAGACCCTACCCTACCATGAAAAACTGAATTGACATCGTACTCAAACTGGAAGAAGAGAGACAAAATGCTAGGGAGAATTTTGTTGTTCACCAAAGCCGAATCAAGAGGTGGTTATATAAGAAATCCCCAGGCAACAATGAGTTTAACATAGGTGACCTGGTCCTTAAATGGGACAAATACCATGGGGACAAAGGAAAGCACATGAAATTCCAAGCCTTGTGGATTGGACCCTTTCAAGTTAAGGAGAAAAATGGCCAACATACCTATCACTTACAAACATTGGATGGGAGGGTCAAGCCCCTCCTCGTAAATATCAGTCCTTAAATTCTATTTTACCTAGAAACTCTCATAGATTCTCCTTTTGTTTTGTCTTTTCCACACTCATCTCTCAGTCATATTTTCACTTTTTCTTTTCAGCAATGCATCTAGTCTTATTTTCTTTCATGTCTTTTCAGTCATCATAAATCAGTTCATTAATAAAGGTCCTACCCTAAATAAAGAATTTTGGAACATCACTTAAGTCAAATTTCTAGAGTTGTGGAAGATCCTACACCAATGGTTGTACTCTACTCTTGTTTGTACCCACTCTTGACTATCTCTAAAGTCATGATCAAGGTGAGATGTGAAGGCCTATCTCGGTGGGGAACTATGATTATCCATGACACCCTATCTTCAACAGTGAGACCCTTGATTTTTTCTTGGCTGTATATTTTAAATGAATAGGTTCACCGTATTGACTCGAAAATGGGAAAGGGAAAACTTAATGAGCAAAACATATTTCAAGAAAATAATAAACTCTCTGAAAAAACAGAAACAACCTCTCTTACATGTAAAATAAATCAAGATCCCTCATCTACCCTGGCCAAAAAAATGCCCAATAAATGAGTGCCAATAAGAAAACAAAATAAATCAAACAAAGGGTAAAGGATCAAGAAAGTATTCTTACACAGAGAGGTAATGCAATGACTCAACTGATGTATTGTCTAAGCTCGCTGGTAGTGGAGCAAAGTTTGTGATTTCTAGGTAATGACTTCGCCGAGGTACTGTGTAGGCTCGGTGGGAGCAGAGAAACGTCAGAGACCTATAACTATAATACTGAGAATCTTTACAGCTCTTATTATTATTCAAACTAGTATTTCGAGTCGTTGGGAACATCCTTCCTTTGTGTGATTAACAAGTCAAGTCGAAATAATGGAGAGATTATGATAAATACTAAGGGTAACACGGAGACGTTAGTGGGACATATGATTTTGGAACAACACACTCACAAGGATCAGTTTCATTCCAAATCAGGAGAAAGTAGAGATACTGAGGTGCTACCAGTGAATCACCAATTGTTGTAGCTATAGCAACAATCCCCCAAAATTTCTACTCTTTCAAAAAATTTGGACCCCCCTCTTAACTAAACTTATAGCCTCTATCTACATCTTAAAATAATTTCCACATCCTAGCAGTAGGACAAGTTCCCTTTAGGATCCTCGAAAAAAAGTCTAATTTTGTAAGCCTTAATGTTTATCTTTCCCCTAAGTCGCAAGTCACATAAAATGAACTTTAGTTAAGTTGAAAAATGGAAACCTGCAACCTCCCTTTTCTGAAGTTACACTTTGTCCCAGATCTGTGACCCAGTAAGCTCTAGTTGCCAAGTCACTAATTTGATTTTCTAGTTTTTTTCGACCTCCTATGTGGTCTGACCCAGTGACCTCCCTCTAAATTGAACCCAATCCCAAGGCTTTTCATCTCTTTCCCCATGACATTTTGAAGCTTGGCTTGTGACCATTCTTTTGATTTATATAGTTCATGTCATCATTCTCATCTTGGGACTGTCCGTTTGAAATTCCAAGTGATGATGATCTAGATTATATATCAATCTCATCTTTCTCTAGAGAGATGGTGCCTCTAGTGGATAAGTCCTCCCATAAGAACACTGAGAGCAATGGCTAGGAAGTCTCTAAAGGACCACTACCACCCATGTACTAGGATATAACATGCAATGTCAATAAGGCCACCAAACTCTTGTGGTTCGACATGTATTTTGAATTCTGTAAGAAGAACATCCCTAAGGATAAGGAATACTTTAGATTGTACATCAACATCAAGAGGTCCTAGTTTCACAAAGTGGTCACGCATCTTCCTATTTTCCCTTGTGCAGAGACCATTGACTAGATACTACAAAATACTGATACAAATCGATGGGTGATAAGGAGCCACATAGGTGAGGCCTTCGCCACTACTTATTCAACAACTATTGTTGCTTATTGTAGGCTTCCAAAGAGAGAAGAGACCTTCAATACCAAGTGGGTGTCATATTTTCTATTAGCGACTAAGGACATCCTAAGATCATGGTGGCAAGGCCCCTCTAAATTTTGGGTAAAGGTTGATCAAGTTTATAAGACACAGGGCCTGAGGAAGGTATACCAACTCATGGCTAAAATTATGAACTGTTTATATGGTAGGCTAGACATTGATACCTTTTTTAGGACCTAGGTACCTATTATTTACACTGTTTCTACCAAGGGAACTATCTTTAATTGGGCGAGCATGATTACTTCATCACTAAATACCAACATACAGGTAGAAAAGAATATAAGAAAATCCAACCATTAGAGTTCTATATGGAATCATAATTATTAAATGCATTGTGTGCAAGGTTCCATTTTGATGGTTAGAGCTACAATTGGATATCAGAGTTGCCAAATTCCATGCATCTGCATTACAAGGTATTTTGGGACACCAACTATAAAATTATGCTTGAAAATGCCACCGAATCATTCATCACTCCTTTGTACCAATTACTCTTTGGAGAGGAGGTCCCTTGTATGTCCAAGGGGGCTAAAGAAAAAATAATTACAGTGGTAGACTGGTTTCCTATCTAGGAGGGAACCTTCATCAGAGTCTTCAGATCATACAAGGAACCTCATGCTCTCCCTAGGTTCATGACAGATAAGTTGTTGTTTGCAAGAATTCTATTACCATATGAATACATGGTTCTCTAAACCATTAAACAAAAGAAAGAAAAAGCCTTGGCTCACTTTCCCATTGACTATTGGGGCCTATACCATTGATATTTTTAAGAAAGTAAAGGCAGAAGCTAAGGAAATAAATGGATTCCATTTTGTGAACTTGAGTCATCATAGGTATGACCCCAAGGGGATGGTAGAAGCACAATGCAAGAAAGCATGCCTTAATTGGTCGTATGTGTATAGCATGCATTGCCATGAAGATAAGGTCGGGAATTGGTACAATGTTTCTAGGGAACTAGGTCTAAGTGAGAAACATGAAAAGGAGGACGAGTAGGTCAAGTAATCATAAGAAAACATAATCCTGCAAACTAGGTCAGCCTTGCTCAAAAGAAAGAAGGAGAAACAAAAGACAAGAGGGAAATAGAGAAAGCACAAAGGTGATGAACCATAAGACCCTTCTAATGAGAAAAAGGAAGATGAAGACAATGAAACCCTAGAAGAAAGAAATGAAACCTTGGATAAGTAGAAGAAAGAAATGAGGAGGAAGATCGAAGAAGAGCTCAAGCAGTCCCGGAAGTCAAGAGACTAGCAATCTGAGGATCTCCAACAACAACATGAGAAAGAGGAAAGGAAGAGGAAGAAAGAACGGGAAGAAATTTTGAGAAAAAAAGAAGAGGAACGAAGCACATGGGAAGGAGAAGAGAGGAAATGACAAGAAGAAGAAGGAAAGAAAAGGAAATAGAAGGAGGACCATAAGAGGAAAAACAAGCAAGAGGATGAAATCAAAAGGAATGAGAGAAATAAGAGAGAGAGAAGAAAAGGATAGAAGAAGAAAAAACAAGGAAATCTGAAGAAGAAAAGAGAAAGCAGGAGGAAGAGGAGATGAAGAGACAACAAGAAGAGATCAACAAGAAAGTTGATCTTGATCTCCAACAACAACAGAAACACCAACAGTCTAATGTGTAGGTTGAGCTACCTACATTATACGTTCCTCCATCCACCCCCATCATTGGAGGACACCTGCTCCTCAAAGAATTGGGCATTCCTGATGAGGCAGAGGAAGAGGTTTTGGACCTCAATAGACTTACTTTTGACCAAGTCAACTGTAATATTATGAACGAAAGAAGGATGTATTATGATAGGAACCCTACCGAGCCACTGTCCATGACCATAGAGAAGGAAATCATCTTGGATACAATGGTAAATCCCAAGGTTATCACTTCAGCCAGAACTACCTTCATGACAACAATTGAGTTGAATGTAGGAAGGACGAGTAAGAAAATTCCAAAGCTTCAAGGAAAACACTACGCCTCTGAACAAAGAGCTGCCAAAGCAGAAGGAGATAGGAGGAGGCAAGAGGGGGAGAATAAATCCCTATTTGTAGCTCATCAAGCACGAAGGAATTACAAGAATCAATCAAGGAGGAAGTAGAGACCCTGGAGGAAGCCATAGACATGGTCTATGAGGAGATGTTAAAGCTACATCAAACCATGTCTCCTTTACTGACCATACAAAATGATAGAAAGGAGAAGAAAACCATGCTAAAACAATATATCATAGATATTAACATCATTCATGAGTGGACTAACAAATATCTAGAGGCACTGGAAACTCTTCCCACAAAATATTGGATAACTGCCTAAAAAAACAAGGTTCATATTCACATCAAGATTCAATCATGGGATAAACTTGCAAGGGATGTGGATAGGGTTCTAACTTCATACAAACATTTATTGAGTGGGCTGGAATTTTTAATTTAAGTTCATAAAGTTCCCTCCATCAGGGAAGTCAACGAAATAAGGAAGAAGGAAGAAATCCTACATGAAATTCAAGAATTCCTCGATCCTTTCAAGAAGGCTTCCACCATGGAGGACTTACAAGTGACAAAGGAGTACATTACTCGGTATGTGATAGAACCAGTAAGGATGTATACCAAGCTGGTAAATCTATTGAATCAGATCAAGGTTAAGAAGAGAACTCTAATACCATATTCCATTGAGTTCTTTCATAGACATGATGAAGAACAACAAAAGGTAGTCATAGTGGATACAAAGTACCAGCTTTGGCACACATACCGTGTGGAGGAGTTACATGTGGATCTTCAAGAATTGTCCATTACTAAATTGTTAGAATAGGACCAAATTTGTTGTGCATAGTAGGATATAGTAGAGTAGTGCCTAGTAGGAATATGAAAGGTCATGAGGTAGTCCAAGAGTCATAGGGAGAACAAGAGTTACCCTCTTACCTATAAATATGCTTGCATGACACATTGTAATGGATCTTTTAGCTTTGGACTCAATTTTGGTGTATATGGTTTTTTGAGAACTTAGGATCTTCTAATAAATGCAATGAGTAATGATTTATTTCCACTTTTTGACTTGATGGAGATCTTTTATGATGGTTCCATGGATATTATCAACTTAATGAATTGGAGGTTCCTATGAGTTTTGGTGTGCTGTCTATTCATGTGTCTTCTAGTGTTGTGGGATTTCTCTTGCAACAAATGATGGTATATGTTATGTGTTCCTAATGAATATGTCAGTAAAGTACTTTATTGATGTTGGAATAATATCATCGTAGACTATATGTTTACTTGCAGTTTATATGGTTATTAATCACGAACTTATTCATGATCAGTAATTTATCTCTTTTGAGTGTGTGAATATCATGTAAGGTTTTGATAACAATACTTTTCTTGAGGATTTTGTTTTGTGGTTATGTTGTTTCTATTCATTGTATCTATTCTATTGGATATTCATAAGTCATTGACTTTCATTTACCGAAGTTCCATTTTTTCTCCCTTAACTGATACTCTCCCTTTTGTCTGAGGAAAACCTCAACCAATGAGATGGAAGTTGGGCTTGCGTACCAAATGGGATTCCTAGAACAAACGGTGTAGAGTTTGATTGAGATTTTGTACCAGGGACATCCCCTAGCTATTGGTGGTACATTCTATCCCGTCAATAGATTTTGGTGCTAGAAGGAGGGCCACAAGATGGCTGACACTAACACCCATCCTCTCCCTGAAGCCTCCCAACAAGCTAGTAAACAACCTCATCCTACTTCCCCCGAGACACCTATTCATCCCAATTTTGGTCTGCCTTTTAGTGATCTCCACTTAGGTGATTATTAACCCCCTCCATTCGAGGATTCTCCCATAAAAGAGGAAGCATATCTCTACGAAGTCACATATGAACAACTGAGAACCTTACACCCTATTACCCCACAATTTGCTAAGGGTCTTAAGTGTGTTCATGCTACATGATCACTTCCTAACCCGTGCACTTCTAAACCTCACCATAACCATAAAGGTGTCTTGGTAAACTTGATACCACATTTGATTGGTATGATTTTGGATGATTATGAGAATGTTGTTGAAATACTTTCAATCGAAGGGTTAAAGAGTCTCATTAGATATGAGAGAGAAGGCCCTAGAAGCACGGTTACTCGAGGTGACAACCAACCATGGTAAAATACACGATGTGAAAACCAACATCGGCGACAGAATGTGGGATGATAAAATCAATAGCCACAAGGGATGCCGAGGTGGTTCAAAGACCAAGGGGTGAAAAGGATGCTAGGAATCGAGTCAATTTTCACAACGTTGATGCCCCTTGCAAAAAAAGGAACTTTAGATTCTTGAGGAACTAGGGAAACCTTGACAACATCAGAAATTATAGGGATCTTGGACATCTGAGAGTCCCTGAGGGTTATGGCAGAGAATCACCTCATGTTAGTGATGGATCTATGTATGCCACTGAAAATGATACGGAAGTTGATGTTAACCAGATAATTGTCCCACCACCAAGAGCTAACCATTGAAAAACTTTAGCCTAGATGGCCCAGTCTCCTTTGGGTATTTGGGGCCCACACCATGACATGCCTTGAAACCCTAAGAAACATCTCCCGCAGTTTGAGCTCGAGAAAGGAACCATGACTGAAGATCATATAGATCATTTTTACTTAGCCTTTAAAATGATGAGGGTGTAGTACGATGATGTTTCTTTTCGGATTTTCCCTTACAACCTGGAGAATATAGAAGCTAAATGGTATCACTCATTGCTGGTGGCTTCCATAAAAAACTAGGAAGAGTTACGAAAGACATTCCTTGAGAAGTTCTCCAAAGATAAGACACCATCCATGCTCCTTACCAAATTAAGCACGTTGAAGTGCCACAAGAAGGAAAAGGTTATATATTTTATCTAGTGATTCACTACAATTTTGAACAATTTAGCTATGACATAACTCTTGATGATTCAATCATTGTTGATTATTACACCAAGGAACTAACATGCAACATCATTGTGTTTGTGAAGCGAGAAGTGAAGGAAACTCTAGTTGAAAACTTTGTAGAAGCTCTCACCATAGAAAAGGATCTACTTTCCATAGGAGCACTTGAGCATGACACTCGGGAGGAGTCCAAGTCAACTAGCAAGAAAAACCAAGCCTCAACTAGTAAAGTTGGTGATAAAGATAAGGATTCTTTCAATTTTGATGATTTAACCAAATATCTAAAGAAATTAACCAATTAGGTTTCTGAATTAGAAAGGAAAAATAGTGAGGGTTGATCAGGAAGTAATTCAGCTAGGTATTTATTTAGGAGGAATAACAATCCCCTCACAAAGTCAACTCAGAGCTCCAATGAAAATTTCAACGTAGAGGAACTAGGTATGGAGAAATAATGCACATTTCACGATGTTTCTCATTCATAAAAGACATGTCCACAATGGATACATAACATTATTGTAGTGGTTACCAAGGTGCTTGAGGATCATACAATTGGTGATGAGGAGGAGGAGTCTAAGAATGTCAAATAAGAAACAACTTCCCCCGATGATAATGTCGATTCTGCTATACTAGCTTTTGAGGTCATCCAAGGAGGATAAGTTCAATCCATCCAAGAAGCCCATGTAGGAGACACCCCTCCCCCCTAAGGCACTGAAGGCCTACAACCTAAGGAGTAAGGGGCTAGTAGTGGATCCTACACTGAGAAAAAGAACAAGGTGTTGTTACAAAGAATCTTACCCCCCAACAACTCAAACCAACCTTCATCCTTTGTTCTCAAGAGTTCATCCAACCAAAACCCAATAGGTACTTTAGTGAGTGGTAAGGGCAACTCCTAGACTCTTGAAACCTCAACTAAGTCTGGGAAATCCCCTTCTATTCCTTAGGCATGCAAAGAAGAAATTGTGTCATTTGATATGGGGTACAACATCATAGAAGATATGAAGAATACGCAGGCCAACATTTCACTTTATGATCTTGCCAAGATAGCTAGCCAACGAGAATTAATTGTTAAATCCTTTGATCCCTCATCTTCTACCAATAAGTCTGCCTCTTCCTCGAAGGCTAGCTCACCTGCCTAGTCCAAAACTTCAATTAATATCCAATCCATTATCAATGACATGAATGAAAATTCAAGAGACTCAACTCCCTAGTTTCTTCTATCTTTTGAGATCTTCAATTACAATGTGAAAAATTGTCTTGTTGATTCAGGTGCATTAACTAATGTCATGCCTTTATCAATTTTCAAAAAATTGAATATTCAACCTGAGAAGAGAGATGCCAAAATCATTCAATTGGATAGGTCTCACTTCCCCATGGTGGGAGAACTGAACAATGTGATAATTATATTATCTTTTGATTCTAGGGTACACCAATGCATTGACATAGTGGTTGTTGACATACCAAAAGTGTATGGGATATTTCTTAGTAGAGGTTGTTCAAGCAAGTTGTATGGATAATTTGCAACTAATTGGTCCCACCTATAGCTTTCCAACAAAGGTAATAAAAATCATATCAGAGTCAACACCAAACCCTATATGAAGCATACAGTGATTGATCCAGAAACTCCAAATGAAACAATTAGTTTTTCTCAGGAAATTTTGGGAATTTGCTTTCTAAAGACAAGCATTGAGTGTTACAAAGCTATGTCATCACCTATCCCACTTGACACAGAGCTGGAACTCCTTCCTTTCCCTCCGGCTAATGCTAATGAACCCTTTACCATATATGTAAATACTTTTAACATAGATGTAAGTAGTAATGGAATTTGGAATTTATATTATGACGGGTCTAAGACTCGGGATGGGGTTGGTGTTGATTTTATTCTGATTGACCCCCAAAAAAACAAATTTTAATTTTTTGTAGGTTAGAATTTTAGTGCACTAACAACATTGCAAATTACAAGGCATTGATCCTTGGACTCAAAAAAGCTATTGATCTCAAATTTGAATGTTTGAAGTTCATTGGTGATTCTGAAATCATCATATTAAGGTAGGTACGAAATACTATTCATTGTCTATCACCACATTTGAAGAGCTATCAGAAAGAGGTATAGTGCCTAATTTCTTATTTTAAGGCTTTTGGTATTAAATTCATCCCTACAATTAATAATGCCACTCCTGACACTTTCGCTAATGTTGCATCTAGGTTTACACCTTTAAGGGATGGTTTTTTTATTGAGATTCGTTTATAAACCTATTGTTCCAGTTAACATAACTAATTTGCATGTTTTCAATGATGATCAACAAATACTCAATTTTATGGCTAACGCAGATGTGTTGAGTGACATGGTAATAGATGAAGAAGAGCATGGCAGAGCCTTACAAGAAGAAGTTGATCAACGCAGGGGGAACCCCAGGCCAAAAGGTGTTGTTACATTGGAAAAACTTTTTAATTTATAGAACCATTTTCAAGGCCCTCCAAATAGTAATATTCAGAGTTCCACACTCTCACATGAGCAAATCAATCTTGGGAAAAATGTTTATCCCAAGTTCATCAATCTTGGTGTCAGATGTTCACCGGATGAGAGACAAGAATTCATTAGCCTGTTTAAGAAATATCAAAATGTGTTTACCTAGACATATGATGACTTGAAGACATATGGTACCCAAATCATCCAACATGTTATACTTGTAAAGGACAGGGCCAAGGTGTTCCAACAGAAACTAAGGAAAGTACACCCCACATTGGAACCCCTTATTCAAAAGGAGTTGAAGAAGTTGTTGGATGCGTGCATTATTTTTAATCCCATGAACTCCACTTGGGCCTTGAATCTCGTTTCCATATGAAATAAGTCTAGTGAAATTCATTTGTGTGTTGATTTCCATAATATAAACCGGGATTCAGATAAATATAACTATTTGGTCCCCTCTATGGAGAAAATTCTTCAAATAGTATTCGAATCTAAAACGTTCTCCTTGCTCAATGGTTTCTCCACATACAACCAGGTTTTGGTGATCGAATCGGTTCATTTGAAGACAACTTTTATAATTAAGTGGGGAACATTCACCTTTTGATGCATGCCCCTTGGCCTTATTAATGTTGGAGCTACTTTCCAAATGGAAATGGACAATGCTTTTAAAGGGCTTATTGGTCAAAGCATAGTAATGTATTTGGATGATGTCACGGTGTTTTCAAAAGGGAGATCAGATCACATCGATCATTTGAAACAAATATTTGAGCATTGCCAAAGGTACGAGATATCATTGAACCCAAAGAAAATCATATTCACAGTAGTTGAAGGCAACCTTATTGAGAATATTATTACCAAAAGTTGTATCACTATTGATCCCAAATGCATGAAATCTATTGCACAAATCCCACTCCCAAGAATTAAGAAGGGTATGTAATCTTTCCTGGGTAAAATCAACTTCCTTCAAAAGTTTATTTTGAATTTTTCTTAGATAATTAAACCCTTACAAAATATGATAAATAAGGATGTGAGGTTCAAATGGAACCAAGAAGAAAAGGAATAATTGACCATATTAAGAAGGCCATTGTTGAATCTCCTTCTCTTTATAGCCCAAACTTCAGAAAATATTTTCATTATGTATAATTTCACTTTAGATTCATCTCTAGATGTAATGCTGACACAAAAGGATAGTAGTGGTGATGAGATGCCCATATCCTTCATGACTGTCAGTCTACAAGGTTCAAAACTCAACTACTCGAACATGGAAAAACAATCATATGTGGTCTACAAAGTTGTTAAACATTTCCAACCCTATATCCTAAAGAATCATGTGGTAGTGTTCATCCCTCATTTGGCTATTAGTTCATTGTTCGTCCAATACCAGTTGGGTGAATGAAGGGATAACTAGATGACCTACCTCTAGGAATACGACTTGTATTTCAAGCCTGCTCACACAGTCAAAAGACATGAGTTATGTAAACTAACCATTGAAGTCGTTAATCAGTCAAGTGAAGAATTAGAAAGATATTATCATGATATTGAAAAGTACCAAAATGACCTCACATTAGCACATGATTTCTCATCTTGGTATGTTGATCTGAAGAAATATTGAGGACAAGGGACTTTTCCTCCTACCTTGTCTGCAAGACAAAAAAGGGTTGTGAGGCTAAAAGGTGCATCTTATCATTTGGTACAAGGAAATCTATTTCGTAAGCACCAAAATGGCATAATAATAAAATGATTATAATCCAATGAAGCCCAGAAGGTGTTAAAAGTGCTACATGATGGGCCAGTGGGTGGTCATTATGTTGGCGATACTAGAACGCATAAAATTATGGGAGATTGTTTATATTGGCCTAATCTATTTAAGGATGCTCACTCATATGCTCAAAAATGTTGAATCTGCCAAAAATGTGCTAGGAGAGAATCACGGTCAGTTGCACCACTACAATCTATAGCAGTGGAAGAACCATTACAGAAGTGGGGGTTGGATTTCATTGGATAGATCATGCCACACTCGTAAAAAAAACACAAGTACATTCTCATGGCCACATATTACTTCATAAGATGGGTGGAATTCATCATGTTATGACAAAACAATGATCAAGAGGTAATATCTTTTATTAATCTGCACATTATAACCAGGTTCGGCGTTCCAACCTCCCTCATTTTTTATAATGCTACTTATTTATCATCTTTTAAGTTATATGATTTTTCTTTGGAAAATGATATTATTTTGAAACATTTAGATAATTACTATCCCCTAGGAAATGGCTTAGCAGAGTCCACCAACAAAAACATAATCTGCATTATCAAGAAAACCTTGTTGTCACACCAAAGAAACTAGCACAATGCCTTAACCAACGCCGTATGGGATGACCGCATTACACTAAAACTGTCTCTTGGTACCTCCCCTTATTTCCAAGTCTATGGGAAAAAAGCCATCTTACCACCAAAATTATACTTCCCAGCGCTTCAGTTATCACAAGAGACATAGGGCACCACCTGCACCACCATGCGAAATTGAATTGACGCCCTACTCAAACTAGAAGAAGAGAGACAAAAGGCTAAGGAGAAGTTAGTTGTTAACTAGAGCTAAATTAAGAGGTGGTTTGATAATAAATCCGCAGGCAATAATGGGTTTAACGTAGGTGACTTTGTCCTTAAATGGAAAAAATCCCATGAGGACAAAGGAAAGCACACAAAATTCCAAGCCTTGTGGATTGGACCCTTTCAAGTTAAGGAGAAAATTGGCCAACATACCTATCGCTTACAAACTTTAGAAGGGAGGGTCGATACCCTCCCCTTAAATGGCCAGGACCTTAAATTATATTTTACCTGGCAGCCCTCATAGCTACTGCCATATCCATGTATTATAGTTTTCCTTTTGTTTTGTCCTTTCCGCACTCTTCTCTTAGTCATATTTTTTCTTTTGATTTTCGGCCATGCATCTAGTCTTATTTTCTTTCATGTCTTTTTGGTTATCTTAGCTTAGTTCACTAATAAGGTCCTACCATGAATAAATAATTTCAGAGCATCACCCGAATCAAATGCCCCAGAGTTGTGGAAGCTCCTATGTGAATGGCTGAAATGTAATCTTGTCTATACCTACTCTTGACTATCTCTAAAGTCCCAATCAAGGTGAGATGTGAAGACCTATTTCAGTGGGGAACTCAAATTATACATGGCACCTATCTTCAACAGTAATACCCTCACTTTTGGGTTGGCTATATAGCTTAAATGAATCGGTTCACCCCGCTAACTCGAAAAGGGGAAATTAAATCCTTAATGAGAAACACATACTTCGAGAAAACAATAAAGACTTTGAAAAACCAGAAACAACCTCTCTTGCACATAAAATAAGTCAGCATCCCTCATCCTCCTTTGAAATTAAATTCCCAATAAACAAGTGCAAATAAGCACACAAAATAAATCAAATAAAGGGTAAAGGATTGAGAAAGGCTTCCTATGTAGAGAGGTAATGCAACGAATCCATCGGGTTATAGTCCAGGCTCATTAGTTGTGGAGCAACATTTGCAATTTCTAGGTAGTGACTATGCTTGGTTACTGTCCAAGCTCACTAGTAGTATAGTGACACCAAATACCTATAACTACAACACCAAGAATGTTTACAACTAATATTATTATCCAAACCCCTTTTTCAATTCGTTGGGAACATCCTTGGTTTGTGTGATTAACAAATCAAGTCGAAGTAGTGGGGAGATTTTCATCAATACTAAGGGTAACATGGAGATGTCAATGGGACCTATGATTTTGGAACAACACACTCACAAGGATCAGTTGCATCCCAAATCAAGGGCAAGCAGAGATACTGAGGTTCTACCAGTGAATCACAAATTGTTGTAGTTGTTGCATTGCAACAACCCCCAAAAATTTCTTCTCTTTCAAAATTTTTGGACCCCCCCTTGACCAAAATTATAGCCTTCATCTACATCTCAAAGTCGTTTCCATATCCTGGCAGTAGGACAAGTTCCATTTTGGCTCCTCGAAAAAAATTCTATGTAATCCTTAAAGTTTATGTTTCCCTTAAGTCACAAGTCACATAAAATTAACTTTAATTAAGTTGAAAAATGGTGACCCACGACCTCCATTTTCCAAAGTTACACTATGACCGAGCAAATTCATAAAGTCGCACAATATCTAAACATCTAACTCCAAAATTTGTGGCCCAGACAAGCTTGTGACTTTGCAACCTCTACCTTTGAGGTCACCAAGTCACACCATAGGTGCAGGCTTGAGCTACATATTTCTGACCCCTCATGCCTCGGGAATTTACAGCATTTATCTTGGAGGTCACTAGGTTGCTAGGTCACAAGTAACTTGGATGCCAACTTTGCTACTTGGACTGACCTACGACTTGGCAACCTTTCCAAGCCCTACACGTGCCACCATTTTCTATTTAAATCACTCACCCTATTACTCATTTGTCCAATTGACTACAGATCTTGAGCAGAAAAGAGACTGGGTTACTAGGCAAGGCACATGACTCCGTCAAGGTGGGTATTGATTCCCTTTCCTCGATAATCATTTTTCTTACCATTGTCCTTCTCTACATACCAACCATGTGCCTTCCCTTCTCTTGAGGTTTTATCTTCCTATCGATAATTATCAAACCCATTCCACCTTGAAACCCTCCAGTCTTGTGTTATTTTCATTTATCTTTTCATTTCCCAAGAAACAATCCTAACCTGAGGCCCATCCCCCTTTGCTCTCAGTTACTTAGGTTTTCCAGGGTCCAGTAAAGCCCAAATTCCCATTTCAAACATCTGATTTTCCTCCAAGCTGCTGAGAATAATCAGTCGCACCAATAATAAATGCGATATACCTAATACAGTGACCTTGCAACCTGTCAAACCCTGTGACCTTGCAACCTCTTCTCCCAGTGACCTCGTGACCTCTTCACCCAGTGACCTTGCAACCTACCTAGATCTACGATCTAGTAAGCTCTAGTCACCAAGTTGTTGATTTGATAGTCTATTTTTTTCTGACCTCCTATGTGGTGCGACCTAGATACCTCCCTATAAATTGAACCCAGGACCAAGGTTGTTCATCTATTTCTTCATGTTTTGAAGCTCGAATTGTGATCTTTCCTTTGATTTATATAATTCATGTCGTCACTCTCATCTTAGGACTATTTGTTTGAAATGCCAGTTGATAATGGTCTAGATTTCATATCAATTTCATCTTTCTCTAGAGAGATGGTGCCTCAAGTGGCTAAGTCCTCTCGTAAGAACATTGAGAGCAGTTCCCAAGAAGTCTCTGAAGGACCACTACCACCTATCTACCAAGATATGACATTCAATGTCAATAAGGCCACAAATCTCTTATCATTCGACATGTATTCCAAAATATCTAAGAAGAACAGGATCAGGAAGAATTCAGTGTGTAAATCAACATCAATAGGTCTTGGCTTCACAAATTGGTCGCACATCCACCTATTTTCCCTTGTACAAAGACCATTAACTAGATACTATAGAATACTGACAGAAATCGGTCGGTGATAAGGACCCACACAGGTGAGGCCTTTGTTGCTATTTCTTCCACTAATATTGTTGCTTATTACAGGTTGATAGAGAGAGAATAGACTTTCAATACCAAGTGGAAGTCATAATTTCCAATAGAGACTAAGGACATCATAATATCATGTTGGCAAGGCCTCTCTAAATTCTAGGTAGAGGTTGATAATGTTTATAGGACACAGGGCTTGAGGAAGGTCTACCAACTCATGGTTGCAATGATTAACCGATTATATGGAAAGCCAGACATTAATACCTTTAACGACACCTAGGTACCTATTATGTATACAATTTCTACAAGGGACACTATCTTTAAATGGGTGAGCATTCTTGCTTCATCACTGAAGATGAACATACAGGTAGTAAAGAATCTGGAGAAAGGTCGACCATTAGAGTTCTATATGGCATCATACCTATTATACGCAGTGTGTGTAAGATGTTGTTTTGATGGTTGGACCTTCAACTGGACATCAAAGGTGTTGGATGTTGCGCATATGTATTACAAGGTATTTTGGGACCCCGACTATTAGATTATGCTTGAAACTACAGCTAAATCATTCATCATTCCTTTGTACCAGTTACTCTTTGGAGAGGAGGCCCCTTGTATCTCCAATATGGCTAAAGAAACAATCATCAAAGTGGCAGACTGGTTTCCTATCTAGGATGGCACCTTCATCAGAGTCTTCGTCTCATACAAGAAACCTCACACTCTCCCTAGGTTCGTGAAAGATAAGATGTTACTGCAAGAATTTTGTTACCAGATGACTATAGGGTTTTCTAAAACATTGAACACAAGCAAGAAAAAGCCTTGACCTACCTTACCTTTGACTATTTGGGGATATATCATTGAGAGCTTTAAATAAATAGAGGCAAAGGCTAAGGAAATAAATGGATTCCATTTTGTTAACCTCAGTCATCGTAGGTATGACCCCAGGGGAATGGTAGCAGTGCACTGCAATAAAATAGGCTTTAATTGATCATATGTGCACAACAAACATTTCCATTAAGACAATGTCAAGAATTGGTACAATGCTACCATGGAGCTAGGGCCAAGTGAGAAACAAGAAAAGGAGGACAAGAAAGTTAATCAGTCATAAGAAAACATAAGCATGTAAGCTAGGTCAGCCTAGATCAAAAGAAGGAAGGAGAAACAAAAGATAGAAGGTGATGAACCAAAATACCCTTTGAATGAGCAAGAGGAAGATGCAGATAATGAAACCCTATAAGAAAGAAATGTGACCCTAGTTAAGAAAAAGCAAGAAATGAGGAGGAAGAGGCAAGAAGATTTGAAGCAATCACAAAAGTTAGGAGACCACTAGTTTAAGGATCTCCAACAACAACATGTAGAAGAGGAAAGGAAGAGAAAGTAGGAAGAGGGAGAAAACTTGGGAAAAGAAGAAGAGGAACGAAGGAAATGGGAAGTAGAAGCGAAGAAACATCAAGAAGAATAAGAAAAGAAAAGGAAAGAGAAGGAGCAACATGAAAGGAAACAAAACAAAGAGGAATAACTCAAACAAAAATGGGATAAATATTGGAAAGATAAGAAGATGATAGAAGAAGAACAAAGGAGGAAAGTCAAATAAGAAAAGAGAAAGCAGGAGGAAGAGGAGATGAAGAGACAACAAGAAGAGATAAACAAGAAAGTCGATCTCAAGCCCCAACAATAGAAGCAACACCAAGAGTCTGATGTGCAGGCTCAGCTCCCTCCATTATATTTTCCTCCAACCACCCCCATCATTGGAGGACATCTTCCCCTCAAATAATTGGGCATTCCCAATGAGGCAGAGGAAGAGGTGATGGACCTCACTAAACTTACTTTTGACTAGGTCAATTGTAATATTATGCAGGAAAGAAATAAGTATTATGCCAAGAACACTGCAGAGCCACTTTCCGTGATCATAGAGAAGGAAATCTTCCTATATGCCATGGAAAATAACAACATGATCACTTCGACCTGAGCTACCTTCATTACTGCAACTAAGTTGAATTTAGGAAGTATGAGTAAGAACATTGCAGATCTCTAGGGAAAACTCTATGCCTCTCAACAAAGAGCTTCTAAAGCAAAAGAAGACAAGAGGAGTCTAATGGAGGATAATAAAGCCCTATGCATAGCTCACTCAAGCAAGAATGATTTACAAGCATCAATCAAAGAGGAATTAGAGACTTTGGAGGAAGCCATGGCCATGGTCTATGAGGAGATGTTAAATATGCATCAGACCGTGTCTCCTTTCCTCACCATACAAAATGATACAAAGGAGAATACATACATGCTAAAACAAGATACCATGGATATTAAAAACATTCATGAGTGGACTAACACATATCTAGAGTTACCAAAAAATCTTCCCATAAAATACTGGATAACTTCCCAAAACGACAAGGTTCAAATTCACATCAAGATCTAATCATGAGATAAACTTGCAAGGGATGTGGATAGGATTCTGGATTCATACATACATTTACTTAGTGGGTTGGAATCTCTAATTAAAGTTCATAGAGTCCACTCCATCCAGGAAATTAGAGAAATAAGGAAGCAGGAAGAAATCCTACATGAAATTCAAGCATTCCTCGATCCTTTCTGGCAGGCTTCCACCACAGAGGACTTACAAGTGGCAAAGGAGAACATTACTCAATATGTAATAGAACCAGTAAGGATGTATACCAACCTAGTAACTATCTTGAATCAGATAAAGGTCAAGAATATCACTCTAATATCATATGCCCTTGAGTTCCTTCACAAACATGATGCAGGGCAGCAAAAGGTAGTCATAGTGGCTACAGAGTACAATTTTTGGCCCACATACCTCATGGAGTAGTTACATGTGGATGTTACAGAATTGTCTATTACTAAATTGTTAGAATAGGACCAATTTTGTTTTGCATAGCAAGATAGAGTAGAGTAGAGTCTAGTAGGAATATGAAAGGTCATGAGGTAGTCCAATAGTAATTGGCAGACCAAGAGTCACCCTCTTTTCTATAAATATGCCCTCATGACACATTGTAAATGATGTTTTAGCCTTGGACTCAATTTTGGTGTATATGGTTTTTTCATAACTTTGGCTCTTCTAGTAAATCCAAGGAGTAATGATCTTTTTCCACGTTTGGACTTGATGGAGATCTTTTATGATGGTGCCATGGATATTATCAGCTTAATGAATTGGAATTTCCTATGAGATTTTGTGTGTTGTCTCTTCATGTGTCTTCCTGTGATGTGGGATTTATCTTGCAAAAAATGGATGGTATATGTTATGTGTTCCTTATTCTTATGTTGGTAAACTACTTTATTGATGATGGCATTATATCATTGTAGGTTCTGCATTTACTTGTTGATTATGTGGTTATGAATCGCAAACTTATTCATCATTGGTAATTTATCTCTTATGAGTTTGTTAATCTCATGTGAGATTTTGCTAACAATGCTTTTCTTGATGTTTATGCTTTGTGGTTATGTTGTTCCTATTCATGGTGTCTATTCTATCAGATATTCATAAGTTATTGACTTGCACTTGTTGAAGTTCCATTCGTTCTTCGTTAACTAGTGCTCTCCCTTTTATCTGAGGAAAACCTTAACCAATGAGATGGAAGTCAGGCCTACATATCTGATGGGACTCCTAGACCAAACGGTGTGGAGTCTGATTAGGATTCTGCACCAAGGAGATCCCCTAGCTATTGGTGGCACATTCCTAACCATCAACAGGCCCGCAAGGATTTTGGAACTTCATATTCTAGGGTTACAGTTTTGGACTGTTGACACACTTACACATAAAAGCGCAAATCATTGTGATGTTTTATAAACTCTCATCCTGAAAAGAAAAAATAAAGTTTTTAAGAATGAAATTATTGCAAAATGGTAAGTAGGGTTCCCTCTCCCTTGTTGTAATAAGGAGGCAAATATTTGTGTCCACCACATTTTAAGGTTTAATGGCTATTATAAGTTTTTCTATATCATATGTTTTTATTGTATGTGCGTTCACGATTTAGTTTAACGAAAGTACAAATGATTATGGCACCCTATCAAATGAAAGCATTTTTTACAATCAGGACTATGGAAAGAGGGCATCTATGTAAAAATTATATGCATCCCTTCTAAGTCTCATGTTCTATTCATATTTAAAATCCACAAGTCGATAATAAAAGACAGAACACAAAAAAATGATGAAAGTTACGGTAGATTCATTGCATGTATGAATTTGATGAACTCACCTATAATCTTTGAGGAGTTGCAAAGGATCATTAAAAAAAAATTGTTTGGGGGTTAATTTATTCACATTTTGTGTGTTTTATATTACAGTCAAACTTCAAACTCATCATATGTAGCACACTACATTTTAAATATACATGGTTCTACAAGCATTTGGCCCTCAATGCATGTCACAAGGGTATCAAAGGTGATTAATGGGAAATGTAATAATATTCAAATATATGGTAAGTTCTTGTACATGACACACCACATGAGGTACAACTGAATTTATATTGATGCAGTGATAATCCTTTTCAAACATTTAATGTAGGTTGATATATCTCATAGGTAATGGTATTCAAATTGACATGATAGATTGTTGTGCAATTTGTTGTATAGTGCTTTTAAATTTGGAAGCTCAATAAATGAAAGAACATGATGTGTCCCAATATTTCAGTTGTATTGGGAAGCTAAGCATGTAGAGTGGTTGGCACTCCATCTCCAAACTATTACCTTTTTTACTTTGTAAATCTTCTTTGCTCACTAGAAGCTCAAGTGATTCAAGGTGGTCTTAGTTCCCTGTGTAAGGAATATTAATTACTCATAACCAAACCGTTTTTCCATTTAAACACTAAGAACATAGGTATGAATCATTTTGACTTGATTTTGGAGAAACAAATACTTGTTTCAACAAATATTTCTCTAAATCTAGGTCTGTTGAGGTTTTCATAAGGGGTTAACCCCATTTTGCTCCTTTCACACTTATCACCACTCTCCTATGTGTGATATTTTAGTTCTTCATGTTTAAATAAATTATTCATTTCCTAATTTGTATACTTTCTTTCAATAACTTCGAGGTTCCTATTATAGTGCAATCAATTATTAATTATGTTGTGCATGTAAGTATTAAATGGGAGAAAACTTTTAATATAGCCTTCAATAAATTTTACCCTCCATTATAAATACAACCTTGAGATATACAATGAATTTGAATAATTATTTTTTCTAACATAATTCCTTTCCCCCTAGAGCTTGGAAAAATCAAAAGGAGAGCATGCTTCATGAGTTGTCTCACCACTGAGTTCATGAATTTTTTTCTTGTCGTGATTTTCTTTTAAAATTACATGTTTCAAATCTTAAATTATGTCAAACTAAAACTCCTGTATGTCAATGTCATAGGGTTATGGCTAACGGTAAGGAAAAACATTTCCCCACTCTTTATGCTTACCAAAATGATGGTCCTTATCGGCATCGCGGAACAATATGCATCTATTTCCAATTCTTTATCATTATATAGAAATAATTTGGGTTCAAAGTGCCTCTCCTTATCCAATTTTGGTTGAATCCGATGGAGAAATATTGGTCTACACTGCTATAGGATAAAATGCATGGTGTGTGGAGAATGTAGATACCCTCAAAGGTCTTCCCGGGACCTTCGGCAAACTGTAAGATTATCTGCAACTGCACAAAGTTACATACATGTTCATAGACAATAACTAACTATGAAAGCATTAGAAGTAGATTACCTCAAGTCTCTGTTTAGATTTGTTTGGAGATCACAATGCAGCCAAGTGGAACTCCCTCAAAGCCAGCTCCAAATAAAGTCCTACACATAGAAGAGACAAGCGTAATCACAGCATACAACTCTGATAACTAATATATGAATATATAAGAGAACATCTAATTTCATACAACTAAGCTACTCATGCTAATAGGCATTGAACAAACAACTAAATGAATGATAGTATCAACACCACGAGTAGACAGTACAACTACAGTTCTATATTAATGTTGGAAGAGTGATTACAACCATCTTTTGTATTAGCCTTCCTTTGCCCCTCCAGCTTCTCTCTCTCTCTCCCTTCTTGCTCACTTCTTATGATATGAGTCAATGCTCAACAGTCAAGTATGCTATCCTTTCAAATGCTCTGACTCTTTTCACAATAGCCCTCACTTTGCTTATATAGCAATTGAGTTAGGGTTGTCAAGCTCCTCCTTGAGTTCACTAGGGAAAAAGCAATGACTTTGCCATGCTTTTCAGCTCTTTCCCATTTTCCTCTTTCTTTCAGATTAGAAATCCTCCAAATAGGTTGAATTTGGATGTTTCCTTGCTTTTCTTGAGTAATTTTAGGAACAAATATCTGGATATTTGTGAGTCAATTCATTCCTTTGACCCTTGGAACTTCACCAAGTTTCACTAATTTTGTTCCCATACTAGCAACATGATTTAGTAGGGTCACTAACACACCTCTAGGCTTGGTAACAAGCTTTATAAAGCAGGTTGTTAGTGCACAGCCATTTTTAGTGTGGAATCAAGGCCTGTGATTGTGGTCTTTGTTTCAGCTATCATGTCTTTCCCCTCGTAGTTGATGAGGAGGTCAATTTGTTGTATAATAGATGCCCCTAAAGTATGAGATCTGAGGCTACGACGATGGTCGAAATACTTTACTAAAACTGTAATTTTCCTTTAAAAAAGAGAGAGAGGATTGAAGCTTCGGGCGGTATCAGAAACTTGATACAACACATATATATAAACTGCTAAAATCGTGTCCTGAGTCAGGTATTCCCATGCTCAGTAGCTATGTCAGAGTGATTTTCTCCAAAGAGATATGACAAATGTTGGCTGCCAATAAGCATATGTGGATCCGGTGTCATAATAGAATCATCCTGATAAGCTGTCTCCGAAAAACAATATCCGTAGCTTGGGAGAGGAAACAAGGCTGAATGATGCAAGCCTCTACCCAAGGTCTTGAATTCCGCTTCACCAAACAACATAGATCGATATATGTGAATATATGCATTGACGTCGAACATGCACGAAATCATATGATTATCAATCAATAATGGAGACCGTTAACGGATGTGAGGAAGGCCACCGATAATGGTGATGGTCTCCAAGATGCACAATACAATCTAATGAGTGTGAAAGATGTCTTTGTCATCGAACACCCGTTAGAATCGCTTAACCAGGAGCCAATAATGAGAACCCTTGATCAAACACAAGGAAACCTACCACTAATGTCTGCAAGTACCAAGGCATTGAATGTGTTTCTGGGTTGTCTTCCTAGATAGAGTGTTGAAGTCAATAGGAAGAAACCTATCGAAAGGTAGGCAATAATGTGTCCTACATCAATCGACATGAAACGGGACAAGAATGATTTTGTTTTTTGATGAATCTTTTGAGCATTTGGGTCTAAACAACGGAGGGCATGATGGAAGGATATGCTTGATGGGTTGATGGAGGAAACAAAAGGTTAACCCTTGAACAATAGAAGGCACGACAATGGTTTTAACCATGCAGCACTAGACTCATGAACACTACAGAGTGTTAGGATACAAAGATGCAATTACATCAAGGTATTTAGGCTAAACTCATAGGATGGTAGGATTCATATTGAGAGGCCGTCACAAGGAAGGTTTATCTGAGGGAGTGCCATGTTCAAGGGAATGACTGCTGCCAAACCATGCTTTCTAATATTGAATGTAGTTGTACTGTCAAATTTCCCTATCTGATTAGTTTAATGAGTCCAGACGGGTAAACTCATCAATCTTTTCATATTTAAAGAGTCTGAAAAGGACTGCAAAAAGAGCAACTCTCTGCCCTATCTGATTAGTTTAATGAGTCCAGACAGGCAAACTCGTCGATTTTTTCATGTTTTAAGAGTCTAAAAAGTATCGTAAAAAGAGTGACTCTATATCTTGTCTATGTAATTTTAACGAGTCCAGACTAGACAACTCGGTGATCTTTTCATATTTGGAGAGTATGAAAAGATCGTAAAGAGCAACTCCATGGTGGTCCTTTTGTCATAGTTGTTAACCAGGTGTTATAGACAAATTTGTGCCTTACAGCAACAAGCATGAATTGTCAATAATCCAAGGGATCCAAAGTTCCCTAAACATGATGTTCCTACCCCTAGAGGAACAAGGTCAGCAAACCAACAGCTCTCAGATCAGTTCTCCACCTGAAAACACTCAAAAACAAGCAATCCTGAAATCAAAGCAGGTGCTCCACTAGGTTTCTGCGCTGAAACTCAGTTGCTCCATGGTGTACCTGCGTTGCAAAGCAAGTGGAACAAAGGCCACCTGCGCTGAGCGAGATGGGACAAGTGGCACACTGAGTCATTGCTCTGGAATCTTCCAAAAATGACACTTGGATCAGGTATTTCACCTTGTGATGAGTCAGAGGCTCTGTTTCTCCAAGTGGAAGCAAGGTTCTCCAAGTGGACTCAAGAACTGAAGATCAACTAAAGATTAACTGAAGAGAGAGAGGACACAAGGCAGCTACACATCAGTTGCAAGCTGACTCATCCTTTCTCAATTCATCTATATATTGAGCTCTCTCCTATGAGCTCAGAAGGCTGGAATTTTGTGCAAAGTAATGATATGCTATTGGTTTCACTATAGAACTATTGGGTGATTGTTTGAGAGAGGTGAAGAGGAGAAATTCTTTATGCTGGGAGGTGTTGCTGGGTTGGAGCCTTCAATGGTTGTAATACTCTCAGAACCTTTACTTCTTCATTAATAAAAGCTATTGAGGTTCTTCTATGTGCTCTTGTTTCAATAATATATTGTGATGATTGCATGTTTGGTTTACACTAATCCATGAACCAGTTATGATTGCATGCCTCTTGTAGTTTCCTTCTTTGTTATTTTGCAGGATCTCATTGTAGTTGGGCAAGCAAAAGAACAAGGAGCTAGGAGCAAGTGGCCAAAGAGAAGAGTTTGGATTCGACATTAAGCGCAAGGCAACGGTTAGAGATTTTCTCCATTCTCTTTTGCTTTCATAAAGAAGTAAACCTTAAGTAGTTTGTTTTACAGTTGTTGCTAAGGAACTATCACCCTTAGAGTGGGATAGGGTCATCCGAGTCGGATACTTTTCCCTACAACAAACTGGCGACTCCGCTGGGGATCGTATCCGTTTGATTGTGTTTGTAGTATTTTGCTATTCATTTCCTGAACAAGAGAGTACCAAATCGAAAAGCTTTTGACTATATCAAAAGCGAAGTAGAGGGCAGCTACTCTGACTCATTTCTGAGCAAGTTCATGATTTGAAGACCTGATCTACAAGGATCCTTGTAAGCTCTTAGTGATAGCTTTTTACCTTCCTAATCATCCCTTTGAGTGTGCTTGACTGATTGCTTCTGATTTGAGCAAAAACTGTGCATTTTTGAGAAAATTGGGACCCGGAAACTGAGAAAACGCAACTTTCGTTTTCCAAAGCAGGTAGTACACAGGCTACCTGCTTTGCAACGCAGGTCGGGCTACCTGCGCTGAGAGCCAGACTGGCTGTGCAGCACCTGCGTTGGCCCAATTTTGCCTAGTGCTGTTGGGGTTTCCTCCTTTTCTCTTGCCTGTTTTCACTATTGATTTGGCTGCCAGTTACCAGTCTTGCACCTGTTCTGAAACCAATATTACTTGCCATCATTCTGCCTCTGTTATATAATGAAATTGTACTTGTTCTTTGTATTTCTTACTCATTTACAATTTCCCATAACGAAGAGTAAACTAGTCTTGCTTTTGGCCTCTTAGATCTGAACCTGTGTTAGGCATTTTGCTGGTCTAAAGAGTTAGCTTGTTTGCTGTCCATAGCTGATTAGTCAATTTACTTTCGTCATTATGGTTTGATTTCATGCATTTCCAGTGATTAAGCAAGTGAATCTTAAGGTGTCTTTTGATTTTGGACAAGCTTGTTTGTTTTCGCTTTAAATCGAAATCAAAGTTATATAACAACTTTCTGTTTGTAATACATCAACATTAAGAAAGGGAAAAGAAAGTACATGCATTGTGCATTTTGCATTTGAAAAAGTTTGCATGATGATTTAGGAGAAAGTGCATTAGTTTGTGCTGTATGAACTGTGTGAAAAGATTTGCCTCTCTTCTGCCTCAGTAGTTAAGATTTTCATCAGTCAAAAAGATTTGAAAAAGCTTGCTTCTCATCTTAGGCTGCATTTAGGAATTGTTCATATACATCTCGTGGTGAACCTTGAAAGGCAAACTTTAAAAAGATCAACTTAAAATATACTGAATGAACCTAACAACGCATTTGAAACATAACGCAAACACATAGAGGTCTAGGTAGAGACGTGTTCCGGCGTCGTTAAACATAGTGACTGTCGATCTCTACGAAGGTGGGTGATTCCTCCTGAGAGTCGGTGGCACTAATACGGACTTGTGCTCCCACGTACCGTCGCGTATATATTGGGAGACCCCTATAGGCATTTATCCTTTATCCTTAGGAAGCCGTGTCGGCCGCCCTACTGATCGCGATGCAGTGAACACAGCATTCACGAAGATCGACCACCCGTACCGTAAAACGTATTCTGTGGTTTCGCGAAAGGTTTGGCACACCCTCTGCCTAGATCTCCAGAGCAGTTTCTTTTGGCCCTTTTCAAACTCTATAACTGAAAAGGTCCAACCGAGCATTTGTCACTTCGGGCTCGTTAATACATCGAAGGAGACTAGAGTCATCTTTAGCTTTTTCTCGACTCTTAAAACATGAAAAAGCAAAGTTATGTTTAAAAGCGTCTAATAAAATTCATTCAAATCAGAAACACAAATTTCCACCTTTATATTTTAGTTGATCGAGTAATCCGCAATCGTGGAAGAAAGTCAATTGAATATCCATCGTTCTCGGAGGCTTGCGAGTCAACCATCTTTGTCTCCGGAATCGAAAACAATCCGGACAAAGCGAGCTCGTCGAACCAGTTCAAAATCTCCTTTAAAAGTTAGAACAAGTGTTCCGACAACATCTGAGATTCTGGTTACTCCAAACATTTCCGGAAACCCTGCCTCTATAGAAGAAGTTCAACCGCCACAGAAGGACAGTAATACTGATCCTAGTCTGGGGGAAAATACTTGTATAACTGAACTAGTTCCATCTGTAACTGGTCCAGAGAGTTTTGTTCCTCAAACATCTGTTGCTGTTGATACAACCCCTTCTTCGGCACCGGAAATCTTTTACGGACCTGACGGTCTTCCTCTTCCACCTAGTCTGATTGCGATAGAGGAGATTATAGAGGAACCGCAAGTATCCACTCCAACTCATTTTGGAGTAGGGGTCACTCTATTTCCTGCTACAACAGAAGTTTGTCCATCACCAGTGGAAGTTCCTGTAGAATCACTAGGCAATCAATTGGATAGACTCAAAATGTCTGAACAACCGTCGACATCTAGGACTGTGTCAAATGACACGGCGACGGCAGAATTACCTGCTGCAAATCCAACAATGTTCGCTGGCATACCATCTGTCCCAACTAGCTCTCAATCGCTAGAAGGAGTCCACCAAGGGACTATCTCGGCAGTATGGTCTGTTCCTGTTTGTTCCGGAGTAATGTCTGGTAACTCTTATGGTGAAACTCATCAAATTGACCCTTTTGGGAATCAATTTAGGCCATCCAGTCCTCCAAGAAAATCAATTGCCTTGAGTTCTGGATTACCACCGTATGGGGGGCAGTATGCCCTTTCATTACCCCCTCCGGGAGGGTACCCATACGGGAGTTCTCAACCTTATTCAAGTTATGGTGGAATTGCAACGAGTAGTTGGGTACCTATGCTGTCCCAGCCACCAAGAGTTGTATATTCTATGCAACAGTGTGTACCTGTGACGAACATCCCAACTACACCGGCTATTGTAACCGTGTCGCAAGTTCAAACGATGCATGTTGTATGTCAACCTCAGATTTCTCAGGTTCTCATGCAACAGCCCCTTGACCCTGCGACCCAACCACAATCGCCTACTGGTGGGGCGACATAAGTACAATCGGGTATAAGTACCCCACATCTTGGTCCAATGGTTAGTGTAGCACAACAACCCATGGTATCGCAACCGTGGATAGTGCAATACCAACAGCCACAATTCCAGCAAGTGTACCAAGGTTCTGAACAGCAAATCTTTGCGAATACTGGACAACCATATATCCAAAATGGTCAAAATCAACCACTTTATAGTGGTCAAGTCCATCAACCGTATCAGTCATACCAACATCAACTCCATTATGCTGGTATGCAAAGACCAACTGTTCAGGCGATTCCATCGTACCCTGGTTACGCTTCACCTAACTTGAATCAACAGTTACCATTCGTGGCGACTTTAGAGTTGCCTGATTTACATCGGTTAACCAATGATCCAATTGCTTACGCCCCATGGTGGCCAGTGATCCCACACAAACTTCCATCCGACATTCCTAAATTCAATGGAAATCCAGGTGAAGACCCGTCGAATCATGTGATGACATTTCATCTGTGGTGTTCGTCGAACACTCTAAATGATGATTCGATAAGGCTTCGCCTCTTTCAAAGGACATTGACAGGTCCAGCGGCAAAATGGTATATAGAATTGCCAAGAGCTTCGTTCGACAATTTTAGCTCCCTTGCCACGACATTCTTAACCCACTTTCAATTACCAATAAGGTATGAAACGGGAACAGAAATATTGACTAACTTCAAACAGACAACCGCAACTCATATATCAGATCATATACATGAGTGGCGACGTCGACGAAGAATGGTTAAAACATACGTTCCTGATCAGCTTTTGGCTGAGTGGTTTATAAAGTCGTTACTTCCGGCCATAACGGAAGATGTGGCAAAGGGGGGAGTCGTAACAGAAGAGCAGGTTATCGCTCGTGCGCAATATTTGGACTTAGTATATACTCAGTCCGGCACGCTCTATGACAAAATACCAGACGCCCCTAGACCAGAGTTTTCAATCCCTCCTCCTCCTAAATCAAATAGTGACTCTCATGTCGGCGATGGCGTGATTGGCGCGGCAAACACGAATCCGAAAAGGACCAATCAAAAGAAGGCCCGTAAGGATTCGAATCAAAATGCACATGAAGAAGTTCTTGCTTCGGAAGTAAATGCCGTATCGACAGATAAGGGCAAAGAAACCAATCAACCAGGAAGCAAGAAGAAGCAAAACAAAGGGAAGAAAGATCAAAGAAAGTCATCTCCTCGAAAAACTCCTCATAGAGAGGAGAAACCACCTGGGGGGTGTCACATATGTGACGATGATCATTGGATGGCAGATTGCCCGTACAAAGCTGAGTTTAAAAGATTCGTAAAGAATCCGCATACTCCAGCTGTGTTGACTGATCCTTTTCCCTATCCAAGTCAAAATCTGGTTGATAGTGGAAATGCTTCCCCATCGCAAGTCATGATGTTGTCAAGTTTTGAGCGCCAAGATGATGCTTTAAATTCAACATTAAACAAAAGTCATGGGAATTCACAGTTGTTGAATGGTGAGAGAAAAGATCGATCAGGCAGTTCGACCACGACTTCGACAGGAGTTGTGCCGCCATCCAATACAAGAAGCATTCCGACAATCCATGGAGGCAATCATCCTCTCCCATATATCGGAGTAATTTTCCTAAAAGGCCCTTCTTTAATGGGCACTTTTGCCCCACCACCACCAAGTAATCTTACGGAGATGGGTGCAACGGAATATGAAGCCTTCTATTTTTAATGGATCTAAAAGTTACGAGGATAGTTCTTATATCATGTCAACCTCGTTAAAAAATGAAATAAGGAGTTAAGAGGATAGTTCTTTACGATGTCAACCTCATGAAAAAATGAAATGTCCCCTCAAGGATTAGGGGGCATATGCCTCGTCTGCATTATTATGCTAGAGGGCATCCATTCCGAGCAGTTTTAGCACATAGCTCATGCTCGTTAAAAAATAAACATAAGTTGTGAGCAATCTTCCCCTAGAGTTCAAGCTCACTCAGAAAAAATGAACCGGTAAATAACCTTGGTAAATGTAACCTTTGATAGCCATATTAAAGCCCCTGGTCGTGTTCTTGCAGTCTCACCTCCATCCGTTCATTTGGCCAATCGTTCATCTCCATATGTTTGTTTACCCATTTTGAGGAACAGCTGCGAAGAGTGATTTCACTAAGCCATCCTTGTGACACTGCCGTGATTGGAATATTCCAACCTGTACCTGGAATCTGCTGCTGCCCTGTTAATCACTCGTTCCTCGAAAGACGAGTCGTCTTTAAGCTCTTTTCACTGACTCGTAAAATATGAAAAGATTGCCGAGTTTTGGCCTTCCAGCTCGTTAAAGCGACCGGAAAGCTATCCCGCCTCTAGATTTTAATCTTTTTGGACCTGAGGGATTATTGCACAAAAAGATCGAGCGCTTGTTTTGTTCGACTCGTTAAAGCAATCGAAAATTCATCCCTTTGTATTGTTTTATACTTTTTCGGACTTAAGGGATTAGAAGACGAAAAAGGAATTTTGGAGTTAACTTTCCGTACCTTTTCAGACTCTCTAAAAATGAAAAGGACCGAGTTTTCCTTGTCGTTAGACTCATTAAAATGATTAAATAGCGACAAACTTGTCTTTAGACGAGAACGAGTTTCCCTATCGCTAGGCTCGTTAAAACATAGCGATGGGCTTGCCCAAAGGGCAGGTTATAGAACAAGCATATGTTATCCTCCTCAAGCTTGACAAAAATAAAGAGGTTCTGGTCAGCAATGACTAGGGAAAAATTGGGAGAACCTCATAGCATTAATGGTAGCAAGTCGCTCTTGAACATGACACTTTGTCCTCCGTATCACATCGGGTTGGGTTGTTTCATTCACCGGTCTCATAACCATGGTCCTCGCCACACCATCCACAATGGGGGTAATGCTACCGATCCATCACATCAGTGTCGTTATATGTTCAAGAGATGTGGTTCTGCAAAGAGTCAACCATGTCCCATCCACTGCCATACATTATCCTTCATCCACTTCATGACCGCCACCCTGAATCATACATCACAGTTTGTTTTCACCTCATCACAATCACTAGCTCTGTTCCGTGTCACTGATGTGGGATTCATTAAGGCCCTCCTTTGACGGATCGCTCCTTGTCGACATCAGCTCATTATCCAAGGAGTTGATCTAGGAACAACCCCTTCAGTACTTTGAAGCTTGCATGCCTCAATGGCAAGTTTCTCACTTCCGGCGACAGGTATACATCAATGACCTTCGACCAAAGGATTTTGCATGGTGGTCGACGCCAAGTCCTTTATTCCCACCATGTGAATTGTACTGCTGTACCTTGAGGGTCATCATCCTTATCGGTGATTCCTCTCGCGCTTGTTAACGGTTTACATTATTGGCCGGTAATCAAGCGATGTCTTTCCGTGTTCGACTTCAAGAAATTCTCACATGGATCGACTTGTACATCGAGTGAAGATCGGAAGAGATTGAAGACCCCGGATCTAGTTTCATCCATCCGGGCTGCGATATATATTCAGGATATAAAGACATTTGATATGTACATCATTGCAGCAGATGATCATCCTCCTCAAAGGATGATAATTTCAGCAGAGAATTATCAGTCTACAATCAGACGATCGTCTATTCTATGTACCAAAATGTATTTATAAAGCTGAGCATGGGAATGCCCGCCTCAGCTAGATCATGAAAATGTATGAAAAATAATGTATCGTATTGTATCTTATTACAGGACACTTCTCAGCAGATTGAATGAACTTCGGATCCTCTCAATAAAGCATTTCACCCGATAAACGACCTCATACTTTAGGGGGCATCTGTTATAGACAAATTTGTGCCTTACAGCAACAAGCATGAATTGTCAATAATCCAAGGGATCCAAAGTTCCCTAAACATGATGTTCCTACCCCTAGAGGAACAAGGTCAGCAAACCAACAGCTCTCAGATCAGTTCTCCACCTGAAAACACTCAAAAACAAGCAATCCTGAAATCAAAGCAGGTGCTCCACTAGGTTTCTGCGCTGAAACTCAGTTGCTCCATGGTGTACCTGCGTTGCAAAGCAAGTGGAACAAAGGCCACCTGCGCTGAGCGAGATGGGACAAGTGGCACACTGAGTCATTGCTCTGGAATCTTCCAAAAATGACACTTGGATCAGGTATTTCGCCTTGTGATGAGTCAGAGGCTCTGTTTCTCCAAGTGGAAGCAAGGTTCTCCAAGTGGACTCAAGAACTAAAGATCAACTAAAGATTAACTGAAGAGAGAGAGGACACAAGGCAGCTACACATCAGTTGCAAGCTGACTCATCCTTTCTCAATTCATCTATATATTGAGCTCTCTCCTATGAGCTCAGAAGGCTGGAATTTTGTGCAAAGTAATGATATGCTGTTGGTTTCACTATAGAACTATTGGGTGATTGTTTGAGAGAGGTGAAGAGGAGAAATTCTTTCTGCTGGGAGGTGTTGCTGGGTTGGAGCCTTCAATGGTTGTAATACTCTCAGAACCTTTACTTCTTCATTAATAAAAGCTATTGAGGTTCTTCTATGTGCTCTTGTTTCAATAATATATTGTGATGATTGCATGTTTGGTTTACACTAATCCATGAACCAGTTATGATTGCATGCCTCTTGTAGTTTCCTTCTTTGTTATTTTGCAGGATCTCATTGTAGCTGGGCAAGCAAAAGAACAAGGAGCTAGGAGCAAGTGGCCAAAGAGAAGAGTTTGGATTCGACATTAAGCGCAAGGCAACGGTTAGTGCTTTTCTCCATTCTCTTTTGCTTTCATAAAGAAGTAAACCTTAAGTAGTTTGTTTTACAGTTGTTGCTGAGGAACTATCACCCTTAGAGTGGGATAGGGTCATCCGAGTCGGATACTTTTCCCTACAACACCAGGTGCGACAAAAGGTTAATAGTATACCCAGATTGGTTACTTTTTCGTAAGTTAATCTATTGAATCCGAATAAAGAGAAACCTATGTTCAATAGATGCCGACCTCATTTTGCTACGAGTATAAGGAGACGGACTAAACTCGTTTTTTGTCGTGAATTTTTAATGAGTCACGTGACAACAAACTCAATACCTTCATCAAATTTTAACGAGTCAAATGAAGGAAACTCAAGGTATCTTTTTCAGTTTAGTGAGCGAGGAAAAAGAGGTAAAAGAACTGCTCATTCCTCCTTCGATGCTTTAATGAGCATGAAGGAGAGAAAAAATTGGGGATTTTTCGATTTACGAGCGAGAAACGGTCCCAAAAAAGAAAGTGCTCCGGTTGTTTCCGTATATTTTTAATGATTCCAGTAACAAAAACTCAGGATTTTTTAGTTTAACGAGCGAGAAAAGTACCTAAAAGAATGCTCGGGTCATCTTCATAAATTTTTAACGAGCCTAAAGACAAAACTAGGGATTTTTTTAGTTTAATGAGTGAGAAAAAAGTGCCTAAAAAGAATTGCTCAATTGGCCTTTTTTAGTTTAATGAGCTAGAAAAAGATCGACAAAGAGTTGCTTAGACCATTGTTGTATATGTTTAATGAGCCCAACGATGAAAGGCTCGGGGATGTTTCTATTTTTTAAAGAGCAATAAAATTTCCCAAAAAGTGCTCTATATCTTTGTTGTAGTATTTTAACGAGCCCAAAGAAGGAGATTCCAAGTTTTTCAGATTAACAAGCAAGAAAAATACCATAAAAAGAATGCTTGATCTTCTTCATGGTAGTTTAATGAGCCTAAAGAAGGAGACTCGAGGATTTTTCGGATTAACGAGCAAGAAAAATACCATAAAAAGAATGCTTGATCTTCCTTGATCTCATGCTTGATAATAGAAGGGTCTATGCCATGCATTTCCTCATAAGACCAAGGGAAAACATCACGGAAGTCCTTAAAAGGGTAGGTGAAGCTCACAATTTCCTCAGGATTGCGATTGGCTCCAATCTGTATGTTTTCCACGATGCCTGTCATGACAGAAATATCGATGAGCAATGTTTTTGAAATATTGCCCATGTTTCCTTCCAAGTCCACAGGTTGGATAGTCATATATGGTGAGGAAACGATTTCATGTGCGTCAGGTGACAGGATTTGAAGAGGCATCATGTCCGAATCAGATATCGAAACATGATGGTGTGAGTCCTCCCAAGGTTGCTCTTCTAAACTCGTGATCTCTCTAATAGCTTCGTCCATAGGTAGGACTCGATTGAGTGGATCGAAAGAAGGAGCGGTTATGGGAGGGGCAGTGGTAATGTTGGCCAAAACCAAAGTGACCAGAGATTTGGATGCAATTTGAATGGCTTTGCAGGCCAATTCAGCTAGTGACAGCGGCATTTGTTCTCTGTAAGTGTCAATGTCTGAAGGAGCTGGTAGGATCCAGGGATCGTTTTGTTCATGAGGAATAGATTAAAGAATATTGACTATCTATGAAACCTTCGGCGGCTGAAGAGGGAAACAACCCATGAGGGAAGAAGCCTCCAGTAGACCTGTATCGATACTGATGTAAGAGTCAAGTACACCACCCACTAAGGGTACAGAGCTACTAGGTAACGGAGAGTAATCTAGAGTGCAAAAGGACAGCTGGTCTACTATGACTATCTTTCCATCGAAGGGAAAGAGGATGATACAGAAGACTGAAGACACAATGGCCTACATGGCATAAGTCCAAGTGCAGCCCAAAAGCATATTATAGTAAAGTTTGTGATCCACGACTTCAATATCTACCATTATCATTTTCCCACTCAAGGTGATGGGATAGCTAACTAGGTAACCTTTTGGGATGAAAGTGTGGTCGTCAAAATCTTGAAGGGAATTTGATGGCAGGGTTAGGGTTGGAGAACCCAGGGCAAGCCAACATGAAGCTGACATGACACAGGTAGAAGCACCTTCATCGATGATAGTTCTGTGTATACCTTTACCTTTCGAAGTTATATGCACCTGAAATGCAAGCTGGTGAGAAAGGGGAGGTTTACACTTGTCCATGTCGAAAATAGCAAGCATGGAATCCTTTGGGTCGATACCACCAATAGCTGAAAGCAAAGCTTTCCATTGTGTTGGGCATGTTTGTAATACTTCGAGCGCTGACATAGTCGACGGCGCTTGTGCCAAATCTTCTACAATGTTGTAGTTTTGGGCGGCACGTGCAGATGTATTGTGTGTTGTGCGTCGAAGTGCCCCTTTTGGGGGTCGAATTACAAGGTCCTCAACCGGCCTTTCGATATGCAAATCGTTGGGCGATGGTGGGTTTGGACTTGAGGAAGGTTCCACTGCATGAGCGACAAGAGCTCCATAAGATTTGGCTCTTGTGGCAAGTTCTACCATTTCAAATGTGTAAACAGTAGAAGATCCTTCACCAGCTGAAGGATGTTGTGAACCATCGTTGCCCCCTTGCGGGGGTTACGGTTGGTTTGCAATAAGATTTTGCTGCTGCTGAGTGGGGAAAGGATTTTTTAGGATAGTGGGGGTCCGGCCAATATCCTTTCTAGCAATGTATTCTATGCATTCCTGAAGACGCAGACAGCAATAGGTCATGTGGTCTTCAGCATAGATTTTGCAAGGAAATGTGGCGGGTTTATCCTTTCCATCGTCAGTAGGCGCAGCAGCCTTCTGTTTTGGGTTTGGCTGCTTTGTTGATTGCTCCTCAGAAGGAGCAGTCTTTTTCTTATTCTTCTTTTTCTTACCACCGAGATTTTGTGTAGACTGCACAGAGTTTATCTCAATGGTAGGAAGAGCAGTCGATTTGGTAGTAGTGGAATCATTGGGGTTGCCAGGGGCATTGGGGATTATGTCATAAAGAGTGTCAGACTGTGAATATATCGGATCTAAGTGTTGAGCACGACGTATGGATTGGTCTTCTATGACCGCACCACCTAGAGTGACATCTCTAGCAATTTGCGGGAGTAAGGACCTGCAAAACCAATCCATTAAGAGAAAGTCTGGGAGGGGAGCTTTGACTAACCTCCACCTACGTCTCCATTCATGTATATGATCAGAGATGTGGGTGGTGGTATCCTGAAGAAATGAAGTGAGGAGCTCTGTCCCAGTCTCATTGTGGATGGATAGCTGGAAGTGCTTTAGGAATTCCATCGCTAAAGCGTTGAAGGTGTTTACTGATGCGCATGGTAACTCAATATACCATTTAGCTGCATTGCCAATGAGGGTGCGGGAAAAATATGTAACCGAACACTATCATCCACCATGGAGTTAGAAACACTCCAAAGATGGTAGGTGGTGATATGGGTGCCCGGATCCTCCCCTTGCTTTCCATCAAACTTAGGGATGTCCGTTGGTATCTTATGCGAGATCGGTGGCCATTGTAAGTTATGATAGATGGGGTCATTTTTCAGTTTGTATAAGTCGAGTATATCCAATGTTGGCAAAAAAGGCAAAGAGTTTGGTGCCCCCAACTCGGACCATGGTGATGATGGATGACTTGAGGAGCTTTGTGCTCCTCCCATCGTTTGGCTCCCAATATTGTACAAGGGTTGCGTGGTGTAGCAGTTTCTTTGAGGTATGGTGTTGTAGAGTGGATTTCCATGACGATTTTGATTCTAGGGTATAGAATTTCCCCTAGGATAAGCAGTGCCCCCTTGACTTATTTGAATGTGTGAGTAGGGTGCCCCCATGGATTGGTTGGGAACCCCTTGAGGATTCCCACCCGACACAGAACTAACCATTTGTCCTTGATTGACAGAGGGAATGCTCATGTCAATTAGTGATTGACCATGCATGCCTGAGAATGGAGGGGGAATTGTTACGTTCCCTACCAACATGTGCATATTGGGAACCCCCCCAGGTATATGGATCTGGGGGTTTGTACTGTACAATGGTTGTCAACCATGTTGTTGGTAGATGGGAACTGCGCCCATAGTGCCACATTGAGCATTATAGGGAGCGTTGTATGTGGCACTTGTCGAAGGTATGCAGTTTGACACTAAAGGGGTGGAACCTGGCATCAGCTGGGTTCCACTCGTAGATGGTGTCATGTGAGTGGTTGTACCTAGGACAAATGGGATAGTGGGGTTCACCATCGACAATTTTGTGGTGACTGTCGACTGGGGAAGTGGTGGAAGACCGAAAGCATCTTCAAAGTTCCACGACCCATTAGTCATCGACGAAATGGGTGGAAATGTTCTACCTACAGAAACAGGAAGTACAGGTGTCGCTGGAATCAAGAGTGGGTCCAATGGATTCGTGAGTGGAGGGTTAAAATTAGGAAGAAATCCTTCCGTGAAGAAATCCTCTGGAAAAGTCGAATCGTCGGTTTTCCAAACAAATTCTGTGTGAGATCTGGGAGACTGATTCCCTGAAGATGGGGAATCTGGTTCACTGAGCTCGACGGATCTTCCACAATGAGTGGAGGAAGTCCTAGCAATCGTCTAGAGTGATGACGAGGGCCGGATGTAGCCACAGTGACCGTTAATTTTATCAATAAATTTTATCATGATATTTGTTAAAGTCTCAAAAATAATAACACACGGGTGCCTAAAAATATAAAAAATACACTAAATGGATCAATCAAAAAACAGAGGGAAATGACCCTGTCTGATAAACACTAATCACTGGAGATGAAACCCAGTATCTCAATGAATAACAAAGAAGGTTGGCCAGATGTACAGTTACGGTTACTCTAGAGCTTCGCCCGAACCTCAGATTGAGGGGCCAAGTACTCTCGTGAAGACGAGCACCCTCCCAAAAACTAAAGACAGAGTAGGTCCGTCTGTGTTAGGTACCAAGAAAGCTCGTCCCAATCACCTTATGTAAGTCCCTATAAGTTTGGCCACTAAAGATACCTTAGATTATAGACACCACCGGGGGGGGACATAGTCGTAGACAGCACGCTATGTGGGCAGGATACCTAAGTCCCCGACTTAGCTCCTAAATCCTCGAAGGGATCCCCAATACACAGAATACCCAAAGGATTTGTAAGAGAAGGCGGGCTACCTTCACTTACAGTCTGATGTTGTCTCATATTTTGCTCCGCTTTTATTGGAGTGGTCCCAATAGTATGAGTGCAGAAGGAATTTTTCTCTCTTTTAATGACACTAGTTTGGTGTTCGATCTTGGGCAGTTTTACTCACTCTGCTTATCCCAAGATCCTAACCTAGCTAATTTTTTGTTTGCTCAATAAAGAGTTACTAATTGATTTTAGATAAATTTTATGTGTACTTGACTATTGTCTTCGGTAGGGGAGTTGACGTATGAAATGTGATGAGACTCTGACTCAATAAATCATGCAAAAAACAATGCTTTAAAAAAATTTCAATTTGATGAAAACAAGTTGTATTCTACAAGTGAGATTTTTTCACATATTCATATTATTTCCATGCATTTCAGTCATTTAACACATGCATAACCAAAGAACTTCTTTCCAATGTTTCTTAACAACTACTTGAAACCAAAATAGAGCAGCTTTTAACCAGCTAAACAGAAGGATGAATAAAAAATGTGAGTCTTTCTTTCGTAAAAATGCTTTTAAGAAAGAAAAACAAAAATGATTTCCTATTAAAAAAAAAAAAAAAAAAAAAAATCAGGACACCTATTTTGCTAGCAAAATGCAGTTACAGATCTTCATTCAGTCCATGAGAAGGCTTCCTATCCCTTTTGGCTTTCAGACACTGCTAAAAATCAAGGTATTGGGAGACTAACGCTCTGTAACAGTGGCTACAGAGAGTTAGTAGGCCCACTAACGCTCCCTGTGAACAGGCACAGTGCTTTATAAAGCTCTGTGTAGCCTGCTAACCTGCGTTAGTGTAGGAAATCAGTCAAACAAAGGGCTTTCAAGATCAGATTCAGAGGTGAATACTTGTAGGCAAGATGCAGCAAGATCTTTGGTGGGTCAAAAAGGGATTGCAGAAGTATAGGGAGCTCTTAGAAGGAGGAGAAAACAAAGAAGAGTCTGGGTAAACCGGGAACTAGATGTATAGTCCCCAGTAGAGTTGCCAATTCTGCTATAGGATAAAATGCATGGTGTATGGAGAATGTAGATACCCTCAAAGGTCTTCCTGGGACCTTCGGCAAACTGTAAGATTATCTGCAACTGCACAAAGTTACATGCATGTTCATAGACAATAATTAACTATCAAAGCATTAGAAGTAGATTACCTCAAGTCTCCATGTAGATTTGTTTGGAGATCACAATGCAGCCAAGTGGAACTCCCTCAAAGCCAGCTCCAAATCAAGTCCTGCACATAGAAGAGACAAGCATAATCACAGCATACAACTCTGATAACTAATACATGAATATATAAAAGAACATCTAATTGCATACAACTAAGCTACTCATGCTAATAGGCATTGAACAAACAACTAAATGAATGATAGTATCAACACCACGAGTAGACAGTACAACTGCAGTTCTATATTAATGTTGGAAGAGTGATTACAACCATCTGTTGTATCAGCCTTCCTTTACCCCTCCAGCTTCTCTCTCTCTCTCCCTTCTTGCTCACTTCTTATGATATGAGTCAATGCTCAACAGTCAAGTATGCTATCCTTTCAAATGCTCTGACCCCTTTCACAATAGCCCTCACTTTGCTTATATAGCAATTGAGTTAGGGTTGCCAAGCTCCTCCTTGAGTTCACTAGGGCAAAAGAAATGAACTTGCCATGCTTTTCAGCTCTTTCCCATTTGCCTCCTTCTTTCAGATTAGAAATCCTCCAAATAGGTCGAATTTGGATGTTTCCTTGCTTTTCTTGAGTAATTTTAGGAACAAATATCTAGATATTTGTGAGTCAATTCATTCCTTTGACCCTTGGAACTTCACCAAGTTTCACTAACGTTGTTCCCATACTAGCAACATGCTTTAGTAGGGTCACTAACACACCTCTAGGCTTGGTAACAAGCTTTATAAAGCAGGTTGTTAGTGCACAGCCAGCGTTAGTGTGGAATCAAGGCCTGTGATTGTGGTCTTTGTTTCAGCTATCATGTCTTTCCCCTCGTAGTTGATGAGGAGGTTAATTTGTTGTATAACATACACCTACAGGGTACAATAGTATAAATCTTATTACTCATCTCCAATTAAGATCAAAGGACTGAGGGCTATTGGCGTGTCAGAGGGGTGGCAGTATGAATATATTGTTTATGTGTTAAAGTCAAATCTTTGGTGGAAAAGGTTTAACAAAGGTTTTTTTATGTTAAATTCTTGGCGCGGGCCCTCCCCTATCCCCTCTCCATGTGGATCAGGCCACATCACACATCGGAGATCAGAGGACTATCATTGTCACATCTCAAAAGTTAAAAGTGACAATTGAATGCTTCGATAAGTAAAGCGGTGAATTGACTAAGAATCAGCCCCCTTTCACCAAGTCCTAAAACAGTTATTGGTTGTGGATCTATGGTTCCAAATAATCACACATTATGCAACCATATTTCAAAGAATCGGCCCCCATCCCAGCAAAAGGGTTTAGCCCCTAAAAAGGCTCTAGCCCTAAGTCCTCAGGCCCCGATCATAAAGACTTTGCCTAAGCCCTCGGGGTTAAGCATATTGCAAAGTTTCATCCCCGCACAGTTCAAAGTGGCACTCAACAGAAAATGTCGATTTTGTTAAATTTCTGATGTATTGGCCCCCGGTCTTACCCTTGGTTGTAGAAAAAAAAATTATTAAGGCACACCAATAGGGACAACTACACATTTTCAACACAGCATAGAGGGGCCATTGTTTCTTCTTTTTTCATCCCAAAGGCAAAGGAACCTGGTAAGCTCAAGAAGAGGAACCCGATAAGCTTGAAGGGGGCTGACAATGCAAAATATGAATGAACTAAGGCATCCGCAGGATTTTGGTTGTTCTTAACAAGATTTTTACCATGATGGCAGACAGTTTCAGTTTTTTCGAAAGGCATTATTTTGGATTGCTATGTCTAATTTTTATGAAAAACATTAAGTTTCCATTTTTGTGGGTTTCCATCTATTCTAAATGGATAAATCAAATATTGAATCTGGTCATGAGATATTTTTATGATGTAAGTCTATTTAAGACCTTGAAAGGCAATGTAGAAAGGGTTGGTTGGTCTGTGTCTAAAGAAAAAGACTTATATTCTGTATTTTCAAGTATTTGAAGTGAATAGAAGAAGGTTGAGGGTATTTTTCCAAGGATTCTCATGTCAGATGTATGTTGGTATGTTTATTCTCTTTGTTATTAGTGTTTCTTATGTTTCCATGGTGTGAAAACAATTCTTCATGCTTAGCTAAAGGAAATTTGCAGAATTCACTTTGTGCTCTGCTTTGTATCAGTTGGACATTTATGTGTTCCTTTTATTCTAATGGCAATATGAATTCATCCATAGTTTGACGATGTTATTATCACATTTTTATGTTGCACTCCTCCATTCACTACAACAAAAATTGTTAATTATCAACATAGCTGCCTATCTTTCCCGTCCTCAAAATATCATCATCATCCCTTATTCACTTGAATCATTAAATATACTAAGCCTTTTTGTATTGGATTTTCTTTATTTCACCTACCTTCAAGCAACAACTTAAACCTACCTTTTTTTATCCTCTAACCAGTCTAAAATCCATATCATATCGGTCTTTGATTGATAGTTGATTCAGTGAGAGATCCATCTTCAAGGTTAGGAGGACTAGACCTTAACCTACAAGTGGTTTGTGGTTATCTTTGGGATCCCTTTCCTCAACCTTAAGGGATTTAAAAAGTGCTAACACCAGCTAGGAATACTAAAGGAAGAGACTAAGAATTACGTAGTCTCAGTGGCTAGGTCTGAGGGTTGATGCTTGGCACTACACAATGCTCATTTGGGAAATCCAGTGACTACACATTGCGCAATCCTAATGGCCAAGAATGAGGCTTGAGCCCAGAGAATGCATATCGTGTTGTTGGAGAGGGAAACTTATGGCCACGATTATGCACATATCTCTAGGAAGGAGAGAGAAAATGTTATGAAACCAGCTCACAAAAAGATAGAAAAGAGAGATCCACGCCTTAGAATTCAGCCTCTTCGAGGGGGCAACCTCCTTTACATTACATAAATGAACAATTCTTGGATGATTCAAATAACAAAACCTCCTTTCTATATATAGGAGTCTATGGAGTCACAATATAATCCAGCCGACCTAACAATAATAATATAAAGCCACAAAAATAACAATAGAGGGATTCTATGGGCACATTAATAACAATATGGGGGTAATGGGGGCACAACAATATAAATAAGGGGTATAACTACAATAGTAATGGGGTAATCACTAGTATTATAGGGACCCAACATGCCCCTCTCCTTCAAAAAAGTGTTGTCCTCAACGCTTGAGTAGTTCAGGATACTTCTGCATAAAATTCTCATCCTCCCATGTGGAATCTTCAGCGGATAAGTTCTTCCACTTGATAAGGTACTCTGAAATTGATCGATTTCGTAGCTGTCGAGTTCTTGTTTCTATAACTGCTTCCGGTTCCAATATAATTTTTCCTTCCTCATCAAGTTATGGCAATATTGTTTGAACTGGGAGCTTGTCGCCTATAACCTTCTTTAAGCATGAAACATGGAAAACTGGGTGCAATCGAGAAGCTGCAGGAAGCTCCAATTTGTATGCCATAGTACCAATCTTTTGCAACACCTTGTACGGACCATAATACTTTGGTGATAATTTATTATCCTTCTTAGCTTGCTTGAGGGACATTTGCTTATATGGTTGTAGCCGTAGGAATACCCAATCACCTACATCAAAACTTCTTTCACTGCGATGTTGATCTGCCTGTTGTTTCATTCTATTCTGTGCCAACACGAGGTTATCCTTTAAGAGTTGGAGGACTTGTTGTTGATGTTCGATGTGATGTTCCACTGCCTGAACCTTAGAATTTTCTCTTAAATATGATGTGATGGATGGTGGTTGATACCCATAAAGTGCCATAAATGGGGTCATTTTTGTTGCTGTATGAAAGGAAGTGTTATACCACCATTCAGCCAGAGGCAACCATTTGACCCATTGTTTCTGTTTATCAGATACAAAGCAACGAAGATATCCTTCCAAACATTTGTTTACTATCTCAGTTTGCCCATCAGATTGAGGATGATAAGATGAGCTATGAGCTAACTGAGTACCAAGACAAGAAAATAATTGTGTCCAAAAATTTCCAGTGAAAATGGGATCTCTGTCACTTACAATAATCTTTGGGTTTCCATGTAGCTTTTGAATTGTTTCCATAAATGCAGTAGAAACTGTACTGGCTTTAAATGGATGTGATAATGCACAAAAGTGTGCATACTTGGTAAGTCTGTCAACTACCACCATGATGACACTCTTTCCCTCAGACTTGGGTAAACCTGTGATAAAATCCATTGATACCTCCTCCCAACGTTGGCTTGGAATGGATAAAGGTTGTAATAGACCTGGTGTCTTAATTGTTTCAACTTTATTTTGTTGGCAAACCAAACATTCTGCCACAAACTTTTGAATATCTGATTTAAGGCCATCCCAAAAAAATTCCTTCTTAACCCTGTGGTAAGTTTTTAAAAATCCTGAGTGCCCTCCTAAGGGAGAAGTGTGCAATTCCATAAGAATCTTTTGTTTTAGCTGGGAATTCTTACAGAGGTATAAGCGATCTTTGTACCATAACGAATCATTTTTCCAGCTAAATGTATCAGACGTACTGGAATCTTGTTGTAGCTTTCGAATAAGTGCCCACACTTCTTCGTCATTCTTCCATTCCTCCCTTGCTTCATTTATCCAATCTGGTTGGATGATAGAAATAGCGCACAACAATGCTTCCACATCCTCATCCTTCCTTGAGAGTGCATCTGCCACCACATTTTGCTTCCCTTTTTTGTAGATGATTTCAAAGTCATAACCCAACATCTTTGTGACCCACTTTTGTTGCTCTTCAGAGGATAATCTTTGTTCTAAAAAGTATTTAAGGCTATCATGATCTTTTTTTACCTTGAAGTGTCTTCCCATTAGGTAGGGTCGCCATTTCTTAAGTGCATGGAGTATTGCCAACATTTCCTTCTCATAAATAGCTTTTCTTAGAAACTTTCCCTTGATTGGACGACTTTCAAAAGCAATGGGTCTTTCATCTTGCATTAGAACAGCACCAATTCCATTTCCTGAAGCATCACATTCCACAATAAAGGTTTTTGTGAAGTCCGGTGTAGCTAAGACCGGTGCTTGGCACATTGCCTCTTTAAGATGTTCAAAGGCCTTTGTTGCTTCCGGAGTCCATGAAAATGCATCTTTCTTCAATAATGTCGTTAGAGGTGCTGCTATTCTCCCATAATTCTTAACAAACTTGCGATAATACCCTGTCAACCCAAGAAATCCGCGCAAATGCTTTATGGATGTGGGGATTTTCCATTCCTTAATGGCTTTAATTTTGGTAGGGTCTACCTTAACTCCTTCATGAGATACAATATGACCCAAATATTCCACCTCCTGGACTCCAAAGAAACATTTGGATCTTTTGGCATATAATTGTTTCTCTTCCAATAGTTGTAGCACCCTGTCAACATGTTCAACATGATCCTTCCAAGACTTGTTGTAGATAAGTATATCATCAAAAAATACTAACACAAATTTTCTAAAGAATGGTTTGAAAATTGAATTCATCAAACCTTGAAATGTTGAAGGTGCATTGGTAAGGCCAAAAGGCATGACCAAAAATTCATAATGACCCTCATGAGTTCTAAATGCCGTTTTCGGAATGTCTTCAATCTTCATTCTGATTTGATGATATCCTGAACGAAGATCCAACTTGGTGAAGTAAATTGATCCATGCAATTCATCCAGTAATTCATCAATGACAGGAATGGGGAACTTATCTTTAATAGTGAGCTTGTTGAGCTCCCTATAATCTGGACACATGCGCCATGATCCATCCTTCTTGTGCACCAATACTACTGGAGCAGAGAAAGAACTTTGACTCGGTTGAATTATACCAGCCTCTAGCATTTCTGCAACCATACGTTCAATTTCACTTTTTGGGACATAGGGATATCTGTACGGCCTGATGTTTGGAGGAACACTTCCTGGAATCAGATGAATAGCATGATCATGATCACGCATAGGTGGGAGACCTTTGGGAGTCTCAAATACCTTGGAATGATTGTCCAGGACTTTTTGGAGATCTGGAGAAATAGATGATTCTAATGTGGAAACATCTAGCGAACATAATTGTGCAATTACACCCCTTTGCTCCTTTTTTAGAAGCTTTGTCATACCATTAGAGCTGATTATCTTTCCTGGTTTCCCTGCAATACCCCTTAATTCAACTTCCTTTCCTTCCACAGAAAATTTCATGAAAAGTTCTTGAAAATTAAAAGCTATTGTACCCAAGGATTGTAGCCATTGGACTCCTAGTACAACATCAGCACCTCCCATTGGAATGGAAAGCATTGGGCTAGTCAATACATATTCTCCCATGGATAGCTTGATATTATGGCACTTTCCAGAGCAATTTATTGTTCCTCCATTTGCAATCATCACTTGACACTCTAGTGCTGGATATAGGAAGCAATTCAATTCTTTTGCTACCCTACAATGAATAAAATTGTGGGTGCTTCCTGAATCAATCAACACTATCACCTTTTTCTTCTTGATTTGTCCTTCTATCTTGATGGTTTGAGGAGTGGTAATTCCCGCCAATGCATTACAAGATATGGTTGGATTTATTTGTTCTTCATCTAGGCTTTGTTCCTGGAGTATATCTTCTTCTTTTGACCTTTCTTGCTCCTTTTCTTCTTCCTCTTCACAATCTATGTAGAATAATTTCTTCTCAGCACACTTATGACCTTTAGTGTATTTGCTATCACAACTATAACAAAGCCCTTTTGCTCTTTTTTCTTCCAATTGTTGTGGTGTCAACCTTATAGGTTGTGGAAGACTAGGGGCAAGTGCAGTTCTGTCTTTATAGTTGTGAGTGGTATGCTTCCTGGTTGCCATAATTTTGCTTTCCATTTTTCTTGCTAACCTGAATGCCTTCTCTAATGAATCAGGTTCCCAAAGTCGAACATCATGTTGGATATTATCCTTTAAAGACCCAATGAACACATCAATCCTATGCTACTCTGGAATATCTTTTACCCTTATGTTCAATTTTTGGAACTCCTCAATGTGCTCCATTATTGAACCCTTATGTTTGAGACTTATCAATTGGCTAAAAAAAGTGTTGCTTTTTGTATCCTCATAATGTGCTATCAATTCTTCCGTAAAAATTGCCCAAGTGATAAATTGTTTACGAGAGCAAAGCCATTGATACCATACAAATTGATTTGGTTCCAAATATAAAGTTGCCATACGTACCTTTTGTGTGTTTTGCACATTATTGAGATCGAAGAACTGCTCCATCTGTAATATCCATGTGGCAGGATCCTTGCCATCAAACTTCCTCATATCGATTTTTGGAATATGGTGGGTCTTCGATCCAACATTAGAATCTATGGAATCATGATTAACATTACTTTTGTTCACATCATGAGTTTCCTTTACAACCTTTTCACCATTAGTAAGTATCTCTTGTAGAAAATTTGTCAAATCTGTCTTCAAATCTGCCATGTCTGTCTTCAAACTTGCCATGTCTTTCTTCAAATATGTCTTCAAATCTATCTTCAAATCGTCCATCTTAGCTTCCATGCCCTTTATCTTAGATTCCATGTCATTTATCTTAGCATCTGTTAGCTTTTGTGAGCGTGAAATTTGTTGCACTTGTTCTTGTAATTTTGATATATCATGTAGCATTTCTTCCTCTTCTTCATGAGTCATGCTAGAACTTTCAGGTTCCTTACTAGGTGTTTGCATTTTCTTTCCTCGGGGCATCAGTTACCGATAATAATTCTTTACTAGGCCCTTTGAATTCCTTCAAACCAAGCTTATGCAAAAATAAAAAATAAAAACTACACACTTTTTTTTACTTTGTAGAAGCCTGATATTGAATCTGATGTACCTCTGTAATTTCGAATCATCCAGTTCTGAAATTGTGACCTGTAGTAGCCTTATGTGTCCTCTTTCCAATGCCACTAGTCTGAACCAAATTGGATTCTCCAAGAAAGAGTTATGCACAATCTCCCGCAGTGACCTGATTATAGACTGGTTCAGTAGAGCGAACTTGTATGAAGTGCCACGTGTCACTGTTTCAACCTTTGACTCTGAAAAATATATAAAAGAAAACTATAGTCCGTCCTCTTTCTGTACCTTCTTACGAAATTTCAATCCGATCCTCAGAAAGAAAGTTATGACGATTTTCCCCAGGTCACCTGTTTTGAGCGTAATTCAGGAGTCTGCAAAAAGACCAACTTCCTGAGATCATATCTCCGAAAATATCGCGCGAAAAGCTCTGAAATTCGGACCCAAGGTTCAGCGCGATTTCTTCTCAAATGGATTTTTTTTGCGACTTCTGAAACATCACAGAAAACAAGTTATAGCGAAAATGCCACGATGACCTGTTTTGAGCAGCGAAACCCTAGAATCCAAAGCTTTGATACCAAATGTTATGAAACTAGCTCACAAAAAGATAGAAAAGAGAGATCCACGCCTTAGAATTCAGCCTCTTCGAGGGGGCAACCTCCTTTACATTACATAAATGAACAATTCTTGGATGATTCAAATAACAAAACCCCCTTTCTATATATAGAAGTCTATGGAGTCACAATATAATCCAGCCGACCTAACAATAATAATATAAAGCCACAAAAATAACAATAGAGGGATTCTATGGGCACATTAATAACAATATGGGGGTAATGGGGGCACAACAATATAAATAAGGGGTATAACTACAATAGTAATGGGGTAATCAGTAGTATTATAGGGACCCAACAGAAAATATCATATCTGAGTGTTGTGGTAGAAGGGAACGTAGATTGGGCTAAGGGAAATATAAATTAGTGAAAACTAAGTGCCAGAAATGAACATGTAAAAGGAAAAAATGAAATTGCACTAAGTGACCCAGTAACAACAACTGCTGGTGGGAAAAAAAAAAGAAGTTAATACTACACTTAGAAAATGTGAACAATTAACTGGATCAACACTTGTACAAGCTAATACTAGTTAAAACACCAACTACTATGAAAAAAAACAAGTAAAATAGCACTCATAGAAGCACAAGGGACAAAAGTGACAAAAAGTGACACATGAAAAACTCATTGGAAAAAGCATCACAAACTTAGCTGAAAGTTGCTTGATCTCGTTAGGAAAGCCAGAGATCCAAGATTGAACGTTAAAGTGAGCTCTAGAGGTGTCTATTATATATATCTAGTCAAGTTAGGGTTTCTAATGCACATGCTTAAAATTAAGGAAAAAGTGCCACTTATTTGAAAGTCATAATTAGTAGCTTAGTGGACTTAACTTAACTTTAATTGGGAAATTCCTATTTTTTAAGAAGGCCAACTCTAATTTTTTAGGAAACTTCCTATTCACATTGGAAAAAAGGACTACACAATTCCCATGCTCAAGGGATTACATAGTTCCTTGCCTTGGTAAATTACATGATTTATGAGAGTAAGGAAAGCTCTTGCACAATTTCTAATCTCAATACTGGTTTGCATTCCATGATTGTATGGTTCTGATCCTCAAGGCCCTACACAATTTCCAAAGACAGCGAATTGTGTAATTCCAAGAGGGAAGATTAGAAATGTTGCAAGGTCGAGGCAGGGGGTGGCTTGTGCTAGAAGAATTTCAGATAAGGGTCAAAACAAAACATCACAAGCACTGCATGCCACGATAAGTCTCCATCACTCGCATGAATACTTGATGACAATGAAAGATGAGTCCTTGTAGACAGAAGTTAGGCTCTAAAATAAATGCATGGGTAAAATTTTGGAGGGGTGGTTGTAGAAGCTACAACACTTGGTGACACACTGGTAGAACTCCAGCTCTCTATATGGACCTTATCTCTTGTAAACCAGGTAACTCTTTAGGAATTATTGTTCATTTCATCGATAACCATAGCTTATTTACTTATCTTGATTTACAGATATAGCCCCTAACATTCTCTTCATTGGAATTATACTAACAAAAGAAATTCAACTTTAGTTGTTTCGATTGGGGATAAGGAGTATATAGATATACAAGTGGAATAAGACTATCAAAGTCTAGGTTTTCATCTCTAGTGTTCATCCACTACCCGCAGGGCTAGACAGTACCCCGATAGAGTCACTTTAGGAACAAAAACATTGCTCCGCTACCAGGGAGCCTAGACAGTACTCCGATGGAGTTGCTTGCTTCACCTCCCTACAAAGGAATCCTTTCTTTTCTTTCACCCTTTATTTATTTTTTATATATATTATTCATAGAACTATGCATCAACACTTATTGATTTCATGGGGTGGAAGAGGGATCCTGACTTATTGAGAGAATAGGAGGTTGTCCCTTCAGAGAAGGATGTTTATAAACCTCTGGAATACAGTCCACTTTTTTAAGTTTCCTCCCATCCTTATGCTACTTGGATTAGTTGACAAGAAAAAATAGACCAATCATAAAATTGATTAGAGAAGATGGTACTAGTTATAGATTCAAGCATTACAACTCCACTAAGTCTCTCTCCGATAAAGAACGTATTTTCCATCAGGGTATCATCGACTAAGGGGCAAGGGTTATGAAAAGGGAAGGAATAAATAGAAAGTTAAGCATTTACAGTAGCATAATGTCCTCTTGAACTTCACCATGCTCTCTTCATAAGCTCAACATGTGTCTCATGCAAAACTTTATTTACAATGGAAGGAAAGAAAGGGTTGGACACAAAATCAAGAAAAATTACACAAACAAAAGAAAACTAATCATACTCATAAACCAACCCAAAAATAGGTTAGGCTTACGTAAAATGAAACTTGCAATGTAACCATCGAAGGATAGACTGGCCTATACAGGTGAGGGAATCAATGGCAAGAAAGATCATTGAGAGTAACGGTTGTCGAGAAAGATGAAATGTGAAACACTTCAACATTTGAAGATTGAAAACACAAGTAGAAAGATATAATAAGAAAGCATATGTCGCACATTATTTTGATGCATTAGGGTGTTTGTGCACATCGCAACAAGTTGTCATGCTAAAGCATTCTTCCAAACTTTCAAACTTGGTAAACATAAAGAAAAGGGAAAATCTTCATTTCACAAATGTGCCTCCCAGGTATGATCCCCCCAATGATTGAGCAATGGGATCATGCAAAAAAAGTGAAGGATGTGAAGATTGTGAGATATATTGATTTTCAACTTTTACGATCGACTGATGAAGATTCTTCGAAAAAAGAGTATTATTATGATCATGCTTGGGACTAGCATCAAGACTATGAGAACCTGACATATGTTGAAAATTTTCTCTTATATCAATTGTTGGAAACATTTGAGCACTATTGAGGGGGGGGGGTGTGAATCAGTAGTGTGGCTTGTATACAATTTTTTCCTTCTATTACTTTAACTGAATCACAGATATATGCACCAACAACTCATTAGATTATCCATGCATATAAACATATAAGAAACTAAATCATAAACCATGTGAGCAACATAAACAATAGAAAACACATAATCACATCATCACACACAAGACACAAGATTTCTGGTGGAAATCCCTCCAGGAGAAAAACCACCCTTGTTGTTGCTTCTCTTCTCTGAATTTCTGTTATGTCAAGCATTTGATCTTTTACATAGTGTGTTGAGTCCCATCAGCATGGAGACTCGACCGCATATAAAAATGCCAACGTTGATCGACTAGGAGACTCGATACTACTGATCATCTTGAAATACTTTGTTCACTATGTATCTCTATAGACACCATCCTCTGAAGGCCACCATAATCAATCGATCCTCACCCAACTATTATTGGACTATCCAACCACCACTGAATTGAGAAACTTCTTCCTTTCGCTGAAGCTTCGCCACCACTGCTCCTCTCTCATAAAGTCATTGCTCCTCACCACCATGTGGACCTCCTTTCATGTATTTTCAAACTAGATCCAAGACACTATGCTCAACAAGAAAAAAAACTTTGCATACATGATCTCAGCAACAAGATCTCATCATCAAATCAAGTATAAACACCATAAACAACATGTTCTCCATTATAGGAAAATTGTGGCCACAAACAAATCTGAATATAATCAAATCCTCACAACAATATAATGTTTCATACTACAATTAGCAACATAAGAAACTATGGCTATGTGCCAATTGCATCAACAATTCCTATGTAAAACATGTGTGAGAATCATAATCAAAATCTCTATCCAACATCATACACAATTTTCCAAATCAATCAGTACTCTAGTAGCTCCAATTCTGATCTATATTGAATCATGCTTCAAATTTGCTCATTATGCAACAATAAACACACGTAGACTGAAGCATATATAATATCCAATAGGTATGAAACTTAATCTCACTATTCATCCTTCTCTCCACACATACATATAGCCTCTAACATCATCAACAACCACAAATCTAACAATGCAAGAATATAAAACATGTAGGGTGAATTGAGATTGGTGCTAGGATCAAAGGTGCACAGATTGGACCAAATCAATCCACTAAGGTCACTACTAGTGCACTAAATGAACTCACATCATGAGAGGACCTTTTCAAACCATTCTTGATTTTTTCTAACAATTTTGGAAGCCTTTGGGAATTTTCAAGTTAATTTCCTTCCGAACATTGCAAGGAATGTAGATATTTTCTCATGTTTTTCCCCTAGTAACTCGACCGGGGCTATACCCGCTCCCATAATCTTCCCTTCATGCAATTGGAGCATCCCAACCACTCCCATAGGCCTCTGTGCATGCGACTAGGGTTAAAACTAAGGAAAAACACCAGTCCTTCAGCTCAGTGCCTCTGCCATCTATTGCATCCTCTTCCCCTGCATTTGTACATGCCTCTATAACTCTACATGGCCTTTGATACCTCTGCAAATTGATCAAACAAGCCTCCCAAGTTTCATTTCCAAGTTGACCTAGAAGGGTCAACAAACAAGGTTGGAAAGTGTGCCAACAAGTCCTCCACTCTCCATCAGACCTCTGAACAAGTTGCAACACATATGAATAGACCTGCAAACATCTGTAGTATCATCATCAATCCATCACATCACTACAAGTCATCTCCATGAAACATAAGTATGAATACCAAGATGATGACCTAGTTGGCAACTCAACTAGAGTGCCATCAATCATCACCATCACATGTAGATCTGTATGATCAACATGTAGCAACCTCCTCTACCTATAGCAGCATCAGTAAACCATCATGACATGTATATTAATGCATATTCCAACACATGTCAACTCCTCCATGAACAACATTCTACCATCAAGCTCCATCAATGCCATCACATGAGTGTGCCATCAAGAAGACCAACATCAATGCCAATACATATTAACACACACTATGTTCCATCAATCTGCATCATCATGAGGTTGACATAAGTGCATGACCTTTAGAATTGATATCAATGCCAACACAACTGTCTCATTGTCAATACATCAATTCCAACCAATAGGACCACCAAGTCAACATCCATCACACATGATCATGACCATGACCATGACCTTGTTGACATCAATTCCAACACAATGATGCTAACAAACTCCCCCTTTGGCATTGACTTCAACCTCAAAAACATGTGAGGTTGGTCTCCATACAACCCAATATCTCTGAATTCTCTCCCCCTTTAACATCAATGGAAAATGGGAAACTCCATATGAATAGGAAACAAGAAATGAATTACATATTGGAGCATACATCTCTACATCGCTAAAATATAATGCAAACAATGATCATCCATGTCTCCATATAAATAGCAAGCGGAATTTAGAACCAATCACCTCTATCTCTCCACATATCAGTAGCAATAAGTAGCAGATATATCCAAGCAACATTTAGAGCAGCATACCACCAACACCTCTAGCAGCAAGAAACAACATGCCAACATAAAGCAACCATAAGCATCATATACAATATCATCATAAAAGCAACTATGAGCAGCATCAAGTAAGCATCGACATGCACATGAGAATCAATACATCACTTCTCCATATAGCAATACCATAAGAGGATACCACACACACAAGCTCCCCCATAACTACATAGCATCAACTATCAAAATATCTCATCACATGAGGCCAAAAACCCCAACTGTCATAGCATAATATGATTCATAGTATGAACACCTCCAAGAGGATCATAATTCCAACAATATATGGCTAAAGTAAATAGGAACAAATATTCTCCCCTAAACACATGTCGTCTCCAAGCTATAGAGATACCAACTGTTGGGCTGAAACGACTGCTTCCGCTACAAACAATGCTTCCTTTGACAAATAGAAGCACCATATGGAATAAGACTCCACATGACCATGACTCATATGACATATACAATGTTACATAGATGGTTGTAGCAATGATATAATAGACCTCATACATAACTCATATGACCATAACAGGACCTCATGACTCATGGATAAGTGACCAAAAGATAGTACAATACAAGTGTTAGGGTCCTATGTTATAGGAATCTTGGTCATATTAGTATTTCTATCTATCTGAGGTCAATTTGTAAATATCAATCATGATGGCCTGACTATTATGGTTTAAAGAGGTCTAGATTTGGATTAAGTGTCATGTAAAGTCTTTCTATTTTTTTAAAAATTAAAATGTCTAATGTCATGAAGGATCATTATTAAAGGGCTTATCATAGGGATTCATTGGGTCACCGTGGAAGAGTAGTGAGGGGTCATGTCATCAAAATTTTGGTTATCATAAGTTAGGTACCTTAATCTAGTGATCAAAATTACATCAAAGCAATCATGAGAAAGGATTGGGCACATATTTCGAGGTTTTTTGAGTTAGTTTAAATGTCATTTCAAGAGTAGTCATGACTTTAGAAAGCATACAACAGTAAAAAGGATGATCTACTGTGTTTTCCCACACGTTGTGTTTCCAAATGTGATGTTGCGCATTCATCATTATGATTTAAAACCAGGATTTCTGCCATCAACTCTACTTCGTGTTGATTTGGAAGGTTATTTTTACTACTTCCTTCATTCAACATCGCTCATTTCTTCTTCATTTCCATGAGAATCTCGTGGTGTGCTCATGTTGATTTAATTTTTTGCAAAGGAGGTAGGGGCGATGCGTTTCCACACATCTCTGCATTTCTCAAAAACTGGTGGTCAACTCTCCTTCACAAGTGTAAATCCAAGCTTATCTTTGTTCCTCAGTCCTGAATGAATCCCCAGATTTCATGTATGAGCTAGAAAAAATCACAGAAATCCTCGTTGTATTTTTGAAATCGTTGTGCTTCTACCTATTTCATTGTGTTTTCTCCTAGTTGTTGCGCTTCCACACAATGCTCCATATTTTACATTTGTCGTTGTTAAGTCCATGTTTTTCTATGTGTAGACTCCACATGCAACACATGCCATAGGGTTAAAAATAAATTTAAGCTTCTTTCCCTAATTGTTTGTGCTTAAAAAGTGTTAGAAAACCTATTTCTTCGTGCACTACGTTTCTGGCACTATGCCTGTCCCTATAAATTTTCTGCCACCAATATCAAAATTCACAAGTTTTTTTAGGGGTTTTTCTCCGGAGAAATTTTTTGTCCATTAGTATTTGATGTATAGTTTTCTTCTTAATCATCATCATAGGTTTAACTTGAAGAGTCCTTATTTTCATTACTCGTACACTATTGCACAAAAAAAGTTACTTTAAAGCCCTAAACTATTCACTACTGCAAAACAAAATCATGTCAACTCCAGAGGAAAAGAATCACAAGGGAGGTACTAATGTCCATTTTGAACCATGTTATCTCTCATACATCAACTCAAACCCAGCTATCATAATGGATTTTGAGCAGGTGGGGTGTATGAGTTTTTGTGAAAAAATTCAAGGGTACAATTTACAATTGACCAAGGAGTTTGCCAAAAGCTTTGATGGATTGGAGGCTAATATTGGAACACTTAATTTTCCAGTCACATAGGTCACAATAGTAGCTTCCAGAAAGATTCCCTTACAGGGGGAACAATGGTTCACGGGAATGACTGTTGACATCAATCATTACAAATATTATTTGAATCATGAGTACATAAACAAGGGGTATGGTTCTATGGTGCCAAAGAATTATTTTTTGGAGAATCATAGCAAGTGTCTCCAAGATATTCAAATGTATTTCACATGTGAGGGAAGGTTTGGAAGATTTTATCAATACCACTTTAGGCTCCTAATGCATTTCACTGGAAATAGCTCTTTGAACTTAATCTTTTATCTGTTTAGGAGCCTCTATAAGATGTCAGATAAGGTACAGGGAAAACAAAGTCAATTGGAGCCTAGTTTGTTTCATCTTATCCTAACTAAGTTGTTAGTTTTGGAGGAGTTAAGTAATAGAAATATATCATGGTAGACATTATTGATTTTGCAAGTTTAGTGGATGATGTGCCAGCTAGTTCAATGAGCAAGAAAGTGACACCTTCAGTAGTGGTAAAGGACATTAAGTCACCAGTTGGAAGATCAATGAAGAGGCCCTCACCTACAGTGCAGTCTACAGGAAAAACGAAAGGAAAGAATCTACAATTTTCTCTAGAGGTGGTAGCTTCCCTAAGAAACCTCGCACTAGTTCTACTGCTAGAAGGCTGCCTTCGGAGCAGAATTTTGAGACCATGGATACCATAGCAGAAGTTGAAGTGATTGACGATGAAAGCAGCGAGGTTGCAGAATTGTAAGAATAATTGAAGAAGGCCCATCTCATGATTGCATAGTTTCCGCAAGAAAATAGGCAACTGAAGAAAGTTATTCTAGAAAAACAACTCAACATAATGAAGATGTGCCTATGGTTAAAGCTACACTAGTTGTTGTTAAGTCCAAGGTAAAAGAGAAAGTAATCAAAGAAGATGTTAAGAAGGCATAAATACCAGCAACTAGGATTACGATATCCTCTTCTAAGAAGCTTCAAATCCAATAAGAGAAGATAGTGCAAGAGGCGAAGATGGAGGTGGATGAGAGGAAACACACTTTTAATGGGTTAAGAAGACAATTGAAGTAGAGTCACAGAGATATGGTTGAACTCAAGCAATAGGATGAAAGGATGAGGAAGAAATGGAGTGATCTTATGGACATCTATCACGCAAACATGGATGATGCCAAATATATGTTGATTAGAACCCTTCCACTTCATAGGAGAATGAAGAATGTATGCAAGTAGAACATATCTATGAGGAAAGAACTAAGAGCCACTAAACAATAGTTAAATGAATTGTTGTTAGGATATTCCGACACATAGGAAATAGTTAAGTATAACTTGGTCTAGTGTACAGTTAGGTAAAGTGTGTTTCTTTACTATGTACTTTTGTAACTTACAATCCGACGGTCACAATATGTAGTGATCCGACGGTTCATTCTCTCCTCGGTATTACCGACACTTGATCCATGGCTTAACACCCGATTGGTCCATGATCTCTATTTAAAGAGCATGGAGGGTCATTTGTAGGTTAACCCGTTCATGAGAGAAGCTTATGTAAATTTTCATTCTTTTATTAATATATTGCCTGAAGTGGCCGCATTGGCTCAGGCCGTGGACTGTTTCCCTCTTTGAGGGTTTTAACCACGTCAAAAATACTGGTGTATTGATCTGTGATCTGTTTGTGAGCGGTGCCCTTTGGTGTTGTCTGAGGAACTTACCCTGTAAATTCCTTCATGGTATTAGAGCTTGGACCCAGGTTCGATTCCCCAAGTTGCGTTTGAGCGAGGTGTTGGAAAAATCACCACACCTCTATGGAATCCGTAATTTCCACCCTGGGGATCCTAGTTACTGGTTTGGAATGTTTACCAACACCTGCAGGTTTTGGTGTAATGGCAAACCTCCACATGGTATGGACCAGATGGGAACGTTGATAAACATAAAGCTCGTCTTGTTGCTAAGGGTTTTTCACAAGTTGAATGCATTGACTATACCGAAACCTTCTCCCCTATTGCCAAAATGAACTCTGTCCACCTTGTTCTTTCCCTTGCTGCCTCTTTCAAATGGGAAGTCCATCAGATGGATGTTAAATCTGCCTTCTTGCACGGGGACTTGCATGAAGAAATCTATATGGAACAACCTATTGGCTTTATACGAACAGACTCCAGCCTTGTATGTCGGCTTAAGAAATCCCTTTATGGTCTCAAGCAAGCTCCTCGGGCTTGGTATGCCAAAATAGATAGCTTTCTTTTAGAATCTGGCTTTTCTAGGTGTCATTCTGATAACACTGTCTACACCAAGAAAGTGGGCAAGTCTCTTATCATTCTTGTTCTTTATGTTGATGATCTTATCCTCACTAGTAGTGATCCCAACCTTATAAACCATGTGAAGTCCAGCCTTAAAAAGAAGTTTGAAATGACAGACTTAGGACACTTGCATTATTTTCTTGGTCTTCAAGTCTTGCAATCCAAGGAAGGTATTTCCCTTTCCCAGTCTAGGTATGCCTGTGATCGTCTATGCCATTTTCACATGGAAGACTGTAAGCCAGCCCCTTCTCCCTTTCAGTCTGGAGTCAAACTTTTAGTCACTTGCACTTCCCCTTAAGTTGATGCTACCTTATACCGTCAACTTGTAGGAAAACTTTTGTATCTAACCCATACTCATCCTAACCTTTCCTTTGCCATTGGCCTTGTTGCTCGGTTTATGCAAAACCCACATGAAATTCATTGGAAAGCAGCTAAAAGAATACTTCGTTATGTTCGAGGTACAGTTCAGTTTGGGATTCATTACAGTGCCAAAGCATCTCCTCTATTGGTTGGTTTCACTGATTCTGATTGGGCTGGTGACCCTGATGATCGGAAGTCTACTGCAGGTTATGTGTTCACTCTTGGTTCAGAACCTATTACATGGGCTTGCAAGAAACAAGGTGCCATTTCTCTTTCTTCAGCAAAAGCAGAGTATCGTGGTGCCATAGAAGCTAGTAAGGAAGCCTTGTGGCTTCGTCAGATCCTGTCAGAGTTTGGCTTTCAGCAGCAGCATCCGACTACACTTTGGTGTGATAATCAAAGTGCCATTCAACTATGCAAAGATCCAGTCCAACATCAACGCAGCAAACACATTGAACTGCACATGCACTTCATTAGAAAGCTCATTCACGACCATGTTCTTGAAGTCCAATATTGTTCAACAGATGATCAAGTTGCAGACATTTTTACAAAGGCTCTCACAGAGGCGAAGTTTACTAAACTTCGATTTATGATTGGAGTTCAGGAAGTTGTCACTAAGGGGGGATAGGCTCTAGTGCCTCCTTCCTTCTCTTATTGTGTCATATTTGTAAATCCTTCAATCCTATCCCAAGTTGTTCTTAAGGGGGGATGTTAGGATATTCCGACACATAGGAAATAGTTAAGTATAACTTGGTCTAGTGTAGAGTTAGGTAAAGTGTGTTTTTTTACTATGTACTTTTGTAACTTACAATCCGACGGTCACGATATGTAGTGATCCGACGGTTCATTCTCTCCTCAGTATTACCGACACTTGATCTGTGGCTTAACACCTGATTGGTCCATGATCTCTATTTAAAGAGCATGGAGGGTCATTTGTAGGTTAACCCGTTCATGAGAGAAGCTTATGTAAATTTTCATTCTTTTATTAATATATTGCCTGAAGTGGCCGCGTTGGCTCAGGCCGTGGACTGTTTCCCTCTTTGAGGGTTTTAACCACGTCAAAAATATTGGTGTATTGATCTGTGATCTGTTTGTGAACGGTGTCCTTTGGTGTTCTGTCTGAGGAACTTACCCTGTAAATTCCTACAATTGTAAGAGAAAGATAGGGGCATACTAGACATATTGGCTGAGGCAGCCAAGGTCTAAATGTTGGAAAAGATAAAGTAACAAAATTTTGTTTTTTATCTCTTACTTAAAGTATGCATGTTTGTAGGGTTGGTTTCCAGATGACATTGTTGCAGATCTAGTCATAAATCTAAATCTATTTTGAAGAAGCAATTGTGTATCATTTTGTACCCTAGTTAGCATTGGAGTTTTTGGTGTGAAGGTGGACACTTGGAATTTTTTAAGAATGGAAGCTTTAAATTGGATATATGATGAGGTCTTTAGAGTGTTAGTATCATCATCAATATGTGTCACTTTACTATAAACATCTTCATCACTGAAACCATAATAAGATGATGGTGTTGCGTTTCTGAAGCACGCGTTGTTTTTTGCTTACTGGAGGATTTGTCGGATTTTGAGGTATTCTATGGTAAAGAAAACTTTCTGAAGGGGAAGGTGTCCATATGCAGGCTCATTTGTAGGTTTTGGAGCCATGAAGTAGCTCAAGAAGTGGCCGGAAGCATCTAAACTATCAAGCGTTTTGTTTTTGTGCACTACATTTTTTATTTTCTAAAGAAGTTGGAGTGATGCGCTTCCAAACAGAGTTTTGTTTGACCAACTTATATCGTTCAAATTATCATGTAATTTTTTTAAAGTATTATGAATTCTAATAAATCCATCAGTAACTCATGAACTCATTTTTAGGCTTAGAAGTCAACATAAAAGCGCTTAAAAAATATCTAGTTGTGTAGTTCCTAGACTCTAGTAATCAGTTCTATTTTCCTTGCAAAAATTAGAAACAGTAATCCAAATGAGGAATTTGACCACTAGAGGTTAGAAGTGACTAATTTTTGTATATTTTATGATGTAAATGTAATTGAGAAAAATTTTGGTCATATTGGAGAGAAAGAGACTTTGTGTGCATTGTATTTTCTAAATATTTTTTGCCAGTGAAAGAAAGATAGAAGGTGATTTGCAAGGATTCATGTGTTAGATCTTGATAGTGTTATGCTTCCTTCTTGTTGTAGTTTTACCTTTTGTTTTTACATCTCTTGAATGTATGTATGCATTCTTGGAAGAACTAGATTTTTAGCTCAGAATTCATCTAAAAGGTGATCTAATTTAGTTTTACCAAGTGATCAATGTTTTCTTCTTAAAATAAACATTCAAAATTTATCTACAGTTTGATACTCTTTGTGTTGTTTCCATTTTTCTCACTCTCACCCTCCTACAACGAATCAATTCCATCATAAATATTTCCTACCTTGCCTATTTGGAAAAACCCTTTCTCTCTTCATCTTATCATTGGACAAATAATCAATTTGCCGTGACTCCGTGCCAAATGGATTTGTCTCCTTTATTACCAGCAAACCTTTGAAAATCATACCTTATTGAGCACTATACCTAGCCTAATATCTGATTAGTTGAATAACATAAGTTATAGATCCCTCTCCAAGTCTAGAAGGGCTAGATTCTAGCCTAAAAATGGTTTTGTGATTACCTTTAAAGTTTCTCTCTTCAGCAATGGAAATTTACAGAGTGCTAATATTCTAGCACCATTGACGAGGAACGTAAGCTAAATTTTCCCTAGTAAAACCTTTTATTTGAAAATCTTAATCCTAGTTCACATTGGTGATAGTGAGTTAGGAACCATTAGGCTGAAATTTTCACCTAGAAGTTGTGTTTAGACCTAGATGTAATCAATTTGCTTGGAAATATAGCTTCTAAAAAGATCCATACAAGATCACATTCAAATCTTGATCCCCTTGAAGTTGTAAGTGATCCTGAGAAATTTATTGGAAAGAAGAGGTTTGAAAAGGTGAAGTAAGTAATAGCCCTCTAGAGAGATCTTACACTCTTCCTGAAAGTATTGTAACAATTGATGACATTGAATTTGATTTGTCATTTGAGTGAAGTATTTTCACATCCAAATATGAATCTTTTGTGTCTGAGACAGTCATTGATGAATCTGAAATAAAACCATACATTCCATCTCAAAAAGTTGGCATTTCAAAATCTGATAGAGAAATTTTGCAGGAATATCGTAATCTTGAGCATTTGGTTAGTCAATTGCACGAGGCTACTAAGAAGTCAACTATATTTCAGCAGGATGTCCCAACATATTTTTCTCCTCTATCTACCTTGCCTTTGAATCCTCCATACTGTTCAACTCTGATTATATCTATTGTCCTTACTCCTTCCATCACAACAACCCAGCAGATCATAGTTCCACCATATTTTTCACCTTCATTATCAAGTACAACAGCTAGAACAACAACATCTCAGACCACAATCATGGTAGCTCGTTATGCTCCACTGATCTTGCAGGCACCACTAAATGATATGCCACAGAATTATGGGAAGTGCCTACCTCTATTTGATGGAACTGGACCCACTACAACACAACAACACATAGAAAAAATTAATGACTTTGCAGATCTTGAAGAAGTTTATCATTATGATGTTAAAATGAAGCCCTTTTCCCAAAGCCTTACAAGAGAAGTTAGAAAATGGTCCAAGGGACTAGAAGTAGGCAGTATTTATAATATTCAATAGTTTCAATAACTTTTCCTTTCTAGATGGGAAGTCAAAAGGAACCCTCTTCAAATACTAGCAGAATATGAAAATTTGAGGAGAGCTCTAGGAGAATCAGTCCAAGATTTGTCTGTCAAATTCAATAATGTTTGTAATTCTATCCTGGCATAAATGAATCCTCCACCAGGTTTGGCACCACTTCATTATATGGATGGATTCGTTGTTGATATGGCTTACCAATTAAGGGAAAGAAACCCAACTACCTTAGAATAAATGTAAAATAATGTTGTCAGTGTATAGGCTAACTTGTTGACCAAGAAAGCCAAGTTGAAGACTGAAAATAGGATAACTATCAAGGAGGATCCTCCTACATCATCGAATACTAAGTTGGATACTTTGGTGAAAACCATGGAGAATATGATGGAGAGAATGACTCTAACAGATAGATTTGTTGCAAGAGAACCACAGGGAGGTCCCCAAATCATAAATCCTAATTTCAGAAGGCAACAAATTCAAATTTAACAAATAGAGTAGAGGAATCCCGCTGATCAGTAGCAGATCAGACCACCTTTTCAAGATTACTATGTAGAAGAGGAGGAAATAAAAGCAGATAATCAAGATTATGTTCAAGATCACATTCATTATTTTGGTGAAACACATGACACCATATTTTTAACAGAAGAGAAGAAAGATTTTTTCTCACAATCATGGAAAGATTTCATGTTTACAAAATCATAGGAGTATAAGAAAGGGTATCAAAATGCAGTTTTGGAGGTACAAAAGCAATATAATTTGAGAAATAGAAAGGTTGCAATTAATCCTCCGAATAAATCCCAAGCTTATGCAAATTCTACAAGTTAGAATAAAGTTGATCCTCCGAAGGAGATTCCTAAAAAGAAAGATGCATCCACCAAAGAAGCAGAAAAGGGCCAATCATCCTTTAGTTTGGAAAATGATATATCAAAAACAAAAATTTATATCCCATTTACAGAACTGATTAAGAATAGAGTATACATAAGTCAAACTATCAAAGCATTGAAATTTGGAGATCTTTCAAATAATGTGAACTTGAATTATGATCACGTGGAGCTTTTGTTCGGTCCTAAAGTCGAATAAGGTTCTCAAGATGGAAATGTGCCACCATTCTACGTGAGTCTAAATATACATAATTTAATCCTTCACAATGCCATGTTAGATTCAGGTGCTTCACACAATTTAATGTCGAAGGTTGTCATGGAAAAGTTGGGTTTAGATATTACAAGGCCTTACAAAGATATTTTCTCTTTTGATTCCAGTAAAGTAAAATGCTTGGGTTTGATTAAGGATTTGTGTGTTACTCTTACTCAAATTCCAGCTAAAAGCATAGTTATGGATGTAGTTGTAGCTGACATTCCTCCAAAATATGGTATGTTGTTATCGAGATCTTAGGGTGCAAAATTGAAGGGTTCTCTGCAAATGGACATGTCATATGCTACTATCCCGGTGTTTAGACAACCAAGGAAGTTGTATAGGGAAACTCTCATGAAGTACATGGTAAGAATTCAAGATAAACCAAACAATTATCCTATTTATTTTGTACATTCAGATATTGATTCATTCATAATTTATAATGATATATGTTTGGAGGAAGATGGTCAAAATAGGGACAGAAAATCAGAAGAGAATGTAGGTAAAATGTTGGAAGAAAAATCAGAACCCAATGATGACGAATAAGGCATGTGGAACATGGATTCTTATGGAGCAGTCAGTAAGGAAGGGATTGGAGTTGGTGTATGGATTATGAACCCGAAAGTAGGCAAGTCAAAGACATACTCTTATAAAATTGCTTTAAAAGGTTAGGAACCAAAAGGATTTCAATCCATTGCAACTCAGAACTGATCATTAAGAAAATTAAAGGTGAGTATCAAACTAAGTACCCTAGAATGAGGGCATATAGAAATTTTGTTTTAGACTTTCAGCAAGGTTTTTAGAATACAATTTGTCGTTGATTCCTAGAGATCAAAATGCAATTACCGATGCGTTGTCCACCTCAGCAAGTACATTTAACATTCGCATTCATCCAAACAAGAAGTATGAGATTGAATTTAAACACAGGCTAGTTGTCCCAGACAATATAAGGTATTGGAAATTTTTTGATAATGATAAACAACTGGACAATTTTCTGCAAATGAAAGGATAATTTTCAAATATACACATTGATGAAGGAAATAGTTTTGATGATGATAAAGAGGAACCTTACATAAATCAAACCAGGGAGAATCTTGACAAGCATGAAGCAGACCTTGAAATTTTACAGTTGAAGGATAATGTGATCCCAAGAGGCTTAGTCCCACTATAGGAACTATTTGATTACAATGATGTGGCTCATAAGCCTAAAATACTACCTACTAAGACTGAGGTGGAAGATTGTAACATAGGAACTGAAGAGAAACCTAAAATTGTGAAACTCTCTAAATATTTAGGTCCTGAAGAAAAGCATAAATATATTGATCTCGTGAAAGAGTATTCTGATGTCTTTTATGAAGACTTAAAAGCCTATGATAAGAGCATCACCCAACACATCATTCCTATGAAGGAAGGTCAGAAACCATTTAAGAAGAAGCTAAGGAGAATCAACCCTATTTTGCTGCCCCTAATTGAGAAGGAGGTAAGAAAAATTTTTGATGCAAAGATTATTGTCCCTTTAAGGTTTTCCAAGTGGCTGTCAAATTTAGTTCCAGTGAGGAAAAGAACGAGAGAGATAAGACTGTGTGTTTACTTTAGAAACCTTAATAAGGTGTCTCTCAAAGAAAATTACCCCTTGCCAAAGATGGATCACATATTGCAGTGGGTAGTTGGTTCCAGGAGGATTTCATTACTTGATGGCTTATTTGAATACAATCAGGTTTTCATGCATCCAGATGATCAGGATAAAACAACTTTCACTATGCCATGAGGGACATTTATGTATGTAAAGATTCATTTTGGACTAATGAATGAAGGGGAAATATATTAGATGGATATGGACATCACTTTTGTTGATGAGAAAGATAGGTTTATTGTTATTTATCTTGATGACATTACTATGTACTCTAAATTTGATGAAGATCACTTGCAGCATTTGAAGATTGTTTTTAAGAAGTGCAGGAAGTATGGTATCTCTTTGAACCCAAAGAAGTCCCTTTTTAGAATGGAAGAAGGTAAGTTACTTGGACACATAATTTCAAAATATGGCATCAGAATTGACCCAAGCAGAATTGAGGCAATTCAGAAGATTGATACCCTAAGGAATAAAAGGGAAGTGCAGTATTTTATTGGCAAGATAAATTTTCTGAGGCGGTTCATTCCAAATCTTGTTGAAATCATAAGGGCCATCACAAATATGTTAAGAAAGGATAGTGCAATCAAATGGACAATTGAAGTAAAGGGGTCATTTGATGAGGTAATGTAAACTTGAACTCATGCTCCTATTTTGGCTAGTCCTGACTACACTAAAGATTTCATAATTTTCTCCTTTGCCTCAGAGCACACTATTGCAGCGGTATTGATGCAGAAAAATCAAGAGGATCGTGAGAAGCATATAACATTCATTAGTTGGGGTTTAAGGGACACTGGTATGAAATATAACATAATGAAGTAAGCTTTTTCATTGGTGAAAGATTTGAAGGATTTAGGGTTTACATATTGCATTCTCACATAATTTCTTTTGTTCTTAATGTTGTAGTAAAGGAGATCTTCACCCAAACCAATCCAGAAGGAAGGAGAGGTAAGTGGATAACAGTAATTTTAGAATATGATATTAAAATTAAGCCCAATAAATTGATAAAGGGTCAAGGGTTGGCCAAAATGATGGTTTAGTCAAATCTATATGCATTGGACATTAATTTCATTGTTGTTCAGTCAGAAAATGATGATAAAGAATATGTTCAACAGATGTCAGAAAGATTCCTCTTTTTCCCTTTGTACATTGATATCATCTATGTTTTGCAGCACCTACATGCTCCACCTGGTTTAACAAAAAAAAAAAAAAGTTTCTTAAGTTGAAAGTTGTCAAAATTTTCATTCTAGATCAGTATTTATATTGGAAGGATTCAGGAGGAATAATGCTGAACTATTTGTTGGAAGATGAGGCATATAAGATAATAGAGGAATTCCACAAAGGTGACTGTGGAGGGCATCTTTTATGGAAAACCAAAGCCAATAAAATTTTGAGAGCCGATTTCTACTGGCCTACATTGTTTGTCATTGTTGACAAAAGGGTTTCTAATTGTCATGAGTGTCAGATATTTGAAGGGAAAAAGAAACTTTTACCATTACCCCTTAAACATATTTTGGTGGAGGTTCCATTTCAGCAATGGGGGTTAGATTTTATCAGGGAGATTCATCCAACTTCATTAGCTCAACAAAAATGGATTTAACAGCCACAGATTATTTCACTAAGTGGATAGAAGCAATTTCGAACAGGCAGGCCATAGATTCAATTATTATTAAATTCTTGGTAGGTAACATTCTCTCAATATTTGGTTTTCCTCATAAGATTATCACTGATAATGCTATTGCATTTCAGTCTGGGAAGTTGATTGATTTCTGTAATAAATATAATATAGTACTTGGTCACTCTATTGCCTATTACCCACAAGTTAATGGTTTAGTTGAGTCCTCTAATAAGAGCTTGGTGAATATTATAAATAATTTGTTGCAAGAGAACAAAATGACTTGGCATAATAAGTTAATTAATGCATTATGGGCTCATAGGGTAAGTACCAAAAAATCAATTGGGATCTCTCCCTTCCAATTGGTTTATGGAGTTGATGTTGTTTTTCCCACTTTCCTAGGGGTTTCAGTAATGACATTATTACAGGAAGCAAAGGTAGAACCAAATGATATGTAGAGGAGGATTAATCAAATGATACAATTGTAGTAGACTAGAGAGGAGGTCTATAATAACACTTAGATGATCCATGATAAGATTAAGACGGTTCATTATAAAAGGATAAAGGCTAATGATTTTTAGATTGATGACCTTGTACTGAAATCAGATGCTAGAAATGAAGAGAAGGGAAAGCATAGAAAATTTTAAAGTATGTGGAAGGGATCTTATAAAATTGAAGCTTTCCATGGAAACAGTGCTTATCTATTAAAATACTTGACAGGGGTACTACTTAATGTAGGGTCTGTTAATGGCAGGCTAATCAAGAACTATTTTACTTGAATTCAACTAGTTTGAACACATCATTGTACATACCATTTTAATTTTCAATACTACAGGTGTGGGTGGTTTTCATCAAAATTTGAAACCCTAAGTGAATCCCCTACGGTTCTGATGAGTTGCTACCATATGTAATAAAAGTCAAGTCAATCTTCGTCAGTTGAGAGTCAAATTTACAAGTCAATAAAGTTCCCAATGGATAAGGCTACTAGTCTACAGTGTTTTTGGAACCTCATAGGAAGGATTGCATCCCCATTGGAGCCTATGTTAGGGTCCTATGTTATAGGAATATTGGTCGTGTTAGTCTTTATATTTATCTGAGGTCAATTTGTAAATATCAGTCATGATGGCCTGAGTATTATGGTTTAAAGAGGTCTAGATTTGGATTAAGTGTCATGTAAAGTCTGTCTATGTTGCTAAAAGTTAACATTTCTAATGCCATGAAGGATAATTATTAAAGGGTTTATCATAGGGAGTCATTGGGTCACCATGGAAGAGTAGTGATCAAGATTACATAAGTTAGTTACCTAAATCTAGTGATCAAGATTACATCAAAGAAACCATGAGAAAGGATTGGGCATAGATTTGGAGGTTTTTTTAGTCATTTTAGATGTCATTTCATGAGTATTCGTGACTTCAAAAATCATACAACAATAAAAAGGATGATTTGATGTGTTTTTCCATGCACCGCGTTTCCAAACATGGTGCTATGCATTCATAATTATGATTTGAAACTGGGATTTCTGCCATCAACTTCATTTCAGGCCACTTTGGAAGGTTATTTGCATTGCTTCCTTCATTCAACATCTCTCAGTTCTTTTTCATTTCCATTGAAATCTTGTGGTGTGCTCTTGTTGGTTTGTTGTGCAAAGAGGCAGGGGCGCTACCTTTCTACACAGTGCTACATTTCTCACAAACGGGTCGTCAACTCTCCTTCAGAGGTGCAAATCCAAGATTATTTTTGTTTCTCAATCCTGAATGAATCCCCAAATTGCATGTATGAGATAGAAAAAATGATAGAAATCCTGGAAGATAGATAATTTCATCCTCGCTACATTTTTGAAATCATTGCGCTTCTACCTATTTCGTTGTGTTTTCTCCTAGTTGTTGTGCTTCCACACAGTTCTCCATATTTTGCATTTTTTGCTGCCAAATCCACATTTTTCTTTCTGTATCCTCCACACGCAACGTAAGCCATAGTTTTAGAATTGAATTGAAGCTTCTCTCCCTAAGTGTTTGTGCTTAAAAAGTGTTAGAAAACTTATTTCTTTGTGCATTTCATTTCTGGCGTTGCGCCTGTCCCTATATATTTTCTGCCACCAGTATCAAAATTCGCAAGTTGTTTTAGGGTTTTTTTCTGGAGAAAGTTTGTGTCCATTAGTCTTTGATTAGATTTTTCTTCTTAATCATCATCAGAGGTTTAATTTGAAGAGTCTAAATTTTCATTAGTCTTATAATGTTGCACAAAACAAGTTGCTTTAAAACCCTAGAATATTCACTACTGCAAAACAAATTCATGTTAACTCCATAGGAAAAGAAACACAAGTGAGGTGTTATTGTCCATTTTTAACCACAAGATATCTCATACATCAACTCAAACCCAGCTATTAGAATGGATTTTGAGTAGGTGGGGTGTATGAGGTTTTATGAAAAAATTCAAGGGTACAATTTACAATTGACCAAGGAGTTTGCCAAAAGCTTTAATGGATTAGAGGCTAATATTGGAACACTTACTTTTCCAGTCATAGAGATCACAATAGAAGCTGCGATAGAGATTCCCCTCTAGGGGGAACAATGGTCCAAGGACATGCCCCTTGATATCAACTGTTACAGAGATTATTTGAAACCTGAGTACTAAAACAAGGAATTTGGGTCCATTATGCCAAAGGAATATCTGTTGGAAAATCATAGCAAGAAAGAGACACCTTTAGTAGTGGTAAAGGACATTAAATCACCATTTGGAATCTCAGTGAAGAGGCCCTCACCTATAGTGTAGTCCACAGGAAAAAGGAAAGGCAAGAGACTACAATTTTCTCCAAAGGTGGTAATTGCCCCTAAGAAACCTCTCACTAGGTCTTCGGCCAAAAGGTTGCCCTTGGAGCAGACATTTGAGACCACACCAAAATTCGAAGTGATTGATGATGAAGTTAGGGAGGTTGCAGAATTGCAAGAGCAATTGAAGAAGGCCCATTTCATGATTCCACATTTTCAGCAAGAAAATAGGCCACTGGAAAAAGTTATTTTAGAAAAATTAACTCAACATAGTGAAGGTGTGCCTATGGTTAAAGCTACACCAATTGTTGTTAATTCCAATGGAAAAGAGAAATTTATCAAAGAAGATGTTAAGAAGGTGAAAATACCAGTAGCTAGGACTATAAGGTCCTCTTCTAAGAAGCATCAAATCCAAGAAGAGAAGACAGTGGAAGAGGAGAAGATGGAGTTAGATGAGGGGAAACACACTTTTAAAAGGTTAAAAATATAACTAAAGGACGCTCACAGAAGGATGGATGAACTCAAGCAACAAGATGAAAGGATGAAGAAGAAACCGAGTGATCTTATGGACATATATCACCTAGCCATGGATGATGCCAACTATTGGTTGAGTAGAACCCTTCCACTTCGCAGGAAAATGAAGAATGTATGCAGGCATAACATATCTATGAGGAAAGAACTAAGAGCCACTAAACAACAATTAAACGAATTGAAAAAGAAATATAGGGGCAAACTAGACCTATTGACTAAGGCAGCCAACATCTAAATGTTGGAAAGGGTAAAGTAACAAAAAAAAATTGTCTCTTACTTAAGTTACACATGTTTGTAGGGTTGGTTTCCATATGACATCTTTTCATATCTAGTTAGAACTCTGAATCTATTTTGAAGAATTAGCTTTGTAGCATTTTGTGCCCTAGTTATCATTAGGGTTTTTGGAGTGAAGTTGGACACTTGGAATTGAAGAAGGAAAGATTGAAATGGGGTATATAATAAGGTATTTACATTTTTAGTATCATCATCAGTATGTGTAGCTTGAATTCAAACATCTTCATCACTTAAACGATAAGAAAAATATGGCGTTGCATTTCTAAAGCAAGCATTGTATTTTTTCTTACTAGAGGATTTGTCGGATTTTGAGGTATTTTATGCTAAATCAAAATTTATGAAGGGTAAAGTGTCCATGTGTAGGTTCATTTGTAGGTTTTGGAGCCATCAAGCAACTCAAGAAGAAACCAAAAGCATATAAAATATCAAGCACTATGTTTTTGTACGTTGCGTTTCTGCTTTTCTGAAGAAGTTGTGTTGCGCTTCCAGACAGAGTTTTGTTTGATCGACTTATGTTGGTCAAAGCATCATGTATTTTTTTTTTAAGTATTAGAAATTGCAATAAATCCATTAGTAACCCGTCAACTCATTTTGAGGCTTAGAAGTCAATGTAAAAGTTCTTTAAAAAGATCCAGTTGTGTAGTTCCTAGACTCTGGAAATCAGTGCTATTTTCCTTGCAGAAATTAGAAACAGAAATCAAAATGTGGAATTTGACCCCTGGAGGTCATAAATGACTGATTTTTTTCTATATTATGATGTAAATGAAATTGAGCAAAAGTTTGGTCATATTGGAGAGAAACAGACTTTGTGTGCACTGTATTTTCTGAATATTATTTGCCAGTGAAAGAAAGACATAAGGTGATTTGTAGGGATTCATGTGTCAGATATTGATGGTGTTGTGATTACTTCTTGTTGTAAGTTTATCTTTTGTTTTTACATCTCTTGAATGTATGCCTTCATGCTTGGAAGAACTAGGTGCTTAGCTCAAAATTCATCTAAAAGGTGCTCTGATTTAGTTTTACCAAGTGATCAATGTTTTCTTCTTAAAAGAAACATTCAGAATTTATCTACAATTTGATACTCTTTGTGTTGTTTCCATTCTTCTCACACTCACCCTCCTACAACGAATTATTTCCATCATCAATATTTCCTACCTTTCCATTGTGGAAAAAATGCTTTCTCTCTTCATCTTATCATTGGAAGAATAATCAATTTGACCTAACTCCATGCCCAATGGATCTGTCTCCTTTCTTACTAGGAAAAATTTGAAAATCAAACATTATTGAGCACTATACCTAGACTAATATCTTATTAGTTGAATAACTTAAGTGAGAGAGCTCTCTCCAAGGCTAGAAGGGCTAGATTCTAGCCTAAAATTGGTTCTGTGGTTACCTCTAAAGTTTCTCTCTTCAGCCTAGGGAAATTTACAAAGTGCTAACATTCTGGCGTAGTTGTCGGGGAACGAAAGCTAAATTTTCCCTGGTAAAAACTTTATTTGAATAGCTTAATCCTAGTTCATGTGGGTGACAGTGAGTTAGAAATCATTAGGCTGAAATTTTCACCTAGAAATTGTGTTTAGACCTAGTTGTAATAAGTTTTCTTGGAAATCTAGCTTCTAGAAAGATCCATACAAGATCACATCCAGATCCTGATCCCCCTGAAGTTGTAAGTGATCCTGAGAAATTTCTTAGAAAGAAGAGGTTTGAAGAAGGTGAAGCAAGTAATAGCCCTCTAGAGAGATCTTACACCCTTCCTAAAAGTATTGTAACAATTGAAGACTTTGAATTTGATCTGCCATTTAAGCGAAGTATTTTTAGATCCAAACATGTATATTTTGTGTCTAAGATGGTCATTGACGAATCTAAAATAAAACCATACATTCGTCAACTGCATGAGGCTGCTGAGAAGTCACCTATATTTCAGCAATCTGTCCCAACATATTTTTCTCCTTTATATACCTTACCTTTGAATCCTCCATACTATTCAGCTCTGATTATATCTACTATCCTTACTCCTTCCATCACAACAACCTAGCAGATCACAGTTCCACGATATTTTTCACCTTCATTATCTAGTACAATAGCTAGAACAACATCTCAGACCACAATCATGGCAACTTGTTATACTCCATTGATCTTGCAAGCACCACGGAATGATATGCCACATAATTATGGGCAACACCTACCTCTATTTGATGCCACTGGACCCACTACAACACAACAACACATAGAAAAAAAGAATTACTTTGTAGATCTTGAATAAGTTGATCATGATGATGTTAAGATGAGGCTCTTTACTCGAAGCCTGGATAAGGAAGTGAGAAAATGGTACAGGGGACTAGCAGCAAGAAATATTGCTAATCTTAAATAGTTTCAATAATGTTTCCTTTCTAGATGGGAAGTAAAAAAGAAACCTCTTCAAATACTAGCAGAATATGAAAATTTGAGGAGAGCTCCGGAAGAATTAGTCCAAGATTTCTCAATCAGATTTAATAATGTTTATAATTATATCCCAGCATAAATAAAGCCTCCATGAGTTTTGGCCCCACTTCACTATCTGGATGGATTTGATGTTGATATGGCTCACCAATTAAGGGAAAGAAACACAACTACCTTAGAAGAAATGCAAAAGAATGATGTCAGTGTAGAGGCTAACTTGATGGCCAAGAAATCCAAGTTCAAGACTGAAAAGAGGGTAACTATCAAGGAGGAGCCTTCTACATCATCAAATACTAAGTTGGATACTTTGGTGAAAACCATGGAGATAATGACTCTAATAGACAGAGTTGTTGCAAGAGAACTATAGGGATGTCCCAAAATCAAAAATCCTAATTTCAGAAGGCAAAAAATTCAAATTAAACAAAGAGAGTGAAATAATCCAACTGATCAGTTGAATATCATACCACCTTTTCAAGAGAACCATGTAGAAGATGAGTAAATAACAACAAAAGATCAAGATCGGGTTCAATATCGCATTCATTATTTTGGTGAAACACAGGACACCATCTTTTTAATAGAAGAGGAGCAAGATTTGTTCTCACAATCATGGAAAGATGCCATGTCTACAGAATCATAGGAGTATAAGAAGGGGTATCAAAATGCAGTTTTGGAGGTACAAAAAAAATATAATTTGAGAAATAGAAAGGTGTCAGTTAATCCTCCAAAGAAATCCCAAGCTGATGCACCTTCTACAAGTTAGAAGAAAGTTGATCCTCCAAAGGAGATTCCTGAAAAGAAATATGCAACCACTAAAGAAGCAGAAAAGGGTCAGTCATCCTTTAGTTTGGAAAATGAGATATCAAAAATCAAAATTTATATCCCATTTACCAAACTGATTAAGAATGGACTATAAAGAAGTCATATTATCAAAGCATTGAAAGTTGGAGATGTTTCACATACTGTGAACTTGAATTATGATCACCTAGAGCTTTTGTTTGGTCCTTAAGTCGAAGAAGGTTCTTAAGATGGAAATGTGCCATTGATCTACATGAGCTTAAATATACATGATTTAATCCTTGACAATCCCATGTCAAATTTAGGTGCTTCACACAATTTAATGCCAAAGGTTGTCATGGAAAAGTTTGGTTTAGATATTACAAGCCCTTACAAATATATTTTCTCTTTTGATTCCAATAAAGTAAAATGCTTGGGTTTGATTAAGGATTTGTGTGTTACTCTTACTCAAATTCTAGCTAAAATCATAATTATGGATGTAGCTATAGATGACATTCCTCCAAAATATGCTATGTTGTTATCAAGATCTTGGGGTGCAAAATTGAAGGGTTCTCTGCAGATGGACATGGCACATGCTACTATCTTGGTGTTCAGACAGCCAAGAAAATTGTATAGGGAAAATTTCATGAAGTACATGGTAAGAAACCAAGATAAACCAAATAATTATCCTGTTTATTATGTACATTCAAATATGGATTCATTCATAATTTATAATGATATATGTTTGGACGAAGATGGTCAAAAAGAGACAACAAATCATAAGAGAATGTAGGTAAAATGCTAAAAGAAAAATCAGAGCCCAGTGATGATGAAGAAGACATATGGAACATGGAATTTTATGGAGAATTCAGTAAGGAAGGAGTTGGAGTTGGTGTATGGATTATGAGCCCAAAAGTAGGCAAGTTAACGACCTATTCTTATAAACTTTCTTTCAAGTGCACAAACAATGTTGTTGAATACGAGGAATTGATTTTGGGACTACAATTATTGAAAAGGTCGGGAACCAAAAGGATTTCAATCCATGGGGACTCAGAACTAATCATTAAGAAAATTGAAGGTGATTATCAAACCAAGCACCCTAGAATGAGGGCATATATAAATGTTGTTTTAGATTTTCTACAATGTTTTCGATAATACAGTTTGTCCGTAATTCCTAGATATCAGAATGCCTTTATTGATGCATTGGCCACCTTAGTAAGTACATTTAAAATTATTGTTCATCAAAACAAGAAGTATGATATTGAAGTTAAACACAGGCCAGCCATCCCAGACAATATCAGGTATTGGCAAGTTTTTCATAATGATAAACAACTGGACAATTTTTTGCAAATGAAAGGAGAATTTTCAAATCTATGCATTGATGAAGGAAACAGTTTTGATGATGATAAAGAGGAATATTACATAAATCAAATTAGGGAGAACATTTAAAAGCATGAATAATACCTTGAAATTTTACAGCTGAAGGATAATGTGATCCCAAGAGGCTTAGTCCCACTAGAGGAACTGTTTAATTACAATGATGTGGCTCATAAGCCTAAAATACTACCTACTGAGACCAAAGTGGAATATTGTAACATAGGAACTAAAGAAAAACCTAAATTTTTGAAACTCTCTAAATATTTAGATCCTTAAGAAAAGAATAAATATATTGATCTCATGAAAGAGTATTATGATGTCTTTGCATGGGAGTATGAAGACTTAAAATCCTATGATAAGAGCATCATCCAGCACATCATTCCTATCAAGGAAGGTCAGAAGCCATTTAAGAAAAATCTAAGGACAATCAACCCTATTTTTCTACCCCTAATTGAGAAGGAGGTAAGAAAAATTTTTGATGCAAAGATTATTGTCCCTTTAAGGTTTTCCAAGTGACTGTCAAATTTAGTTCCAGTGAGGAAAAAGAAGGGAGAGATAAGACTGTGTGTTGACTTCAGAAACCTTAATAAGGTGAGTCTAAAATAAAATTAACCCTTTCTAAATATGAATCACATATTGCAGTGGGTAGTTGGTTCCCAGAGGATTTCATTACTTGATGGCTTCTCTGAATACAATTACGTTTTGGTACATCCAGACGATCAAGATAAAACAACTTTAACTATGCCATGGGCGGAATTTGTGCATGTAAAGATGCCTTTTGGACTAATGCATGCAGGGGAAACCTTCTAGAGGGCTATGCACATCACTTTTGCTAATGAGAAATATAAGTTTATTGTTATTTATCTTGATGGCATTACTGTGTACTCTAAATTTGATGAAGATCACTTGCAACATTTGAAGATTGTTTTTAAGAAGTGCAGGAAGTATGGTATCTCTTTGAACCCCAATAATTCCCTTTTTGGAATGGTTGAAGGTAATATACTTTGACACATAATTTCAAAATATGGCATCAAAGTTGACCCAAGAAAAATTGAGGCAATTCAGAAGATTGATACCCAAGGAATAAAAAGGTGTGTTCTTTTATTGGCAGGATTAATTTTCTGAGGCAGTTCATTCCAAATATTATTGAAATCATAAGGGCCATCACAAATATTTTAAGAAAGGATAGTGCAATCAAATGGACTATTGAAGGAAAGAGGTCATTCAATGAGGTAAAGTCATCCATAACTCATGCTCTTGTTTTGTTTAGTCTTGACCACACCAAAGGTTTCATTATTTTCTCCTCTGCCTCAAAGCACACTATTGCAGCAGTATTGATGCAGAAAAATCAAGAGGACCATGAGCAGCCTATACATTCTTTAGTTGGGGTTTAAGGGACACTTCTCTAAAATATAACATAATGAAGAAGAAATATTTTTCATTAGTGAAATATTTCAAGGATTTCAGGGTTTACATATTGCATTCTCACATAATTTCCTTTGTTCCTAATGGTATAGTAAAGGAGATTCTCACTCATACTGACCCAGAAGGAAGGATAAGTAAGTGGATAGCGGTCATTTTGGAATATGATATTGAAATTAATCCCACTAAACTGATAAAGGGTCATGGGTTGGCCAAAATGATGGCTAGGTCAAATCTACATGCATTGGACATTAATTTCATTGATGCTCAGTCAGAGAACGATGATGAAGAAGTTGTTCAACAGGTGTCAGAAAGGTTCCTCTCTTCCCCTTGGTACACCAATATAATATATGTTTTGCAGCACCTACAAGTTCCACCTAGTTTAACAAAACTAAAAGAAAGGTTTCTTAAGTTGAAAGCTGTCAAATTTTGCATTCTAGATTAGTGTTTATGTTGGAAGGATTCAGGAGGAATATTGTTGAACTATTTGTTGGAAGATGACACACATAAGATAATAGAGGAATTCCACAAAGGTGACTATGGAGGGAATCTCCTCTGGAAAATGGTGAGCTCCAGTATTGCAGCATTGATGCTGCAACTCCTGGGACTCCCTACTTTACTTTTATCAAGCCGGTAGTTCATAACAAACTTGGAAGCGACAGTGCTATATGCACAAGTACTAGCTCTTACTGCAGGCTGTCACTTGATCAGCTGGCACAAGTTCGCTAGGAGCTTAAGCCAACTTCTATGAGTTCTTAGAAGAAGATTTTAACTGTGATGGATGAAAGCTAACTCAAAAGAGGCTAGTCTACTTTCAAAAAGAAGATGAAAGCTGAAAGGAAATGCAAACCCTAGCAAACCCTAGTTTTACCGACTAACCCTGCTTGTGCAAGAAAAGAGATGAAAGCTACTGAAGTGGATGCCATTGACTCTTGAAAAGGTAAAATGCATGTGTTTAAGCTACTTCTGAAGGAAAATATGGAAAAATCATCTTTTTGTATTTTTGAGTAATTTTATGCAGAATTATTATGCATGTGTTTTAACTATTTTTGACTGTGCAGAGGTTTATTGGCGAAAGGAAATGGAGTGGGCATTTGCAGGAGGTTGGGAAGGTGAGAAGAGGACCTAAGGGGTCCCTAGCATCCTTCTGGAGATTTCCACCGCACTCAGATCTCGAAAAATTGCTCGCGTGAACTTCTACAGGAGGCTGCAGGGGATCTATAGGAAATTCTATAGGAAGTTCTACAGGAACAGGCCGAAAGTGGTTTTTAGAGGGTTGATGGTGGAAAAATGGTGGGAAAGTGGGAATGAAGGATGGATAAGGATGTTAAGGGGTCTAGGATCTGGTAGATGAAGCTCAGGAGTGATGAAGATGGTTGGATCTGTTCAAGGATGAAGGAAGCAATGTTGCACAAAAATGTAGAAATTAGGGCGAGTTGGGAAAGTGTGGCGAATGAGGGAAAGAAATCTTGAGCGAAGGACTAGAGTAGGTTGTATGATGGAGGAAGGATAGGCTGGAGTGTCTTACAGGTTTTCTGCACACTTCTTTCCAAAACTGATCCAAGCAAAGACTAAAAAACAGAGATTTATCTATTTTGACCTAATCTGACCTAAAAACCAGAAACATGATGAACAGAAGTTTATAGATAGGAAATCATGCAAGAAATCTATGGAAATTGAGCAAGAACAAATCTAAACATGAAAACACAACTGATATCAACTTTTCCAACTTAAAATCTAACACTAGCAATTGCATTGGAAGGCAAAAATAGTGTTTTTGTGGCAACAAGTATGCCTTGGTCTCAGTTCATGGTCCCAAGGAGGGATAAATGAGATCAAGGACTACTTGATAGCCTTTTTGTGGATCTTTTCTTTTACCAAACTATCAAATCAACTTGAAGCAAGAACAACTATCTTAATCATCAAGAACAACCTAAGTAACAGAGTAAGATTTTAACCTGAATAACCGAAATTATTCTATGAATGCAAGAAAAACACATAAAAATACAAGAAGGAGGTACTAGGCACTTGGGTTGGGCCCAACCCCAAGAGATATAGCCCCCTTAGAAAGATCAATTCTGATTCAAGGCTGAATTCATCTTCATTGATCAAAAAATAATAGTCATGTCACAAAACTGTTTACAGAAAGAGCTCGAAAATGAGCTGAATGCAGAGCACTAAAGTGCGAAAATAAACTGTTAAATAGCTAACATCTAACTAAAATCTGACTAACAAAACTGAGGCCCTAAGCCTTCTTATTTATACAAATGGGGACCTCCAACAGTCCTCCTAAAATCAAGGAACTCGGCTTCCTGGAACTGAAGATAACAGTAATCCTACTTGACTTGCTTGGCTGCCCCTTGGCTTTGTGCTCCGAGTTTTTGATGGAGAATTTGAGGTAAGGGCTCATAAATGAAGGGTACACCCTCCTACAAATCCTCTCCCTTGTTCTTCCACGAATTTGGCTGCCAAATGCTCATTAAACCTTTGATTTTGTCTCAAAATTGACCAAAAATCTGCATAAAGCACACATTAGACTTTTTGGCATAATGACTAACCCAATTCACTCTATTAGCATAAATATGATCAAAATCATGCAATAAACTAATGATAATAGTGGATTAATTCGAATTAAGAGGTAAGATGAGCCCATATAATTACCCATTTCTGGGGCTCATCAGAAAACCACATCTAATACAAATTTGAGACCGTTTCTACTGCCCTATATTGTTTGTCGATGTTGACAAAAGGGTTTCTAGTTGTCATAAGTATCAGATATTTGAAGGGGAAAAAAACTTTTACCATTACCCCTTAAACCTCTTTCAGTGGAGGTTCCATTTCAGCAGTGGGGGTTAGACTTTGTCGAGGAGATTCATCCAGCTTCATTAGCTCAACAAAAATGGATCTTAACAGGCACATATTATTTCACTAAATGGATAGAAGAAATTATGACCCGGAAGGCCATAGATTCAGTTATTATTCAATTCCTGGAAAGTAACATTCTCTCGAGATTTGGTTTTCCTCCTAAGATTATTATTGATAATGTTGTTTCATTTAATTCTAGGAAGTTGATTGATTTTTGCAATAAATATAGTATTGTATTTGGTCACTCTACTTCTTATTACCCACAAGATAATGATCTGGTTGAGTCCTCTAATAAGAGCTTAGTGAATATCATAAAGAAGTTGCTGCAAGAGAACAAAAGGACTTAACATAAGAATTTAATCAATGCATTATGGGCTAATAGGGTAAGTACAAAAAAATCAATTGGGATGTCTCCTTTCCAATTGGTTTATGGAGTTGATGTTGTTTTTCCCACTTCCCTAGGGGTTCCAGTAATGAAATTATTGCAGGAATCAGAGTGTTGGGTTGTGTTATATTCTTTCCATGACTAGCCCACGTAGTTAACTGGGGGGTTAGAAGCGAGGTGGAGCCCCCCCTTCGTTGCACTGATTGCATAGCGGGGGGAGTCACAAGGGGTTTGAGGGGTGCAGGTAATCCCACTCTATGGGGTTTGGGGTAGCGCCCCGGAAAATTTTGGTTTTTGACCCTATATTAGGTTGGGCGGACCTACCTATGGTTTTGTGCATGTTTTTCGCACATGGTTTTGGACGCGATGGTTTTCGGTCCATGGTATTGGATGCTTCGGCATGTATAAATATGTATTGTAACATTAAAAGGAACATAATGAAAAATCAAGCGGGTAGTCCCGGTTTTGGGATCCAGGGGAAAATCTCTGTGTATATGTGTTTTATGTGTTATGCTCTCGCATTGTTTATTTTCTATGTTTTAGAATTCATATGCGGGTAATTTCTGTATGGGATAAAAACCTACATTTGGTATCAGAGTTGTTTTGGCTTCAAGGGGACGCCTTTGTTGCTTAGGGGTTTTGCTCGGACCTCTGGTAAATCCTATTTAGTGGGAGATCTGTGGGATCGATTCTGGTGGTGAAAGAAGATGGTGAGCAGTGGAAAGATAGAGATTGAGAAATTTAATGGTCAGAGTTTTGAGTTGTGGAAACTCAATATGGAGGATCTGTTGGTGGATAAAGATTAGTGGATCACAGTAGATCTGGGTACTAAACCAACGGGAGTATCTGATGAAGAATGGAAGAAGTTGGATCAGAAGGCAAAGAGCACAATACAATTGTGTGTCTCAGATTCAGTATTGTTGAATGTATCAGGGGAAGCTACAGTGAAAGATTTGTGGGAAAAGTTAGGGACTTTGTACCAATCTAAGTCTCTAGTGAATAAACTATTCCTACGGAAAAAGATGTATAACCTGAGGATGAAACATGGAGACTCAGTGACAGAGCATCTAAATGCGTTTAACACTATGGTAAGTCATTTATCGTCTATTGATATAAAAATTTCAGATGAAGATAATTGAATTAGTTTGTTGTGTTCTCTACCAGATTCATGGGATGGTCTAGTTATTGCAATAGGTAGCAATGCAACTGCCTTGCAGTTTGATGGAATAGTCTCATCCTTGCTGATGGAGGAGATGAGACGGAAAAATATGGAGAGCCAAAATGGTGATGCATTATTTGTACGAGGACAGTCCCAGAATGGAAATAAAAATAAGTCATCGAGTGGGAGATCTAAATCTCTAGGAAAACCTATAAAGGTGGTGTGTTGGAAATGCAGAAAGGAAGGGCACTACAAAAGGGACCACAAATCTAAAGCTCCTAACAAAGGAAAGGGATCTGATGATGCTCCTTCTGCAGAGGCGAAAACCACCTCAGATGAAGGTGGGGATGTGTACTTGGCTTCTTCAAGTACACATGTAGATCATTAGGCATGATTGATTAACTCAGGTGCATCCTTTCACTTCACTCCCCATAGAGAGTGGTTCTGCGAGTATGAGAAATTTGATGGTGGTGATGTCTTCTTGGGGGATGACAGGAAGGCTAGAATCATTGGTCGCAGGAAAGTAAAGTTGAAGTTGCAAGGTGGAAGGGTTAGAACACTTCCAGGTGTTCTACATATTCCTGCATTGGCCAGAAATATGATTTTTGTAAGAAAGTTGGATGATGCAGGTGTAAAAACAGTGTTCGAGAAGGATACCTGCAAGATGGTCCAGGGGGCACTGGTATTGATGCGGGTAGTTTGGATTGGAACTCTGTACAAGCTTCAAGGTAGCACTGTTGTTGATGGGTGCAATAGTTATGTGGTTCCTAAAAATGGAGCAGAAAATGTAGTGGTCTCTGGAGAGAAGACCATGTTGTGGCATCAAAGGTTTGGACATATTGGAGAGAAGGGCCTTCGAATACTTCATGGTAAAGGTATGGTAGAAGGTATGAGTAATAGCTCTCTGGATTTTGATTTCTGTGAAATTGTGTATATGGGAATCAGAATCGAATGAGTTTCCCCTTTGGTGGTAAGAGGGCGAAACAGATATTAGAGCTTGTGCATAGTGATGTGTTTGGACCTGTGAAGTTTCCATCACTGGGTGAGTCTGTGTACTATGTATCATTTATAGATGACTTCTCAAGGAATACATGGATATATTTCCTTAAAAACAAATCTGAAGTCTTTGACAGGTTTAAATAATTTAAGGCTCTAGTTGAAAACCAAGGAGAGAAGAAGATAAAGGTGTTGAGGACAGATAAGGGTGGAGAGTTTTGCAATAAGGAATTTGAAGAATTCTGTAAGAAGTGTGGTATAGCACGGCAGAAGACTACTCCATATACACCTCAGCAAAATGGAATTGCAGAAAGAATGAACAAGACGTTGATGGCAAGGGCAAGAAGCATGCTCAATGGTGCCAGATTAGGACAAGAATTCTAGGCAGAGGCGATGGAGATAGCATGTTACCTAGTCAATAGAGCACCTTCATCAGCGTTGGAGGATAAGACTCCACAAGAGGTATGGACTGGTAAGTAACCCTCTCTTTCACATCTGAGGGTATTTGGATGTGATGCATATGTACATGTTCCAAAGGAGAAAAGAACCAAGCTGGATAGTAAATCTGAAAAATGCATCTTTATTAGGTATAAGGATGGTTTAAAGGGTTATAAGCTTTTTAACCCAGTAACAAGGAAGGTTTTGTACAGTCGAGTTGTGGTGTTCAGAGAGGTGAAAGATATTATTAAACATGAAGTCCAACCAAAGAAACCTGAGAAGATAGAGTTTGAGCTAAAGGAGGAAGAATCAAACTCTACAGCAGAGGAGGAATCAGAAGATGAATAGCCACAAACTTCGGGTGTGAGAAGATCAGTTCGAGAAAGAAGGCAGCCAGAAAGGTATAGTCCATCTACTTTCTGTTCAAATTTTGCTTTATCTATTACTGATGATGATCCCATAACTTTGAAGGAAGCAGTAGATTCAGACGATGGAAAACTTTGGAAAGAGGCCATGGTTGATGAAATGGCATCTTTGCACAAAAATGAGGCTTGGGATCTGGTGGAGTTGCTGGCTGGAAGGAAACCCATTGGAAGCAAATAGGTGTTCAAGAAGAAGACAAATGTAGAAGGAAAGGTGGAGAAATGCAAAGCTCGGTTGGTAGCAAAAGGTTATTCCCAGGTGCCGGAAATTGATTTTGGTGATATTTTTTCTGCTGTTGCCAAGGTAGCTTCTATTAGATTACTTTTATCTATTGTTGTTGCTTTTGATTTTGAGGTAGAACAGATGGATGTGAAGACAAAATTTCTTCACAGGGATCTGGAAGAGGAGATCTACATGAAGCAACCTGAAGGCTTTGTGGTGAAGGGTAAGAAAGAACTCGTATGCAAGTTAAAGAAGTCTCTGTATGGGTTAAAACAATCACCAAGGATGTGGTATCAGAAATTTGATACATTTATACGGGGACTTGGCTTCACTAGAAGCAAAGAAGATCACCATGTGCATTTTAAATTTATTGGTGACTGTGTTATTTATCTGGTCTTGTATGTGGATGATATGTTGCTGGTTGGAAATGACAAAGAAATTATCCAGGATTTGAAGACCCAATTGTCCTCAAAATTTGACATTAAAGATCTTGGTGCTGCAAACTATATTTTGGGCATGGAAATTAAAAGAGACCAGGCAAAGAGGAAGCTATGGTTAAACTAGAGAAAGTATGTCGAGACAATATTGTGGAGGTTTAATATGCAAGATAGTAAACCGGTGAAGGTTCCTATTCTTGTAGGTGTAAAGTTATCTGTTGAACAGTGTCCCAAGACACAAGAAGAGGAAGAGGATATGTCTCGTGTTCCATATGCAAGTGCAGTCAGTAGCCTGATGTATGCGATGGTCTGTACTAGACCAGAAATTGCACATGCAGTGGGAGCATTGAGCAGGTTTATGTCAAAACTAGGGAAGGAGCATTAGACAGCAATGAAGTGGGTTTTCAGGTGTTTGCATGGCACTAGTGATTATGGTTTGTGCTATCAACGAAGACCAAGATTGGATAGAGTGTTGGATATTCATGGCTTTGTTGATACAGACTGGGTTGGAGATCTAGATCAGAGAAGATCTACAAGTGGGTATGTGTTTAACCTATTTGGAGGTGCAATCAGTTAGATGAGTAAGAAACAATCTGTAGTGGCACTATCAACTACAAAGTCAGAATACATGGCAGCCACTCATGCAAGCAAGGAAGCAGTTTGATTGCAGAGATTGTGTTCAAGTATGGGGTTAGTACAAAGAGTTATAAGGATAGACTGTGACAGCCAAAGTGCAATTTTCTTGGCAAAGAACCCTGCATATCATTCAAAGACAAAGCACATTGATGTTCAGTATCACTTTGTGAGGGATATGATAGAAGACAAAAAGGTGTTGCTGGTAAAGGTGGACACTTTGAAGAATACTGCAGATGCATTGACAAAATTTGTGAGCTTTGAGAAGTTCTCTTGGTGTAGAGAAACAATGGGCGTTGTAGGGTTGGATAGATGACTAAGCTCTCTTGTGGCCCCCTGTGGAAAGAAAACAAAAAGTGGGTGAATGTTGGGTTGTGTTATATTCTTTCCATGACTAGCCCATGTAGTTAACCGGGGGGTTAGAAGGGGGGTGGAGCCCCCCCTTCGTTGTGCCGATTTCGTAGTGGGGGGAGTCACAGGGGGTTTGAGGGGTGCAGGTAACCCCGCTCTATGGGATCTGAGGTAGCGCCCCGGAAAATTTTGGTTTTGGACCCTATATTAGATTGGGCAGACCTACCTATGGTTTTGTGCATGTTTTTCGCACATGGTTTTGGACGTGATGGTTTTCGGTCCATGGTATTGGATGCTTCGGCATGTATAAATATGTATTGTAACATTGAAAGAAACATAATGAAAAATCAAGTTGGTAGTCCCGGTTTTGGGATCCAGGGGAAATCTTTGTGTATATGTGTTTTATGTGTTATTCTCTCGCATTGTTTATTTTCTATGTTTTAGAAGTCGTATGCGGGTAATTTCTGTACAGGGTTAAAACCTACACAGAGGTAGAACCAAATGATATGAAAAGAAGGATTAATCAAATGATACAATTGTAGTAGAATAGAGAGGAGGTGTATAATAACACTCAACTAATCTAGGACAAGATTAAGAGGATTCATGATAAAATGATAAAGGTTGATGATTCTTAGATTGATAACCTTGTGCTCAAATGGGATGCTAGAAATGAAGAGAAGGGCAAGCATGGAAAATTTTAAAGTCTGTGGAAGGGACCTTATAAAATTTCAACTTTCCATGGAAAAAATGCTTATCTATTGAAAGACTTGACAGGGGAACTACTTGTTAGAGGGCTTGTTAATGGCAGGCTAATCAAGCAATATTTTACGTGAATTCAGCTGGTTTGAACACGTCATTGTACATACCATTTTAATTTTTAGTACTATAGGTGTGGGTGGTTTTAATCGGAGTTTGAAACCTAAAGTGAAGGCCCTGAGGTTCTGATGAGCTGCTACCATATGTAATAAAATTCAAGTCAGTCTTCGTCAGTTGAGAGTCAAATTTACAAGTCAATAAAGCACCAAATGGATAAGGCTACTAGTCTACAGTGTTCTTGGCACCTCACAGGGAGGATGCCATCCCCATTGGAACCTACGTTAGGGTCCTATGTTATAGGAATCTTGGTCATGTTAGTCTTTCCATTTATATGAGGTCAATTTGTAAATATCAATCATGATGGCCTGACTATTATGCTTTAAAGAGGTCTATATTTGGAATAAGTGTCATGTAAAGTCTGTCTATTTTTCTAAAATTTCAAATGTTTAATGTCATGAAGGATCATTATTAAAGGGATTATCATAAGGAGTCATTGGGTCACCATGGAAAAGTAGTGAGGGGTGATGCCATCAAATTGTGTTCATCATAAGTTAGTTACCTATATTATAGTGATCAATATTACATCAAAGAAATCATAAGAAAGGATTGGGCACAAATTTGGAGGGTTTTTTTACTCAGTTTAGATGTCATTTCATGAGTAGTCATGGCTTTAGAAAGCATACAATGGTAAAAAGGATGATCTGTTTTGTTTTTCCACGCATTGCATTTCCAAACATGGCACTACACACTCATCGTTATCATTTGAAACCAGTATTTCTTCCATCAACTCCAATTCAGGCCACTTTGGAAGGATATTTGCACCACTGCCTTCATTCAATATCGCTCGGTTCTTCTTCATTTCCATCAAAATCTTGTCGTGTTCTCATGTTGGTTTGCTACGTAAAGGAGGCAGAGGCATTTTGTTTCCACACAACACTCCATTTCTCGCAAACTGATGGTCAACTCTCCTTCACAGGTGAAAATCCAAGCTTATATTTGTTCCTAAGTCCTGAAAGAATCCAAAAATTGCATGTATGAGCTAGAAAAAATCATAGGAATCCTACAAGATATATAATTTTATCCTCGTTGTGTTTTTGAAATCGTTGCACTTCTGCCTATTTCATTGCATTTTCTCCTAGTTGTTGTGCTTCCACATAGTGCTCCATATTTTGCATTTGTCGCTACCAAGTCTGCATTTTTCTCTGTGTAGCATCCACATGTAACGTATTACATAGGTTTAAAATTGAATTGATCCTTCTCACCCTAAGATTTTGTGCTTAAAAAGTGTTAGGAAACCTATTTCTTCGTGCATTGTGTTTCTGGTGATGTGCCTATTCCTATAAATTTTCTGCTACCAGTATCAAAATTCGCTAGCTGTTTTTTTCTGGTGAAAGTTTGTGTCCATTATTATTTGATGTAGAGTTTTCTTCTTAATCATCATCAGAGGTTAAACTTGAAGATTCCTTCTTGTCATTACTCTTACACTGTTGCACAAAGAAACTTGCTTTAAAACCCTAGACTATTCACTATTGCAAAATAAAATCATGTCAACTCCATAGGCAAATAAACATAAGGGAGGTGTTATTGTCCGTTTTGAACCACAATATATCTCATACATCAACTAAAAACCAGCTACGAGAATGGATTTTGAGCAGGTGGGGTGTATGAGCTTTTGTGAAAAAATTCAAGGGTACAATTTGCAATTGGCTAAGGAGTTTGCCAAAATCTTTGATGGATTTGGGGCTAAGATTGGAACACTTACATTTCCAGTCACATAGGTCACAACAGCATCTGCCACAAAGATTCCCCTCCAGGTGGGATAATGGTTCAAGGGCAAGCCCCTTGATATCAACCATTACAGAGGTTATTTGAAGCCTGGGTATAGAAACAAGGAGCATGGGCCCATTGTGCCAAAGGAGTATTTGTTGGAAAATCATAGCAAGCTTCTCCAATCTATTCAAAGGTATTTCACATGTGAGGGAAGGTTTGGAAGAGTCTATCAATACCACTTTAGGCTCCTAATCCATTTGACTAGAAATAGCTCTTTGAACATACTCTTTTATCTATTTAGGAGCCTTTGTAAGATGTTAGATAAGGTACAGGGAAAACAGAGTTAATTGGAGCCTAGTCTATTTCATTTTTCCCTAACTAAGTTGCTAGTTTTGGAGGAGTCAAGTAACAGAAATATATCATGGTAGACATTTGTTAATTCTGCAATTTTAGTGGATGATATTCCATCTAGTTCATTTGGCAAGAAAGAGACACCTTCAGTAGTAGTAAAGGACTTTAAATCACCAGTTGGAAGCTTAGTGAAGAGGCCCTCACCTACAATGCAATCTACAAGAAAAAAAAAAGGCAAGAAAATACAATTTTCTCCAAAGGTGGTAGTTGCCCCTAAGAAACCTCTCACTAGGTCTTCTGCCAAAAGTTTCCCTTGGAGCAGAAATTTGAGACCTTGGAGACCATACTAGAAGTCAAAGTGATTGATGATGAAGTCAAGGAGTTTATAGAATTGCAAGAACAATTGAAGAAGGCCCATTTCATGATTGCACATTATTAGCAAGAAAATAGGCAACTGAAGAAAGTTATTTTAGAAAAAACAACTCAACCTAGTGAAGATGTGCCTATGGTTAAAGATACACCAGTTGTTGTTAAGTCCAAAGGAAAAGAGAAAGTAATCAAAGAATATGTTAAGGAGGCAGAAATACCAACAAATAGGATTACAATATCCTCTTATAAGAAGCTTTAAATCCAAGAAGATAAGACAGTGCAAGAGGAGAATATGGAGGTAGATGAGGTGAAACACACTATTAATAGGTTAAGAAGACAACTGAAGGAGGCTCATAGAGAGATGGTTGAACTCAAGCAACAGGATGAAAGGATGAGGAAGAAATGGAGTGATCTTATGGACATCTATCACCCAGCCATGGATGATGCCAAATATATGTTGAGAAGAACCCTTCCACTTCACACAAAAATGAATAATGTATGCAAGAGAAACATGTCTATGAGGAAAGAACTTAGAGACACTAAACAATAGTTAAAAGAATTGGAAGAGAAAGATAGGGGCAAACTAGACCTACTGGCTAAGGCAACCAAGATCTAAATGTTGGAAAGGGTAAAGTAACAAAATTTTGTTTTTTGTCTCTTAATTAAAGTATGCTTTTTTTTAGGGTTGGTTTTAGTATGATATTTTTGAATATCTAGTCAGAACCCTAAAGCTATTTTGAAGAAACAGTTGTGTAGCATTTTGTGCCCTAGTTAGCATTAAGGTTTTTGGTGTGAATGTGGAAATTTGGCATTTTTAAAGAAGGGAATCTTGAAATGGGGTATATGATAAGGCCTTTACAGAATTAGTATCATCATTAGTATGCGTATCTTGACTACAAACATATTCATCACTTAAACCATAAGAGGAAGATGGTGCTTTGTTTTTGAAGAAGGCATTGCGTTTTTGCTTACTGGAGGATTTGTCAGATTTTGATGTATTCTATGGTAAAGAAAACTCTATAAAGGGGAAGGTGTCCATATGAAGGTTCATTTGTAGGTGTTGGATCCATCAAGTAGCTTAGGAAGTGGTCAAAAGCACCTAAACTATCAAGCGCTACATTTTTGTGCGTTGTGTTTCTGCTTTTCTGAAGAAGTTGGAGTTTGCGCAGTGTTAGCGCTACGCTTCCAGACAAATTTTTGTTTGACTGACTTATTGTGGCCAAAGAATCATGTAATTTTTTTTTGAAGTATTAGTGATTGTAATAAAGCATCAGTAACTCATGAAATCATATTGAGTCTTAGAAGTCAACGTAAAAGTGCTTAAAAAATATCTAGTTGTGCAGTTCCTAGACTCTAGCAATCAGTTCTATTTTCCTTGCAAAAATTAGAAATAGTAATCCAAATGAAAAATTCGACCCCTAGAGGTCAAAAATAACTTATTTTTTTCTATTTTACGATGTAAATGTAATTGAGCAAAAGGTTGGTCATATTGGAGAGAAAGAGACACTGTGTGCATTGTATTTTCTAAATATTTTTTGCTAGTGAAAGAAAGACAAAAGGTGATTTGCAGGGATTCATGTGTTAGATATTGATGGTGTTGTGCTTCCTTCTTATTATAAGTTTATATTTATTTTTTTACGTCTCTTGAACATATATCTTCATGCTTGGAAGAACCATATGTTTAGCTCAAAATTCATATAAAAGGTGCTTTGATTTAGATTTACCAAATGATCAATGTTTTCTTCTTAAAAGCAACATTCAAAATTATCTACAGTTTGATACTATTTGTGTTGTTTCAATTTCTATCACACTCACCCTCCTACAATGAATAAATTCCATCATCAAGATTACCTACCTTTCCTATGTGGAAAAACCCTTTCTCTCTTAATCTTATCATTAGACAAATAATCAATTTGACATGACTCCATGCCCAATAGATTTGTCTCCTTTCTTACGAGCAAACCTTTGAAAAACATAACTTATTGAGAACTATACCTAGCCTAATATATGATTAGTTGAATAAGCTAAGTGATAAATCCCTCTCCAAGGCTATAAGGGTTAGATTCTAGCCTTAAATTGGGTTTGTGGTTACCTCTAAACTTTCTCTCTTCAGCCTAGGGAAATTTACAAAGTGCTAACAATAGGTACATGGCACCATGAGCATCACACAATATTTTCAGTGAAGTACATGGTTTCTATATTAATATAATATGGAACAATGACTTAGATACATACTACATCATCATTATTACATCATCATTATCTCGTACATGTGGCTACAATATGAATATGACTCCTCCATAACAATCATATTATCAAGATGACTCAACATACTATATACTGGACGCAATAACAATACATAATTGTGATACAATAGCAAGTGCATGGTTGTATTAAACATCATATGACAACTTATACATGGCTTGTCCATGTCTCATGTCATCACAATACATCCATGGAGTTATGATCATAATATATGCATGGATGCACATCTTTTCAACCAACTATTAGTGGAAACCAAAAACATATACATGGTTGAAGAATGTGCTCATTTTCACTCAAGAAAACACATGTAAATTTGTTGCAAATGACTGAGTGAAAAGTAATGAAAAATATGCCAAATATCACATGGAAATACATACCATGCATAGCTCCCCCTGAGCTCAATATACCTCCAATATACAGGCTGATCCTATGGACCTGAATGTGCATGAGGGTGAAATGAACTCATCATAACTATTTATGCAATAATATTCACATGCTCCCCTTGAGGTTATGCACCTCTCATAATCTACAGTCCTCTATAATTAGGCATGAGGAATCATGGCCTATAGGAGGGAATTCTCTTCACTAGTTGAAGAGTTGAAGCACCTTTTTCATCTATACTATCTTGGACTGTTTCTCCTCCTCTTTGATCTACTTCTTCTCTTCCTTTTATATCTTTCTTTGTTGCTTCACTTGATTTGTGCTAGATCCTCTTTGTTTTTTCTTCTTTTGATGATTCTTCCATGAGTAACGAGGAAACAAACAATCTCTTTCCATATGTCCAAATCTATGGCATATATAACACTCCACATGGCTGGGAAAGAAAAAATGAAGCTCTGTCTAATCCACGGTGGGAGCATAGCTAAGGTTTCTATCACCGACTGCAGAACCACAACTGCACACTACCATCCTCACAGCTGCAGTGTCATCTTCACTATCACAGTTGGTGGATTCCCCCTTCGATTTCACTGTCAATGGACCGTTCCTTTCGTTGTCTTCAGGATTGTCTGCACGATGTCGGACATGGATGAAGACATGGTGGATTCTCGATGGACCCTAATCCCTACAAGTCTATCTGGATGAGCCCTAACGATCTGTTGGAGGTAACGTTGCTCAGTCTCTAGGAACGCTATTTCCGTTGCACTTCGATTTCTCGTTTGCCCATTCTGACCCCAGTCCGTCCATGCCCAGCTTGCCATTCGTTGCCCTCTCTATTAACTCTTCGGGCCTTGATTGTCCACCCCTCTCACCGGCTACACTTCACCTTCTCTCCTCTTGCATTCCACCCTCACCTTCATTCAAATCATTGCCTCAAGTTTCATCGCCCCATCAGGTCTCCAATGCTTTCCCCTCCACTATAGGGTTTGGTTCCATAGCGGGGGCACCTCTTCACTTCAGCCGACTACTCTCCCCTTCACTCACTTCGAGGTGGAGCCAGGTCCATATACCTCCCCTTTTGGTTGTTTCAAAGCGTCAGCAATCAACCCTTGGGACAGTACCCCTATACCACAGCAGAAGAATCAGGGTGCACAGGATCCATTTCAAGACCATCCAATAGCGCCTCGCTCTAGTAAGGCCAAAAATTGAAGTGTGTCAAGGCTTCCCGTAAAGATTTATCACTCAATTTTGGAGAGGGGGTACAAATGGGGGAAGTTGTTGATACATCAAGAAAGGTATTAGTGGTCAGATTCAAAGGCAAAGCATATTCTGTTGCGCATCTTCGCCTCTAGGTCATGGAAATTTGGGGGAATATCTTCAAGGAACTCTCGGAAGTTACTACCCTAGCTCGGGGTTGGTTTGCACTCAGCGCTCAAAGGGAGGAATATACCTCTTGGGCACTCTCGAGGTATTGGCATATAGAGATGGCTCTGTTATTTCTCAAACGTTGGAGCCCATTATTCGATCCTGAGCGGGAACAAATTGGAGCTGAACCGCTTTGGGTCAGGTTTCCTAGGTTACCCCTCCATTTTTGGTTTGAAGTGTCAGGCCAGGCAATAACTCCATAAGGCAAAAATGATTCGTGTATTCTATTCCATTAGGTAGGTATATTATATACATGAGGGAGAGACTGTTTAGTTCATCTCTCGATGACTGTTCCTATTTCTTATTTATTTATTTACATATATTTACCTAATCACAAGGATTTGGTGTCAACATTCCCCCCCCCAATCTGAAGGGATGTTGGTGGGTCCAAGCATCATTTTGAATCATTCAAGCTTTTCTCTTCCAAGCGCTTTGGTGAAGATGTCTGCAATTTGCTCATTTGTGGAACAATGATGGAGATGGACTGTTTTGGCCTCAACATGATGTCGAATCAAATGATATTTAGTATTGATGTGCTTCATTCGATCATGGAACTTTGGGTTCTTGGCCAACTTTATTGCAGAGGTATTTTCAATCATGAGTGGAGTTGATTGTACTTGTTTTACCTGCAAATCTTCAAGAATTTTCCTGAGCCACGCAATTTCTTTTGTTGTTTCAGTTGCTGCCACGTATTCTGCTTCTGTTGTGGAATTTGTTGGAACTGATTGTTTGCGTGAACTCCAGGAGACAGCTCCTGATCCAAGACTCATAGCATATCCTGAAGTAGATACCCCAGTTTCTTTGTCTCCATCGAAGTCTGAATCAGAGTATCCAATCAAGCTGAAGTCGTCCACCTGTGTATACTTGATTCCAAAGTCTTGAGTTCCCTTCAAGTACCTTAGAACTCTTTTTGCAGTAGACCAATGTCCCTCACAAGGCTTTTGCATAAACCTGGAGAGGATTCCAACAGCAAACGAAATGTCTGGTCTGGTAGTAGTTAGGTAGTTGAGACTTCCTACAAGCTGTCTATACTTTGTTGCATCCTCAAATTCTTTTCCTTCAATAGATGTGAGCTTTAAGTTTTGTTCCATTAGAGTAGTAAGAGGATTGCACTCTGTCATGCGAAACCTATTCAACAAATCTCCAATGTATTTCTTTTGAAAAAGAAATATGGACTTTGGATATTGGGTTACTTCAATGCCAAGATAGTAATGAACATAGCCCAAATCAGTCATTTCAAAAATTTTCCCCAATTCCTTCTTTATGGATGCAATGTAGCTTTCATTGTTCCCTGTCATCAAAAGATCATCTACATATACCACAAGATATACAACTATTTTTCCAACTTTCTTGACAAATAAAGTTGCATCATCAAGATCATAATGTTTGAAATTGAGTTTCAGAAGATGTTCAGTTAATTTTTCATACCAGGCTCGCGGTGCTTGTTTGAGGCCATACAAGGACTTCACCAATTTGCATACTTTATGTTCATGTCCTTTCACAGCAAATCCTTCAGGCTGGGACATAAAAAAATTCTCTTTTAGATCTCCATTTAAGAAAGCAGTTTTTACATCCATTTGGTGGACTTTCCAACTGTTCTGAGCTGCTAGTGCAAAGAGTGTCCGGATGGTAGCCCATTTTGCTGTGGGGGAAAAAGTCTCCTCATAATCGACCCCTTCCTTCTGTGCAAAACCTTTTTCCACAAGCCTAGCTTTGTGCTTTTCAAGTGAGCCATCAGCTTTATACTTGTTCTTGTAGACCCACTTGCAGCCAATTGGTTTGGTTCCTAATGGAGGGTCAACTAGCTTCTAAGTGCCATTCTTTATGAGGGCATCATACTCCTTTTGCATCGCTTCTTTCCATTCATCATGAGAAGCAAATTATTTGAAGAAAGTTGGTTAAAATCTGTAGACAAGTTCAATTCACAATCATAAGAAACATCCATATCAACATGTGAATTAGAGTCATCTACATCACCTCCATTTTGCCGGTTTGAATTTCTGGTTCCTGTCTTTCCAACTTCATCAGGATGTACACTTTCAAGTGTCTTTGTTAGCCACTTTGGGGGACCTTTCTCAGATGGTTCAAGCTGCTCCGTTGATTGAGTTGGGACTGAATCAAGATTGAGTCTCCCAATTCTATCAATCACACCACTTAAAACATCATCTGTTGTTGGAGTTTCATGTGGGGGAGAATGTTCCTCAGAAGAAGATTCCACATGTTGATCTAGTATGGGAATCCCCCCTTCAAGATGTGGAATCTGATTATCAAATTCTTGAAATGATTTTGCTTTTGCGAATCTTTCCAAGCGATCAAGTTACCGCTCAACAACATTGTCAGTTTTGGATGATGCAAGAAAAATTACATCTCTAGATACAACAAACTTCTTATTTACTTCATCATAGAGGTGGTATGCTTTAGAGGTGTTTGAATACCCCAGAAAGATACACTTACGACTTCTAGCACCAAGTTTGTTTCTATGTACCTTTGGTATCAAGGCATAACAGGTGGAACCAAAGACCCTGAGATGCTTTACCGAAGGAACATGTCCATACCACATTTCATATGGAGTCTTGTTTCTTATAGCATTAGATGGACATCTATTCTTTATATATGCAGTACATAGAACAGCATCAGCCCAAAACATTATCTTTACATTTTTTAAGAAGAGCATGGATCGTACCATATTTAAGATTGTTCTATTCATTCTTTCAGCTACACCATTTTGTTGGGGATTATAAGGCACAGTTGTTTGATGTTTGATCCCATGTTGGCGAAGATAGTTTTCAAATTCATTTGATGTGTATTCTTTTCCATTATCAGTACGAATAGACCCAATATGAGATTGTGCATCATTTTCAATCCATTTATGAAAATTCTTGAATATTTGAAAAGCATCAGATTTGTTCTTCAATAAATAAACCCAACACATTCTGGTGTAGTCATCAATAAATGTCATGATATATTTATTTCCATTTGCAGAAGGAACATGCATTGGACCACATAAATCTGAATGAATGAGTTCAAGTTTTCTATGTGCTCTTGAATGTGAATCATGAAAAGACTGTTTGCTATGCTTTCCTAGAATGCAAGCATCACATTGCTTAAGTTTCCTATGAATTGTAGGCAAACCAGCAACACCATTTTTCTTCAACAATCGGAGACTGTCATAGTTCAAATGTCCAAATCTAGCATGCCATAATAAACTTGATGGAAGTGTACCTTCTTCATGATAAGAATTGTATGAGAAATGTTGTGCACGAGCAGAGGTTCCTTGCAGCTTAAGAAGCCTTTCTTCTTCTATTCCCCTCATGACAAGTGAGTGGTCAGATGCTTTTCTTACCTCAAGCTTGCCATCAAACATATGAATGGAGCGACCTTGCTGGCTGATGTGGACCAAGGATAGCAAGTTTCTCTTGAGTTGTGGGAGATATAGAACATGATGCAGAAGAAAGTCTGGAAGACCAGGCAGTTTAAGCCTGATTGTGCCAAGCCCTAATGGCTTGATTTTTGATTGGTCTGCAAAGTATACTGCTCCATCAACATTGTCAGTGAAATCTTCAAAAAAATCTTTTCTATAAGTCATGTGGTAGGTTGCTCCTGAATCAAGCAACCAATCATTTTTCCAAGAAGCAAGTGAAGCATTAAACAAATCTTCATTTACTCCAATGTTACATTGTGCCACAACATAGTGAGCGGATCCAGGTGCTTTACCTTTGTCTGTATCATCAGTTTTACCTTTCTGTTGGTTTCTTTTCTACTCAATTTTGTCCCATGGTAGCTTGCATGTAGAGGCATCATGTGATCCATTTCTTTTGCAGCGAATGCAGTGCAAATTTGCCTTTTCTCCTTGAGAATGCCTGCCCCCCCTGCCTCTGAAATATCTTCCTCTTCCTCTTTGACCACCTCTTCCTCTTGTAGAATCTTGAGCAGGATGCTTTTCTTTATGAGCAAGGCACACAGCCTCTTCAGAAGATTCAGGGGTTGTCTTCTTTCCAAAAGCTTTCTCTCTTTCAGCAAACTTTTTCACAAGAGAGTCAAAGGTTATATCTTTGAGATTTCCATTTGCTTGCAATGACTCAAGATAATTGGAGTAAGTAGGATAAAGTGCCTTGAGAAAAGCAATAAGAGGAATATCCAATTCAACTTTAGTGGATTTGATATCATGCATTATAGACTTTACTTCAGATGCAAGAGCAAGAGGATCATTATTTTGCAGTTCAAGAGTGAAGAGTTTAATCATGAGTTGAACAACTTCAAGTGCAGAATGTGAGTCATAGAGTTCTTTCAGCTTTTGTAAGGCTTCAAAGGAAGTTGAATATGACGAAATATGGCGACTCACCTCTTCATTTACAGATGCTGCAATTAATGCATAAGCTTTGCTGTTCTTGTTTTCCCAAATGACAAGCTCTTTGTGTGAGGTAGGCTGTACTGGTTCATTGTCTCCGTCTCCGACACACACTCCTTTCCACAACTCATTGAAAATGAGGGTGTGTTTTATCATCCAGGACCATTCAGGATAGTTCTCCTTGCTAGTGAGAACTATTCCCACCATGGATATGATTGAATGCATTATGTAAAAAATTATTTCTGCTAATAGAAAAATACTTTTGCTAGCAAGAAAAAATCTGTGTACTGTAAAAAATACTTCTGCTAGCAAAGAGAAAAACTATATTTTATCCATACAAAATATCACCATTTGTATTTTCAACCTTATTTCATACGATATATCAAGCATCCATGCCCTTGACAAAAAAATAACTGCTCACTGCACCATTATCAATATATATTGTATTCCTTAAACCCGGAATGACTAATAAAATAAGGAAAAAAATCTTGAGCAAAATTGTTTCTTTCCAATATATTATCATGCTCAACGATACAAGGGCTAGTCAAACACCTTCACAGTCTCAACATTTAGCACACAAAAATAAACTACTACTCCTTTCAATGCATATGAACCAACACCATTCCAAGACTTAACCTTAATGCCTCTGCGCTGATACAATCATAAAAATATGAACCGATTTTTTTTTTTTTGAGGAGCTCATAGCAGTGGTGGTCGCAGCTTACGGTGCTTCTGGTTTTGGCACACTCACTTCTTCGAAAATGTGACAATGGTGGTTCACGGCAACTGCGACTGCTCTTTAATATTTCTTCTGTTTTCTTCAAACAGACTCCTTTAACAAACAATGAATAGAAAACCGCTATGCAAACTCAGCTCGACCTGGTTGTTGTGGCAGCTAGACAAAGGGCAGTTGGGAGTTTATCAGTGGCAATGGTTGTGCCAACAATGGCTCTTCACAGCGCTTTATTAAAGCCATGGCAAAAAGTCCCTTTCTCTAGATTGCAGGTCATAACTATTTCGGAGGAACACATCAAAGGAATCTGGTAAAACTATTGGCATGTTGATGTTGAGAAACAAAATCGCCATAGGTTCAGATGTTTAGCACAGAAAATCTGATGAAGAGATAGCGTTGAGGCTTGCTGGTGGTATGCGTAGTAATGAAAATGCAGTGGGTATTCAACCTTGCAAAATATAATGGCCGGAGAGTAGAATCGCAGGCCCTTCAAAAAAATTTAACGCACATGGACAGTATGGATAGCATGGATAGCGCTGGACAGTGGGGCAGTATGGATAGCACCTTTTATGAAACATTTAAAGCAGCGTTTAGACTTGGCAGCGTCAGTGGAGCGGGCAGGTCTAAATACATGGAATATGGCAGACAGAGGGCACAGCTAATTGTATGGAGGACCAGCGCAGGTATATGGAGAGCAAACAAGGGAGTTACAAGGGACATAAGAGCTAAAAAAGGAGCTGGCTCTGATACCATGTTAGGCCAGGCAGTAGCTCCATAAGGCAAAAATGATTTGTGTATTCTATTCCATCAAGTAGGTCTATTATATACATGAGGGAGAGACTGTTCAGTTCATCTCCCTATGACTGTTCATATTTCTTATTTATTTATTTACATATATTTACCCAATCACAAGGATTAGGTGTCAATATGAAGACATCTTCACTCGCATTGGGAATGTGTTTGGCACCTTTTTGGACTATGACAAGACCTACACTACCTCAGGCAACAAATCTATGGCTCATATTTTGGTATACCTGGATACCAGAGAGGGTTTGGAAGAGAAGATTACATTGCATTGGAAGAGATTCACACGCATACAAATTCTAGACTACGAAGGAGTGTCATTCAGATGCAGGAGGTGTGATAAGGTCAGACACCTCTACAAAGTATGCCCTTTGGTTCACCCTGCCACCTCTCCTTTCAAAGAAGAAGTCGATGTTGTTCCTGTTGCACCTCCATCTGATGAAGGTCAAATACCTTGGTCAAAAGAACCTCTGAAAACAGAGTGCAGATCGACAAAGGTGCCATCTTCAGCCTCTCCCCATCCTCCCTCCCCACCTTTGATGAGATCCAGGGCAGCAGCTACAGTCGCTCACTCATCAGGTACTCCTCCTCCCCTTTGCTTTGTATCTTCTATTTCTTAAAAAAATTTGTTCAACACTTGCATACTACATTTGCATCCATTCCAAGCATATCTTCTTCTACTATTACTTGCCCACTAGATCTCCACCAACTTTTTATCTCAACCACCCCACCATCTATTCCTGGATTGGCTCTCTCATCCTCTTCCCCAAAATGTTCGACCACCTCTGCACACTCTCATTCATACAACCTTCGATCCCGAGTGTCACACCAACTTGAGCATGTCGGGATTGGGTTGATCTCCCCTCCTCGTATATCCAAGAATAACAAGGGTCGACACTCACACATCTCAAAAGCTATCATGCAGGTTGGGGTGGAAGTGGCACATGGTAGACAATCCACACTTGACTGGGTACTTAGATCATCGAACACCCTTCCTCGGCCACCCCCATGAAGTGGATCTCCTTTAACTATAGAAGTCTGGCTAGCCCTCATAAAAAACTATCCCTTGGGAGACTCTTTGATTTTCAGCCTATTGATATCATTTTCCTACAAGAAACCCTTGGTTTGGTTGATCAATTCATTCCTATCCTACAATCTCTGAAGCTAGGCTAGACCTTCCATGCACTTGACATCATTGATCAATCTGGGGGCATTTCCCTGGGCAATAATCCCCGCACTATCAAACTCAATGCTTCTTGGGGAGGATCTGGGTTCATTGGTATGGATATCTACTCCTCGGAGCTTGGCATGGACTTCAAAATTATCAATGTATATTCCCCTTGTCACAGTAGAGCTGATTTTTGGAACCATCTCCTCAACTTATCTTTAGCGAGCTCTGACAATCTTATTCTGCGGGGGGGCTTGAATTTCTCCATTTGATATGGGGAATCTTGGGGATGCAATGCTCAATTGGATCCATTATCAGACATTATGGAACATCTCCTTGAGCATCACCACTTGATTGATATACCCATGAATAAATCTCAACCTACCTAGCATAATAGAAGAAGTGGGGATGCAACCCTAGCTATGCGATTGGATAGATACCTCATCAAGGAGCATCTGGTAAGAGCCTTGTCCAATTATAGACAATGGGTAGGATCTGGTGGCATATTTGATCACTCTCCCATCTTCCTGGAGCTTTCGAGCCCCTTTCAGAAGCCCAGGGCACCTTTCAAATTCAATTCTACTTGGTTAAAGGACCCCAATTACATCAACTTGGTCACTAATTACTGGCGCACCCATCCACCTGCTCAAGGGAGATCCATTGCAAAAGGTTTTTGTCATAACCTTCTCTAAATTAAGATCTTATTTATTAAATGGGCTAAAGATAAAAGAGACTGGGATGAATAGGCTCTCATTATCATTAAATCCAAGCTGGCAGATCTCTTGGGTGAGCAAGGACGAGGGTTTGCATATACGGAGGCAAAATCAACTCTCATTGATTTGGAGACTCAGAGGTCCAAAATTTTCAAAAACCGGGAAGAAACTTGGTGCCTCAAGAGTCGGGCTATTTGGCTACAGGCTGGAGATGAGAAAAACAATTTTTTTCACAATTATGCAAAGGGAAGAAGGGCAAGCAAGACCATTTAGCACATGTCATTTGAGGATGGTCACCTCGTAAAATATTTTCATCAATTGGCACACCTGGGAAATTCACATTTTCAGAAACTTTTCAAGGCCCCCATCAGTGCCTCACTTGCCAAAATTGTTCGAATTGTTGGACTCTTCCCTCGGTTTGTTGATCCAAATGAGTCAGAGGAGCTCACAAATCCTGTTTCTATAGGAGAATTGGAAATCACACTAAAATGGTTCAAAAAAGATAAAACTTTGAGACCAGATGGATGGACTATTGAATTTTACTTAGCCTTTTATGATACCATTAGACAGGATCTCCTTAAGGTGGTGGAGGACTACAGGTCATCTGGGTGAATGTACGAGGCTATCAATTCTACCTTCATCGCGCTCTTTCCTAAAGTAGACTCTCCTCTCTCATTCAATGATTTCATACCTATATCTCTCTGTAATTGCCTCTACAAGATCATTGCCAAGATTATTGCCAACCACCTTAAGCTTATTTTATCAGATCATATTTCACCTGAAAAAATTGCTTTCCTTCATAACTGAAAAATCCATGAAGCTATTGGCATAGAACAGGAGGCCCCCCATTCCATCAAGATTAAGCAGCTTAATGGTGTCATCCTTAAAATTGATCTCTCCTAATATTTTGATCGGGTTAGCTAGCTCTATCTAAGAATGTTGCTAACCCACTTAGGCTTTCCCCTCCCCTTCATCAATTGGATTATGTGTTGCATCACTATTGTCTCTTTCAGCGTCATGATCAACAATTCTTCCTCCATTTTTTTCATGCAGAATGTGGCCTCAGTCAAGGATTCCCTCTCTCCCCACTCCTCTTTCTTCTGGTCAGAGAAGGACTTAGCATATTAATATCCATGGCTAAAAGAGAGGAGCGACTATAGGGACTCAATATTATAGACCAGTGCATTCTCACCCACCTCCTTTTTGTTGATGACGTGCTTATTAAGACACCACTGTATTCTGTGACATCTTGTTGCTCTTTTCTATAGCCACTAGTATGGAACCTAACCGATTGAAATCCACCATCACTCTCTCAGCCTGCACTCGATAGGAAGCTTGGATTGCATGAAAAAAATTCCCATTCTAGAGCCTTAATCTGGATGATGGGATCAAATATCTTGGGTTTCAAATTAAACCCCACTGTTACAAGATCACGGACTGGATATGGCTTGTGGCCAAGGTCGAAAAGAGACTACTCAACTAGAATCGTAGGTTCTTATCCAGAGCAGTTCGATTAGTGCTTATTAAATCAGTTTCGGAGGCTACAACAGTGTATTGAATGTCTCTGGCATGGATTCCCAAAGGAATTATTTCACGAATACAAAAAATTTGCTGCATATTCCTTTGGAATGGTTACAAGGAAGGGAAACCATTTTCCTAGGTAGATTGGAGACACATTGCATTTCCAAAGAAATGGGGAGGATGCGGTTTGAAAGACCTACCCTCTTTTGCTCATTAACTTGCTGCAAAGATGGGGTGGCTTATTCTTACCTCCCATAGGCTTTGGACAGAGATGATACACTATAAATATATTTGGCCTCACCAGTTATTGGATTGGATTCGCTTACCTACTTAGCAGAGATCTGGGATATCCATGATTTGTCACGCAGTCGTACATACTCTACCACCATCAGAAATGCTCTCACTTGGCGAATCAAAGATGGCTCATCTGTGTGTATTGGCATTGATCCCTGGATGGGATGTGGCAACATGTATCGTCTCCCACCTGACCTCACTCAATTTCTCAAGAACAGAGATATCCTCATGATTGCCAACATTGTTGACCCTGAGAATACCTCCCTTTTTGCTCAAGCATGGAAATTCGTTGATCATCTGGGTATACCTGTTTGGTGGCAGCAAGATTGGGATGGATATATCAATGCATTGATAGAATCTCATGTACACATCAAGGATGGTGTCGATGAACTCATTTGGGCCCCTACTAGGCACTGTGCATACACTCCCAAAGACGGTTATCCCATCATACATGCTACCCATATGTTGCTTGTGCTAATGGAATGGTGGCGCGGTCTTTGGAAGCTTAAAGCTCCTCCTAGAACCAAATTGTTCATGTGGAACATCTTAATGAATAAGACACTAATTGGGGTTAACTTGATGAAATGATCCTTCTTCAATCCCTCTTGGTGTGTTCTCTGTCAACAAGCAGAGGAAATGAATGATCATATTTTCATGCTTTTCCTTTCGGTGATCCACATATGGGAACTAGTTCTATCAACATTATCCATTTCCAACAAATGGCATGGGCATAATGTATGGGAGGCCTAGAATCGTGGAGGGAGGGGTCCTCGAACCACAAAGTTCATTGTCTTCCTCTGATAACATGCTGAAATATCTGGCTCAATACGAATGGGATCATATTCAAAGACAAAGTGGCACAATGGCCAGCATCTATTGCCCAAATTGTATTTGCCTATCATGATATCCCATAAGATGGCCCCGCACCTACTGGCCATGCTGTGACTCTTGAATTCATTAATCATAATCCTTCTTGGGCATACTTTGATGGTGTAGCACAAGAACAAGGATGTGGGGGGGGGGGTGTGTGGGTGTTATATTATTGCATAAATCTGAAAAAAATCTCTTCTGAATCCAAATGGGCTTGGGGATTGGCACAAACAATTATGTTGAATTGATCTCTCTTAGACATCTCCTCCATTTTGCTCTTGCACATGCATGTCATCATGTTCAGATTTTTGGAGACTCTAAAATAATCATAAACTGGTTCAAGAGCACATCTTCATGTCATATGCACTCTCTCATAAACATTTTGGATGATATCATGCTCTTAAAAGCACAATTTACTTATATCTCTTGTCAACATATTTACAGGGAGTGTAATATGGTTACCGACCAAATTTCCAAGGCGGCCACGGTGCAATCCAGAGGATTGTGGATAATACAGGAGTAGCAGGGATATGAAAACTTCCAATATTATCATCGTCCTTACACACATTAGTTCTACCAATGGGCTGAATGGCCCTAATTTTTGCAGTATATAGCAGTGATTACTATCAGTGCCCGTTTTATACATTGTATATATTTTTTCTATTAACAATTACAGTATACCCTGCGTGGTAAATATGCACAGACTTATTTTTTTGATGTCTATGGCCAACCTTACAGCATATGGCATACATGCATCTACTACATGTATTTTTCTATAATAATGGAAAATTGTGATTTTTCCTCGGGGAAAAAAACACTCCACGTGGCTAAGAGGATCAAATCTCCTACTACTCATGCCAAATCTAAACCGTGCATGAAATATGTCTCTCCTCCATTGGTTAGACCTATGATCTATTGCCTTATGGCCAAACAAATGACATGAGTAACAATAACCATAAAAATCACGATTATACCTGAAGGCCATTCTCCTTAGTTGTTGATATTACTGGAATATATATTGATATGGACTATACGATTTGCTATAGCAATTTGTTGCGACATGCCCAAACTTGTGACAGTTGTAACACTCAACACGATGCACAAAAGGAACAAAAGGACTTTGATTCCTTTGAAGTTTTAAAAATATGTCACAATCATCTCTAGGAACAAATGATCTTCTTAATGTAGGAGCTCCTTGAGATTTATTTCTTTGTTGTTGGTTTTGTTGCTTGATTTGTTGTTGGATCTACTTGCTTTTATGATGTTGGTTCTTTGTTTTCTCATTGGCTGTTGGATCTGCTTCTTATTTCCTTGGATCTCATTTTTGTTGTTGGAATTATTTGCAACAAGTTTCTTAGGTTCTTCTTTGATGTTTTTACCTACATGAAAACTAGATTCACCCTTTTGAAATCCAAGGCCGGATTTATCTAATGGTGATCTTTGGATTTAAGTAAATTTTCCAAGGCAACAATTCTCTTCTCCATCTTTTGTTGTTTTCTCAAGGAAACAATTTATGCTTCTAATTTCTCACATTCTTCCACCTTCACTTGATATTGTTTCCTCATTCCTTCCTCGATTCTTTCAAATTCTGCCAATTTAGCTTTCAAGCTCACAATCTCTTCCTTGAGCTTAGCCTCCTTATCATCACAAATCTATAATAGTTTTTATTGATTCTTGCATGCAACTGTTAATCTAGAAATCTCATATCTAAGACTTTTAACAACATTCTCATCTTCATTAGCGAATTCAGCATGATCAAAATCCAAATCATAAAAATTATAACTCAACATAAAATCATTAATATTGATACCTTTGTCTTGAATCTTTTTTATTCCTTCTCCTCATCTGCTGAATTATGTGCACTGGAAGAATGAGACTCTTGTGGCTAAGATTCTTGTTTCTAGAGGCTCCTCTTTTTGTTCTTCTTCTTATTGCTCTTCTTCTCAATTTCATTTTTGTTGTTGGTGCCATCTCCAAAAATGGATTCAAGCTTGCCCCACATATCTTTGGCACGTTTCAAACCCACTAGTCTTATCATATCATCATTATGAATATTTTCATAGATTATACATCGTGCTTGTGCATCCTGCTACAAAACTTCATCTGGAATTGGATATTTACCACAACCTTCACACACTACTTTCCAAATGTTACGTCCACATGATAAAATTTTAGATTTTAAATTTTTGTGCCATACCTTATAATTTGCAACAATTAGGACATCCATTCTAAAAAAAAAAAAAAATCTACCAACAAACCCCAGATCTACTATCCAGTGATCAAGTTGCAACCAAGAGCCCCGCTCTGATACCAATTGTTGGAAATTTTCTCTAATACAAATTCTTGGAAACCTCGAAGCACTACTGAGAGGGGGAAGTGAATTAGTAGTGTGACTTGTATACAATTTTTTCCTTTTATTACTTTAATTGAATCACACATATATGCACCAACAAATCATTAGATTATCCATGCATATAAACATATAAACATCTAAATCATAAACCATGTGAAAAACATAAACAATAGACAACACATAATCACATCATCACACATGAGACACAAGATTTCTGGTGGAAACCCTTCCGGGAGAAAAACCACCCTTATTGTTGTTGATCTGCTCTGAATTTCTATTATGTAAAGAAATTGATCTTATACATAGTGTGTTGACTCCCATTAGCATGGAGACTTGACCTCATATACAAATTCCAACACCAGTCGACTAGGAGACTCAATACTACTGATCAACTCATAATACTCTGTTCTCTATAGATCTCTATGGACTACCATCCGTTGAAGGTGGACATGATCAATTGATCCTCGCCCAACTACCATTGGGCTATCCAACCACCATTTAATTTAGAAACTTCTTCCTTTCACTAAAGTTTCGCCATCATTGATCCTCTCTCATAAGTCACTACTCCTCACCACCATGTGGAGCTCTTTTCATGTATTTTCAAACTGGATCCAAGACGCTATGCTCAACAAGAAATCAACTATGCATACATTCTCTCAACAGCAATATCTCATCATCAAATAAAGTATAAACACCATAAACAAAATGTTCTCCAATATAGGAAAATTCAGGCCACAAACAAATATGAATACAATCAAATCCTCATAACAATATACTTATGCATACTACAATTAGAAGCATAAGACATTATGGCTATGTTCCAATTGCATCAACAACTCCTACATAAAACATGTGTGACAATCACCATCAAAATCTCCATCCAAAAGCGTACACAATTCTCTAAATCGATCTCTACTCTAGCAACTCCATTTCTGATCTATACTGAATCATGCTTCAGATCTTCTAATTATGAAGCAATAAATACACATAGACAAAAGCATCTAGACTCTCCAATAGGTTTGAATCTTAACCTCACTATTCAACCTTCTCTCCACAGATACGCACAACCTCTAACATCATCAGTAGCCACAAAGCTCACAATGCAAGAATATAAAACATGTAGGGCGAAATTGAGCTTGGGGCTAGGATCAAAGGAGCACAAATTGGACCAAATAAATCCACTAAGGTCACTGATAGTGCACTAGATGCATTCACATCATGAGAAGAAATTTTTCAATCCATTCTTTACTTTTTCTAACAATTCTGGAAGCCTCTGGGAATTTCCAAGTTAATTTCCTTCTGAATAGTGCAAGGAATGCAGAGCTTTTCTAATTTTTTTCCCCCATTTGCACCCTTAACATAGTATGAACTCTAATGGGGCTATAACCACTCCCATATGTTGGGTTGTGTTATATTCTTTCCACGTAGTTAACAAGGGGTTTGAGGGGTACCCGTAACCCCACTTTATGGGGTCCGGGGCAGCGCCCTGGAAAATTTTGATTTTGGACCCTATGTTAGGTTGGGCGGACCCACCTATGGTTTTGTGCATGATTTTCGCACATGTTTTTTGGACGAGATGGTTTTTCAGTCCATGGTATTGGACGCGATGGTTTTCGGTCCATGGTATTGGACGCGATGGTTTTGGTCCACGGTATTGGATGCTTCGGCATGTATAAATATGTATTATAACATTGAAAGGAACATAATGAAAAATCAAGTTGGTAGTCCCGATTTTGGGATCCAGTGGGAAAATCTCTGTGTATATGTGTTTTATGTGTTATGCTCTCGCATTGTTTATTTTTTGTGTTTTAGAATTCTTATGCAGGTAATTTTTGTACGGGGTTAAAACCTACATTTGGTATCAGAGCTGTTTTTGGCTTCAAGGGGACTCCTTTGTTGCTGAGGGGTTTCGCTCAGGCCTATGGTGGACCCTGTTCAGTGGGAGATCTGCAAGATTGATTCTGGTGGTGAAGGAAGATGGTGAGCGGTGGAAAGATAGAGATCGAGAAATTTAATGGTCAGAGTTTTGAGTTGTGGAAACTCAAGATGGAGGATTTGTTGGTGGATAAAGATCAGTGGATCATGGTAGATCTAGGTACTAAACCAACGGGAGTGACTGATGAAGAATGGAAGAAGTTGGATCAGAAGGCAAAGAGCACAATACGATTTTGTGTCTCAGATTCAGTATTGTTGAATGTATCAGGGGAAGCTACGGCAAAGGCTTTGTGGGATAAGTTAGGGACTTTGTACCAATCTGAGTCTCTGGTGAATAAACTGTTCCTGTGGAAAAAGTTGTATAACCTGAGGATGAAAGATGGAGACTCAGTGACAGAGCATCTGAACACATTTAATACTGTGGTAATTCAGTTAGCATCTATTGATATTAAAATTTCAGATGAAGATAAGTGCATCATTTTGTTGTGTTCTCTACCAAATTCGTGGGATAGTCTGGTTATTGCAATAGGTAGCAATGCAACTACCTTGCATTTTGATGAAATAGTCTCATCCTTGCTAACGGAGGAGATGAGACAGAAAAATATGGATAGCCAAAATGGTGATGCCTTGTCTATACGAGGACAATCCCGGAACAGAAACAAAAATAGGTCATCGAGTGGGAGATCTAAATCTCCAAGAAAACCTGTAAAGGTGGTGTGCTGGAAATGTGAAAAGGAAGGGCACTTCAAAAGGGACTGTAAATCTAAAGCTCCTGATAAAGGAAATGGATCTGATGATGCTCCTTCTATAGAGGCAAAAACCACCTCAGATGAAGGTGGGGATGTGTACTTGGCTTCTTCATGTACACATGTAGATCATGAGCATGGTTGATTGACTTAGGTGCATCCTTGCACTTCACTTCCCATAGATAGTGGTTCTGCGAGTATGAGAAATATGATGGTGGTGATGTCTTCTTGGGGGATGACAGGAAGGCTAGAATCACTGATCGCGGAAAAGTAAAGTTGAAGTTACAAGGTGGAAGGGTTAGAACACTTCCGGGTGTTCTACATATTCCTGCATTGGCCAGAAATCTAATTTCTATAAGCAAGCTAAATGATGCAGGTGTAAAAACAGTGTTCGAGAAGGATACCTGCAAGATGGTTCGGGGAGCATTGTTATTGATGTGGGGAGTTTGGACTGGAACTCTGTACAAGCTGCAAGGTAGCACTGTTGTTGATGGGTGCAACAGTTTTGTGGTTCCTGAAAGTGGAGCAGAAAATCTAGTGGTCTCTGGAGAGAGGACCATGCTGTGGCATCAAAGGCTTGGACATATTGGAGAGAAGGGCCTTCGAATACTTCATGATAAAGGTATGGTATAAGGTATGAGTAATAGCTCTCTGGATTTTGATTTCTGTGAAAATTGTGTATGTGGGAAGCAGAATCGGGTGAGTTTCCCCTCTGGAAGTAAGAGGGAAAAATAGATATTAGAGCTTGTGCACAGTGATGTGTTTGGACGTGTGAAGGTTCCATCACTGGGTAAGTCTGTGTACTATGTATCATTTATAGATGACTTCTCAAGGAATACATGGATATATTTCCTTAAGAAGAAATCTGAAGTCTTTGACAGGTTTAAAGAATTCAAGGCTATGGTGGAAAACCAGACAGAGAAGAAGATAAAGGTGCTGAGGACAGATAATGGTGGAGAGTTTTGCAGTAAGGAATTTGAAGAATTATGTAAGAAGTGTGGTATAGCACAGCGGAAGACTACTCCATATACACCTCAGCAAAATGGAGTTGTAGAAAGAATGAATAAGACGTTGATGGAAAGGGAAAGAAGCATGCTCAGTGGTGCTGGGTTAGGATACGAATTTTGGGCAAAGGTGGTGGATACTGCATGTTACCTAGTCAACATGTCACCTTCATCAGCGTTGGATGACAAGACTCCATAAGAGGTATGGACTGGTAAGAAACCCTCTCTTTCACATCTAAGGATATTTGGATGTGATGAATATGTACATATTCCAAAGGAGAAACGAACCAAGTTGGATAGTAAATCTGAAAAGTGCATCTTTATTAGGTATAAGGATGGTTTAAAGGGTTATAAGCTTTGGAACCCAGTAACAAGGAAGGTAGCGTACAGCTGAGATGTGGTGTTCAGAGAGGTGAAAGATATTATTAGACATGAAGTTAAACCAAAGGAACCCAAGAAGATAGAGTTTGAGCTAAAGGAGGAAGAATCAGACTCTACAACAGAGGAGGAATCAAAATATCAAGAGCCACAAACTCCAGGTGTAAGAAGATCAGTTCGAGAAAGAAGGCAGCCAGAAAGGTATAGTCCATCTGCTTTCTGTTCAAATTTTTCTTTATCCATTACTGATAACGATCCCAGAACTGTGAAGGAAGTGGTAGATTCAGAGGATGGAAAACTCTGGAAAGAGGCCATGGTTGATGAAATGGCATCTTTGCACAAAAATGAGGCTTGGGATCTGGTGGAGTTTCCAGCTGGAAGGAAACCCATTGGCAACAAATGGGTGTTCAAGAAGAAGACAAATGCAGAAGGAAAGGTGCAGAAATACAAAGCTCGGTTGGTAGCAAAAGGTTATTCCCAGGTGCCGGGAATTGATTTTGGTGATATTTTTTTCTCATGTTGCCAAGGTAACTTCTATTAGATTACTTTTATCTGTTGTTGTTGCTTTTGATTTTGAGGTAGAACAGATGGATGTGAAGAAAGCATTTCTTCATGGGGATCTGGAAGAGGAGATCTACATGAAGCAACCTGAAGGCTTTGCGGTGAAGGGTAAGAAATAATTGGTATGCAAGTTAAATAAGTCTCTGTATGGGTTAAAACAATCACCAAGGATGTGGTATCAGAAATTTGATACATTTATACGGGGACTTGGCTTCACCAGAAGCAAAGCAGATCATTGTGTGTATTTTAAATTAATTGGTGACCGTGTTATTTATTTGGTCTTGTATGTGGATGATATGTTGCTGGTTGGAAATGACAAAGAAATTATCCAGGATTTGACGACCCAATTGTCCTCCAAATTCGACATGAAAAATCTTGGTGCTGCAAACTATATTTTGGGCATGGAAATTAAAAGAGATCAGGAAAAGAGGAAGCTCTGGTTAAACCAGAGGAAGTATGTCAAGACAATACTGCAGAGGTTTAATATGTAGGATAGTAAACCAGTGAAGGTTCTTATTCCTGTAGGTGTAAAGTTATCTACTGAACAGTGTCCCAAGACACAAGAAGAGGAAGAGGATATGTCTCATGTTCCATATGCAAGTGCAGTCGGTAGCCTGATGTATGAAATGGTCTGTACTAGACCAGACATTGCACATGCAGTGGGAGTATTGAGCAGGTTTATGTCAAAACCAGGGAAGGAGCATTGGACAGCAGTGAAGCGGGTTTTCAGGTATTTGTGTGGCACTAGTAATTATGGTTTGTGCTACCAAGGAAGACAAGGATTGGACAGATTTTTGGATATCTGTGGCTTTGTTGATGCAGACTGGGCTGGAGATTTGGATCAGAGAAGATCTACAAGTGGGTATGTGTTTAACCTATTTGAAGGTGCAGTTAGTTGGATGAGTAAGAAATAATCTGTAGTGGCACTATCAACTACAGAGGCAGAATACATGGCAGCCACTTATGCAAGCAAAGAAGCAGTTTGGTTGTAGAGATTGTGTTCAAGTATGGGGTTAGTACAGGGAGCTATAAGGATAGACTGTGAAAGCCAAAGTGCAATTTTCTTGGCAAAGAACCCTGCTTATCATTCAAATACAAAGCACATTGATGTTCAGTATCACTTTGTGAGGGATATGATAGAAGACAAAAAGGTTTTGCTGGTAAAGGTGGACACTTTGAAGAATACTGCAGATGCATTGAAAAATTCTATGAGCTCTGAGAAGTTCTCCTGGTGTAGAGAAACAATGAGCATTTCAGGGCTAGAAAAATGACTAAGCTCTCCTGTGGCCCCCTGTGGAAAGAAAACAACAAGTGGGAGAATGTTGGGTTGTGTTATATTCTTTCCATGTAGTTAACAGGGGGTTTGAGGGGTACCCATAACCCCACTTTATGGGGTCTGGGACAACGCCCCAGAAAATTTTGATTTTGGACCCTATGTTAGGTTGGGCGGACCCACCTATGGTTTTGTGCATGATTTTCGCACATGTTTTTTGGACGCGATGGTTTTTCAGTCCATGGTATTGGATGCGATGGTTTTCGGTCCATGGTATTGGACATGATGGTTTTCGGTCCATGTTATTGGATGCTTCGACATGTATAAATATGTATTATAACATTGAAAGTAACATAATGAAAAATCAAGTTGGTAGTCTTGGTTTTGGGATCCAGTGGGAAAATCTCTGTGTATATGTGTTTTATGTGTTATGCTCTCGCATTGTTTATTTTTCTGTGTTTTAGAATTTGTATGTAGGTAATTTCTGTATGGGGTTAAAACCTACACCATAATCTTTCCTCCATGTGACTGCAACATCCCAACCACTCCCATAGGCCACTATGCATGCCACTGGGGCTAAAACTAAGGAAAACCATCAGTCCTTTAACTCAGTACCTTTGCCATATGTTGCATCCTCTTCCCCTACATCTGTACATGCCCCAAAACCTCTACATGGTCTCTGAAACCTCTACAAATGGATCAAACAAGCCTCTCAAGTGTCACTTCCAAGTTGACCTAGAAGGGTCAGCAAACAAGGTTGGCAAGTTTTCCAACAAGTCCTCCACTCTCCATTATAACTCTGAACAAGCTACAACACATCTGAATAGACCTATAAAACCTCTATAGTACCATCATCAAGCAATCATATCACTACAAGTCATATCCATGAAACATAAGTATGAATAACAAGATGACGACCTATTTGACAACTCAACTAGAGTGCCCGCAATCATCACCCCACATGTAGATATATATGATCAACATGTAGCAGCCTCCTCTACCTATACAAACATCAGAAAACAATCATGACATGTCTATTAATGCGTATTCTAACACATGTAAACTCCTCCATGACCAACATGCTACCATCAAGCTCCATCAATGCCATTACATGAGTGTGCCATCAACAAGACCAACATCAATGCCAATACATATTAACACACATCATGATCCATCAATATGCAACATCATGAGTTTGAAATAAGTGCATGCCCTCTAGAGTTGACATCAATGCTAACACAACCATCTCACTATCAATACATCAATGCCAACCAATAAGACCACCAAGTCAACATACATCACACATGATCATGACCATGACCATGACCTTGTTGATATCAATGCCAACAACATAACCATCAGTGCAAGATGAAGTGCTTCAACTGCTTGTAGTGGTTCCAAAACATCATAAGGTAGACCATCGAAGACTAGTGGCTTAGAAAAATCAATAGTAGGTGATATATAATCACTAGATGATTCAATGAATAGATCAAGATAGTCATGATCAGAGTTCTCTTCATGTGGAAACATAGAATCCTCCTGATATGATGAATCATAAAGAGATTGTGATTGAAAACAAGGGATCCCACTCTCTATTTCTAAAAACTAATAAGATGAGGGAAGAGGGAGATCGTGAATAAAAGGTTTTTTATCAACTTTCTCAAATGTGAAATTTACACTCCATGAGTCTTGAGAATTAACATTGTTAGAAACGGATTCTTCGAAAGACACAATGAATATGACAAAATCGTGGAAGATGTCGGGATAATGAGGGGGAGGTGGGAAAGGAAAAACGTGAAGGTTCATCATAGATTCTTGTTCAAAAATAGAATCCCAAACATAATCATTATGAATGATATCGCAAGTCTCTTAGTTGACACTGGCTCCATCCTAAACTTGATCCTCGTATCAGAAGAAACGATTGAAACAAGCGTATGTGACAACTCAAACTCAGGAGGATCAAAGGAAACTGCAGGTGGAGGATGGGAAGAAATAATGTCACTAGTCAACAGGTAAACTTTAAAGTTATCCAACCTCATCCTACATACATGGAGTTGTTTGATGAGATTAAGACGGAGAGTCAGTTGGGACAACAACTTATTTCGTCACATATTTAAGAGCTCCATAACCAGCATATGTTTGGAGACTTTCGAAAGATTCATATTCTGATGGGTTTAACAGAGTAAGAACAAGAAATTTGAACTTCTCTTTCATAACATCCGAGTCAATATCATCTTCAGAAAATTCAAAACATAAATGAACGAAGTGATCATGAAAGTCTTGGAGAGATTCATCAAGTGATTTTTCTAAGACACATGATTTTCTTGTAAACAAATTTATAGTCATACATTTCAAAGGCTCAATAAATATCCTCGACAAGATGTTTGAAAGAGTGAATTAAAGAAGTCAGGAACGTGTAGCACAATTCCTTAACATGTGCTTCGAACGTGAGGATGAATAACCTGCAAGTAGTGTATTCACAATGAATTTTATGATGAGTTTAGAATTCAAGGAAATGAATTGTGTGCTTGAGAATGGTTTTTCCACCCCCTCCATCAAACTTTAAATTAGATAAGTCATGAATTATTCCCATGGTCACTTTCAAATTTGCAATTCTAGACAAACATGTCAGGGTTAACATTTGCGAAGAAGTCATTTAATGATAAGGAAAGTTCAAACAGAATTCACAGGCTCAGCTTGTCACTTGACCCTCCTTCTAGCACTAGAAATGTTTTTGGTGTTAGAAATACCAACATTCAGGGGGTCTCCCTAATATGAAGTCTCAATTACACCTCACACCATTTGGAGTAGGATCCTCATCTGGAATATGACACGGTTTCTAAAACAGTGGGTTTTAGGGATATGCCTTGGTTGCGATGATGCATACAATGATGTACTCATGACTTGGGTGAAACAAGTGTATAACCCTGTGAAGAGTCAAGTGTAATCATGAGAGTTTATAACACAAAAAGGGGAAATTAAGTGAACCCCTTAAAATATTGTAATAGTACATAGCTTGAAAGGAACAAAATCATAAAAGGAATCATAAGTTAACTTGCAAAATAGATAACCATGATTGAAATACATAATGACACACACTCAAAAAGATTCATACTAATGAAAATGAATTATTTCATAAGCTTTAGCGTAAATGAAATAACATGCATTACAAATATAACAAGAATAGTCCTACTATATTCACAGCATATGCATGAAAATGTGTTGGCTCCGAGATTTTATTAAAGTGAAATTTACAAACATACATATGCAATTGAAAAACCACTAACCCCAATATTGGAACATGAATCCAAGACCTACTCCTCCAAAGAAAGATTCTCCCTCTATGCTAACGGAGAAGCCAAGTCCCTCAACAAAAGTCCCTAGGTTTTGATCCTCGCCCAAGACTCAACCAAAATCCCTTTTCATGAGTTATGAGGATATATTTATAACAAATGAGATGACTAATAATCTCCCTTTTGTGACCCTTGGACTTCCCTCATGACTCTTTGACTTCTTTCAACCATGACCTTTGGACTTCTTGAAAAATGACTTTTCACATCCCACCATTAACACCTGGAATTTCACTTACAAATTAATTACAAAAAAAATATTTCAATATTGCTCATACCCATACAAGACAAAAATTGGGTAGAGTCAACTAAACAAGCCTAATAAGACAAAAACACGTCAATATTGAGTTTGGGGAAACTCCAACTCAGCCACTTCAACTTGTATATTCTCGGTGACATAGAGATGCCAATATTTATACTGTGCGATGAATTCCCCAAACTTTGCAATAGGATCATGCTGGAAGCAAACTTTTGCCTCCATTGCATATGGGTACATGGTCTTGGAGCTAGTTTGCATTTCCTTCTTTAACAAGAAAAATATCTTGGTAGGGCCACTAATATACTTTTGCATATCAGGTATATTCACCTCTAAATCTCCCTTAGTAGTGATCTGCTTAAAATGGTCCAAGCATTCCTCCACATCATGTTTGACATTTTTTCTACCTTTAGCTTTGATGTGTGTGCCAACTGAAGGGATCTTGTGTGACTTCGCCAATAAATCCACATTATTATACAACCATGCATAAGAGGATTTAATGTTGGTGATGAAAGTGTCGAGCTTCTTATTTCTCTGAATAAGCATCTGAATTTCTGCCTTCTCCAACTCATCTTGCTGCCTTGTCTTCCTCACCAACTCAGGAGGTGCACCTCCATATTGCATTCCGCACTCATGCACAACAATGATTGTTGTGTGGTTAGCATTGAGAGATTTATCATTCTCTTTACACTTTTGTGGCATGTTGTGTAGACGGTGTTATAGACATTTTTGGGCACTGCAACCCCAAGCATAAAATGTTCATAAACCAAGGGCTCCTAAGTCCCTAAAAGTGTTGTTCCAACCCCTAAAGGAACAAGGTCAACTGATAACAGCTTCTCCCAGAAGTTCTCCATGAAAAACTACTCAAAACTGGTCAAATCAGGATCATTTCACCTGCTCCATAGGCAAAGTGCGTTGCATCTCACCTAAGTACACTTAGTGGGTGCGTTGCATTTCAAAAAGCCCTTCTATGGGATGCGATGGGCGAGAAGAGACAAATGGCAGTGTCATTCCGCGAGGTGGAAAAGCATGGAATCTTCCAGAAGCTTCTCCTGTGACACTTGCCTCTCTGATTTCGACCAGGGATGAGTAAGAGATCGTCAATCTCCAAGTGGAAGCAAGAACTATCAGAGGGAATACACTAATCAAATCACAAGCTGACTCATCTCCCTTACAGATATCTATATATGGATCCCTCATCCCAGAGATCCAGAGGCTGGAATTTTGCATCTTGTAAGGAATTGTTGTTGGTTTCTTGAGGCAACATCATAGTGTTGGGTGATCTAAGCTTTGCATGAGGTGAAGAAGGGCTTACTTGCTGAGAGGATGATGCTGGGTCAGAACAACTGGTTGTAACTCTCTTGGCTCTTTCTTGATTATCAATAAAGCTATTCAAGTTTTCCTCCATACTCTTGTGTAATCTATGTTTTGTGCATTTGTATGGTCAATTTACATCTGATCCTAGATTGTTTATGATAATATATCCATGTTCTTGTATAGTGTTATGCTGCTTTGATTCTACAGGTACTCTGTGAAGCTGGGTATACGAGAGAGCAAGTAGCAAAGGACTATCATAAGAGAGAGGAATCGAGCAAGGAACCAAGCGCAAGACAGAGGTTGGTCTCCTTTATTCTTCTCTCATCTATCTTTCATAAAGGAAAAACGAAAGTAGTTTTACTTTGTTTGTTTCTAAGGTAGCTACCACACCTTAGTAGGATTAGTAGTTCTGCATAGACACTTTTCCCTGTAACAAAATGGCGACTCTGTTGGGGAGCGACTAGGTTGTTTGTTTATCTACATTTTTTGTTTACTTTATAAACTTACAGATGGAGCCTGAAGTTGAGCCAGGTAGCTTTCGAACTGCATTTGCTATGCAAATGCGAAGTAGATAAATGCTGCTTCAGTCAATCTTCGGGTTTTGTTTATGAATTAAACAACTGATTTACAAACTCTCTAATTGCCCTTGTGGTGGCTCTAGTAACCTCCTTAGATCTACCCCTGTTGATGATTTACTGATTACCACTTGCTCGGCCAAAATCCCTTAACTAAACTGCAAACTGTGACCCGAAACCCAAGCAAAGTCTCGTCTCTGGCCCAGCGCACTGTCTGTTCTGTGAATCTCAAATTCAGCGCACTTCCCGAGTGTAGAAGGTGCGTTGCATTTCAGTTTCACTATGTTACAGGTGCGCTGATCAGACTAGGCATTGTTCCTAAATTTTGGTTTCTGTGTTCATTCTTTTCAGTTCTATTCATGAGTTTTGCTGCCTGTAGTCAGTACACCTCTGTTTGAAACCCCTTTCCTTGCTGTTATTCCACCTCCATTGTGCAAAGAACTGTAAGTGTTTTTGTGTATTTGTTGAGTCATTTTCAGTTCTCCTTTGCAAAAAAGTAACGTAATTGTACTGTCGTTTCTTGATTTGAAAGTGTCGCAAGTGTCGTTTTCAGTCATAGAAGAGAGTCTGATTACTCTTGATAGTCGATTACCCTATTACTGTTGTATTTGATCTGAATTAGTAGTTTTTCTAGTGTCGAAAGCAAGTTTTCATTTCCAAATCGCAAAGTGTTGTCATTGTCTTCATTTTGATTTTGAAAAGAAGCTTGTTAGTAATTGTCGCTTTGAAAATAATTCAGATTTGCGCATTAGCTTTCTTTTTATCATTCACATATTAAGAAGGCTGAAAACAAATACATGCATGTGCATTTGCATTTAGACTGTTTGATTGGTTTGATTTAGGACGGTGCATATAGTGTGTGCTCTTTGCTCTTTGTTGAAAGAATTCTGTCTTTTTTCCTTAGTAGCTAGGATTTTCATTGCACAAAGAAGATAAAAAGACTGTTTATCATCTTAGATTGCATTTTAGGAATTGTACATCTACATCACACGGTGAACCTGAAAGGCAAATTTCTTAAGCAAGATCAACTATAAAATAAATTTAATGAATCTAACAACGCTTTGGAACCTAACGCACAACATTTAGAAGTCTAGGCTAGAGACGTATTCCGGCGTCGTCAAGCCTGGTAACTGTTGTTCTCACTGTTGGTTGGGTGATTCCTCCACTTTGAGACGATAAGTGCCAGTACAGACTTGTGCTCCCACGTACCGTCGAGTATATTTTGGGAGACCACAATAGGCTTAATCCTTTATCCATAAGAAGTTGTGTCTGCCACCCTATCGATCGCAATGCACTGAACACAGCATTCGGGAAGATTGACTGCCGTACCGTAAAAAGTATTCTGCAGTTTTGCGATTGGTTTGGTAATCCCTCTACCTAGATTTCCAGAGCAGTCCCTTTTGTTCCTTTTCAGACTCCTTAACGGAAAAGGTCCATCTGAGCACTTGTCACTTCAGGCTCATTAAAAATCGAAGGCGACTAGAGTCATCTTTTGTTTTTTCTCGACTCTTTAAAATTGAAAAAACAAGTTGTGTCAAAGCGTCTAAAATTTAATTTAAATGGAATAATCATCCCTTTTCCTACGTTGATCTTAGGTTGAGAAAATGGAGTCTACCAACCAAGGAGTTCCTCTTGGAGGAAATCCTAGTCCCTTCTCCTCTTGGGGAGATGTTGGTGCACCCCACATGGCCACATTGTCACTTCCAAGATTGACAATCGGCTTGCTCGTATGGCTCTTCTCAACTTCTGTCATTCAGAACACCGCAATTCCTGAACAATCGAGTCAACAACTAGACGATGCCAAAGTTACCCCCCAACCTTCTACTTCATCCAACTCTTCCTCTCCTCCTTCCTCTTCGCTTGATAGAGCTGGTAAAGCCCAAAATCAAGTACCTGAGAAGAAGAAGGAAAAGAAGAAGAAAGAGAAGAAGAAGAAGAAGCCAAAGGCGAAAAGGGGCAACCAAGCGTCGTTTAGAGAAAATCCACACACTGCACTGACCAGGCCTAAATCGCCATGTGTCATTTGCAAAGGAGACCACTATCATAGAGATTGTCCCTGCATCCCTTGGATCTTAAGGGACTGGTCTCCTCATTTGCACAACCTGGTGTCGTCAACCTCTGATGATCATGTTGAAAACACATCGTCGACTAGTGAAAGTGAAGCCCCAGGACAAAAAGGAAAATATAGATTTCCTTGTAAACTGTGCGAAGGTGATCATGCCATCCACCGTTGTCCCTTCTTAGACGAGGCTAAAAGAGTTTTGGACGATCGTCCGGTTTCACCGTCACGACTTCCTCCTGGATATAAGAAACTCTTGCCGAGTCTGTCACTAGTTGAAAATCTGGCTGACCCGCCCAGGTGGTCGGCCGAAGCGTCTATCATTGAAGATAAATCATCTGAACCCATACCAGACGAAAGTCAAAAGGTCGAGGCGGCAGTTGACCCGGTCTTGCCTTCATAGGTTCCATCTTCAGATGATACAGTCACCAAAGAGAACAAAGATGACACCATCCAAATTCCTTTCGTAAGCACAGACTTCGATGAACATGGGGGCAATTTACCCATTCCTTTACCGCAGGAAGGAAGTTCATCAGAGTCGTACCTTCCCGTCTATTCGGTCCCACCTCCAAGCAACCTAATTGTTTCCTTCGATTGGAATCAAATAGGTAGACCCCGTTTACCGGCCAGTGTACCATTTCGAATAATTACTCAAATATATAGAATGGTCATGGCCGGTACCATCATAGATGAAGGGGCTTCTGTGAGTATCCTTTCCTCAATTTCTTGGAAAGCGCTTGGTTCGCCATCGCTTTTGCCTGAAATGAGAAATCTAACAGGCTTTGACAAAGGAACCAGTCGACCATTAGGGATCCTTCCCAATTGCCCATAACATTGAGGGGGAAAACCGTTCAAATGAATGTAATGGTAGTCCAAGGACCCCTGGATTATAATCTACTCCTCGGACGAGACTATATTTATTGCATGGGAGCGATTGTCTCCTCACTCTTTAGAGTAATGTGTTTTCCGCACGAAGGAAGAGTGGTCAAGCTCATAGACCAGCTTTCATTTCCCGGTTCACGCATAGTGAATAGTCATATACCATCCCTGAATGGTCTTTTCACGCAAGGAATGTCTCATCAATCCCTAGTCCGTCCACCTGATGAGCGCAAGTGATTCGGGGGACATGACTGAAACCCAGGGGGCATGCACCCTGGTCTGCTTCGGCAGGAAAACTTCGGGTATAGGGTAGGTCTCCGTGAGAGATATATGACTAGTCTATACTCCCGTCCGTGATTGGAAAAGGGGGTTAGACTGGAATAAGATTCCCTCATCAAAGTTATGTGAGAGAATTCGCTCGCCTTTGTCTATCTCGGTAGACATCGTTGAAGAAGTGTTTTGTTTGCGGTGTGAATAGAACAATCTTTGGTAACCTGAAAGAGGTAGACCTTTCCTGATAAAACAAATGTTTTGTCGGTAGAATAAAAGGTGACCTTGAAACTCTGTTTTATACCTGGGGGCATGCAAACCTTTTGGCGTGCAAGCGAAGAGTGATCATTTATCTTTTTTTTGGATTGGTCGTTTCCTAACTTGCATAAAGAAAGGATGTGGGGCAAAGATTTGAAAAATTGTCGTTTTTAAATGAGACATTCTTATTATACGACTGGATTAATCGAGCAGTTTTAGCACATAGTTCAAGCTCGTTAAAAAATAAACATAAGTCATGAGAAAATGTTTCCCCCAGTGTTTAAGCTCAATCAAAAAAAATGAACCGATTTCCGGTAAATAACCGTCGTGAATGTAGTACTTCAGCCTTTAAAGCCTTGGTCGTGTTCTCACCATCACCTCCACTCTGTATTGGCCGATCATTCACCTCCATTTGATTGGTTACCCCTTTTGAGGAACAGCTGCGAAGAGTGATCCTGTTAGCCATCCTTGTGACACTACCATGATTGGAAAATTCCAAACCTTACCTGGAATCAGCTGCTACCCAAATTTATCACTCGTTCCTCAAAAAACGAGTCTCCTTTAAGCTCTTTTCAACTGACTCGTAAAATATGAAAAGATTGTCGAGCCATTGGCCTCTCCAGCTCGTTAAAGGGACCGGAAGTGCTATCCCTCCTTTAGATTTTAATCTTTTTGGACCTGAGGGATTATTACACAAAAAGATCGAGCGCTTGTTTTGTTCAGCTCGTTAAAAGTATCGAAAATTCATCCCTTCTGTATTGTTTTATACTTTTTCGGACTTAAGGGATTAGATGATGAAAAAGGATTTTTGGAGTTTCCTTTACGTCCCTTTTCAGACTCTCTAAAATTGAAAAGGACCTAGTTATCTTTGTCGTTAAACTCGTTAAAACCTAATAGCGACAAACTTGTCCATAGCAGACAAGAACGAGTTTCACTATCGCTAGGCTCGTTAAAACATAGCGATGGGTTTGCCCGAAGGGCAAATTATAGAACAAGCATATGTTATCCTCCTCAAGCTTGACAAAAATAAAGAGGTACTGGTCAGCAATGACTGGGGAAAAATTGGGAAGAAAACATGAAGAAACTTTGTTGGTAGCAAGTCGCTCTTGAACATGACACTTTCACTCCGCATCCAAGTCGGGTTGGGTTGTTTCATTCACCGGTCACATCACCATGGTCACATCACACCACCCACATTTGGGGTTAATGCTACCAATCCATCATGTCAGTGTCGCCGATATGTTCAAGAGAAGTCACTCAGAGAATTCACCTGTGTTTCACCCGCTGCAATACATTTACGCTCCATTCTTTCATGACCGCCACCCTGAACCTTATATCACCAGATCGTTTTCACCTCCATTGAAATCATTTGCTCCGTTCCGTGTCATTGATGTGGGATTCACTAAGGCCCTCCTATGACGGATCGCTTCTTGTCGACATCAGCTCATTATCCAAGAAGTCGATCTAGGGACAACCCTTTCAGTACTTTGAAGCTTGCATGCCTCAATGGCAAGTTTCTCACTTCCGGTGACAGGTTTACATCATTGGCCTTCGACCGAAAGATTTTACGTGGTGTTCGACGCCAAGTCCTTTATTCACACCACGTGAATTGTACTGCAGTACCTTGAGGGTCATTATCATTATCGGTGATTCCTCTCGCGCCTGTTAACAGCTTACATCATTGGCTGGTAATCAGGCGATGTCTTTCCATGTTCGACTCCAGAACATCTCTCACATGGATCGACTTGTACTTTGAGTGAAGATCAAACGAGATTGAAGACCCCGGATCTAGTTTCATCCATCCGGGCTGCGATATATATTCAGGAAAATAAAGACATCAAATGTACATCATTGCTGCACAGATAATCATCCAATCAAAGGGATGATGGCTCTACCAGAATCATCAGTCTACACTCAAACGATTGTCTGTCTTATGTACATGAAAATGAATTTATAAAGCTGAGCATGGGAATGCCCGCCTCAGCTAGATCATGAAAATATTATAAAGATAATGTATTGTATTGTATCTTATTACAGGTCTCCTCCCAGCTTGAAAGAACTTCGGATCCTCATGATAAAGCATTTCACCCGACATCAAAAAGGATTAACGACCTCATGCTTTAGGGGGCAACTGTTATAGACATTTTTGGGCACTGCAACCCCAAGCATAAAATGTCCATAAACCAAGGGCTCCTAAGTCCCTATTTCAACCCCTAAAGGAACAAGGTCAACTGATTACAGCTTCTCACAGAAGTTCTCCATGAAAAACTACTCAGAACTGGTCAAATCAGGATCATTTCACCTGCTCCATAGGCAAAATGCATTGCATCTCACCTAAGTACACTCAGTGGGTGCGTTGCATTTCAAAAAGCCCTTCTATGGGGTGCGATGGGTGAGAAGAGACAAATGGCAGTGTCATTCCGCGAGGTGGAAAAGCATGGAATCTTCCAGAAGCTTCTCCTGTGACACTTGCCTCTCTGAATTCGACCAGGGATGAGTAAGAGATCATCAATCTCCAAGTGGAAGCAAGAACTATCAGAGGGAAGACACTAATCAAATCACAAGCTGACTCATCTCCCTTACAGATATCTATATATGCATCCCTCATCCCAGAGATCCAGAGGCTGGAATTTTGCATCTTGTAAGGAATTGTTGTTGGTTTCTTGAGGCAACATCATAGTGTTGGGTGATCTAAGCTTTGTATGAGGTGAAGAAGGGCTTACTTGCTGAGAGGATGATGCTGGGTCAAAACAACTGGTTGTAACTCTCTTGGCTCTTTCTTGATTATCAATAAAGCTATTCAAGTTTTCCTCCATACTCTTGTGTAATCTATGTTTTGTGCATTTGTATCGTCAATTTACATCTGATCCTAGGTTGTTTATGATAATAGATCCATGTTCTTGTATAGTGTTATGCTGCTTTGATTCTACAGGTACTCTGTGAAGCTGGGTATACGAGAGAGCAAGTAGCAAAGGACTATCAGAAGAGAGAGGAATCGAGCAAGGAACCAAGCGCAAGACAGAGGTTGGTCTCCTTTATTCTTCTCTCATCTATCTTTCATAAAGGAAAAACAAAAGTAGTTTTACTTTGTTTGTTTCTAAGGTAGCTACCACACCTTAGTGGGATTAGTAGTTCTGCATAGACACTTTTCCCTGTAACAGACGGACAACTACTTTTTGCATGGTGACTAGCTCCTCATAGAGGTTCCTCATAGTGTCTCCCAATGTCGATAATTCACCAAGTATGGTTTCCTTGAGTTTTTCTAAGTACATCTATGCGGCAGTTGTTTTCTAAACCTATGCACGGAGTTGTTCAATTTGTTACCTCGCAACCCCTAAGTTCTTTTCCATCTGTTTATTCTTCGTCATCAAATACTATGTGTTTGATTTGGAGGCTCCTGTGAATGCCAAGTTGGTTATGGCAATAGCTTCTGGTTTCTTGCCGATATCCATCATGATCACCTTTTATTTGATAAACGCAGGATGTGTGAGGACATCTGGGAACTAATTATTCCTTGCATGTACAATCTTCTTTTGTATCTCATCATAAGTTAAATTGTATATATCCATCACCAGACCTTCATCAAGAGGAGTGATTTCCTCTTCCTCGCCTAGAGCTTGCATTTCCACAAGAGGAGATGGAGGTTGAGTGGTGATCAGTTGTGTGAAAGGAACGAGATCAACATCTTGATTTTTTTGCTCCAGCTCTACCTCCATGTCTTGGATTACTATCAAATCCTCGATTTCTTGGGCAAGTTCTTTGCCTTGTAGTTGTTTTCTTTCTTCTTCAGGTAGTCGGCTTTGTTCCTCTTCTTAGGCTTTCTTCAATGTTATTTCTTCTTCCTCTCTCTTCTACCTTTATTCTTCTTGTCTTTACCTCTCTTCTTGTTCTTTCTATTCTTTATCTTCCTTCTACCTTGATTCTTCCTCCTGCTTCTTCTACTTCCTGTCTCTTTCTATTGCAAGGCTGCTTTAAAGATGATTGGTTTTGCTTTCGATTTACAACTATGTTCTTCTGTTGGATTGTGTACAACCTTCTACTTCCCCTATTCCCGCACTAGATTGTGCCTCACTAAGGGTTCTATTTCTAGAGCTTCTTCTTACTTAGGAGTAACCTATGATGTCTCTGCAAAGTTGACTCGTGCATGAAGCTTAGATGTGTTATAACAGTTTTTTATATTTTCCTCCTTAGGCCTAGAATAAGTCTTGCTTGGAAAACTAAAATGTATCTTTCCACAATGTTGCTTGCAAACACTCCTGGGCTCATAGGATGGTATTCGATGCGACTAAATGCAAATTTATCTATCTCTTTCCCCTCATTCTCAGTAGCCTTAAGATTCTTGAACTCGTACAACCCAATTTGCAAAGGAAGAGTGGGCCAAGGTGCTTTATTCTTCCTCTACAACAATCCTATAAAACCTATGGAAAGATGATAAGCTACTTCTTACATGACCAATTTGTCGATGGCATACCTCGCAAAAAATGTGAATAATTCTAATGACTAAACACCTTGAGGTAAGTGCCATCTGGTGACACAAACCAGTCAACAAGTTCTGCTAATGCTTCCATTGCATCTTGAGACATGCAAGGTGGATCTTCCTCAAATATCATCTTGTACAGTGGTATGAGGAAGTGACAAGTCAGCTTCTCCATGAATCCTTTGTAGCTTCATTCTGAAAGAAACTTGCAGAAAATGTGTAAAAAAAGCTCCTTTGGTGACCAAGTCCAACTCATTCCAAGAAATGTGTTTTGAGCACATATCGCATCTAGCAAGTATGTAGACACGTAGAATCTAACCTGCTTACCCTTGGGAGGGTTCTTGGGATTAGTTACATGGATCTTTAACTATTAATCCAACAAGTCTAACCAATTGAATTATTTCCCATCATTCACCACCTAATGCAGTAGGAATGTCCAGCCTTTGCGAAAGGTCTTGGTACTCTTTTGACCATAGATTCAGCAACATAGAACTATCAAGTACTGGAATGATTTTCTAAGAGATTTTGTCTTGTAAGTGTTATTTGGTATCTATCAAAATTTGGATGGCTCTTTCACCCAACCTTTGATGACATATTTAGTGCTCATGTAACTGGTGACTACGTAGAATTGAGAATCAATGTAAGTTTCTGGCAAAGGTAAATGATACATAAGATGAAATTCATGTTCCATGAATAAGGAAATCCTTTGTCTGTTGGAAACACTAACTATCATGCTATTTCAATCAATATATGATAGGATCCATTTTATAATGTCTTCATAGGGGAAAACTGGATACCTGCATGCAATCTTATGCGTTCCTGCCTTTTGGACATTAATATTGATCAGGTGCTCAAAAAATAGCTCAAAATTCAAAGTTGTCAAATCAATGGGGAACCTGGACGATTGTGTAGTGCTTGTCATCATGAATCTGGAGTGACTTGTTTCATGCAAAATGGACACCGTATGCTCCCAGAATCATGTTTTGTTCACTTTCCAAGACAGGGAAATTTTTGCAAAATTTTGACAACCCAGTCAGCAATATGTACTACTGATGTGGCACTGACTATGTAGGTCTATGTGGCAAGTTGACTGTTCAATATCCTCTGGTGAATCATGTTGTGCCAAGTAGCACGTTCTTAGTGGATGAAATTCGGCATTTTTTATTGGTTGGATTGGTGGTCAACCATGGGATGACACGTGGCCCAATCAGAGGCCACCACGTGGCAGCTGGGGGGGGCACCAAAATTTTGGGTCGAGTTTAGGCAACAGAAGTGGGGGTCGAACCCACGACCACCAAGGCATAATTCCAAAGCTTTACCAACGCACGATCACAATGAGTCTTAACCAATGGCACACCAATTGGAGGGAGGGGTCAGCCCACGGGGGTTAACCCTTAGTCATGCCACCACAACGCAACCACCTGTGGAAAGGAGCAGGGGCCCAGCCAGTAGGGGTGGACCATTGGCCTTAGCCCCGGGCACGTGGCCCCCATATGGCCATGTTTTTCAGATTATAGATGTTGGAGGCTAATTAAAGCGTTTAACAATTTCACTTGAAAATCAGTGAAATTGTCACTCCTTTTGCGTGTTTTGGGGAAAATTTGTAGGATGGTGCCGGATTTTCAAGAATTTGTGGTGTGATTAGCCAAAAACTTCCAAAGGCCATAAATTCTTCAGTTTTTGACCAAATCAAGAGCAAAAAGAGGCTACACTGGAATTTTTGGGCATTTTGGAGACATTGGAACAAGTTTTAGAGCTTTCTGAGCATTGTAAACTAATGTATTCACACTTTTGAGCATAATAGAGAGGGCCAAGCCATTGGAAGCTGGACCAAGGAGACGTAGCCCAGGAGGGGTGAACTCCTTCATCATGTGTTTTTGTGATATTGTTTATGGTGATGTTTATGTCTGTTATATGTTGTTTTTCAGTCATTTGTTTATGTTAATTTGCACATAAAATGTACATAAAAGCACGCAAAACCACATGTTTAAACTTGCAATTAACCTCATGAATCCTTAAGCACATTTAATATATGCTGAAAAGGAATTTAGCACAGCAAAACTAATTTTCCCAATCAGATCAAGTTTGGTATCAGAGCTCCTGGTTTTCTTTGTGCAAGAAGGATTTAACTGTTTTCAAGTGAATGTCATGCTTACAAGGTTGAAGCTCAAGAGAGGAGAAGGGAAGCTAGTTAAAAGCCCTAAAGTTGGGTCAAGGAGAAGGAGTGCAAAGTTGCCACAATCTCCACCACCAATTCTTCCTAAAGTTACATTTGAGACTTCACTGAGCATGTCTCATGAAGGAGAGCCTACAAACATGACAGAGGATGAGAAGGTCTTTAGAAAGGATTTCTTTTATATGACAAAGATGGTGAAGGTCCTTTATGAAGAGAGGAATACCAGACTACAGGGTGAAAGCTCCAAGCCTCCCAAAGGAGAAGTTTCTTCAGGAGAAGGAGGTAATGGAAATGGAGGTAAACCTCCACCCTCTCCATTATCTTCTTCATATTCATCTTCACAAGTATCTTCACCCTCTTCCACTAATACAACCCTTACTCATACTCATCAACATACCTCAAAAGGAACTGGTAAATCACCCCTGTTAAAACTTGATGTTAAATTTGAACTGCCCATGTATAATGGTGAAGTGAATGCAGAGAAGCTTGACAATTGGGTTCGTCAGTTGGAGGTCTATTGTAGAATTCAAAACCTTCAAGAGGATGACATAAAGATTCAGCTAGCTTCCTTGAGGCTGGAGGGTGCAGCACTAGTATGGTGGGAATCAAAGACACAAGAAGAGATAATAAAAAAATGGTAAGATCTCAATTTCTTGGTCTGATTTCATTGCTACAATTAAAAGACAATTCTACCCTCTATCATATATGCATAAATCCATCAATAATTGGAAAAAATTTAGACAACTTAAAGGTCAAAATGTGCAATATTACACCCAAGAATTAAGAAAAAAAGTCTCTAATGTTAGGTGTATATTTGCAATCACAAGACACGTTGTTGAGGTACATAGGGAGATTACACAGTTACCTTAGACATATTATCCTTATGTTTAATCCCAATAATCTAGATGAGGTGTGTGTGCAAGCCACTCATCTTGGCGCAAGAGGGAAAAATACTCCAGAAGAGGGTAGTAAAAAGCCATTTAAGGGTAAAGGAAAAGAAAAGTGTTTGAAGGAAAATGGAAAGTAAAATGCATCCATTAAGAAGGAAGTAGAGAAATTAACATGCAAGCATTGTTCCAAAGAGGGTCACGATGAAGCTCATTGTTGGAAGCTTCATCCCGAAATGAAACCAAATAAATTCAACAACAAGGGAAAACAAAAGACAGTTGCAACCACTCAACAGGATTTGGGATCCGATTCAGGTGATGAAACTAAAATTATAGCCATGGGTATGAAAGGAAAAGAATCCATTGCTAGCACTATTACTTCAAATTTACACAATGAAACTCCAAATGAAAAGAAGAGGATAAAACTTTTTCACATAAGGGTGATCTCAAAATATAGCAAAATTGATACTCTTTTTTATAGTGGCTCTCAAGCCAATCTCATATCTGAAAACATTGTCAAAAATTTAAACTTGGAAACCATTCCACATCATAATCCATATCCATTAGGATGGGTGTGTGACAATGTACAATTGTAAGTAACTAGAAAGTGTAAATTGAAATTCGCCATTACTGTAAATTTCATAGATGAAGTGGAGCTTGATGTTGTGCCATTAGACATATGTGGTATAGCTTTGGGCAGCCCATATCTCTATGACAGAAAGCCATCTTCCGTAAACATGAAAATAAGTACCATTTGTTCAAAGATGGAGTAGAATATATTGTGAGAGATCATAGCAAGAAATTAAATCTTTCACTTGTTAATGTAGGGCAGATGAAATGACTAGTGAATTCTAGCAAGAATTTTATGCTTCTAATGATCAAACCCAAGAATGATGTTGATAATGAAGATTTTCAAGGTTTTGATTCAAGATTGAAATCTGAATTGGTTGATGTTGTTAACCAATATGATGAGATGTTTTAGGAACCAAAAGGATTGCCTCCCAAGAGAGGAATCAAACATGAGATATAGTTGCAGCAAAATAGTCCTCTTCCTAACATTGGCATGTACAGGATGTCAGTGATGGAAAGTGCAGAAATTAAAAAGAAAATTCAAGAGTTGTTGGATAAATGGATCATTAGGCCAAGTTCTTCTCCATGTGGTTCACTTATTGTTTTTATGCCAGAGAAGGATGGAACATGGCGCATGTGTGTGGACTTCCAATTCATTGAACAAGATTATGGTAAAGAACTGTTATCCATTGCCTAGAATAGATTATTTACTTGATCAATTGAAATATGCAAAGTATTTTACTAAGTTGGACTTAAGGAGTGACTACCATCAAAATAGAATTGTTGAAGGAGACATTTGGAAGACAACATTCAAAACAAAACAAGGTTTGTTTGAATGGCTAGTTATGCCTTTTGGTTTATGTAATGCTCTTGCTACCTTCATGTGTGTGATGAATAATGTGTTGAGGCCATTTCTTGACGATTTTGTTATAGTATACTTAGATGACATCTTAATTTTCAGTAAAAATCATGATGAACATGTCATGCATGTGAGAAAAGTACTTGATGTCTTATAAAAATAACAATTGTATTTAAAGATGACAAAGTGTGAGTTTGGAAAAGCATCTTTAGTTTACTTGGGTCATATTGTTGGAGGCGGTGAGGTTAAAATAAATCCCTCCAAGTTTGATGTCATTTTGAATTGGCCAAGGCCCAAGACAGTTATTGAGGTAAGAAGTTTTTTCGAAGCAACCCAATATTGGAGGAAATTCATTGCTAATTTTTCTTCTATAGCAGCTCCTTTGCATGCATTGAATAGTGTGAAAAAGGTTTTTCAGTGGGGAGGAAGACATCAAAAATCCTTTGATACATTGAAGGAAAAGATTAGTTCATCTCTAGTACTTACACTTCTAGACTTGAGACAGTCGTTTGAGATCCAGACTGGTGCTAGTGACTACGCCATGGGTGCAGTCCTCATGAAACATGGTAAGCCTATATGTTTTCATTCAAAAACTTTCAATGGTGTAGTGATTAATTATCCTACATATGACAAGGAATTGTATGCATTGGTGCAAAGTGTGAAAAAGTGGAAACACTACTTGATGGGTAAGGAAACAATCATTCACACTGATCATCAGCCATTGCAATACTTGCAATCTCAATCTAAGTTGCAGCAATCAAGGAACTTCCGATGGATGGGTTTTCTTCAACAATTCCACTTGGTAATAAGGTATAAGAAAGGTATCTACAATAAAGTTTTTGATATGCTTTCTAGGCCTATTATTAGTGAAGCTACTTTACTCAAGCATAATTTTGTTTTGCATGAAAGTTATATTGAGAAATATGCATTAGACAATGACTTTCAGGATGTTTATGCAAGCTTGAGTCAAGGTAACCAAGTAGAGGAATTGGATTATCATTTGCATGATAACTTGTTGTACCATCTTTGCAAGCTTTGTATTCCACAGGGAGAAAGAGTCAACATCATAAGAGAGGCACATACTTCTCTTATTGTTGGTCATTTTGGTGTAAGATGATGGCACATCTACAGAGTTGTTATTATTTGCCTCGTATGCTTGACAGTGTATCATGGTTTATTAAAGGATGTTCATTATGTGCAGTCAGTAAGCCTAGCAATAGGAAGTTAGGATTGTATACACCATTTTCGAATCCTTCACAACCGTGGGAGAGTGTTTCTATGAATTTTGTAGGAGGTCTTCCATTCTCAAAAAGAGGTCATGATTATTTGTATGTAGTTATGGATAGGTTCAGCAAAATGTGTATTTTGATGCCATGTAAAAAGAAAATTACAGCTGAACAAACTGCTCAATTATTCTTTCAGAATGTATGGGTTCATTTTGGATTGCCCGCATCCATTGTTAGTGATCGAGATTCTCGCTTTGTTGGGAATTTTGGTCAAGCTTGTGGGGATTCAAGGACACCAAATTGAAAAACATTACAGCATTTCATCCACAAACAGATGGTCAAACAAAGGTGGTGAACAGGGCAGTGGTATATCTTCTTCGTGGGTATTGCAGCAAGCATCCTAAGTTGTGGGATCAACATTTGCACTATGTTCAACATGCTTACAACCGGACCAAGCAATCTTCAACTCAAACGTCACCATTTGAAGCATGTTTGGGATACTTTCCTAAGTCTCCTTTGGATTTGATTTTTGGAAAAGACAATGCTATTGATGGTCATAGTGACATAGACAAAGAAATAAGGTTCATTGAACAAATCTAATGGGTACACCAAAGAGTTCAAGAATATTTGGAAAAGAGCCAAGGAAAGTACAAATCAAGGCACAACAAGCATCATGTAGATCACAAGTTCCAAGTCGGTGATGAAGTTTGGCTTCACATTAGAAAAGAGAGGCTCCAAGGAGAAGGTAAAAAGCTAAAACCAATTAGATATGGTCCATTCAGAATTCTGGAAAAGATTGGTAAAAATGCCTTCAAGTTGGATTTGCCTTCATATATGCAAATTTATGATGTTGTTAATGTTGAGAACTTAAGGTTGTATGAGCCTCCTTTGATTGAAGATCAAGGAGAAAATGTCCAAATTCATTCCATTGAGGATTTTTCTCATGAATACTGTTATCACAAAATCAGTACTAAGGGCTGCAGCCAAGCAAGATTTCATGTAACTCTTTCAACCAGACTTTAGACCAAAGATTAGCCTCTTTGATCAGAGAGGGCTCTCTCACAGACTTTTGATAAAAATCAATCACAACAACAGATGGCTAACTCTTCACACATTTATGAAAATAAAGCTGGTTGGACACATATCAAATTGGTCTTCATTGGGCTATGGAGTCTCACACCTTTAGTAAACAAAAGCACAGTCATTTCATGGAAGTCAAGGCTCTTTGCATTAAATGTTCAAACATACTCCACAAAAACCACAGCTTGCCAAACACACAGGAAGTCAGAGCATAAGATATGAATTCTGAGTGATTGTGCTATAACAAGGCTGTTAAAAGAACATTAAGAGAATAAACCACCATCACATTTGAACAATATAATCCATTGAGAATCTTGAGAAGAAACAACAGCTGTTTTACTATTACTGTAACAAGTCTTTTACATTGGCCCAAATAAAACTCTGTTTTTGTATAAAATCTCCAACCTTTTTTACATCAGAGTCATTTCTATATATAGGAAAACCAAAATACAACTACTTGAGACTCCTCAACAAGCATGAAGGGAGCTCGAAATCCTATCATTAATTGCCTTATTCATATCTAAACAAACTAATTAATTACAAAGGTATTGCGCTGTGAAAACATAGAGTCCCATTCCCATTGAAACTCTAAGTCTATCTCCTCGTGTGCATTGATGCTTTCTTGAAATTTGACACCTGTATCACTTCAGTAATAGCCAAGACATGCTGGAGGGACATTCACTGAATGAGCAGCTTCGGATACTTGATATGTGGATGACTCACCAACTGATGAGGATCTGTGTCCTATGTTCACGGTCTCTGCCTCCCATTAGTCTTCATGCATTAAAAAACTATGCTCCAATCCATTTACTTCTTCTAATAACCACGCATAATCCAATATGCCTTATGATCTGGACACTTTGTGAACTAAACAGGTGTACCACTCAAAATTTCGGTAACCCTACCAGAACCCTAATATTTCGGCTATAAAGTAACTTTAGGAAGACTTTAACCAAAGACAAAAATTTCACCTTTTCCTTACATACTCACACCTGTCACCTTTTGAATGCTTAGATAGCCTTGTATAATCTCCATGCTGGCCTCGAGTCATCCCTTTTAAGATTTGCTGACCTCAGCATCAATTTCATTTTTTTTCACATAAACAGTCATCTACAGCAGTTTCGTAGCGCGCTACGAAACTGCTGTAGGTAATCAAAACAAAGCATATGACCTTTAAAGCACTGATGACTTAACTCCGTGATTTCTTCAGCTATTTTGTACAGGTGTAAGGGCTCCAAAAAGTTTCGAAATGATGACAGCCAAAATTTATCAAAACTTGAAAAGCAAATTTCCCCTTGGATTAATCAGCTAGTTTACCTAGCTTCTTCTTCAAAATGCTAATTTCTTCCTTCAAAACCTTGTTTTCTGCTCTTAAGCTTGTATTCATCTGTTTCATGATTTTTGCCTGCTTCAGAGCTGGCACCGTCCACACATATGCATCAGACACTGAGTCAGTTTGGCTCATTAAACTTGTTCTGCCTTTTATCACAGCCCTTTTATAATTTGCATATCTCACTGCCCTTTCCTTAGAAACATTTTTAATCTGAGGCACTTCTTCTTGTGTTGTTCCTGCTTGTTGCTTGATAGCAATGACATTTCCACCTTGGCTGATGATGACCCTACTACCCTTATTTTTACTTTTGGCTGCTTGAACTGTTCTGGTCAAAACCTCAAGTACATCTGTACTAGGCACTTTTAAAGGTGCCTTCTCTTTCTGCGCTTTCTCCACTTCTTTCATTTGTCTTCTTGTGACTGGTCTACGTGGATTGAAAGCATATTCTTTACTAGGCTCTTCAAATTTCAATCTTTTTGAAGCTCTTGGTTTTTTAGAACTTTCGGGTGAAGATTGAGTGAGGTCAATATGCATTGGCTGCACTGGGTGATCTTGCTCAAACTCTATTGGTTCAATCTGTATTGGCTGATCTTGCTCAAGTTCAATAGCTTCAAGTAAGTCATTTAAACTGGCTTTTGAAATAGGGCTTTCTTCCACAGTAATTGACTTACCTTTCTCTTTGTTTAGTTGACCTCTGGTTTTCACCCTTGAAATCTTTTCAACTTCACTTGATTTAGCTTCATCCTTCTTTTTCTGGATCTTCTGCTTTGATGACTGAGGTGTCTCCTTAGATGATGACTTAGGAGTTTCCTTTGCTGATGATTTAGGTGTCTCTTTAGATGATGGCTTAGGAGTTTCCTGCGCTGATGATTTAGGTGTCTCTTTTGCTGCCACAGGCTTCTCTGATTTCCTTAACTTGGTTTTAGGCTTCTTTTGGTCAGTCACCTCTTTCCTAAGCTCAGCCAGAGTGGGTTCTTCACTCCTTTCTTCCCTTTCCCTCACAGGCAATGGAGTGAGGCCTGTTTTGCTTGGGAAGCCGGCCATAAACATAAATGAATCCCAATCTCTGCCAATCTTTTGTAAAGCATCCAACACCAGCAACTTTACTAAACCATGATGAAACAGGGATGTTTCACAACCATCTTTCTTTAACTGGATTTTATCACACATTTTACTAATGCTTCTGAACAAATAGAAAGGTATGTCTATTGAAACCTTACCTGTGAAATGCAACAAAAGTTTGAAGTGGTAGGAGTAAACTTTGTTGTACCTTCCCTCGCATGTCAGGTATTTCTGGATGCATGTGAGGAGCGTAGCATAATGTTCTTTTATGTAACTCCTTGGCACCGCTTTGGTGAGGTCCTCATTTACATAAGGTTCCTTCAAAAACTCTTTACAGGGACTCATGTCGAACTTAAAGTTTTTGAACCATTCATGACCACCCCTCGGAATTTCAGTGACAGTGGAAATAGCTTCAGGAGACACAGGAAACTCTAACATTGACACCTTTGAATTCAGTCCAGTAAAATTCAATGCGAAAGCCTTCGTTACCTCTGCATGTCCCCCTTCAATTTCTCGCAGAACCTCCAGCAACCGGCATTTCGAAAGGCTCTTGCTACACCTTCATCCCCGAGAGTAACATCTAACCCCTCCGGCTCTGTCCTCAAACACTTACCGGATCGATGTTCCCTCTTTTCCATCTTGCTTCGGATATTTTCGCACAGGAAACTAATGGCAGCTACAGCGCGAAAACAATCTCGACTTTGGAGTGCAGGCTCGCTTGCAATGATCCCTTTAAATGAGAACTTGGGCTTCTCATACAGCAAACATGTTTACACATTATGAAAACACATTATGACATAACCATACCTCATTAAAATCCCTTAAGCTGACATTCATATGCATGACTCTGGACCTTATGGCGGAATGATGATTTATCATGACCTGGGGAGGACATCAACTGACAAACATGACCGGACCTATGACTCACCCCTCCCAGATTTGACATTGCAAGAGAAAACACTACAAAAACCCCGAAACCCCGATTTCGTAGCGCGGACAGTTCAAATTTAACAAAACGCGCTACGAAATGGCTGATAAACAGTACGCTGCGAAAAGACGGAATCATCATTGCGCAGCTAAATGGACCAAACAAACATGCGCTGCGAAACTGCGCAAAGTACTAATGACATGACATGTCTTAACTGACAATGATGGAGGGTATCTAACGATTTTTTCTTACACGAACTTACATCAATACCTTTTGAAATTCACATTTCAAAGTGACACACACATATAAACCTATTCACAAAACTGAAAACCTTTATATGAACCTTGTGGACAACATTACATACATGAACTATGGTTCTAAGTGATAACAGTGGCTCCACTTGGGATAGTGTGCTCCTGTAGTACACTAAGAACGCGTAGTACCAGTGCCTTTATCCATTTTATTTCACTCACATATGGCTGACAAGCATCCCTTTCAAACCTTGTGGGCCTTCTCCTCGGGCTAAAGTCTTCCTGTTCAGCTTGTCATTTATTTCTAACATGAAACATTCAGAAAACGATTATTTACAATGATCATGGACTACTTGGCAGATTTTCACTGATAATAATGCTTTAAGAACCTGCCATTAACAGGTCCTCCAGCATACGGTGATCCATCAATTTCTTGCAGAATATAAGTGTTGTTTCCATGGAAAGCAGAAATCAAATATGGCCCCTTCCATAAATTCTCAAATTTGCCATGTTTACCTTTTTCTTCAATCCTAGCTTCCCACTTCAAAACCTTGTCATCAATCTGAAATGTAACATCTTTAATCTTCTTGTCAAAAGCCCTCTTGACCCTATTCTGATTTTGTTGATGATCTTCAACCACTTCATTCCTTTTCTCTTGTAATGCTATCAATTGATTAATCCTCCGTTGTATGGCATTAGGCTCCTCCTCTAGTCCTTGAATTAGCTTCATAACTTGTACCCCAAGAGATGTTGTAAAAATAGCCTCTGCTCCATACACAAGCTCATAAGGTGAGGTTCCAATAGACCTTTTAGTGCAGATGCGATCAGTCCACAATGCATACTTCAGCTTTAAGTGCCAAGTCTTTTTGTTTTCTTGCAGCAGTTTTTTAATAATCCTTACAAGACTTTTGTTTGAACTTTCAGCTAGACCATTACCCTGTGGATAATAGGCTGTTGAGTGACCAAGAGAAATATGGTATTGATGGCAAAAATTTATCATTCTCTTAGACTTAAAAGCCTGAGCATTGTCTGTGATAAGCTTGAGTGGACATCCAAACCTTGATAAGATGTTGTTCTCTAAAAAGGAAATAATGACTGCATCATTAGCTTGCCTAGTTGGTACCGCCTCTATCCACTTTGTAAAATAATCAGTGGCTGTGAGTATCCACCGATGTTGTCCTGATGAAGAGGGATGTATCTCACCTATAAAATCTAGCCCCCACTGTTGAAAGGGTGCTTCTACATAAATAGGAACTAATGGCATAGGCATAAGCTTCCTTTTACCTTCAAACATCTGACATTCATGGCAGGCTGCTATTTTTTTGTAAATGTCCTTGAACATAGTGGGCCAAAAATACCCAGCTCTCAATATTTTATTTGCAGTAGCCTTCCAATAATGGTGGCCTCCACAATCTCCCTTATGAAATTCATCAATCACCCTATCAGCCTCTTCTTCAATCAGACAACTCAATAGAATTCCTCCAGCATCCTTCCAAAATAAATTCTGCTCATAAACAAAATATCTAAGGGATTTCAGCTTGGTGAACCGAGCTTTAGACTTGGAAAGGTTATCAGGGGCTCTGTTGTGCTGTAAAACAAAAGACACATCCTTATACCATTCAGATATCAGAAATTTTTCATTGATCTGAACCAACTCTTCCTCTTCTTCAAAAATTTCTGATATTTCTGCATTGAAATTGATGTCACTGCTGTCTAGATTTGAGTGAGTTAACAACTCTGCCAACCCTTGACCCTTCACCAATTTAGTTGGCCTAATTTCAATATCATATTCTAACAATTTGGCTATCCATTTTCCTCTTTTTCCATCCGGGTCTGCTTGTGTAAGAATGTCTTTAATAATAGCACTTGGCACATATGCAACAATATGAGAATGTAACACATAGATTCTAAAATCCTTGATTGCCTTTACCAATGCATATGCCTGCTTCTCTAAAATGTTATACTTTAATTCAGCATTAGCCAATGTCTTACTAAAGAATGAAATAGGCTGTTCAGTACCTTGATTTCCTTTTTGCAATAGGACTCCAGCAATTGTATCCTCAGAAGCATATGTGAAGATTAAAAATTCCTTGGTGAAATCAGGGCTGATAAGGACTGGTGCTTGAGTGAGTGCTTTCTTAATTTCTTCAAATGACTTCCTTGCCTCAGCTGTCCACTTGAAGTCTGCTCCTTTCTTTAGCATTTTTGTGATGTGTTTAACCACTTCAGCAAAGTTGGGGATGAACCTTCTAACGAAATTAACTTTACCAAGAAAAGATTGAACCTCTTTCTTGCTCCTTGGCAAATCCAACTTTGAAATAGCACTGACTCTATTAGGATCAATCCTAATTCCTTCTTCAGAAATGATATGCCCAAGCAATTTACCAGAAGTCAAAGCAAAGATACTTTTGGTTGGGTTTAAAGAAATACCAAACCTCCTACACTTCAATAATATCTTTTCAAGATGCTTTAGATGATCCTCCTCTCTCTTTGAAAAGACTGTGATATCATCAAGATATACCACCACTGATTTATCTTTCTCCTCTGCAAAAGCAATGTCCATAGCCCTCTGGAAAGTCGCCCCTGCATTCATGAGGCCAAAGGGCATCTTTGCATACATAAAAGTGCCCCATGGTGTAGTGAAGGCTGTCTTCTCCTGATCCTCTGGATGAACAAGGATCTGATTGTATCCTGAGAAGCCATCTAACATTGACATTCTTTGAGAGCCAACAATATTCTGCAAAATAAAATCCATTTTAGGAAGAGGATAATTGTCTTTCAGTGAGGCCTTGTTCAAATTCCTGAAGTCTATGCAAATCCTTATCTCTCCATTCTTTTTCCTAACTGGTACCAAGTTAGCAAGCCAATTTGAAAATCTGATAGGAACAATAATCTTTGCATCAAAAAGCTTCTTCACTTCTTTTTCAATCAATGGCATTAGCAGAGGATTAATTCTTCTTAATTTTTGCTTAAAAGGTTTCTCATTTGGCTTGATTGGGATTGTATGCTGTATAATTGAGGAATCATATTGCTTCAGATCAGCATAGTTCCATGCAAAAACATCAATGAACTTTTTCATTAACTCAACATATTTAACTTTTAGATCAGCTGATAAAAATTTTGAAATTTTGACCAATTTAGGCGCTACTGAATCACCTAAATTACAGCTCTCTACTTCCTCTTCATCTGCTTGCAACCTTGGTGCTTTAAACACATCATTCTGATCAAAAAGTTTCTCAAGTGGAATCAGACCTTTAGGAATCAGATTATTTTGCAGTTGTAACACTTCAGACTTTTCTTTTGTTTCCACTAACATGTTTTGCTGATCAATTTGATTATGTTCAAATTCTCCTTTCAACTCTAGGAAACTTTTTACCTGCTGGTCATCTTCAAAGACTTGCCAATTTAGGATATTATCCGGGATAACTGGCCTATGGCGGACTTTCACTTCATAGCTATCAGAAGCATGTTTGGGGATGACAAAAAGACTAGCTGCTACAGCAAGAGAATCTGCCATAGAATTCTGATCTCTGGTTTTGATATTGAAAGTATATGACTGAAATTTCTCCAACAATTCCAATACCAAGTTTCTATAAGCTCTCATCCTTGCATCTTTTGTTTGATAAGCACCTTGAACTTGCTTTATGACTAGCTCAGAATCTCCATACACAGCAATGTTCTTTGCCTTAAACTCAATCAAATTTTCTAAGCCTAAAACCAGGGACTCATATTCTGCCATGTTATTTGTGCAATCAAAATTAAGTTTATATGACAAAAACTTACTTTCCTCAGCTGGACTCATGATCCAAATTCCAGCTCCTGCACCATCTTTCCCTGCTGCTCCATCAAAGTACAAAGACCAGCAACCAGAAGCATCTTCTTCATCACTTTGCTGCAACTCTTCACACTGATTTTCTGCCTTTTCTTCCTGTGATTCTTTTCCCACTGATTCATTAAATAGAATAGCTGATCCAAGGCCTGTATCACAAGAATAAATGGGAAAATTCTGTGGTTTGTCCTTGCTGCTCACCATATATGCCATCCTTGTCTCACGGTATAACCTTCTTTGCTCCCCAAATACTGGAATAGTAGCATAAGTCAAATCCATCTGCATGGTACCTTTAATCTTAGCTGCCCATGACCTTGAGAGTAACATTCCAAATTTAGGTGGAACATCTGCCACAACAATATCCATGACAGTGGTTTTAGCTGGGATTTGTGTGAGTGCCACAACCACATCCTTTATCAACCCAATACAATGAACCCTCTTTGAATCAAAAGAAAATAAGTCCTTATAAGGCCTGGTCACTTCTAATCCTAACCTTTCCATAATGACTTTAGGCATAAGGTTATGAGATGCCCCTGAATCCAACATGGCATTATGAAGAGTCATCTCATGTATATTGATGCTTATATAAAAAGGGGGAAACTCATCATTTTGCTCATCTTCAAGTCTTGGACCTAAACAAATAACAGGATTATCCTCTTGCAAATTCAAAATATCAGCCCCTCCTGATGGAGAATTAAGCATTTCCACAATCTTACTTCTATACTTGTTTACTTTCAAAATTTCATTAAATGGGACTGATATTTTAATTTTAGCAATCTCATTTTCTATATTGAACACAGAAGTAGACCTTTCAATCTCCTTAGGAGGAGCAGGGGTTTGATTATCCTTTTTCTCAAGAGGAGAATCACTTTTTCCATCAGCTTGTTTTGGCTTTTCTTTTTTGTCTTCCACTGCTTTTGAAACATTCTTCTTGGGCTGAGCCTTATTTGCTGTAATAGGGACATCTCTGTTTCTGAGGTTGTATTGCTTTTGGATTTCAAATATGGCATGTTGATAACCCTTTAAGAAATCTGAGGGTTCCTCCTCGGCTTTTAGTTGGCTGGACTCATCATGTTCCTCCTTTGTTAGAAAAATCTCCGAATCTTCTTCACCAAGACAATGAATAGATTCCTCAGGTTCCTCAGGTTCTTCTTCTTCATCCACCATATTTTGCTGAAAAGGAGGTCTTACAGGAGGATCAGCTTGCTGATTTCTATTTTCCCTTGGCCTTTGCTGATTTTGAGGCCTTCTAAACTGAGGATTTCTGAACCGAGGTTCTTGTTGTGCTTGGGGAGCAGCAGTATTCCCAAGTGCTAATTGGTCCATCAATTTCTCCATAGTCTTCATCATGGTTTCAAATTTCTCTTCTTGAGCAGAGGTAGAAGGCCTCTCCTCTTCCTTTATCTTAGTCTTAGCCATCTTGGACTTTTTAGCAGCAAGTATATTCACCTCCACTTTGATAGCATCATTTTGCATGTCAGCCAGTGTAGCAGACTCTCTTTCTCTGAGTAAGAGAGAGAAATCAGAATCAAAGGACTCAGCATATCTTAACTGTGCCAAAGCTCCAGGAGGTTTCAAGTGAGCTGGAATGGAATTATAAATTTTATTAAACCTCTTAGAAAAGTTTTGAACAGTCTCATCTGGAGCTCTTCTTAAATTATTATATTCAGTGAGGGCCTGAACAGGATTAGTTCTATTTCCCCATTTCCTCATAAAACTATCTTCAAACTCAGCCCAACTGTGAATGCTACCAGCTCCCAAGGCTTTAAACCATTTCCTGACTTCCCCAATGAAAGACTGAGCAAACAATCTCAGTTTGACATCTTCATCATCCACTTCATACCTATCAATAAAATCATTGAATCTATCCACATGCTCTTCAGCTGTAATGTCTTCATCTCCTCCCCATGTTGGAATCCTAGCAGCATATTTATTAGGGAGATCATGCAGAACAGCAGGGAGAGCTAGAGGAGCATACCTAGCAGGCACAGCCATAATGAAAGGAGGAACAGTGACAATAGGTATTGTATGACCAGAAGGAGCAGAACCAGTATGAGATGTTGTCTGAGGGCTATTTGGACTAGCAGAGGCAGAAGAGAAATTATGAGTACGAAAAGGACTATTGGGGCTTTGTAAACTACTAACAAAAGAACTCCAATCTGGGAGAGGTAAACCAATCTTTGAGTTAAGCAAAATTTCAAAAGGGTCAAGCTCCTTGAGTTGTTTCAAATCCTCTTTTTCTAATAGTAACTCAGAAGAAACAATTTCCCAAAACTCCTCTTTATCTTTTTGTGATACTAAAGTAGAAGTATCAATACCTCTCCTTTGTAGATCCAAAATAATACCAATTAATTCTTCTTCATTCTCAGACCTTAATATAACCTCTTGAACTTTATCATCAACAAGTTTATTCTCAGGACTTCTAGAAAACTCAGGAAATAAGGACTTTGAAATACTTGAAGTACCTGGTATATCAGAGAATCTTTGTTTACTCCTTGAGATGATATTAGGATTCTCCACAGGACTAGGTGGGTTTGGGTCAGGATTACTCCTTGTGTATCTTCCTCTCGAAGCCACCTTTAAACTTTAAAAAACAATGGAGTCACCAAGGTAGAATGCAGCCTCGAAAATCATTTGAACTCCTGCTACCTTCAGAAATTCAATCTTCAAATTTCGGGAATAAGTAATCATCAGGCTCCCGGCAAACGCACCAAAATGTTATCACAAAATCAGTACTAAGGGCTGCAGCCAAGCAAGATTTCATGTAACTCTTTCAACTAGACTTTAGACCAAAGATTAGCCTCTTTGATCAGAGAGGGCTCTCTCACAGACTTTTGATAAAAATCAATCACAACAACAGATGGCTAACTCTTCACACATTTATGAAAATAAAGCTGGTTGGACACATATCAAATTGGTCTTCATTGGGCTATGGAGTCTCACACCTTTAGTAAACAAAAGCACAGTCATTTCATGGAAGTCAAGGCTCTTTGCATTAAATGTTCAAACATACTCCACAAAAACCACAGCTTGCCAAACACACAGGAAGTCAGAGCATAAGATATGAATTCTAAGTGATTGTGCTATAACAAGGCTGTTAAAAGAACATTAAGAGAATAAACCACCATCACATTTGAACAATATAATCCATTGAGAATCTTGAGAAGAAACAACAGCTGTTTTACTATTACTGTAACAAGTCTTTTACATTGGCCCAAATAAAACTCTGTTTTTGTATAAAATCTCCAACCTTTTTTACATCAGAGTCATTTCTATATATAGGAAAACCAAAATACAACTACTTGAGACTCCTCAACAAGCATGAAGGGAGCTCGAAATCCTATCATTAATTGCCTTATTCATATCTAAACAAACTAATTAATTACAAAGGTATTGCGCTGTGAAAACATAGAGTCCCATTCCCATTGAAACTCTAAGTCTATCTCCTCGTGTGCATTGATGCTTTCTTGAAATTTGACACCTGTATCACTTCAGTAATAGCCAAGACATGCTGGAGGGACATTCACTGAATGAGCAGCTTCGGATACTTGATATGTGGATGACTCACCAACTGATGAGGATCTGTGTCCTATGTTCACGGTCTCTGCCTCCCATTAGTCTTCATGCATTAAAAAACTATGCTCCAATCCATTTACTTCTTCTAATAACCACGCATAATCCAATATGCCTTATGATCTGGACACTTTGTGAACTAAACAGGTGTACCACTCAAAATTTCGGTAACCCTACCAGAACCCTAATATTTCGGCTATAAAGTAACTTTAGGAAGACTTTAACCAAAGACAAAAATTTCACCTTTTCCTTACATACTCACACCTGTCACCTTTTGAATGCTTAGATAGCCTTGTATAATCTCCATGCTGGCCTCGAGTCATCCCTTTTAAGATTTGCTGACCTCAGCATCAATTTCATTTTCTTTCACATAAACAGTCATCTACAGCAGTTTCGTAGCGCGCTACGAAACTGCTGTAGGTAATCAAAACAAAGCATATGACCTTTAAAGCACTGATGACTTAACTCCGTGATTTCTTCAGCTATTTTGTACAGGTGTAAGGGCTCCAAAAAGTTTCGAAATGATGACAGCCAAAATTTATCAAAACTTGAAAAGCAAATTTCCCCTTGGATTAATCAGCTAGTTTACCTAGCTTCTTCTTCAAAATGCTAATTTCTTCCTTCAAAACCTTGTTTTCTGCTCTTAAGCTTGTATTCATCTGTTTCATGATTTTTGCCTGCTTCAGAGCTGGCACCGTCCACACATATGCATCAGACACTGAGTCAGTTTGGCTCATTAAACTTGTTCTGCCTTTTATCACAGCCCTTTTATAATTTGCATATCTCACTGCCCTTTCCTTAGAAACATTTTTAATCTGAGGCACTTCTTCTTGTGTTGTTCCTGCTTGTTGCTTGATAGCAATGACATTTCCACCTTGGCTGATGATGACCCTACTACCCTTATTTTTACTTTTGGCTGCTTGAACTGTTCTGGTCAAAACCTCAAGTACATCTGTACTAGGCACTTTTAAAGGTGCCTTCTCTTTCTGCGCTTTCTCCACTTCTTTCATTTGTCTTCTTGTGACTGGTCTACGTGGATTGAAAGCATATTCTTTACTAGGCTCTTCAAATTTCAATCTTTTTGAAGCTCTTGGTTTTTTAGAACTTTCGGGTGAAGATTGAGTGAGGTCAATATGCATTGGCTGCACTGGGTGATCTTGCTCAAACTCTATTGGTTCAATCTGTATTGGCTGATCTTGCTCAAGTTCAATAGCTTCAAGTAAGTCATTTAAACTGGCTTTTGAAATAGGGCTTTCTTCCACAGTAATTGACTTACCTTTCTCTTTGTTTAGTTGACCTCTGGTTTTCACCCTTGAAATCTTTTCAACTTCACTTGATTTAGCTTCATCCTTCTTTTTCTGGATCTTCTGCTTTGATGACTGAGGTGTCTCCTTAGATGATGACTTAGGAGTTTCCTTTGCTGATGATTTAGGTGTCTCTTTAGATGATGGCTTAGGAGTTTCCTGCGCTGATGATTTAGGTGTCTCTTTTGCTGCCACAGGCTTCTCTGATTTCCTTAACTTGGTTTTAGGCTTCTTTTGGTCAGTCACCTCTTTCCTAAGCTCAGCCAGAGTGGGTTCTTCACTCCTTTCTTCCCTTTCCCTCACAGGCAATGGAGTGAGGCCTGTTTTGCTTGGGAAGCCGGCCATAAACATAAATGAATCCCAATCTCTGCCAATCTTTTGTAAAGCATCCAACACCAGCAACTTTACTAAACCATGATGAAACAGGGATGTTTCACAACCATCTTTCTTTAACTGGATTTTATCACACATTTTACTAATGCTTCTGAACAAATAGAAAGGTATGTCTATTGAAACCTTACCTGTGAAATGCAACAAAAGTTTGAAGTGGTAGGAGTAAACTTTGTTGTACCTTCCCTCGCATGTCAGGTATTTCTGGATGCATGTGAGGAGCGTAGCATAATGTTCTTTTATGTAACTCCTTGGCACCGCTTTGGTGAGGTCCTCATTTACATAAGGTTCCTTCAAAAACTCTTTACAGGGACTCATGTCGAACTTAAAGTTTTTGAACCATTCATGACCACCCCTCGGAATTTTAGTGACAGTGGAAATAGCTTCAGGAGACACAGGAAACTCTAACATTGACACCTTTGAATTCAGTCCAGTAAAATTCAATGCGAAAGCCTTCGTTACCTCTGCATGTCCCCCCTTCAATTTCTCGCAGAACCTCCAGCAACCGGCATTTCGAAAGGCTCTTGCTACACCTTCATCCCCGAGAGTAACATCTAACCCCTCCGGCTCTGTCCTCAAACACTTACCGGATCGATGTTCCCTCTTTTCCATCTTGCTTCGGATATTTTCGCACAGGAAACTAATGGCAGCTACAGCGCGAAAACAATCTCGACTTTGGAGTGCAGGCTCGCTTGCAATGATCCCTTTAAATGAGAACTTGGGCTTCTCATACAGCAAACATGTTTACACATTATGAAAACACATTATGACATAACCATACCTCATTAAAATCCCTTAAGCTGACATTCATATGCATGACTCTGGACCTTATGGCGGAATGATGATTTATCATGACCTGGGGAGGACATCAACTGACAAACATGACCGGACCTATGACTCACCCCTCCCAGATTTGACATTGCAAGAGAAAACGCTACAAAAACCCCGAAACCCCGATTTCGTAGCGCGGACAGTTCAAATTTAACAAAACGCGCTACGAAATGGCTGATAAACAGTACGCTGCGAAAAGACGGAATCATCATTGCGCAGCTAAATGGACCAAACAAACATGCGCTGCGAAACTGTGCAAAGTACTAATGACATGACATGTCTTAACTGACAATGATGGTGGGTATCTAACGATTTTTTCTTACACGAACTTACATCAATACCTTTTGAAATTCACATTTCAAAGTGACACACACATATAAACCTATTCACAAAACTGAAAACCTTTATATGAACCTTGTGGACAACATTACATACATGAACTATGGTTCTAAGTGATAACAAATACCTTGATGAACTACAGTAAGACACCATTCTTAATAGAAGAACAAGGTCTTCAAAACGAGAGAATGTGGATTACCTTCGAGTGGGACTCAAGGGAACAAATCCTTCAAAGGTCAAATGGATCGATATTAGAAAAGTGAGGAAACAATACCCTCACTTGTTGCACAATTGAAAGTGATATTTGAGGTTCCAAAAGGCTTCCAATGGGGAGGAATGATCAGGTGCTCAAAAAATAGCTCAAAATTAAAAGTTATCGAATCAGTATGGAACCTAGATGACCGTGTAGTGCTCGTCATCCTAAATCTGGCGCAAATCGTTTCGTGTGAAATAGACACCATATGCTCCCAGAATCATGTCTTGTTCACTTTCCCAAACAAGTAAATTTTTGCAAAAATTTTATAGCCTAGCCAGCAGTCTATACTACTGATGTGGCACTAACTATGTAGGTCTATGTGGTAGGTTGACTGGTCAATATCCTCCAGTGAATCATGGTGTACCAAGTGGGATGTTCTTAGTGGATGAAATTCGATGGTTTTTTATTGGTTGGATTGGTGGTCAACCATGGATGACACGTGGCCCAGCCAGAGGCCGCCACGTGGCAGCTGGGGGCCACCAAAATTTTGGGTTGAGTTTAGGCAATAGTAGCAAGGGTCGAACCCGTGACCACCAAGGCACAAGTCCAAAGCTTTACCAATGCACGATCGCAATGCATCTTAACCATATAAGGTTTTGACTTATATTTAAATTACAATGGTGTGCCAATTGGAGGGAGGGGTCAGTCCACGGGGGCCGACCCTTGGTCACGCCACCACAACGTGACCACCTGCAGAAAGGAGCGCGGGCCCAGCTAGCATGGGTGGACCATCAGCCTTAGCCCCGGGCACGTGGCCCCCATATGGCCATGTTTTTTAGATTATAGACGTTGGAGGCTAATTAAAGCGTCCAATAATTTCGCCTAAAAATCAGTGAAATTATCGCTCCGTTAGTGCGTTTTGGGGCAAATTTGTAGGATGGTGCCGGATTTTCAGGAATTTGCGGTGAGATTAGTAGAAAACTTGGAAATGCCATAACTTATTTAGTTTTTAACCAAATTAAGAGAAAAAAGAGGCTACACAGGCATTTTTTGGCATTTTGGAACCATTGGAATAGGTTTCAGAGCTTTCTGAGCATTGTAAATTGATGTATTCACACTTTTGAGCATAATAGAGAGGGCCAAGCCATTGGAAGTTGGACCAAGGAGATGTAGCCTAGGAGGGGTGAACTCCTTCATCATGTGTTGTTGTGATATTGTTTATGGTGATGTTTATGTCTATTATACGTTTTTTCAGTCATTTGTTTATGTCAATTTGCATATAAAATTTACATAAAATCACTCAAAACCTCATGTTTAAACTTGCAATTAACACCATGAATCCTTAAGCATATTTTACATATTCTAAAAATAAATATAGCATAGAAAAACTAATTTTCCCAATCAAATCAAATATAAACCTATCTCCCTTCAAAATTTGTTTTGTAATTAGTTGTCGTTAATGCATCCTTCACTGTATGACATGTTATATTTGAATCATTCTCATTGAAAACTTGAGTGTTTGAGAAAACTGGTGTGGTGAACAGGGTGCTTTCAACTTCTTAAATGGTGTTACTTTATATGGTGTCTTTGGAGGTAGATCTCTTTGGTTCCATGGTGACAATAACTGGTAGATAGAGATAGCCTCAAAATCTATAGTACCTATTTCATAAGATGCACTCATGGAGAACACAATTAGATCAAGAAAATAGCCTATTATACAAGATCAATATAACAAGTTAGATAGTGAAGGGAAGGATTATGCAATTTATAGACTGAGGGTGAGAGACTGAGCTCAAGAAATGTTCATTACGCAGTCTCACCAAACAAGGTATCAGCTAGAGGGTTTAGACTGTGCAATGCGTAATCCCATCCAGGAAAATTGAAGGAAGAGACTACACATTATGGAGTCTCAATGGCTTGAGGGTTGAGGCTTGAGGCTTGGCACTATGCAATGCACAGTTGAGAAAGCTAGTGACTATGCATTACGCAGTCCGAGAGGACAAGCATGATGCTTGATCCCAGAGAATGTGAATTTTGTAGCTTGAGAGTGAAACTTTTGGACATCACTGTGCAGATCTACCTAGGAAGGAGAGAGAAAATATCAAATCTGAGTGTTTGGGTAGGAGGGAATGTATATCAAGCTAAGGTAAATATGGATTAGTGAAAATCAAGTGCCAAAATCAAACATGCAAAATCAAAAAATGAAATTGCACTAAGTGACCCAGCAGTGGCAACTACTGGTGGGAAAAAAGCAAGAAGTTAATGCGACACTTAGAAAATGTGAACAACGGACTAGCTCAAAAATTGTACAAGCTAATATTAGTTAAAATTCTACATACTATGAAAAGAAATAGGAAAAATAGCACTCAGAAGAAAAAGCGACAAAAGCAATAGAAAAAACAACAAAAAGTGACACATGCAAAACTTACCCAAAAAAACACTCAAACTTAGCCGAAAGTTTCTTAATCTCATTGGGAAGGCTAGAGCTCCAAGATAAAATTTTCAAATGAGATCTATATGCGGCTATTATATAGATCTATTCGGGTTAGGGTTTCTGACACACATGCCTAAAATCAAGGGAAAAGTGCCACTTGTATGAAAGTCATAATTAGCAGCTTAGTAGACGTAACCATAAATTAATTGGGCAACTCCTAAGTTTTAGGAAGGCCAACTCTACCTTTTCGGGAAACTTCCCATTCACATTGGAAGAAGGGACTATGCAATTCCCAAGCTCAAGGGATTACGCATTTCCTTGCATTAGTGAATTGCACAGTTTCTGAGAGGAAGGGAAGCTCTTGCGCAATTTCTAAGCTCTAGATTGATTTCCTTCCATGATTGTGCAGTGTACAATGTAATTTCTAGATATAGTGGATTGTGCAGTTCCAAGAGGTGAGACTGGAAATGTTGCAAGGTCAAGGAAGCGGGTGGATTGTGCTAAAAAAATTCCAGATGAGGGTCAAAACTAAACATCACAAGCATTGCATGCCAAAATAAGTCTCCATCATCAACATGAATACTTGACGACAGCAAAATATGAGTCCTTGTAGACAGAAGGTAGGCTCTGAAATCAATGCATGGGAAAAATTTAGGAGGAGTGGTTGTAGCAGCTACAGTAGAACCATTTTTGAAACCAGGTCTCAAGTACACTCATACCCAAATTTGTATATTGTACTTTAATAAATACTATGATATGAGAGACCAATTTCTCTTGGAAGGATGGTGCCAAGAATTGTGAATTATGGAGTGATGTTTCAAAATAATGACAAATTGAGACCAAGCTTCAATATAACCTTTTCTTGCTTAATTTCCTATAGTTGTCATATTATGAAGTTATTCAGAAAATTGATTTTCCTGAATGCATAAGGGATCTAGAATTGGTGATAATGATTCAAGGAATTATGTAATTCCTACTTCCAGTGTTGGTTCTTCATCAGATGTTACCCATGTCTTGCTAATCTCATATTCCTGCTAATAAGGACTAGAAGGAACTTCATTTTCTTCCATGATTTCTGCAATTTTTTGATTTGAAACCTTCCTAGACCTCATATAAATTTCCTACAATAGTGCACAGTCTTCATGCAATGATGTGCCATTTTCTTGTAGTGGTGCAGGTGAGATAAAAAAGGTGGGAAAGGTAGGTAAATTTTGTAGTTCATCACTATAAGCATGTTGTACTTTATTATTATGAGAGTGTAGGATGGATTGAATAGGAATTTGTATAAGGCATGGGGGATTATGATAAGGAGTTAATTATAGGTGTAGTTAATTGCTTTGTGTGGCTAGCCTTGATGGGAAAGTAAGAGATTTTTGAAGAGTTGGTGGAAAGTATAAATGATTTTTTTGTGCAACAAGGAGAGGGAAAGTAGCCATGCCATCATAAAAAGATCCATGCCAAATTTATGGGAAATTTTAGTGGGAGTTATAGTAAGGCAACCAAAACTTCCATCGTATAGGAGTATTCCATGATGGATTATGTGAGTAAGAGAATGAAGGGGTAGTGTTCTGAACCACACATGTAATCCACGATTGTCAACGGTTGTAATCTTAATACAATTTTTAGATTGCTTTGATATGTTTCTTTCATCCCAGGTAAGAAAAAGCAGTTATCTATGGGATGATTCAAGTCACATATGCAACAAATTCTAAGACTATCTAAATCACAATCCCTTGTGGGATGTTTTTTTTTACACTAAACACAAAACACTTCTTCAAATTCTTTGTTATTTTTCTTAACCTGCAAAATATCCAATTGTGAATTTAGAGATCTAATAATATTAGTTTTAAAAATTTCAAATAAATTACTGACTTTAGCTCTTATAACTCTCGTTCTTGTAGCAGATTTCAAAAATTGAGAGGAAAGTTCCCTAGAACTCTTATTAGTCTTGGAGCTTCCTCTTGAATACCTTATACACAATTCACAATCATCATCATATGGTAGCTGAAAAACATTACCTATTCCCATCATATTTAAGATCTCTAAAACTTCATCTTGGATTCCTTTTAAGAGTGTTTACGGGGTCTCTTTCCCTAACTATTTTTGCTTTGATTTTTGAAGGTTGTATTGAAACCCTTCCACATAATCCTCCAAACTTTTAGCTTTCCCTTATTTCATTCCAAAAATATCTTCATTATCCTTGTAGTGGTCTTGGTACTTCTTCAAGAATTCATATTTGTCTTCCCAAGTTTGTATGCAGTCTCCATTGAGGCTCGTAAACCATCTGAGAGCTACTCCTTTCAAAGTAATAGGAAACATTTTCAACTTTTGAGCATAAGTATAATAATCATATCCTCTACAAAATAATTCAAATTCGAATAAGGATGTATTTGGGTCTTCATTTTCCAAATCATGAAAATTTGGTAGAGTAGATGGGGGATGTTTTGCATTTTTCTCACTCCTCCTAGATCCCTAATGGGAAATTCAAAGTTAACATTGTCTTCCTTGTTAGATATTGCATTTTGTTACCTTCCATCTCTTCTTGTTCTTCATGTGCTATCTTGAGGCTCCTTATTTGAATGTTCCTTTAAACTAGTTAGTGGAATGGGTGGCACTTACAACACCACTAGGTGGAATGATAATGCAGCTAACCAATATTATATTGTACTTTTGTTTCCTTATAACTTCCTTGAGAATGATACCAAAATGTTGGTGGTTGTAACTGCCAATTTAGGACAACTAAACAAGACTCTGTTGGGTGTGGAGCCTGATTATCTTCTATATTCAAAGGTATCGCCACATTGGACCCCAGCTCGAAATGGGGGCGGCAATGCCGCCCGTAAAATATTCGCTGCAGGGGGGGTCCAGGGGGGCCCCCCCCTGGCGGGGGGTTTCGGGGGCAGCGCCCCCGAAGCTAAAAACAGCTGTAAAATTGCCTTGTAAAAATATAGTAATTTCTAGTCAATCTGGGCCGTTCATTAGGCGAATGATCTGACGGTAGAACTTATGTTTAGTTTAGGGTTTTTTGCCCTAGAAGGCAACCCCTCTCTTTCTATGAGGGCATTATATTTGAGGCTGTGTGATAGATGTATTTTTTTTTCTGTGAGCGGGAAATAGAGAGGTGAGACTGTGAGAAAAAACAGAGGATATTACAGCGGATTTGCTGTAGGTTGTGTCTCTTCATTTTGCTGGATAATAGAAAGGAAGGACTGGCTGTTCGGGGTGGACGTAGCCCAAACTGGGTGAACCACGTATATCTGTGTCTCTCTTGTTTTGTGCGTTTTCTGTGTTTATATTTCTGAAATATTTTATGTGTTCCATTGCTCCGTAATATATAATTTTCTAACAACTGGTATCAGAGCCGAAGGTCTATTTGGCTGATAAACTCGCAGGAAAGAAGGGTTCCTAGTTCGAGTGGGAGCAATGGCGGAAGATGGTAAGTTTAGGGTCGAGAAATTTAACGGCCAAAACTTCTCACTGTGGAAGATGCAGATGGAAGATTATCTGTATCAAAAAGATCTATACCTACCATTGGGCGGAAAAACAAAGATGCCGACGGGTATGAAAGACGAAGAATGGAACCTTCTCGATAGAAAGGCACTCAGAACAATACGGTTGTGCCTTGCTGCGTCAGTCGCCTTCAACATTTCGAAGGAAACCACGACAGAGGGTTTGATGCAGACATTGTCGAAACTATATGAAAAACCCTCGGCCTCAAACGAGGTATTTCTTATGAAACGGTTATTTAATATGAATATGTCGGAAGGTGCATCTGTTGCAAACCATTTAAATGATTTTAATACAGTTACAAGTCAGTTAAGTTCTGTAGGGGTAAACTTTGATGATGAAGTTAGAGCTCTGTTATTCTTGTGCTCATTACCAGAAAGTTGGAATGGTTTGGTAATGGCCATTAGTAACTCCGTTTCTGGATCTAGTACTTTAAAGTTTGATGATGTTGTCGGTGCTATCCTTAGCGAGGAAATGCGATGGAAAAGCTCTGGTGAGACATCGGGAAATGCTTTGAGTGCAGAGTCTAGAGGAAGAAAAATGGAAAGAGGAAAGAGCTCAGGATATCGCAATAAATCAAGGAAAGGCAGACCCAAGTCCAGATCGGGGATAGTGTGCTGGAAATGTGGAAAGAAAGGACACCTAAAGAAAGACTGTAGATCTCGGAAGGGAAAAGAAGGAGATACACAGCAAGAAAACAATCATGAAGCAAATGTGACAGGTGAGGTGTTACAAGATGCTTTGATTCTTTCTTTCGAAAATATTACTGATTCCTGGGTGGTAGATTCAGGGGCTTCATTCCATGTCACACCTGATAAGAAATACTTTCATGACTATGTTCAAGGAGATTTTGGACAAGTTCGTCTGGGTGATGATAAACCCTGTAAAATCGTTGGAATGGGTAAGGTTCTTGTAAAACAGCAAAATGGAAACCAATGGCTATTAAAGGAGGTAAGGCATGTTCCAGATCTAAAGAAAAATCTGATTTCAATAGGGCAGTTAGGCGGTGAAGGTTGTGTGACAACTTTCACAGATAAAGCTTGGAAGGTCACCAAAGGAGCCCTGGTAATAGCAAAAGGCGAAAAGGTTGGTACATTGTATTTATGCAATGGTATTTCTAACTCTGTTAATGCTTTAACTTCCAAAGAAGCAGATGCAGCATTATGGCATCATAGGCTCGGACACATGAGTGAAAAGGGGATGAAGATTCTTCACTCAAGGAATTTGTTGCCGGGTTTGAAGAATGTTGATTTGGACTTCTGTGAGAATTGCATTTATGGAAAACAGAAGAGAGTCAGATTTCTCAGAGTTGGGAAAGAAAAGAAGAATGAAAAATTAGAGCTTGTGCATACAGATGTATGGGGACCTGCTCAGGTATCATCTCTCGGTGGCTCTCGTTATTATGTTACTTTTATTGATGATGCAACTAGAAAAACTTGGATTTATTGTATTAAGAATAAATCTGATGTATTTGATACTTTCAAGAAATGGAAAGCTTTGGTTGAGATTGACACAGGAAAGAAATTGAAGTGTCTTAGATCAGACAATGGAGGTGAATATTGCAGCAAAGAGTTTGATAGGTACTATTCAGAACATGGAATTCGCAGAGAGAATACAGTTCCAAGAACACCACAAGAAAATGGTGTATCAGAAAGGATGAACAGAACAATCATGGAGCGTGCAAGGTGCATGAGATTGCATGCAGGATTGCCTTTACAATTTTGGGCAGATGCTGTAGATACTGATGTTTATCTAATAAACAGAGGGCCTTCAAGTTCCTTGGATGGTGGTGTTCCGGAGGAAGCATGGACAGGTAAAAAGGTAAACTACTCCTTTTTAAAGCCTTTTGGTTGTGAGGCCTTTGTCCATATTGATAAAGAAAATAGAACAAAGCTTGAGGCAAAGTCAAAGAAATGTACCTTTATTGGATATGGTGTTAATGATTTTGGTTATCGCTTATATGATTACGAAAATCACAAAATCATTAGGAGCAGAGATGTAATATTCAATGAAAAGGTCTTGTATAAGAATCAATTGCAGGAAAAGGAAAACAAGGAATACGCAGTTCTTGATGAAATCACTGAAAAAGGAAAGGTGCCTGAAAATAATAATAATCAACAACCACAACAACAGCAACCACCACAACAACAACAGGCACCCCAAACACCTGAAAGTGGTGTTAGAAGATCTACCAGGATAAGTAGACCCCTTGAATGATACTCTCCTTCATTATATTATTTATTGTTGACTGATTCCGGTGAACCCGAATGTTATGAAGAAGCAATGCAGGTTGAAAGCAGGAAGAAGTGGAAGGTAGCCATGGAAGAAGAGATGGACTCCTTAATGCATAACCAGACTTGGGATTTAGTCAGGTTGCCTGTAGGAAAAACTACATTGAAGAATAAATGGGTTTACAGGCTGAAGGAAGAAGATGGAGGAAAACAAAGGTATAAAGCTAGACTTGTGGTGAAGGGGTTTGCACAGAAGAAAGGTATTGATTTTGATGAAATATTTTCTCCTGTTGTTAAAATGACTTCAATCAGAACCATTTTAAGTCTTGTAGCAGCTGAAGATTTGCATCTTGAGCAGTTAGATGTAAAGACAGCCTTTCTCCATGGGGATTTGGAGGAAGAGATATATATGCAGCAGCCACAAGGATATGAGGTGAAAGGGAAGGAGAAACTAGTGTGCGGGTTGAAGAAGAGCTTGTATGGCTTAAAACAGGCTCCAAGGCAGTGGTATCTAAAATTTGACAAGTTTATGTCTGAACAAGGTTATACTAGATGTCACTCTGATCATTGTGTTTATTTGAAAAAGCAAAATGATGGCAGCTATATTATATTGTTATTGTATGTAGATGACATGCTTGTTGCAGGATCTAACATGCAGGAAATAAATGTGCTCAAAAGAAAATTGGCAAATTCATTTGCAATGAAGGATTTGGGAGCTGCAAAACAAATCCTTGGTATGAGAATAACTAGAGACAGGAAAAACCGTAAATTAACATTGTCTCAGAATGAGTACATACAAAAGGTGTTGAAAAGATTTAACATGCACAATGCAAAACCAGTTAGTACACCTTTTGCTAGCCATTTCAAACTTAACAAGGAAATGTGCCCAAAGACCCAAGAAGATATGGATTATATGTCTAAAGTTCCATATGCATCAACAGTTGGAAGCTTAATGTATGCAATGGTCTGCACAAGGCCTGATATTGCACATGCAGTGGGAGTTGTAAGCAGGTACATGAACAATCCAGGAAAGGAACATTGGATGGTAGTGAAATGGATACTCAGATATTTGAAAGGTACCACAAATCAAGCATTATGCTTTGGTGGTTCAAACATTTCCCTACAGGGATATGTTGATGCAGATATGGAAGGTGACAGAGATAACAGGAGCACTACAGGATATGTATTTACTGTTGGAGGAACAGTTGTCAGTTGGGTTTCAAAAATCCAAAGTGTTGTTGCACTTTCAACAATAGAAGCAGAGTATGTTGCTGCTACAGAGGCTAGTAAAGAAATGATTTGGTTACAAAGGTTTATGGGTGAATTGGGTAAGGAGCATGATAAGGGCACGTTATACAGTGATAGCCAAAGTGCCATTCATCTTGCAAAGAATTCAGCATTTCATTCCAGGACTAAACACATACAGCTCAAGTACCATTTCATATGATCAGTGTTGGAAGATGGAGAGTTGAAGCTGGAAAAGATACACACTAGCCAGAATCCTGCAGATATGCTAACAAAAGTTGTAACCAGGGAGAAACTGAGAATATGCTCAGTTTCAATTGGTCTTCAAGGATGACGATGAATATGAGAAACAGCCAGGTCCAAAGAGGAGTCATTGTCCAGCAAATGGAGCAGCGGTGGAGTTGCTACAATCAGTCTCCAAGTGGGAGATTGTTGGGTGTGGAGCCTGATTATCTTCTATATTCAAAGGTATTGCCACATTTGACCCCAGCTCGAAATGGGGGCGGCAACGCCGCTTGTAAAATATTCGCTGCAGGGGGGGTCCAGGGGGGCCCCCCCCTGGCGGGGCGAAGCTAAAAACAGCTGTAAAATTGCCTTGTAAAAATATAGTAATTTCTAGTCAATCTGGGCCGTTCATTAGGCGGATGATCTGACGGTAGAACTTATGTTTAGTTTAGGGTTTTTTGCCCTAGAAGGCAACCCCTCTCTTTGTATGAGGGCATTGTATTTGAGGTTGTGTGATAGATGTATTTTTTTCTGTGAGCGGGAAATAGAGAGGTGAGATTGTGAGAGAAAACAGAGGATATTACAGCGGATTTGCTGTAGGTTGTGTCTCTTCATTTTGCTGGATAATAGAAAGGAAGGACTGGCTGTTCGAGGTGGACGTAGCCCAAACTGGGTGAACCACGTATATCTGTGTATCTCTTGTTTTGTGCGTTTTCTGTGTTTATATTTCTGCAATATTTTATGTGTTCCATTGCTCCGTAATATATAATTTTCTAACAGACTCCACATTAATTATCAATCCAGAGGTCATCTATTATTTCAAGTTTATGTGCAAAATACATGCAAGAAGAAATCCCTTTATAGTGCTAGTGTTTCTAAATTATCATGTAGTTAGGGAAGCTCATACTTGCAATCGTATCTTACTCAAGTAGTAAAATAGAGGAATTCCATACAACTCAATCCACTCTAGAAATATCAGCTATAACTTCAACCAATCAAAAACCTATGTTGAAAGAAGAATTCTCTTATTGTCATTTAAAAGAAAGGAAATTTAATCTACCAAAGAATTTTAGTAGTCATAGCATCTAAAATGGAGCGCTATCTAGACAAAAATTCAAACTCTGCAAGCAATAGTAATTAAATCACTATGCAAGTAACAACATTTAAACCACTCTACAATGACAATACAATAGAATCCCAATCTCAAATGTAAATGAAATAAGAACCTGATAAATTACAAAATATCTACAGTAAACCTAATTAACAAAATGGAACTGCGGCACCTGACTACTGAAGGGGGCCCTCCTTCACCAATCGGGGTTGTGAAAGCTACTCACAAATCCAGATGATCAAAACTTGTGTGTTCTATTATATAAAGAAGTACTACAATATTCTTAGTGATCTCATTGTACCTTCATTCTCTAATACAACTCTTGTCTCCTACTACTTCTTAATTCCATGTTGTGATTAATGGCTTCATTTAAGTACACGGAGACCTAAGGGACAAATCATAACTAGTTCTCCCCAAAATGGAATTCCTTATCTATGAAAAAATTACAAAATGGTTTTTATTACAATTTTATATTTTCTATAATATTTCAATCAAACAAGATCAAATTCCAAGGATATTTCCAACACTAGTTAACCGAAAGTAGGTTGAATTTGGTTTTGCATTTGAGGAAAATTGGCAGCCAACCACAACAATAAATATGGAAATATGACCTTTATAAAACCACTTGTATCTCTCAAATCACACAACTCATGGAGGAAATATTTGCATGTAACCTAATTGAGCTCGTTCCTAATTACACTCATGTGTTGAATTTTCTAGATTCGTCCTCATTTTTCCACAAATTACAATGCAAAACTATGTTTTTTTATCTAGCATATTTTTGACTAGGAATGTTTGACCATGAGTTGGAGCTTAGATTTTAAAACTTGGGTGAGGATGTGGAGGTTGGAACCATGAGTTCTATTACAATAAATCTCTTTATAAACCATCATAAACAAAATTATGCATAATAATCTTTAATCTATTAAGAAAAGTCTTTCGGTAGAAATCACGTAACAGAATTTTTTGTCAACGCTTTTCGAACCAACCAATGTGGTTCATCATCGGGACCAGATGAAGAGGCGGACCATCACAAAGGCTTAAATAGAGAGAAATGTAGAGACCATAATTTCAATTAACAACTAATTTTTTAAATAATATTTAAATTATGATATTAATTTATTAAAAACAAATATTATTAAGAAATGGATATATTAAACGGCTAGTTTTTGAAAAATAATATTTCAATTAATTTATTAAAATAAAATATTATTAAAAAACCCTATTAATGGGAAATAATCGAAAAATATAACTAACAAGAATAAAAAATTTAATGTCAAACTCCCAAACAAGAGGGAAAGTCAAAAAAGGAATCAAGGCCCTAATCGAGACAAGATCATTTAATAAATAAAAATAATTAATGTAAATAAAATAAACTAAAATAAAATTAATTAATGGGAAATAAATAAAACAAAAATCTACACAAGTCAAAAATATAATTAAATTCAAAGAAAAGTAATCAATAAATAAAACAGGGTCAACAATAAAATACGAGGTTAAGGTCCATTAAACACATAACAAAAATACTAAAAGGAGCCAAGAATGAATAAGATGGTAAAATGTTTAAGAAAACAAGAAGGATCAAGAATATAAACTCTAATGAAGAATAAACCAACAACAAATACCATAAAAAGGACACCAAAACCTACACAGATTAAAAAAACAAAATAAATCCCAAAAAGAAACGTAAAAATCTAGGAGTACAGGACAGGGACCCAACTTCTACTAATAATCCAACCATCATCTCTATTCAAATTATTGGGCCTTCTTTCGATTTCTAGGGTCTCCCTCGATTTACGATGATGGAAATGACTAACCCTAGCAACAACTTGGGCCTCCTTAATGCAGATGTGATGCTTAGATTTATCTGCATGCTCTGCCAAATCAGAGGAGCGGGTCCTTCCATGCTTGATGTTAGTGGCATGTTCATGAATCCTTTGATTAATCAAGTGACCTGTCTCACCAATGTAGGGAGTCCCACAAGAGCATCAGATAATGTAAACACCCTTCATATTCTTGGGGTCCACTGGGTCTTTTATATATCTAAGGGAGCTTTGGATGGTATTTAAAGGCCTAAAGGTTGAAACCACCTTATTCTTCCTTAAGATCTTCGCAATCTTGTGAGTGGTCCCTTGGATAAAAGGAAGATGAACACCCGAAAATCAATCCTTGGTATCTTTCTTAGCCCTAGGACCTTTTTTAGCTCTGAGGAAAGACTTAGTACATTAGTGTCTACTATACTCATTATTAAAGAAAACACTTAGGAGATGTGCTTTGTCTTCATTGAGATGGTTGACATCAGAAACTCTTAAATCTCTAGTCGCTAAGGTGTTGAGAACACCAAGATTTTGAGCTGAGACATGATGAGAATTAGCATGAAGATATTGTTCTGTATGAGTTTCTTACAAAATACCTGATGAGAAAAAGAGCCATCATCATTCCTTAAGAGGTGGACGTCAAGGAAGGGTAGACTACCATTACTTTCAAATTCCATGGTGAACTTTATGGAACTAGATAGATTGTTGAGATGAAGGAAAAATAGTTCCAAGTCTTCCTTACCATGGGACCACATGACACAAGTTTCATCCACAAAACTCTTCCACATCCTAGTCAAAAGATGAGAGGAAGCTAATTCCTTTGATTCAAAATCCCCCATGAATATATTAGCAACCACAGGGGAGAGTGGGGAACCCATGGTGACACCTCAAGTTTTATCATAGAATTCCCCATCGAATGAAAATAAAGTATAGGTAAGACAGATACCAACTAAATTAGCCTTATCAGGATCCATAATGTGCTTGATGACTTTGATGGCCTCGTTGATGGGAATATTAGCATAGAGGGAGACCACATCAAATCTCACAAGATTGACATCTGAATCAAGCTTTAAACTCTTTAATTCATTCACAAATGATATAGAGTCCTTGACGAAGGATTATGTTTATCCAACAAGGGGCTTAAGCTTATGGGCTAAATATTTAGCAAGAAGATAAGTTTTCCCTCCTATCATGTTAACAATGGGTCGCAGAGGATCCCCTTCCTTATGAATCTTTGGCATGCCAGAGATTCTGGGGGTAAGAGGGAAACTTTCTATAAGCTTATGATTGAACGAGTTGACCGAGCTACTGGCCTTTATAGCAAGAGCCACACTTCTGGAAATCTTCTTAAGGAGATCCTTTTGGGTTTCCTATAGCTCCCACTATTATGGAGGTGGTCCAACATCTTCCTATGGTAATCATATTTATCAAGAATAACCATAGCACCACCTTAGTCAGCTTTGAGAACAACAATATTCTTATTATTGTTTAACACTTTAAGAGCATCAAACTCAGGTTTGTTAATGTTTTTCTTGGGGGGATTTTCCTTTCTAAGGGCAAGAACATAGTCTTGAAAAATGATATCTTTAGTGACATATGGTAAGTCTCTAATACCATATTCAATGTCATAGATGATATCGTCAACTGGGATATTTCTAGGAGCAAGAGAAAAATTTAAACTTTTCTCCAAAAGACTAAAGACAGGGGGATCAAAAGAAAATCTAGAGAGATTGACAATCCTATTACTAGAAGAGGAAAGAAAATGAGAACAAACATTATTATCCAAACCTAGAGCCTTATTACCAATCCTAGTATTATTACTATTATCACAATTGAAAACAGAGTCACTAACCTCATCAATATTATTATTATTATTATTATTGAGTTGATTGATAATATTATTATACAAATTTTATTATTATTATTATTATTATTATTATTATTATTATTTTCTTATTTTCTTATTATTATTATTATTCAATTGGATATTATAAAAAATATTATTAATAGAACTACTTCCACTAATTTTGAAACCAACATAAACCAAAGAAGAATTAGCAGACAACAGACCTAGGGAATCACTCATGGAGTCCGAGTCCTCTGCGCCTCTCTTGATAAACACTGACCCTGCAATATCATCAACATATCATCCCAACTCTGCAAAGCCATCAACAAATCCTCTGCCTAATGGAGGTCAAGAGTCACTAATCGATTTAGAGCTTGTCAAGTTTGAAGCCAACGCACTTACCATCAGCAAGTTCTTAGAGGCCGCAAGCCATGAATCAGGGACAGAGCTAGAATTAGGGACAGTTGATAAGTTGAGCATAGGGAAAACCAGTGATGGAGGAAGATCAACCACTCAAGAGTGGAGAGAAGAGGAAGGGGAGGGGGGACAGTCAACTGAAGACAAAAAAATGCAGGCAAGGAATATTTAAGGCTAACATCAGAGTCTAAAAATGAATTCATTGGAGTGTCGCTTGGGGAAACGGAACACGAAGGATAATGGTTAAACGAGAAGGAAGAATGGAGAGGTTCACCATGAATTCACACACCCTAATCACCAGTGGTTACACAGGTAGATAAAACTTGATAATCATTGGAAACCATAAGTTGCTTGGGATGGGAAGGAGGAATTATGGAGAGGGGGAGAATCCAATCTGGGGAATTTGTAGATTTATTACAGTTGAAACACAAGAACGTTATAGCATCACCCTTAATGGTGGAAGGGAGAGAAACACAGTCAACCCAAGATCGAAGAGCAGATATTTGATTAGAATTAATTCTTCTCTTAGAAAGACCACGAAAGCAACTAGACTCATTGGGCTGCAAGATCGATTTCTCCGAGAGCTTACTGAACTTCTTGGACTGATTTACTTTCTCAATTTCTTCCAGGTGAATATATTTCAATGCCAAGCATGCATCAATCCTTGACCAAAGGGGAGCAAAGATCTCATTCGAAAGTTTTAAATGAAGAGACAACAATTCGTGGCAAATAAAATCCAGAAACTTTCTCACCTTGTCAATATCCAAATGAAAGAACACCATGCTAACATTAACAAAATACGAAGGTAACTAGAATTATTAGGAGGGTACTTAATCTAGCGAATGGAGGAACAAGGGTTTTTTAGTAATATTTAATTTTAATAAATTAATTTAAATATTATTTTTCAAAAACTAGCCGTTTATGATCGTTGTTTCTTAATAATATTTGTTTTTAATAAATTAATATCACAATTTAAATATTATTTATAAAAAAAATAGTCGTTACTTGAAATTATGGTCTCTACATTGCTCTTTATTTAAGCCTTTTCCATGGTCTTCCTCTTCATCTGGTCTTGATGATGAACCACACTGGTTGGTTTGAAATGCATCAGCTAAAAATTATTTTATGTGATTCTACCAAAAGAATTTTCTTAATTCATTATGGATCACAAAAGCCTCAATTCAGAAATCTTTAATATGTTAGAAATAAAGGGAAATGATCATTAATTAACCACTAAAGCTTAACTAAGTATGATATGGTATTTTATGAGAAACTATGGTAAATGGAGTGATAAAGGAGAAGTAAGAGGGAAAAAAAGGGATCAAATAGATGTCTCGAGGTGATAATAATGGTAAAAAATCAGCGACCCAATAACATGGTTGTTTGTAGTAGTAGTGGCACAGTTGTTCATTACAGTTGTGGCACATGTTCATTGTGTATTTGCAATGGTTGCATGATGGTTTGTCATAGTGGTGGAAGAGTTGTTAGTTGTGTATTTATAGCGATGCAATTGTTTGTTGCAGTGGTGGAACAGTTGTTCATTATGTATTAGTAGTGGTGGCACAATTGTTCGTTGTGTATTTCCAATGGTGGAACAATAGTTCGTTGCAATGGTGGCACGATTGTTTAGTTGCAATGAGGCCAAGTGGTGTCATGGTTTTCAGTTGTGTATTTGCAACGAGGTCAAGTGGTTGCATAGAGTTTCCTTGTCTATTTGAAGTAAGGTTGAGCAGTGGCATGGTTGTTCATTTGCAACGAAAGCAAGTGGTGAAACAATTGTTCATTCTCTATTTGCAACGAGGTTGAGTGGAAACATGGTTGTATGCAAGGTTGTAGTCGTGCTACAGTTGTTTCATTGTGTATTTGTTGAAAGGTTCAAACCTCAAGCAATTTGTTCTATGTATGGAATTCAGTGATAAGCCCATGAAGGGTGACACATTTTTTGTTGATCAAGGCTCCAAGTTCTATTTATATGATAGTGAGTCACCCTCAAATCATAAATTTTTTATTAGATTAGTTGGTTATGTTATGTGGTTTGTACAATGTTGGTTGTAGGTTCAAGTCCAGGTAGACACAGTCACAATTTTTTATCGAAGGTTACTAGCACACCTAATATGTCCATTTTATAGAATAGTTAAAAAAATTGTGTCCATAAAATGTTGTTTTGTAGAATGCACCAGGAATTATCCCTTTTGTAGAAGGTTTAATTTTTGCATGGTTTTTATATAGTTTCAAATGGTTTTTGGAGGTTTTTAGGCTCATTTTAAGTCCAAATTAAATTCTAGAAGAAGCATGATGACCAGGGTATAGTGGTGAACAACCCTAGAGGAACTGATGTTGAGTATATGGTAGAGATAGGTTCTAAGATGAGTTTTATGTGACCATTTTGATGAGTAGGTTGAAATAGAGTTTGGATAGGATATGACAAGGTATTGAAAACAATATGATAACAACAATTTGTTTACTTTAAATATTTATATTGATTAAAGAGTAGGTGGATCCAATTTGAAAGATTTTGAAAAGAGGTCCACAAGAAGTTGAAGAAGGAGGTCGTGCACATTGAAAATCAATTTATTTTACAATTTTTGCATCCTCCATCTGTATCACACAAACCTATCGCTCAGTCATTGGAGGAGTCTTAGTTGGCGAGAACAGTTGCAAAGAAAAAAAAAATATTCTTTCTTTATGTTCAACCATTTTCATAGTTTGAAATTTTGTGCTTGCATGTCTTCAGATCGCAGTGTGTCTAAACACCACAATGCACCCGCAGAATGTCTTCCATGCACATTTCTTTCTTTATTTTCTGTGTGTTCTTTCAAACTTCAAACTTTTTGGATTATACTTCCTTATCTTTTTTATTTGTTTTTATGCTTGTATATATTTCTTGACTTACATTCCCTCGCGTACGTAGGTCAGCCAATGCGTTGGTGGCTACATTGGAAGTATCACTTCACGTGAGTCTGACCTATTCACTGTTAGGTTAGGAGTAGGAGTAGTTGTTTGCTTTTCTTGTTTGTTTCTTTGATTTGCTTTATTTTACTTTCTGCTCCGCTTATTTCCTTTTGATTGTTTTCTTTTCAATTATAGGATAGCATGAGACCATGTTTGGCTTATTAGACAAGCAAGGTGAAGTCCAAGAGGAACTTTTACTGTTATCAATGCTCGGTTATATTTTTATTCCTTCTCTTTATGTGAATCTTGCATTTATTTTAGTCAATGATACTCTAATGGAAAATACGTTCCTTTCAGAGAAAGTCACAAGTGAAATCACAATGCTTGCACTTTTAACTAGTACCGCCTACTCTAATCAGTCTTCTATTTTTTGTTAATCCTTGTCAACTAAGTCAAGTAGAGTAAGGAGGGGAGGAAAACCTTAACAAGTATTGCAGAGGTGTATATAAAAATCCTTCTCTTAAGGGACAACCTCTTCTTCTCTTAATAAGTTGGGATCCCTCTTCCGCCCCCATGAAATAAATAGGTGCCTATGCACAGTTCTTTGAAAAAAAAAAATGAAAAATGAAATAAGGGGCGAAAGAAGGGAAAGGCTTCCTATGTAGAGAGGTGAAGCAAGAAACTATGTTGGATTACTATCCAGGCTCGCTGGCAGTGGAGTAATGCTTGTGTTCTTGAAGTCAATCTGCCAGGGTTCTATCCAACCTTGTTGGTAGCGAAGAAACACCATAAATGAAAACTAAGACCTTGGAAATCTCTTTTACTTGTGCATTTATATACTCCTCATCCCCAATCAAAACAATTCAGTGTAACTTGGCTTAGTATGTGTGATGTCGATGAAGAGAATGGTAAGGATTATATCTTTAACTCAATCTAAGTGAATAAGCTATGATAATCGATGAACTAAAAAATACTTCCATAAGAGTTAGACATGTTTTGTATGATACAAGATCCATATAGAGAGTTGGAATTGTATCAGTGTGTCACTGATGTTGTAGCGACTAAAACCACCCTCAAAAATGTTGCCTATGATTTGATTTTTGAGCATTCCTTCCTATCCACAAGAGATAATATTGCACTAATTTAGGTATTCATGCTTTGATTAAGACTTATCTTTTTCATTTGTGATTGTGCTTTCTTATTTCCACACTTAGTAGATCTTTCTAACTCACAAGTTGATCTCTCGACTTGGTTTCACATTTTTTTGGGCTTGCCTCTAGAAACTGCACACTCCTTGAGGGAAAGTAGCCTTGATCATGGGAATTGTGTAGTCCTGACTAGCAGTCAGCCTTGAGCTCAGAAACTGCGCAGTCATGGAAGGCAGCCCAGCCCTGATACCAGAAATTGTGCAATCCCTCACTAAGCTCAGGAACTGTGCATTACATTGAGCCGAAAATTTTCCCAGTTCCCCAGAATTGTGTAGTCTTTCCCGGAATTGTGTATGGAAAGTTTCCCTTAAAAAAGAAAAAAAGCTAAAAGCTAAAAAATTAAAAAAACATCCCTACAAAATAGGGATCTATTTTTAGTATCCGGAAGGAGGCACTTTCGTTATTTTTAGAAACTTCCGCTAAGTGTTGCTTTTCCCCTAATTTTAGGCATCCGCGTCTTAAACCATAATTCACTCAAATATATTTAATCGACGCCTCTAGAGCTCATTTACAAATTCCAAATATTGGAGCTATAGCATTCATAAGGAGATCAAGGAACCTTCAATGCAGTCGTCATCACTTTTCTGGGTGAGTTTCGCTTTTGTCGTCTTTTGCCTCTTTTTATGTCGCTTTTTATCGTTTCGCTTGTGTGAGTGTTGTTTTACTTATTTCTCTTCGTAGTTGCTACCGTTTCAACTTGTTTTAACTTGTAGAAGTTTTGTTTTAAGTTTTCATTTACCTTTCACAAGTGTCTCATTGTCTTTCTTGTTTTTGCACCATGGTTGTTGTTGCGGAAACTCCCCTCGCATACTTGATTTTCCTTATGTTTGATTAGTTTTTGCACTTGATATACATGGATGTACTTATACTTAGTCAGTTTTTCACTCAGCCTCACATTAACACTCACTTCTTCTCATTTTTCACGCTTCCACTGGACAGATCTGCACTCTCCTTGGCCAGATCTTGTCTTGCCCAGTTGGACATTGTGCAATCCTAAGGCTCAAGCCACAAGCTTGGTCTCTGGTGTTATTGTGTTTTCTTCTTGAATGTGTACAAAAAGAAATCACTTAAGGTTGTGGATGGCAAACAACCCTAACAATGAAAATGGATGTTAAACATTGTACATCTGCAACAAATGATAGAAACAAAACCTGCCAAAGCCCTGATCTATGTCACAATCATAGTTAAACAGCAAAATGGAATAGTAAAATAAGTGCAAGTAACTCCAATAATCCAATGGAAACCAGTTGTATAAAGAATATATTTTATTAAACAACACCTGTGAAGGGAATGAATAATGTTACCAATCCCCCTCTATGGGATGGGATCTTGGATATCCTCAAATGTCTTCAACTTTTATAGAGTCTCTCTCTGATATAATGTGTAAACCCAGCAAATAAAATGTTTGAGCTCAATGAGAAGTCAAATGGAAAATAAGATGGTGTGCGATAGTGATAATAATTAAAGCTGCGACAGTGAGTGCAATAACAAAAATAATCGAAAGTGAATAATGAATGGAAAACCCTTCTATTTATAACAAAATATTAGGTTATCCTCGAATAATGAGCAATAATAAAACATTATTAGCCCCATTCTAGAAAAAACCATTTGGAATATTTTATTATATTTGGTTAGAGGGAAAAAGTATTTAAACTTTTATTTGGAAATAATAAATAAATAAATTATTTATTTATCGTCTCAAGAAATATGGTTAAGGAATAGTAAACAAATAATGATTTATTTAGTTATGCCTAAAGGATTTGGTCAAACTTGACAAGGAATAATAACTAATTAGTGATAAATTAATTTTTCCTAGAGAAAAATAAGATAATTAATGGTTTATCTATTTATTTCTCATAATTGGGTCAAATGTGTCAAGGAATATTAATTAAACAATGGTTTAATTAAATATTCCTAGAAGATAATTAAATAAATAGTGATTTATTTAATTATTCTTCATGGGTTTAATTATAAATGACTTAACAAATGTGGTTTGTTAAGTAATTTCTCATAGTGAAAGCAATTTTACTATGGTAAAATTGTCCCTACATGGTGTACTTTGATCCATCTAGTACATTACGGCTAGATGATCATTTTTTTGTGATAACATATTTCCCCACAACGTACGAGTGTTAGGAGTAAAACGTATGACCAAAGTGTGTTGTAAGGACACAATCACTAGATAACGAAGTGGAGTCAAAGAGAGAGAGAGAGAGAGACCAATGGAGCTGAAGTGAGGGGGTGAGACCAATGCAAGTCTCATTTTATGTTGTGGTACCGAATCTCAATGAGGCAGGGGAGGCATACTTATACATGTTGAGATAACTTAGTACAAATAATGATGCACCCATAAACATGAAACTGAGCAATAAAATACATGTTGAATGGTACATGACATGCTGGCATAAATGAGCCAGAAAATAATAAAATGTGTCCCATATACATAATGCACCTGGAAAAAACATGAGCCAGGATTGAATACAATAACATCTGAGTACATGAGATATAATGGCCCTTCCCTCAAAAAATGGGTGGGAGGGAGGGTAGAACAACCAAAGAAGCCCTGCTGAACATGAAGGGGTTCTGCAAAACTAAATGGATCATCTGAAGGAGATATGCATGCTATGAATGTTACAAGTGGTAGGAATTGAATCCATCAAATCTGTGAAACTACATCTGAGGTTGTAGTATAATAGGAAGGCATTCGGGCATGTGGGGGGCTACCTGAAGGGCCACCCCCTCATGAGGTCTAAAACATCTCACACACACCTGGGAATCACTGGTACAATCTGCTGCATCACTGGACCATCAAGTGTATGAATCATGAGCATGAAACAACCAAGTCAAAGGGCAATGATGATTCCCTTTGCTTGATCTGAGGCATTGAACGAGAGTGGAAGCTGGAACCAAGATACATCGCCCTCTAGGCTGTTCTTCTAGAATAGATGTGTTGATGTCGACAGAATAGGGCCCGCCATAGGTGAGGCAATGAGGATCCTCAACTAAGGCATGAGGGAAAATAGTAATGTGACTGATGGACTGACACCAGGGACAATGGAAAAAATGGGACTGAGTGACAAATACACAGCATCCTTTGTCAGAGCATAAAGTGCATGGTTGACCTGGTAATGACGGACTCGACCCGAGAGGGGATGGTGGATAGTATGACTGAAGGCCAAAATGGGTAACACAGGATGAATGGTATGTAAAGATGGATGGAATATTGAGACATGCTATAATGGGGCGCGGAACAGACTCCATAGATGCAAAGGTGACTCATCGCAGATGCTCTAAACAAGGGTGACTCGATGACGCTGCCACACAGAATAGGCTCGGTGGGGACCGTGAAAACATGAGCAAATGATGGTTTCTCATGACGAAAATCAACATGTGAGATGACAAGTGCCAAGGGAAGGTGGACTCCAAAGTGCAAATGTCGCTTATGAAGAAATTCGATTTTGAGAAGTGACGATGTTAGGATATTCCGACACATAGGAAATAGTTAAGTATAACTTTGTCTAGTGTATATTTAGGTAAAGAGTGTTTCTTTACAATGTACATTTTGTAACTTACAATCCGACGGTCATGATATGTTCTAAACATGAAGTGATCCAACGTTTCATTCTCTCCTCGGTATTACCGACACTTAATCTGTGGCTTCACACCCGATCGGTCCATGATCTCTATTTAAAGAGCATGGAGAGTCATTTGTAACGTGATCGTTCATGAGAGAAGCTTATGTAAATTGTCTTTCTTTTACATTAATAAATTTCCTGAAATGGTCGTGTTGACTCAGGCCATGGACTGTTACCCTCTTTGAGGGTTTTAACCATGTCAAGAATACTAGTGTATCGATCTATGATCTGTTTGTAAGCGGTGTCCTTTGGTGTTCTATCTAAGCAAATTACCCTGTAAATTCCTACATGGTATCAAAGCTATTCGAGGGCTGCATCCATTGGTGATCAAAATCTGAAGTTGATACAATTGCATCCGACTGTCGTTTCCTAGATCTATTGTTTTTGACCACTTTCGAGTCAAGAGGACTGCTCTATTGTGTTAGGAGCATCTATTCCAGTGACAAGCCCCTTTCGTTTCACTTGAAAAGGTTTCTGGTAGCCCTAGCTACATCATTTTTAAGATCTAGAGGTATACAATGTTTATTTGCAGTTACAGTTATTTATCTCTCTATTTATTTCGGTTTATAGTCCTCTATAATTTTCTTATATTATTGGATCTATACCTTTCATTTCTACATATGCTCTTTACCCCGCGACTTTGTGTGATCTGGGCAAACCAGAAATAGAAAGAAAGGATTTTTCTCATGCGTATGTTATTTTCCAATGCACCTTAGTGTGATCTCGGAAAATCAGAAACATTAAGGAAAATATTTAGTTTCCAGTCAAAGCTAACTTAAAGTCATAAGACTTGGATTTCTTTTGCATGTGCGTTTTGGGTTGTGTGGGTTTTTTTGTTTTGTAGGCAAAAATAGGTTTTTCAAGTAAGCACACACTCCAAAACTTCAATGACAAAAAAAAAAACAAAACAAAAAACAAAAAAACCCCTTTCCTCTTTTCCAAAAATTACTAACATTTTAAACTAACTCACTTGGTCCAAAGTTACGTTATGATAATAGAAGTCTTGGGCTCAAGTCTTTATTTTTCTTGAGTTACTTTTTCAAAAGACACATGTAAGTTATGTTTTAAAGTTACTTTATGTAAAAGTGTTCTCACCCATTATAAAAAGTGAGTCACTTATAATTGCAAAGTCACTTTATCTTTTATTTAAGTTACAATTTAGTGGGTAGTTCATAAAGTACCATTATAAAAGTGACTTTCACTTATTTATAAAAGTGGGTCACATAAAGTAATATTTTTTTAAAAAGTGAGATAATTAGATTAAGTTTGGAAGAGGGGAGGGAGGAATTTTTTAAATGTAACATTATCATTCACTTCCCATAATTCACGTAGTTCGTCGGCATCTTCAACAACTTTTTTTCAAAAATCCATAACTTCTTCATCCGGAAGCTATTTTCAGAGCTATTTTTTTTAATCGGCCTAATTTTTTGAGATCTATCCATTGGAATACTCAGTTTCATCATATTCAGCTTCAGTTTCTTATAAATAGAAATTCCATGCATATTTATTCTTGACAGCACCAACTACTTCCAATGGTTATCCTACATTGTGGATTTACTTGGAAGTAAAGGTCTCTATAGAATAGACTTGGGCCAAGAATCTAAACCTAAAAATGAAGATAAGCTAGCCAAATGGGAAAATAAGCAAGATAAAGCACATGGGTTGATAGGGATGTCTATTTCTCCAAACCTTAGATTCCATATCAGAGAACTTGATACCCCTGATCAAGCAATGGAACAACTCAATAAAGTTTTTGGAACTAAAAATGAAATTAGAGCCCATCAACTCGAAAATGAGTTGCTTACGTTGGACCCCAATAATTTCTCTTCCATTGAAGATTTTTTGTCCACGTTCAAGACCCTTAGACTTCTCTTGGAAGGTGTTAAGGTGAAGAAAGAAGATGGTAGCCTTATCTATTCCATTCTTACTAATTTAGGACCAACCTACTCTGTGTTTGTTTCCACCTTCCATTTTACTAGAGAAGCCTTTATTTCTCAAGGAAAAGCCTACAAGTCCCCCTCTTTTAATGCCTTTTGTGATCCTTTAATAAGAGAACAAAAAAAACTCTTACATCTTGATCTTATTAATACTGGAAACTCTTCTAAGAAAACCTTAGCAACCCAACAGCAACCAAATTCAAAGAATCCTAAGAAGCAACATCCTAAAAAGAATGGTCCTAAACCAAACAAGGGTCCTAAGAAATTTCAATCTCAAAATGAAAAATCAATTCAATAAAATGATAAAGTGAATAAAAACAAAGGGAAGGAGACTAATAAACATTGCAACTTTTGTAATCGTGACAGCCACTTAGAATCCAAATGCTTTAAGAAGATGGAAGCCTTGGAAGCAGCAATGAAGAAGCATAACATCCATTTGGAGCACTCTTCAACTTCAACTTCATCTTCAGGAATAGTACTTTTTGCATGTGGTTTTTAATCATCTCAGTCTAGTTATGCACTAAATGTATCTTATTCTTCTCATTCTCATGAGTGGCTCATTGATTCTGGAGCTTCTTATCACATTGCCAAAAACAAATCCATGTTTTCTTCTTTAAATGATTGTAACACCAAAAATATATATGTTGGTGATGATAGATCTCTTAGTGTTGTAGGGACTGGAATTATCCATCTAGACAATGGTCAGTTTAATGATTTATTAAGTGTTCCTACCTTATCCTGCATCCTTCTATCTGTATATCAGATAACTCATTTAGGTTAAGGTAAAATCGTTGAATTTTAACCTCATGATGTTGTAATTAAGGACCTAATAGATCCTAGACAGATTTTAGCTACTGGCATTGCTGATGATTCTACAGCGTTGTATAAGTTTAACAACCTCGCTATTTTTGCTCATAATTATGAAGTGAGAAAACTTTGGCATGAGCGATTTGGTCACTTAAATTATCGCTCCCTTCAAAATCTATGTAAATAAAATATGGTTACATGTCTTCCTATGGTATCTTGTAGAGATGGTGTTTGTTCCGGACATGTATTCGGAAAACATCATCGGGATAGTTTTGAAAAACATGCCTCTTGGCACGCCTCAACCCCTTTACAACTTGTGCATAGTGATTTATGTGGTTCACTTCCAGTTGTTTCATTCTCTGGCTACAAGTATTTCTTAACTTTCGTTGATGATTTCTCCAGATGCACTTGGGTATACTTCTTAAAACTCAAGAGTGAAGTGTTTAACATGTTCTTGGCCTTTAAGGCTTTTGTTGAGAAACAATCTAGACATCAAATTCTTAAGCTAAGATCTGCTAATAGTGGAGAATATGTTAACAACAAATTCATCAACTTTTTCACTGAGCATGGAATTCAATTGCAACATACTGTTCCATTATCTCCACAGAAAAATAGTGTAGCTGAAAGGAAGAATCACACCTTAAAAGAAATGGCTAATTGTATGCCTCAATCTAAAGGGCTTAGTCTTAAATTTTGGGCAGAAGCAATTAAATATGCAAATTACATAGTAAATCACACTCCTACTAAGGTTTTAAAGCATATCACTCCAGAAGAAGCTTCGAGCTCAATTAAACCAGATGTAAGTCACTTTCGTGTTTTTGGAAGTGAAGCATGGGCCCATATTCCAGATGAGAAACATAAAGCCTTAGAACCTAAGAGTGAAAAATGTATTTTTGTTGGATATTTTGAAGATGTCAAAGGATATAGACTTCTTCAACCTAAATCCAAAAATGTTATCATTAGAAGAGATGTAAAGTTTGCTGAAAATATATCAGCCTACGAGCCTAGTTCAGCGGATGTGCCATCTCTCTCTATCCCTTCTACTTCTAAAAATATTTCTTCTTCAGATGATGATAGTGAGGATGAAAATCCTCCCCCACCTTCTCGGGATCCTCCTTCAGCTCCTCAGCTTCCAAAATGGGTCCATGCTACTTGGGATGCAGCAGGTGCTCTTGCAGGTGATCCTATAGATCAGCGTCATACACGTTCTCAGTTCGATAGAGCCTCTTCCTTACTGGCTCAAGCTTCAGGGAATTATGATCCTGACACCTTTGCAGAAGCTTCAAGCCATCCAGATTGGGACTTAGCTATGAATGAATAATATCATTAATTGTTGGCAAATGATACATGGGATCTTGTTCCTCTTTCAAAGGGACAAAAACTTGTTAGATGAAAATGGGTTTATAGAACCAAGTTGATAAACATAAAGCTCGTCTTGTTGCTAAGGGTTTTTCACAAGTTGAAGGCATTGACTATAGTTTCCAAAATGAACTCTATCTGCCTTGTTCTTTCCCTTGCAACATCTTTCAAATGGGAAGTCCATCAAATGGATGTTAAATCTACCTTCTTGCATGGGAACTTGCATGAAGAAATCTATATGGAAAAACCTCCTGGATTTATACAAACAGAATCCAGCCTTGCATGTTGGCTTAAGAAATCCCTTTCTGGTCTCAAGTAAGTCCCTCAATCTTGGTATGCCAAAATGGATAGCTTTCTTTTAGATACTAGCTTTTCTAGGTGTCATTCTGACAATATTGTCTACACCAAGAAAGTGGGTAAGTCTCTTATCATTCTTGTTCTCTATGTTGATGATCTTATCGTTCCAACCTTCCTTTTCAGTCTAGAGCCAAAATTTCAGTCACTTGTACTTCCCTTGAAGTTGATGCTACCTTATACAGTCAGCTTTTTGGAAAACCTTTGTATCTAACCCACACCCATCCTGACCTTTCCTTTGTTGTTGCCCTTGTTGCTCGGTTTATCAAAAACCCACATGAAAGTCATTGGAAATGATCTAAAAGAATACTTCATTATGTTTGAGGTACAGTTTAGTTTGGGATTCATTACAGTGCAGAAGCATCTCCTCTATTGGTTGGTTTCACTGATTCTGATTGGGTTAGTGACCCTGATGATCGAAAGTCTACTGCAAGTTATGTCTTCACTCTTGGTTTTGGACCTATTACATGGGCTTACAAGAAACAAAGTTCCATTTCTCTTTCTTCAGCAGAAGCAGGGTATCATGGCATCATAGAAGCTAGTAAGGAAGCCCTGTGGCTTCGTCAGATCCTGTCAGAGTTTGGTTTTCAGCAGCAGCATTTGACTACACTTTGGTGTTATAATCAAAGTGTCATTCAACTATGCAAAGATCCAATCCAACATCAGTGCAGAAAACACATTGAACTACACATGCACTTCATCAGAAAGCTCATTCATGACCATATTCTTGAAGTGAAATATTGTTCAACCGATGATCAAGGTGCAGACATCTTTACAAAGGCTCTCACAGAGGCGAAGTTTACTAAACTTCGATTTATGGTTGAAGTTCAAGAAGTTGTCACTAAGGGGGGATAGGCTCTAATGCCTCCTTCCTTCTCCTATTGTGTCATATTTGTACATCCTTCAATACTATCCCAAGTTGTTCTTAAGGGGGGATGTTAGGATATTCTAACACATAGGAAATAGTTAAGTCTAACTTGGTCTAGTGTATAGTTAGGTAAAGTGTGTTTCTTTACTATGTACTTTTTGTAACCTACAATTTGATAGTCATGATATGTTATAGACATGAAGTGATCTAATGGTTCATTCTCTCCTCAGTATTACCGACACTTGATTTGTGGCTTAACACCCAATTGGTCCATGATCTCTATTTAAAGAGCATGGAAGTTCATTTGTAAGGTGATCGTTCATGAGAGAAGCTTATGTAAATTTTCTTTCTTTTACATTAATAAATTTCCTGAAGTGGCCACATTGGCTCAGGTCGTGGACTGTTTCCCTCTTTGAGGGTTTTAACCACGTCAAGAACACTGGTGTACCGATTTGAGATCTTTTTTTGAGTGATGTCCTTTGGTGTTCTATCTAATGAACTTACCCTGTAAATTCCTACAGACGAAGTGACTTGCCTTGGAAAAATAGCTTCCTGGTGAAGTGTCAAATCATAAAAAAACTAAGAAAGACCCATTAGATTACTCGATGAGAGCTTTCGAATGGTGTTGACGATTCATCAAACTGAGCTACGGTTTGGTCGCAATGGGTGACAGAAAAAACTGTGGGTTTTTCTATAAAAGGACATTTTCCCTCCAATTTGAATTCATTTTCTAAGTGAGCTGTGGTGAATTTGGAGAGGAGGAAAAGGCCCTCAATCTTGTCGAGATCGTAGTGAACAAACTGATCGTCAGAATCAAGATCAGGGACTTTTAGGTAGGTGTCCTTACTTATCTCTTTAGTTTCAATGGTTTATTTCCTGATTTTTGTACCCTACAGCTCCCTGGGAGACCCCTGCTCTGCTACTCGGCCGGATCACACTTTTTGGGCCCAAAAATGTGATCTAGCTTGCAGGAAATAGGTAAAAACCTATGAGCTCACACTTTCTAGGTAGAAAACTATGATTTGGAGCTGAGATGGAGAGTGATCTATTGGCTTGGTGGGGCTTGTAGGTTGATCAGTCCAGGCCAATGTTTTATTCTCTAAATTGACAAGACATGTGGTGTTTTGTAGGTATGGCAGAGTTGAAAATCAACTGGCGCGAGTGGTATTTGGACACCCTTCCATCTGAGATTCAGAGGGATCAAGGGGTTTGAGTGGCATTGGCTCGCTACATGGTTCTCAATTTAGTAGAGAACCCATTGATGAGGGAAACTAAGCCCTTGTCATCGAGGATCATGAACTATTGGGATCCAAACCAGGATGTTTTTGTGGTGCGGGGGCACAGGATCAAGTTCACATTACAGGATGTGTATTTTTTGACCGGATTCCCTCCCCTAGGGGTGGTGGGGGATATTCATCCGATGTTGCCTCGTGGGAGGAACATTACAAAGTTTGTGGAGCATCATTGTCCACGAGGTGTTCATGTGAAGGGAATGAGCATCCCGATCAGTAATCTAGATAGGCTAGAGAAACTGGTTGTTACCACAGCAGTGGTACAGGTCTTGGGCAGCCAGGCGTTCCACCACATCACTAGGGGGCAGATGATGCTTGTTGAGAATGTTTTGGCAGGGACCTACTATGGGTGGGCCCAAATGATGTTGTCATCAGTGAAACAACAACTGAGTCTATGTAAGAGATAGGTGAACCGCAACTGTGCATTTGGTACAGTGCTATGTGCTTTCTTCTTTAAGAAAATACCCACCATTTGCCCTCATGTGTAGATCCGGGAAGGGAGCCCAGGATGCGCCGCTGGGGGCAGCTACTACAGAGAGGGGGAGGGGGGGGCTCGAGCGGGTGTTCCGACCTGAATTTTTTGCACACTGGGATTACATACCCCTTTACATAGATGATTATCCTTATAGCGGGATGAACTATTAGGGTGATCTTGACCTACCACTTCCACCCAAACGAGAATGGGACCAGACGGTAAGTGTTAAGTTGCTATTTTTATGGTGCATTTCATATTTTTATCACATGTATATGATACTGAGTGTAAAATATGTGGTATGCAGATATAGCACTGATAAAACTGGCAGGATATATGAGCCGAGCTGCAGCACCAAGGGCTCCTGATCGGAGTTTCTGAGCGTGGGTATCATGAGTTAGACAATCGGTACACGGATGAGTGTATAGGCCTACCCTCAAAGTGGCGAGGGATCATGCAGTGCATGGTGATGGTTGGTCAGGCAGTACGTGATCTACGGGCAGGTGGAGCAGAGCCTTTGGCGTGGGATCTACCAGACAGTGACTAGGGATGGGGACATGTGGGTCCCCTTTGTTTTGATTTTTGTAACATGCTATGGGCATGTCGGATGTATTTAGAGCTATGAGCTCCAAACATTTATATTTTTTATGTGGTACATAATATGATTATGCATTTTTATATGACAATGATGGTTCGTCATGTGTTGTGTTTATGGTTGTCTTCTATGGTATACATTTGATAAATGTCAATCTAGAATGTTATTTGAAATGGTATCTACATAGTTATTTTGGGCTTTAGGAACATGAATGAAAGTGATGGTTTCAAATGCACGTACCAACAGCTTAACTCGTAGATATTTTCTAAATAGGACTTGGTTATGCACATGATACACACCATTAAATTGCTTGACAAGAAGTAAGGAATCTAAATAAACATGAAGATGAAGTATGTGATGAGAAACGGCATCGACTAACAAACCTATCACTGCATCATATTCAGCCTGGTTATTGGTGTGAAATCCAATGCACATGCCGTTCGAATGGACTAACATATGCAAGGGGGTAAAAATGGCCTAGGCTATCAAGGCTAGATTCCTGGAGAAGCAACTCACACCGTCGGCATAACCGATATATGATGTGGATGAAGCATCCATCTGAAAGGTGCAAAAGACAACAGATGAGATGAAGCAACCTACCTAACTACATGATAGAAATAAAGAAACACAAATCAATGGGATATGTTATGAGTGAAATTTCTTGAGGTAGAGTGCATGGGAAAATTAGGAAGGAGGTGGCCTTCAAAATCCTCCAGAAAATATACCCCCTTATCTAAGTGAAAGGGTAATCAGGGGTAGACATAGCTTCCATGATGTCCCCATAAAAATGGAAGATGGGAGGGTGGGAGGAATATTGACTACATGATGCGGCGGTGGTACCTAGTACATCATCATGAGAAAGAAGGTTCACATATGCATCATCTAGAATGGTAGACGACGAGCTAGTAGATGGAAAATCTACCAATGTTGGGACCTGGGTTTCCAACAAAGGAATTTCGATAGAGACGCACCCAGAAACCTCAGAAAGGTTTGTCTGTGAGGAACTCAAGGATGACGACAGGTAAAGGATATGGACCGTGGAGTTTGTCATCTCAACATTGGGGGGAGGGATCACTATGGTGGGACCAGAGTCCCCCTCTTCTGGTACACTACGGGTACCAAAATCCACAGGTAGAGGAGTAGACGATCGACTACGAGGGGCCTCGTATTCGCAAAGTTCTTGAAGCCAATCATGAAATTTGTCGAGGTGAGGGAAACAATGGGAATAGTAACCATAATCATTGCACAAGTCACAAGGGTGATTTGTGCGCACGTTCTGAGTTTTTTGGCTGGTCCCGGTAAGGTAACTTGGACCTCTGGGATTTTTTACTCAGGGAACGTTTCATTAACTAAGGTTTGAGACAAGGAAGCTCAGGACAGTTATTGGTGATATGTCCAACAACCTCGCACACAACGCATGGAGGTGGGGGATTTGGAGCTTTGGGAGCTGGAGGTTATTCGGGAGCCTTGTCCTTAGGTTCCTTTTTCTTGGATTTGCCCGCTTTTCTAGATTCTTTCACAACGGGAGTGGGTTCCTGTTGAGTTTTCATTGGAGCTAGAGTAGTGACAGGGGTCGTAGGGACTGGTTGAACTGGGGTCAAAGCATGATATGGTTTGAGCTGGCTAGGCGGAGTGTTCACTGGGGGATCAATGTACCACACTGGGATCCCCAAATTCATGTTAGGGAGGACCAACGAAGCCATGACAGGGACAAAAAATATTCGTGGAGGAGGAAACAAGAAAGGTATCTGTCTTGCAAGGTAACTTCTCGGTGGAACAGCTCCTGGATGGTTGAGACCTGGAGGAATAGTTCCTGGTGGGAACAAAGGGGAGGCACCCATAAAAGGAGGAGGTCCTTGGGGGGTGGATATGGATGGCCTAATTGAGATGGTAACCACAAGGTGCTGAGGAGTTAGTTGCAGATCAGATGTACCAAAATGCTTTTGAGCAGCCCATGACGCTTGTTACAAGCAAACACTCAAATATCTAGGCTCAGAGATGGGAGAGGCAGGACTAGGGAAAGCACCTAATAATGAGGAATCTTTGTAGACTCTGGGTGAAACTCTGGTGAGAGGGGTAGAAGACTACTTTTCGAACATCGACGAGCTAATGGACTTAGGGGAGGTTAAGGATGACGACTCGTACTATGTCAACTAATCGATGGTGACGATCTTCCCTTCATGGGGGAAGCACATCTTACAGAAAACCGCAGACGCAATGGCTGACATGGAATAATTGTAGCTATGACCCAAGAGAATGTTATAATCTAGAGGGGCATCAATAACCTCGATGTATATGTGGATAGTCTTGCCTGCAAGAGCCACTGGACAATTGTGATACATGCCGAGGGGCTAGGAGGAGTGACCATCCCGAGCACGCAAAGTGATGGTGGATGGGGACAGTTTAAGTGACTTGAGTTGCTTCCAAACAGTAGCGTACATCATGCAAGTGGATCTACCTTTGTCAATAATGCATCGGGAGATGATGGCATTATGGACTCGGACTGGTATTTTGAAAGAAACAAATGGAGGTAATGGAGGATGTTCTGACGTATCAATAAGAAAGACAATCAAATGATCATCTGAAGGATCTACTACACCCAAAGTAGTTAGTAGATATTTCTTTTGAGATGGGCATGACTGGAGCACTTCCACCGTCGACATGAAAGCAGGGGATTGCGCCAAGTCGTATATTATATTGTATGTATGGGCAGCTTGGTTAGAATTTGCGTTACAGTGTAATGGTCCCTTGGGGATCTTAGGAATTAACTCAAATTTAGGTTGAGGGATCTGTAGCGGACTATTTGGTGTCGTAAGAGGCTCAGTAAATTCTTTGGTTTTGGACTTAGTGGCAGAAGAAGTCGATGTCTTGTCATATTGACGCGACTAAGTTTGCAAGTTGATATCAGAGGTATTAACCTTGTCAGAATTCATCGTGAGGATCTGGTAGTCACCAAGACCAGAAGGTTAAGGAGGGTGGGCTGCTTGACCTTGCTGAGGTTGAGCAGCAATAAATCCTTGCTGAGGGAAAGGATTTGTGAGCATGGCCATTAAGATGGCGCAGGATTTTGAGGTGGTTGTTGCATGGGTGGTTGACCTCTAGAAGTTGCTTGGGCTTCCCACATTTGGCGCATCTGGGTAAGAGGGGACACTCATGAGTATAATGGCCATGTACACCACAACATGCACAAGGCTTGTTCATACAAATAGCCTTGTTCTGATTGGGTTGATTGCCGTGTTGCTAGTTGTTAGTTTTAGGATGGTTCCCCTAGGGTTCATTAGGTTGATTACCTTGGTTACCTTGGTTACCCTTGTTACCTTTCCCCTTATTATTTTCCTTCAAATTTGGGGGATTGGTCGCACTCTGTTGTGAAAACACTTGAGCCTAAGAAGACGGTGGCTGCTAGGGCTAAGGATGCATGGGAGGCTACAGCGCTAATGCCTAAGGGGCTGGAGCGCTTGGTGGTGCATATGTATAAGATGGTGAAGGGGTAATGGTATGGTAAACAGGTTGAGCACTAGTTGGCCCTGACATCTGCTGATGTGGTTGGGTAAATGCATAAGAGGGGATTTGTCTTGAATACACGTTGCTGACAGAAGGGACATCAGTGTTGGAGGAATTGGTGCCCCCCTGCAGATACCATTGGCGGTGTGAGATGCTCGCGGTGCATTGGCACCACCAGAACGGGGGAGGTCTGGTATAACGGTATAGACATAATCGGTTTGAGCATAAATCAAGTCATATCTCATAGAAGTCTGGAGAGCCTCTTCCTCTGTCTGAGGAAAATGAGATACGACATCTTTGGAAATAGACGCTAAAAGAGTTCTAAGGAACCAACCGAGATAGACATGGTCTTCGAAGGGTTGAGCATGGTGCATGCTCCTCCTTCTACGCCATTCATGGACATGATCGGAAAGATGGGTGGCATAGGACTGACAAAATGCAGGCAAGAGCTCTGTACCAGTGTTGTATCAAAGAGGTAATTGAAAATATGAGAGGAACGCTTTAGCAAGCATCGCGAAAATGGAATGAGAGGCGGTGGGCTAGTCAACATACCACTTCACAGCATCTCTAGTGAGCGTGCGTTGGAACAACCGAAGACGAATGGAATCATCGGTGATGGAATTGGATGAACACCACATATGGAAGGAGTGGACGTGATTGGTGGGTTCCTCTCCAAAATTACCCTCAAACTTGGGAATGTTGGAGGGAAGCTTAGTTGGCATAGCTGGCCAACTAGCATCATGGTGTATAGGGTCATTGATCAACTAGATAAAATCTGGGAGGCTTAACCCAACCATGAAAGGTAGCATGGGAGCTGCCAGAACGGTTCCTGAGACGATTCCGCTAGATGTGACCACCGGGGTAGAACCGGAGCCAACACCAGGTTGGGTTCCTACACCTGCAGTGGGTCCTGACATGATGATGGTATGTGGTGAAGGAGGCTTGGAATCAGATGAGGAATCGGATGAACCAGAAGAGGAGTCAGTATGGGGACTCGGGGGACTATGGACTTGGACCCTGCAAGGGGGGAGTAATATGCCCAAGCAGAAACTGAGGATGAAGGCCTAAGAGTCTCGCGAAAAATGCCTTGGTGGCGCAATGGCTGTAATACACAAGTGACACAGAAATGGTGAAGGGAGATCAACAAGATGTTTTTGTCTCTATGTGGGGAGATAAATTAATTAAGTTAAGTCTTGGCTTGGCAGTGTAAACCAAGTGCCCTTCGCTTAAGGTGTGCTTGTGTGTGTAAGTGTGTTTATTAATTAAGCCTAGATCGTGTTTGAAAAAAGAAAAAGATTGTTGAAATAAACTGAAATTAAAAATAGAAAATGAACAGCAAATCAACTTTCTAAACCCCACCCAAACTGGGTTTTCAAACACTGTGCTGGTTGGTGGTGAAATCAATTGAAAACACATGAAAAATGCCAAGAGATCTAAGCATCGGTGTGACTGGGATTAAATGACACTATGTTGCTGGAAAGTGATACAGCAACAGCAAAAAATCAGGGGGGAAATTGCTGCAAAAAGATAGGGAGATGGGTGTGAAACCTAAGGCAACCAATGGGACCCTAAGGCAAATGACCAAACAGTGTTTGAGATGAAACTTTGGATGGACACAACATATCTTTGAATATTTGAAATAGGAAGGTACAGATCTGGAAAATATGGCTAAAAGCTCTGCAAAAACTCAAACTTCTTACTCAGCTAAACTCCTCCTATAAAGGTGGAAGCGTACTAGAAGCCCTAAAGAGGTTAAATTCCACTTTGATGAGCAAAACAGAGTAGATCAAGGCCTAAGCGAGGTAAGGCAGTGATCAACCAACCCAGTAGACAACTCTTGGCAAAACCCAGAAACAGATCGGAAAAAATCCTAGAAACCCTAAAAATCGCAGGTACTACCCTAATTCCTCAAATATCACACTTTTTGGGCCAAAAAGTGTGCTCTAGACCTCCAAATCACACTTTTGGGGCAGAAAAGTGCGATTTCTGCTCCTTGATTCTTGGTCGGCAAGTCTCGGAAAAAAAATTTGTCTTTGTCATGGCTGGTTCCTGTGACCTGCGAAAAAGACCAGAAAACTTACGGAAGTTAGAAATTTGACTGATCTAGGGTTAGAAAGCTAGAAAACAACATTAAGAGACTAAAAAAGAAAAACCCTAAGCTAAAAACTAAAGGTCACCCAGGTTTTCGGATCAGAATTAAAAACGCAGTGGAGTCACCAAATTGTTATTGTGTTTTCTTCTTGAATGTGTACAAAAAGAAATCACTTAAGGTTGTGGATGAAAAAACAACCCTAACAATGAAAATGGCTGCTAAACATTGTAGATCTACATCAAATGATAGAAATAAAACCTGCCAAAGCCCTGATCTATGCCATAATCATAGTTAAAAAACAAAATGGAATAGTAAAATAAGCACAAGTAACTCCAATAATCCAATGGAAACTAGATATATAAAGAATATATTTTATTAAAAAACACTTGTACACCTGTGAAGAGAACGAATAATGTTACTAGTCCCCCTTTATGGGATGGGTTCTTGGCTATTCTCAAATGTCTTTAGCTTTAATAGATTCTCTCTCCTCTATAATGTGTAAACCCAACAAATAAAATGTTTAAGCTCAATGAGAACTCAAATGGAAAAGAAGATGGTCTGCGACAGTGATAATAATCAGAGCTGCGACAGTGAGTGCAACAATGAAAATAATCAAAAGTGAATAAGGAATGGAAAACACTTCTATTTATAACAAAATATTAGGTTATCCTCGAATAATGAGCAATAATAAAATATTATTAACCTCAATCTAGAAATAACAATTTGAAATATTTTATTATATTTGGTTAGAGGGAAAAAGTATTTAAACTTTTATTTAGAAATAATAAATAAATAAATTATTTATTTAGCATCTCAAGAAATATGGTTAAGGAATAGTAAACAAATAATGATTTATTTAACTATTCCTAAAAGATTTGGTCAAACTTGACAAGGAATAATAACTAATTAGTGATTAATTAATTATTCCTAGAGAAAAATAAGATGAGTAATGGTTTATCTATTTATTTCTCATAATTGGGTCAAATGTGACAAGGAATATTAATTAAACAATGGTTTAATTAATTATTCCTAGAAGACAATTAAATAAATAGTGATTTATTTAATTATTCTTCATGGGTTTAATTATAAATGACTTAACAAATGTGGTTTATTAAGTAATTTCTCATAGTGAAAGAAAATTTACTGAGGTAAAATTGGCCCTACTTGGTGTACTTTGATCCATCTAGTAATTATGGCTAGATGATAAAAAAATTGTGATAACATTTGGAACTGTATAGTGCATAGTACAAGTTGGCTCCAATTGCGCACTGTGTAGTTCCAGGCATCAGCCTATCACCTTGGCCACTAATACTGTGTAGTGCGCAGTCTCTCCAGTCTCTGCCTAGGCTGGGATTGCACATTGCGCAATCCTAAGTCTCAAGATTCATCCTTGGTTGTTGGGACTACACAATGCATAGTTCCCACAGTCAGTTAGTCTCTCTTGTTGATAAAAATTGTGTAAACCTTCTCTCCATTTTCCTGGTTTGTTGCTTAATCATGTTTTGAAGGTATATTTGTTGAAGTTAATGTTTTCTTGCCATGAGTGTCCTTTTTGTCCCACATGGACCACACTTGTGAAGCACTTTTCTCCAACATTCATTATTACCATGGAACTAAAGAGAGCTACTTCAAAAGAGAACATTAAAAGCAGTATTGTGGAAGCAATTGAGCAAACACCAATAGACTTGCATGTGTATGCAGACACTCAATTGTTTATATAAAAGGGGTCAACATTAACATGTTTGCAAGTTAATGAAGCTCTTTCAAAAAGAGCCTTGAGGCAGATCTAGAGGACTAGCAGGTTTATCCTAGTATCTAGTAGTCAGGACTACATAATGTTGCATGCAAGTATCTGGCCTTCCGATGTGTAGATGTCATTAGATGAATTGTCTCACACATTGATGAGAATACCATGACATTGAGCAGTGGCAGCGGACAGAAGCTTGCAACCTTTCAGGCAGAATATTATCAACGCATGTATCACTTTCCCAAGCCAGTGAAGCTCACAGACTCATTGTTCTATGCCACCGATAGCTATGTGAATACACGATACATTATCAAAGGCTAGGTGAAATGGCCATCAAATTTTTGACATACACCCACCCATGTATACAAGACAAGGTCCCTTAAGAAGGCCTACCAACTCTTAGTTATCTTAGCTTGCAGGATCCATGGTCAGCGGAGCACGAAGATCTTTTGTGAAGGGTGGGTAGTCTTATTGAACCAGATTGTGAACAAGGGGAAATCATTCAACTGGTCAGATCTTTTGGCTCGAAAGTTGAGAGCCCATGTAGAATAGGCCTGGAGTCCTGCCGATGGTGAACAAGCAAGGTTCTATATGTATGCATATTTACTAGATGCAATTTGTGCACAACAGCAGTACCCTGGCATGAACTGGACATGAAAAACACAAGAATATGTCATGCATATCTATTTCAAGTTGCTTTTGGATTGCAATCATTGAGGAGTAATGGCACAACTAACTAACCACTTCATCATCCCACTTTACAAGCTCATCTTTGAAGAATATCCACCTCACATGTCACGAGGAGCAATGGAGGTAACAGCAAACATCACAGATTGGTATGCCTCACTGGGTGGAACATTCCTTAGAGTATTCAGCGAAGAGAAGCCTCTGCATGTTTTACCAAGGTATGCCACCGACAAGATTTTCATGCAAGAAGTATCATATCATCTCACAACAAGGTTGTCAGCAAATTTGCACAAGAAGAATAAAGCACCATGGCCCACTCTTCCTTTGCAAATTAGATTATATGAGATAAATAACTTGAAGGGTGTGGATACCGAGGGAAAGGAGATAGTGAAGTTTGCATTTGGTACTCGGGACTTTAATCCATATGATCCCCGTGGTATTTGTAAAGATCATTGTGTGAGAATTTACTTTATGTGGATCGGTGGGACATTCCATTGGCCAGAGGAGGATCCATGAAGGAATTACTTCAATGCCTCCAGACTTAATGAGCTGACCAGTTTAGTAGGGACTTCATAAGATACTCCACAGATGACGACAATTCCAAAAGAAACAGCAATAGAAGGTAGCAATCCTATGAAGGACAAGGGAAAGAGGAAGACTGTCGATAGTCCAGAGGGAGACAAAAATGCAAGATGAAAACATATCCTATTATCATGAAAGTATCTTTAGCAGCAGAAGCAAAGAGGAAGTAGAGGATACAAAGAGAAAGGTGGAGGAAGAGAGAAAAGTAGAGGTTGCAGGACGTAGAACTAAAGCTATAGGATACAGAGAAGAAACTAAAGGAAGAACAGGAGTTGAGGAGGAGGGAACAAGAAGAGAAGTGGAAGCAGGAGGAAGAAGAAAAGAAAGGTGCAATGACAAAAAAAGTAGCGCCGATACAGGTTGAAGAGTAAGAGCAGAACCAACCAGCAGCTAAGGATAAAGGTGAATAGATGCAGGATCAGGAGCTTGCTTAGCAAATCGATCACTTGATTGAAGTAACAGACATGGAAATGGAGCAAGAACCGAAGATGTTAATCTGATGTTCAGCACACCACAGGTCACCATTCAATCTCCACCACCTCCAGTAGCAGAGCCAACCCCGAGCGAGGAAGGGGATGTTGTTACCCTTGATGATGATTCATTGATGGGTATGTACAATTTTTCATTTGATGAGTTCCAGAAGAGGATTGTACAAGCACGAAGAAAGAATTTTCTTGATGATCACTCATTACCTACATTCGTTAGAGAAAGGGTGATAGTGGAAGACACCAAGAAGTATGAAAATGCTATTGTCGAAGCCAACTTGGCCTTTGCATGAGCAACATGATCAAACATTCAGTATTTAATGCTCGAGAATGAAAATTTGGCACAGAACTTGCAGGACACCATGCAAGAGGTAGAAAAACTTTGTACAGTAGCACAGAGTGTAGTTTCCACACAGGTTTACTTGGAGGAGATGAGAGAAGTGATACTTCCTGAAGTATCAACACTTGGAGAAACCATGGGGAAGCTCTGTGAGGAGTTAGTGACATTACATAAAGTAGTTTTTTGTTGTCATGGTCTACAACAGCAAAGAAAAGAGTTTGTTAAAACTCTCAAGAACATGCAAGCTACCATTACTTATGTTGAAGAGTGGACAATGCGATACAAAGGGGCACCGCTTGACTTAGTGAATAAAATGAAGCCACATGTAGAGCTGGAGAAAGAAAGAGTTTGGATGTTGATTCAAAACAACAAGCAACTCTCCTCATTTATTGGTAGCATTCAGGCCTCATATGTATGGTTGTTAAGTAGTTTGGATGTCTTGGTGAAAACACACAAGATCCCATTTGTCGATTCACTCACCAAAGCCAAATCCAAACCCAGGAATCATGTCCAGCAAGAAATCGAAGATTACTTGTAGCAGCTAAGATAGATTGCCACCAAGGAAGATTTGGAGCTAAACAGACAGAACATGCAGAATTACATCGGTGGTCCTGTCCAAATTAGAACAATGTTTCTCATGCTTCAAAACAAACTTGAAACTGGTTCCAAGACATTGTACATGGATGCCATTGAGGCCAGTGTTTGCTTCGATCCAGACACCATCACGCAGTTTGGGGACATCATCATACATTACCGAGCTTGGCACCAATATGTGACTGAGAAGAAACAAATGGAGGTTGTTGAGCTAGAGTTCTCCCAAACTCAAGAATCATAGTGTTGTGTCTTGTTAGGCTGTCAAGTTGTCTCTACCCTATTTTGTCTTATATGGGTACAAGTGTAAAATGTAATATTATTTGTAATTATGTTGTAAGTGAAATTCCAAGTGTAAATATTGGAATATGAAAAGTCATGATGTAATGCAATGAGTCATTTTGTAAAAAAGTTGAAGAGTCATGAGGGCAGTCCAAAGGTCACAAAGGGGAGTTGAAGATTCACCCCCTCTTGTTATAAATAGAACCTCATAACTCATGTAACGGGATTTTGGGAGACAAGCTTTTGGCTAGGCTTAGGCTTAGAAGGAGCTTGGGAGTATTGTGAAGAGCCTTGGCTTCTCTATAGCATAGAGTGAGTATACTTCTTTGGAGGAGCGGGTGTTCTTAACTTTAATGTTCCACTATTGGGGGTAGTGATCATCAATGGTGTATGTATGAATGGAATTTTCACTTATAATAAAAATCAAGGCCGGCATGCTTTCATGCATATGTTGTGAATATAGTAGGACTATTATTGTTGTATTTGCAATGTATGTTATTTAACTTACTCTTATGCTTATGAACTATTTCATTTGCATTTGTATCAGCCTTTTTGAATGCGTGTTGTTTTATTAATTCATCACTTTAACTTGTGGACTATTTCACATCTTAGCTTGTGATTTCATTACGTTAGTGTGTTCCTTTCAAGTTGTGTACTATTACAGGCTTCCAAGGGGCACACTTCCCTTTCCCTTCGTGTGTTGGAACCTTCATGCATCGCACTTGAATTTCCACAGGGTCACACCCTTTCTCTCTCCCAAAGTTATCGTACTTCACTCTGCGCATTTTCGTATTCAAGGCATAACATTACCACCCATTGTTGGGACTCCTACTCCAAACGGTGTGAGGTATAGTTGGGACTTCATATCAGAGAGATCCCTTGAATGTTGGTGGGTCCAACACCATTAACAGTTGGGAGCTCTCTTTGTATTCTCTCTCTCACACTATTGCACACTTATAGTTTTCTTGGATCATTGTGGCACACTTTGGATTTGGATCAAGAAGGCAAAGGAAGAGCAGGAAAGCAAAAGGGAACATCAAGATCAGCAACTACAGTGGGTTTTTCTTGCAAGTACCAAATTGCATGTATGATTTCCTTTCTAGTTTTGACATGCGTGGCATATGAATGTGGTTATGTGGTTATGATTTATCACTGGTATGGAGGATTTCCTGGATTGATAGTGGTTTTGTCTAGCCTTTCCATTTCCTGGATAGTCATGTTGTTCTGGGTTTTACCTTTTGTTTTATGGTTGGTGCTCGTGTTCCTTATGGTTGTGGGTTTAGTTATTAGTTTTTGGAGCCTTGGTTGGAAAAACGCTATGGAAGCCCTATAACATATTAGGTTGAGTTACTCGTCCTGAAAGCCTTGGTTGGACAAATGCTCTGGAGCCCTTGGTGGGTTGATTTACTAATCTTGGAAGCCTTGGTTGGTCAAACGCTCTAGATCCTGGCAGCAGTTGTGGGTTGATTTACTAGTCCTAGAATTTGGGTTGGAACAAATTCTTTGGAGCCTTGGAAAGCTTGGATAGAGACTAATCTGGTGATGGTTAGTGATGTCCGACTGTAAGGTGGAATCATTGGTTGAGGGTGTTGGTTTGGCCTATGGAAGCTCTGGTTTATTTTTCTTGGTTTATTCCATGAGATCCCACATTCATGCTTCGAATATGGCATGGGGGTGATTGGCTAAAAGAGAGATTTGGTTCAGCCAAATCTATGGTCATGTGGTACATGGAATTCCCTGACTTTGTTGGATTTGCATATGTTAATAAGAGCTTATTTTATTCTTGTGTTCTATGTGTACATGTACTTGTTATTATGTGGCTATGATGGTTGTTCTATTGTTATTGTTTATCTGGTTATATGTTGGTTACAAGCATGATTAATGACAGATTGGAGTTATGGCTCACATCATGTTTTGATTAGTAAATGAAATGTTAATGAATGAATGACCTAATAAATGATAATGCAGCGATTATGAGAGGGAATCAAATCCTATTGACGATTATTAGAAAAGTATGAGCCCCCTATGTTTAGATGTGTATTTATGACCTATACAATACATGTTCATGACATTTTTTACGAATTTCCCGTCATGGTTAGGATGAGTTAGGTCAGGTCCTTGTTCAAGTTTTGCATTAGAAGCCTTGTCTTATTGTTAAGTATCACTTTTGAGTGTTTCATCAAGGTCTAGGCATATGCCTGGGTCCTAGCCTTGAAAAAGTGGCTTAAATCCTGTGGTCACTCACACATAATAGGCTAAAAAAGTTTGCAGTTGCATGGAGGCCTTGTTGTGAGAGAAATTGGAGGGTTTTAGTTGCATGGAGGGATTTCCATGGGAGACATTGGGGGTTTAGTTCAATTAAAAAGCAAGTTAACTCAGGGGTTGGGCACATGGAGTGGTTGGTTAGCCTCTTGGGGTCCTGTATATCCTGAGGAAGGTCAATTTGGTTTTGGTTTTTCGATTCCACTTCCTTAACTGTACTTGGAGTGTTGAATCATATCATAGTTACTCTTCGACACATATTTACCTCGGTGCACCGGTTAGCTTGGGTAAGTGTGGGAGGAGGGTGTTATAGTCCAGATAAATGTGTTGAGGTGACATGGTATGGGTCATGGTGTCAGTCGATGGTGGAGTAGTAGACTAATAGGAGGATGTCATGTGAAACTGCTTCACACATAAGCCTAGAAATGAGGCCCTGATGGTTAACAAGGTGTGTTCTCTGGAAATTGTCAAGCAGGTCAGAGCAAGATGATTTAAGGTGAGTGCATTGCAGGACCCACACTGATGAAGATGACCCATTGGTGGGAAGGATGCCTCACCTAATAGGTCACCCTATTGCAGAGATCCCGAAATGGTACAATGGTGTAATAAGAAATGTGTCGAGCGAGTAAGTGGATAAGGTCAACCCCCCGATTGCCACAAAGGTCAATGGCGAACTACCACATGAAAGTTGGATCATGTGGTAGGGCATATCCTTTGAGAGGTCATATCCCACAATCCAAAGATAATATTAAAGTAAAATGTATAGCATTGGGTTCATCTTGATGAGACGGATGCAATGGTGATGGTCATATCTAAGTTTAGTGGAGTTGGAAATTTTGAAAATTGTACACCCCATTTTCATAATGGCACCTTGAAGATTAGGTATGCATAGTGATCGCCTATTACTCTTGGTAATGGGTAAGGGGTGTTGTTACAGAGTGGTATCAGAGCATATAGGTTCAACAATTGGACTGGATGGGCTCTATTATGAGCAAGTCATGATTTTTAGAAGACTAACAAATAAATTACTTAGGTGCTAAAATTTGATCGTAACTAGTTAATTGCAAGTTTAATGGTTGTATTGACTCTACGAGCAATAAGACAGCAACGCCGTGTTGAGTTGAGATAGCAGGCTTGAATGTGCAATTAAAAATTGCTACTTATTTGAAAATTATGCACTAATATGGATTGTTTTGCTACAGATATGTGCACGATCTAGCTACTTGTTTGTTAATGGAATTACATGTTGTATGTGTTATCACTCAGAACTTCTCCCTAGAAGTTCCAGAAGAAGGAAAGGTCTGAGGTAACCACAAATGAACTTTTAAGCATAGGCTCTATCCAACCTATGGCTCAGAGAGGGCTCTCTCTATATGATTTAGCTTTATTTGTTAGGATTTTAGGCTAGTTCTAAATGTTCAGGGGATTTTGATTTGTACTGAATGTTAGATGGTGGAATCCTTAAAACAGATGGATAGAATGATGTATTTGGACCATTGGGCTATGGAGTCAAAGAAGGGCAGCAGAACTGGAATTAACTCACTAAAGGGAGTGTTCAAGGGGCAAGCTAGCAGAGTAAAGTGCAGGTCTTTGAGCTAGATGGGTGAAATGATCTTAACCAGGGTGAGAGAGCACTTAAGAATTCTCAAACCAGGATTAAAATGAGGAACAAAGGATAATCATGAGCAAAGGGCAATTAATAATCCTTTGCTATAGATTACAAGGAGACTACCTAGCTAAGGAGCAATCAAGAGTTCCTTAACTTAGATAATTAGCAGAAAACATTGAAATGCATAATAGTTAAAATAGAGTGCAATGAAGAAAATTCTTAGATATCATTCCATATTATAGCATTCAGATATCAGATACATTAAAGATTGTCGAAATTTTTTTGAAGAAAAATAACAACACAAGAGAAAATACTTGTTTGTTATTCGCTCTACACATGAATCTTGCAAAATGTCTTATCTTTATTCATTAATCCAACTTGTTGGTCCAATCAGTGATACAATAGCTTATAGCCTTTTGATCAAAAAGGTTTATAGAAATGTCTAAGAATCCACCCTACATACTTCAAATGGTGAAGTATTTATACATAAATTATTACAAAATATCTCAAACTAACTTGAGATTTAATCTAGGAAATACAAATATCTTCTTGCAAGAAGATAGAGACAGTTATTGAATTGTTTCATGTTGTCCCTTTTTATGTGGTACTGCTGGCTTTTATGGTTGGATTTGTAGCCCTTTATGTTGGCTTACAGTTGTGGTCTTTTATGCTGGAATCTTCTTTTCTTTTACCTTTCACCTAATACTCTTTGACACTGATACTCTTTAACCATGCTAACTTGCTTTCATCTGTTTATCTGGCTGTTATACTTTTATCGTGCAGTAACTCTTTTTACCATAAATTTCTCACAGTAAATCAGTCATCTTTTCCCACCATTCTGCATCAGGTAATTTGACATTCATCATCCGCCTATATATCCCATCAGCTTTGGTATACTTGGCAAAATTGAGTTTAGTGATGAACAAGTGTTTAATCTCATGCTGGAGAAAAAACAAGTTCTCGAAGGTGTTATACAAAACTTTGCCTGTTGGTAATGCTTTTATAGATGAAGTGCTAGCTTGTTCTTTAGCCAATTTCCTGAGTCTATTATCATAGTCCAGTTATGCCATAAGTTTGTCATTAATGACCAATGGACTAGGCAATCCTTTCTCCCTCAAAATTTGGAATTTGGCCAAGAATCTATCAATGGCCACCTGCATGTTGTGGAACTTTTCTTCTAAGTTCAACATTAGGTTTCTCTTAGAAAGGACCTTCCTTATTTCCAAAATGGTTTTAGTCCTATCTTCTATATTTAGTTCCTGAAGCTCATATCTGTTTTTTTTTTTAAGGAATTAGATGAGTTTATTGGCATCCTCAAGCATGTCACTCAATTCCTCCTTGACTTTCTGAATAGCTACTGTAGCTATCTTTATCAGTTTTGTCTACTCAAAAATAACTTGAATGGATGGCCAAATATCCTTGACGGAGTCAATGATATTGGCCCATAACAGTTCGTTGGCTTTCCCAAGGGGTTTCTCCAATGTCAAATCTTTCTCCATAGCTTTGACTCTTTCACTCATTCTGTTGGCCTTTTGTGCCTCTTCCTTTTGCATGATTTGGGCAAGTTGATAGTTAGTTTCTAAGCTTGCCACCTTTTCCTTCAGTCTATTCATTTATGTAGCCTGAATTGACATCTCTTCCATGGCTCTAACTAATTCTGCTACTTTTTCTCCTCATGCACTTGCTATTGTAGACTTTGTTGTAACTGGCAATGTTGTGGCAGGTGGAGCTGTAGACTTTGTTGTAACGGGTAAAATAACACTAAGGGTGGTGCTCCCTTAAGGGGGAGGGTTTTGTGGCATCCCCACCGATGGTTCTCTCATAAAATGCATTGTAAATATTTTAGAGGATATATGTAAAAAGGGCTGAGTCAAAAGGACATGGATTCCAGAGCTAAGGAAGGGGATTGCTTGCTTGGGATGTTGAGGTTTTCTTGTGTAGAAAATCTAAATTGTTGGACATCCATTAAGGGCTAGTTGGTGCATGAATTTAATGGACTGGTTCTTATATTGAGTGAGATGCAAAAGAAGGTAAGTAGGCCCATGCACTTGAGAACCTTCACAAGGAAAAGAGGACAAGAAAATTTAGGGAAGGATGAGACTAGGCAACGTAGCAAGGACAAAGGTGGAAAACCCCTACGGAACAAGGAAAAATAAACAACATAGAAAAGAGGGCGTGGACTCGATGGGAGGAGAGGAATTTTCCATTCTCTCATTCATTCATGTAGGTGGAGGGATGATCGGAATAGTAATTAGCAAGGAACAGATAGTAGAGCAACAATTCAAAAAAGAGAAGATAAGTGAAGGGATTGGTCTTTTGGTTCCTTGGAGACTTTGGGTTGGGATAAAAGTCTCTAGAGCCTTGTAATAGCTTGGGGTCCCTGGAGGCTGTGGGTTGAGATAGGTATCTACGGAGCCCTGTAACAGCTTGGGTTCCATAGAGGTTGTGGGTTGACATAGGAATCTTTGGAGCCTGGTAACAGCATGGGTGCCCTACAGACTGTGGGTTGAGATAAGAATATCTGGAGCCTTATAATAGCTTAGGTCCCCTAGAGGTTGTGGGTTAAGATAGTGGTCCCTTGAGCCCTGGACATCTTTGGAAGACACCAGTATTGATTTAATATTTGTAATGGATTTTGGACTTCCTGGAAAGGAGGTGAATCATTGGTATTTATTCTTGAGGGTGGAGGTGGTGAACCTCTGGATTCCTTTTGCATTGTTTACTATAGTAGGAAGTTGGTGGGATTGAGGAAAGAGGTCCTATAGAGTCCTTGTTCTAGCTGGAAGATTGGTGTTAAAATCCTCTAGGAAAACCCCCCTTAGTCTCTAGAATATGGCTCAGGGGTGACAGTTGTAAGGGAGCTTGGCTGCCTAAGATTGGGTGGATATTCCTTGTCCCAAACTTAGTTGCCATACAATTTTAAAGTTAATTATCCTTTTGTATTTTTTAAATGTTAATGAACTTGTGATGCATATTGTTTGAAATGGTTTTGGATTCTAGACTGTAACGGTGCTACTAATCAATGAGTATATGGATACACCTTTGTATGGAACTAATACTCACAGTTATGACTAAATAAATATGTATATGTATATATGTTGTACATCTTTGAGATGAATAATGTTGTTAAATATTTCAAGCATGAGTGTGCTTCTAGACTCGAAATGAAGTGTTGTGTGAAATGTTTGTTTATAATGCATAATAAGCTGAGAACATGTATGATTTACATGATAATGAAGGTTATGTTATACCCCAAATCTGGAACCTCATCATGTAGTATATTCTTATCTATATTAATTATCAACACATATGAAAAGTATACGATCACATTATGAAATGATACAGGTAGTGAAAGGATCCATAAGGATTGGGATTAAAAAACCAGAAATAGCAGGCAAAAAGACCCTTTCTATTAATCTAAAATGATTACATGAGAGATTTTCTGCTTAGCAGGGTCTGAGCATAAAGATGAATATTTATTCACCTAGTTACAAGCCTGTGAATTTGTACATGAGGGCGTGTGTTAATGTCAAAAGAATTATTCTCCCTTTTTAGTGTAAGGATAACATAAATCCCCTGCACGAAGGCTTGGTCAGCCTTGCATCTTTAGTAGCCTGGATGTCTTCCACTAGCCTTAGGGCGTAGCTGGTTAGGCCTAGGAAGCCCCTGCATAGTTCCATGGAGCTTCTTACAGACCTACCTTGGAGTTTAGAGCCCCCAACATGTGGTAGGAGAGGTGGAGCCTTTTGGGAATTCACTGCAGGTCCATGAAAAAGTATGGTTGTAGGAGTAGCTACGCCTACACACAAGGAAATTCCCTATTCCAATATTGGGAATGTCTGAGGGTCAGGAACTCATTGGATAGGTATTCGCCTAAGCTCGGGAGGGGTAGCACCTTGAGTCACGTTAACAAGATAATTTCACCATCGGCGCCACTGAGCGACGTTGTCATTCTCAATGTTTAATGAACCCCTATGGTATAACCTTGGTCGGTATAACAGGTGAGAAGTGATCGGTGAGGATTTGAAGCGAGATCTTGCGGTACTCATCGAGATCCAAATCGGTTTCATCACAGAAAGATTGACAAGGTTTCCCTAATCGAGCCATGGTTAGGATCGATCATAAACATTGATAAGGCAAGGAGGACCAAGCTCTAGACTTATAGGATAGACTCGGGTAATCTTATATGTTAACTAGGTGGAAACCTAGTTGTGGAAACTTCCCATTGGTGTGGCTTGATTCCCCTCTACCATGATTGCATTAAGTTAAATGATGTGGCATGGAGGTGAAAAACTCAGAAGATAGAATCAGAGGTTTGTTTTCCATGACAATGGGATTAAGAGGGATGACATCAGCCAGGATGAGTTTGCTCACATGCAAGCCCTGTGCTCCTCCCATTAGTTGGAAATGGAGCCCACAGACCACGTAGGGTCGAAAGCTCTACCACAGAAGAAATTAAGAATACACCAAGGGAAGCGTAAGGGACGTAAGTGTGGGATGAGATAATATGATTTCGACCAAAAGTCTCATCCCGGAGGAATTCTTGGTGGAGGAAGTGAAGGCGCCAGGAAGAATACTCATGGGGTGATGTGAGTCAGCTATGGTGGCAAGACATGCAAGCTTGGTTGTATTTCCATTGGTGAAGGGAGGAACCACGGCCAAGTAAACTCACAAGTTCTATCCCAAAATAGCAGGCAGAGGAAACCGGGATAAATGAGTTAGGGTGATGTGGTATGGCTCGCAGTGTCATCCGATGGTGGAGTGACAAACCAATAGGAGGAGGTCGTGTGACCCCACTTCACACGTAAGCCCAATAGTGAGGCCCTGACAGTTAACATGATGCATTTTTTGGAAATCATCAAGAAGGTCAAAGTGGGATGATGTAAGGTGAGTGTGGCAGGGCCTGCATTGATGGCAATGGCCCATTGGTGAGAAGGAGGCCTTGCCTGATAGGTCATCCCGTCGCAGAGATCCTAGAAGCATAGAATGGTGTAATAAGAAATGCATCGGGCAGGTATGTGGAGAAGGTTGACCCCCCGACTGCCATGCAGGCCAATGGCGGACTACCACATGGCAGTTAGATGATGTGGCAGGGTCTATCCTTTGAGAGGAAAATTCTCACAATCTTGAGGTCAGATTGAAGTAAAATTTATATCATCGGGTTCTTCTTGACAAGATAAACGTAATGGTGATGGTTATATCTGAGTTCAGTGGAGTAGGAAGAATTGAAAATTTTATACCCCACTTTCATAACAGTGCCTTGAAGATTGGGTATGCATAGTTACCACCTCTTACTTTGGGTATTGGGTAAGGGGTGTTGTTACGTGGATGAATAAATAAGGATGCATAAATCAAGGTAACAAAAGCAATGAAAAAAAAATGGTATTAGTGTTGATTTTATTGATGAAGTAGAGTTGGATGTAGTTCCATTTAATGTATGTGGAGCAACGTTTGGGAGTCCCTATTTGTACATGCAAGGTGAAATATTCATGTGGAAATCCAACCAATACTACTTCATCAAGGATGGAAAATCCTTCACCATCAATGCATACAAGGGAAAGTCTAAAATTTCACTAGTAAGAGTCAACCAAGCCAAGAAACTAATCAATTCTAGCAAGAAGTATGTTTTATTGTCTTTAAGGGAAATTTTGTATGTAAAAGGTCCAATGAAGGCAAATGAATCCTTGGAGGGGTGCACTAAGGAATAGATATAGAAACTGGAAGAGTTGTTACATGCACACAGGGAATTGTTCCAAAATCCTAAAAGGCCACCACCTAAGAGAGAAGTGGGGCACAAGATCCAACTGTTGTCAAACTCTTTGTTGCCAAAAATCAAGTTGTATAGATGGCTTGTAATAGAAGAAAACAAGGTGAATAAGTAGTTGCAACAAGTTGGAACAAGGTATTATTCAACCAAGTAACTCACCATGTAGGCCACCCTGTTATAGCTCCAAATCTCACTCTTATGGTTTGTGATGCTGCACTCATGGCCTAGGGCAACCCCTCCTTCCAGACCTGGTCCAAAAATTTAAAAAACTGTGTTTTATTCCCTATACGCGACATTGCCCTGAGTTAAACGTGTGTACACGCGGGTCTGTGTATACCCAACCCGCGTGTATGTATTAAAACACTTAAAAAATATATAATTCCTTATTTTCGGGCGGAGATCGCGGGTTTTACCTGCTGATCACCTGTTAGTGCCCGTGGCCCAACTGTTCCCAACCAACTCCTAACTAAAAAACTACTTTGGAGATGGTATAAAAAGACATCAAAGGGAAGGCCTAAGGGAGAGAGGAGAGAGAGAAAAGAGAGCAAGATTATTATGCTGAGATTTTCCCCTTAGACCAGGTCTGAAGTCCTTGGTGCTTTCTGCACTTCCCCCATTTTGCATAGGAAACCCTTGTTTCCATGTGTATTGGTGATCATTCATCCTTGATATCATCATTGAGTAAGACTTGGAAGGAGCTCTTGTTGGAGGCTTGAGGCTGGAACGAATCCGGGAGGAAGCTTTGCTTGGAGCCTGCTGAAGGTGTTCAGGTGATATCTTTCCGTTATATGTACTTTATTTGCCTTTATATATAAAGAAACACGTCTTTGTTCCCGAAACAATCTTTCTTTATGCTTATGAGATTCTTGTTTTGAATTCTTATGCAAGTAGTTACTTAAAGATTTTTATAACTAACTTTATAGCATGAAGATGGTTTATGTATAAGCACTTGTCCATGTATTGTTGTGTTCTTTGATTTGTTTGTTTTACAGGTCAAAGAAGAAGAAGGGAACTCCAAGAAGGGTTTGGACCCTAAAGGCCTTCTCGAACGTAGGACCTTAGGTACGTACCCTTAACATTAGAATTTGCTTAAAAGTAAAGATGATGGCTGTGTGTGTGTTTCTTTGAATAAGCAATTTTCAGTCTGGTAGAGTCTTAGCCCAAAGGACCCTAGGGGTACTTTCCCTTCAACCAGAATTGGCGACTCCGCTGGGGACAACACTCTTGTTGTTCCTAGTTTGGGTAGTCTTCAAGCCAATCAAGACTCAGCCCCTCTGTTTGTTGGCTCTGACTGTCTGATCTGTTCTTGAACTCCAAGCTTTTCCAGTTTTTCAGTCTGTGTTTTTTTTATTTTTCTTGAAAGACTTCAAATACGCTCTTTTTCTGGATTACAAAGGCGTATATACGCAAGTTTCACTAAGTGAACCCGCGTATACGCAGGTTTCCTTAGTTACAGTCGCGTGTACACGCATTCTGCAAATAATTGCAGGCGCGTATATTACATAATTTTCAAGATTTATAAATTTTCTTTATGCTGAATGTCTGTCTGGTGGTTTGGGTCAGTTTGAAGCAGTCATTTTCCAGTGACAGTTCTCTGTTTAACAGGGGGCATCTTGTTCTGAACTCTCTCTAGTCATAAGGAGTATTAGTCTTGTTTTCGTTGATTGCAAGCGTCATTGATTTTTGACACACAAGATTTCTGTTTAGGAATCTTGATTGCTCTGTTTCGGCAGAGTAGGAAGATTGGGTTCAATCTTTGTGTCCATTTTGCTTTCATGACACTTTTGTTTGCTTAACGAAATCATTTTTGTGACCATTTGCTCCTTCGTTTCGGGAAAGTTGTTTGTTACCATTTTCTTGAAACTTGTCTTTTGATCTTTTGGACTTTCATTGCTGCTTTTGATTGTCAAAAGCGATTTCAAACACATTTTATTTTTGTTGAGTTTTCATCATTTGAAAGGTGTCAATTCACAAAAGTGTTTGGTTGCCTATTTATCAATCATTGGTGTCAGTATTTTTGAGAGCTTTCCTTTGAAAAAGACTTTTTGGTTTGATTGAAAGAAAATCTTTTGAAAGTTTTGAGTTTCGCTTTCTTAAACTTGCTTTTCATTTGATTTCCTTTTTTGCGAAGTGAAAGTGCTTTGTTTTTATCTTAGAACTTGTTTTTATTGTTTGGACGAAATGATTGGTAACACATCATCTTCTATCTAAGCATTTTAGTGGCAAGACAAATTTGATAAGTGAGCAACTTTCCTTCTTTGTTTGTTGAGTAGTCTTTAAATCTTGCATCCACATATAGTTCTTGCATTAGGATAGATTTGCATCTCTTTTTAGGCATATATAGTTTTGTTAGTTTTTGTGAGTGTGGAGTCTGAAAAGAAAAGAAAAATTTGTTTATATTAGAAGTACCTTCTGAACCTCATAGAAATTGCTCTTCATCGAAAACAAAAAGTGCATGTGCATGTAGCTAAGTTTTATTAATTTCTTTTGCGTCCATAAAAACACCACAAGTTTCATCTCCATTATCCTGTGACTTAAAGAACAGCCTAATAAAATCAAGCGCTAAATTAAAATCCACTAGAACTTTTTGTTTTAGTCAGTTACACCAACAAGTTTAGGATTTTAGGGCCTTGGATTAGGCGAGTGGAGAGTTAACTCTCCAAGGCCACATAAAACGTCAAACATAAGAGTCTGATTAACGAGAGTAAATCCAATAGCGTTAGGAAGACCAGGAAAGCTCCGGATCTGGGAGTTAAGCACGAGGGTCTGTGAAGACAGGGAAGAGAGATACCCCCTCTCCTACTTGTCCGTACTTACCTCACGACTGTTCCGCCTGGCTTCTGCGACGAGTTGGTATCCATAGTTGCCTCTCCTAGGGATCTGCATAGGTGGCTGCGGAGGGGAATCCCATGGCACCTGAGGTCGACGTTGTATCACTCTCGACAGTACTACTGGAGGGCACCCTTGCGAAGCTTGGGGGCTTGCACCGGCGCAGGCTGTTGTTAGGAGGTCAGCGTAACTTCCTCTGATACCTTCGCTGATAGGACTGGGCCCTCATCATCCCAGACTATCTTCGGAAGGCCGTTTGATTCACTTTCTCGTATTTTGGTGTCTGGTCCTAATCACCCGGAGCGGAAATACTTGGAAGTTGTTTGATTGGCTGTATCTTTAGGAACTTTATAGTGTGTGCTCTGTGCTCCTAGTCGGCTTAGCTTTTAATTTTTTGAGTCTTTAGTTAGATCATAACAAGAAATTCAAAGTGGCTGACCGGTCTCCAAGACGGTCTCGAAGACTTCATGGTCTCTCGCCACCTAGTTTAGAGCCTTCTCCTAGAAGGCGCAGAGGGAATACTACCGGTGGGGTTCGTCCCACGCCGGTTGACGCATCAGGGATTGATCCTCCTCTCGGGGACATTAGCGGCCAAGCAAGGCCTGGTACTTCTGAGCAAGAGAGGGACACTCCAGTCCTTTCTCGAGTTCGCTTTCAAGCGGAGAATAACGTAGAGGTAGAAGAATTCTCAGAGTCGTTAGGGGCTCCAAATTCTCCACTACCATCTAGTTATCCAGACGTATTGCAGTACGTTGGGCCTCCATTATATAGACCATCGAGTCTAGGTTACGCTACGCGCTTACCATTTATGATCACTACTGGAAGCATGGCTTCTACGAGTGTTGCGACTATGCAAACCCCAACATCGGTGCAAGGGGGAGGAACCATTTCCATCCCCTCCGCTTCCTTGTTCGGATCTTTTGCTAGCACATCTTTGGTGGGGTCTACCTCCATTCCGTCCACGAGTGGAATTACCCAAACCAATGCTTTTGGTACTGGTTCCTTCCTTTTTGGCACCCAATCACAGGGTATTCCATCGGTTCCGCTTAGTGCCGCTACGTCCATGATGGGCGGATCGGCTTCATTCTAGGGTTTTCCTTTCGGAAGTGGTCATATACCACATTCCAACCCGACGGTAGGATCCATGCCTTTTTCTTCAATAGGACAAAGCAGCAATCCTTTCCAAGGTTGGAATAACCCTGGGGTTAGCAGCGCAGGAACTGCGAATCCATTTATCGGCCAACAAGGAAGTAGGCCGTATTCCACGGTTAGCATGTTTCAAAGTATTCCTCCCCTTGCTTCGGCTTGGAACCCATATCAGGGGTTATCAACTCCTTACCATTCTTTAGGAGGAAACTTTGCAGGCTATGGAGGTTATACGGCAGGAGTTGGTCAAACTCCGAATTTTGCTGGACCACAAGGCTTGCCTTTTGGTTCAGCCGGTTCTACTGGTCACTTCGGGCAGCCTGGTGCCTCCCAAATCCCAGGACAATCTTTTCAGAACTTAGGTAGTTCTGCCCAGTCTGGGTGGAATCCCCTAGGTCCTCCTAGGCTTCCGTTTCTGGCAACGTTAAACTTGCCAGATCTCACTAAGCTAACAAATGATCCTATCAGATACAATCCGGCCTGGCCTCCGGTCCCAACCAAACTCCCTTCGGATATACCAAAATTCGAAGGGAAAAGTGGTGAAGATCCGGGCGATCATGTAACCACATTCCATTTGTGGTGCTCATCCAACTCCCTCATCGAGGATTCGATTAGGTTGAGACTCTTTCAGCGCACCTTGACTGGTAATGCGGCTAAATGGTATATAGAGTTGCCAGGGGGCAGCTTTACATCGTTCGCTGACTTAGCCAATATCTTCTTAAATCACTTCCAGTTGCCCGTCCGCTATGATGCCGGAACTGAACTTCTGGCCACCTTTCGTCAGAATAAGGCAACCCACATTTCTGATCACATTCAGGAATGGAGACGGAGAAAGAGGCTCATTAAAGCCGAAATCCCTCCGGAGTACCGTCTAGAGTGGTTTTTGAAGTCTTTGCAACCCGAGATCTCCAAGGATGTCTCCATGTCTGGGGTCTATTCTGAGGAGCAAGCCATTTTCAGGGCCCAGCAGTTAGAACTGATTTATTCTCAGTCTGGGATCCTCCAAAAGTACTTGCCAGATGCTCCTGGATCTAAGGTTGATTTAGCTAAGCCAAAGCCAGGTCCGCACGCGGATGGTATCGTTGGGTCAGTAGACACATCTGCAGTGAACTTGTTGAATCAATTGCAGCAGTTGGCATTACAAACTGCTTCTAACAACCAAGTCACATTGTCTAATCCTCCCGCTTCCCAAAATTCTTCCATTAACGCCGTCCAATCCGATAACCCCAAAGGAAATCAAAATTCCAATGGGAAAAAGAAAGGACGTGGTAAGAAGAAGAACTCGGATGGGAAGCCTGATGCAAATAAATCCGGCAACAACGCTGGTGGTGGTGGAAATGAGTCGAGAAAGAAAGTTAAGTTCCCTTGCAAGTTATGCAGCGGGGACCATCTAACTCATCTTTGCCCTAGAATTGAAGACGCTCAGCGCTTGTTAGGACAGCAAGGGACTTCTAGTTCGCAAGCTGTGTTAACTAACTCGTTTCCCCAAGGGCAGCAACTTCTTGCTGGCGCAAGTTCGAACCCTGGTACCTCCGCAGGGGGCAACCAGGAAGGGGACAAGTCATCGAATGTTTTCATGATGGGTGCTCACGCTAATGTGGCCACACGGTCACGCGATTATGGTGAAGGTGAAAATTCTAAGGGTAAATCAGTTCCCGAAACTAACAACCCACTTCATATTGAGCGACCTTCTGTTGAGACTATACCTCGGGTGCCGAAAGGTTCAGCTAAACGCGCGACTATCAACCCTAATATTAGGGCAGCCCAGAATTACTCCATTGTTGAGGATCTGGCCCAGAGTCCATGTGCTATGTCCGCGTTAGAGGTTCTCCAGTCATGTCTTGCTCAACGAAGTGCCTTGCTATCGGCAATGGGGGCAGTGGATCCAAGTAATTCCTTAGCTCTCACTTTTGATATGGGTAATGTCAAAAAGAGACTTCCTCATCACATGGCTTTCCAGATAAAGTCAACCTACCAGAAAACGAATATTTTTTGGACGGTTGTAGATGAGGGAGCTTCCACATGTGTCATGTCTATGTCATGCTGGAAGGCCATTGGATCACCGTCGGTTGTTCCTTCACCCACCCTATTGACAGCATTCGATGGTCATTCTCATAGGCCATACGGGATTATCCCGGCTTTTCCTGTATGTGTTGGAGGAAAAGTCGTTAATATTGAAGTAGAGGTCATAGACGCTAACTTGGATTATAATCTCCTATTAGGAAGGAATTGGGTATACGAGATGGATGCCGTTGTTTCGACTCTGTTTCGTGTCATTTGCTTTCCTCATGAGGGGAAAATCGTTAAGGTTGATCAGTTGGACTATTGCCCAGTTGATCCTCAAGAAAACTTTGACTCTACTATTCCTTTAGTGGGTAACCCCCGTCCGCCTACTGAGAGTCTAGGAGTCGAGATGTACTCTTCATTGATGGGTACGTTTAATCTTCCCCCTCCTACAGCTGGTATAGATACAATTTCATCCTCCAGGGATCCTTTACGGAGAGAGTTTGTCCAAACTCTTTATTCTTCAAATCCTGGAACCTTAGCTTCATCTGCGACCACATCAGGTGACGACAAGGTGGGTGGAATAGAATCTCTTATATCTACAGTAGAACCTAGATGTGAATCTATCGATAACTCTGTAGATAACCATTCTACTATTTCCTCTGGGAAAGAAATAGATGGTGATGTGGCTCATTTTCGGACCCTTGATTCCACCTCTGCATCGGATTGCTCGGATATTGTTTTTCCATCGGATGAAGTGGTATTCGAAGCAATGACGGCCGTAGATCGACCTTTGGAAGATTTACATCGTCGATTACACTTTCATTCCCCTGTGCATGAAGTAGAATCTCGGTCCTCCAGTTCGACTAGTGATGTTTGTACGGTCCCTTTGGCTCCGACACATTTATTTGCCGAAGAGAGTATATTGATTGGTCAATCATCGTACCTATAAACATCCCTAGGAGTCAGTTGGCGGAGCCCCCTGACGGGCTCTACCTCAGGAAGTGCTTTGCTTAGCTTTGGCCAGGCAATGGCTTCTTTGTATTTTATGTATATATTTATACATATATTGTCGAGCGTTTTCTGATATCAGTGCTTTTTGGTCTGCTGTGGCAGATGTTGATGGATGATTTGGTTTATTTTGGGTTCGCCGATGGTGCTAGTCGGCACACTCGGAATCTTGCTTCCGCAGCTTGGGTACTTTATTACCCAACTGGTCAGTTGATGATATCGAGAGGCGTGTGTATCGGTCCTGCTTCAAACAATATGGCCGAGTATACAGCTGTTATCAATTTATTATCCGAGGCAATCTCTTATGGGATCGACTCGTTGGTAGTATATCTTGATTCTCAATTGATAGTGTCTCAGTTAAATAACATTTATCGGGTTAGGGATCCTTTATTATATCGCCAATATTTAAGGGTGAGGTTGTTGCAAAGATCATTTATGTACATTAATTATTTGCACATTCCAAGATCTCAAAATTGGTTAGCTGATTCTATCGCTAATCAAGCATTAGACTGGCATATCAATCATTCATCATCATAAAATCATGCATCAAAAAGTCAAATTGTATATATATATATATATATATATCGCAAAGCGTCTCGAGTGTACATATGTGTGTCCAAAAATATACAAAATTGGGACTCAAATGCCCATAATCATGTCAGGCATATCTAACGCCTCGGCTCTGGATGAGCAGCTAAATAAGTAACTATAGCATTGGCCACGCGCCGAAAGACGCGAACCCAGTCACGTGGCATCCCAACCACATGACGCTGCATATCTGGAGGAAGGTCCTCTATCTCGGCCATCGGTACTTGGCAGCTCAGTCTCGCCAAGTGTCGCTGGACGTTGTTTAAGGTCCGTTCCGCATCCGCAGCCGCCTCTTCGGCTCCTCGGCCACGCCGTCCATGCCACGGGAATCCATCTGGTCGTACGGGCCCAATGTCTGGAACATGATCATCATATTAGTCATTTGAATCTCATCAAAAAATATTTTTCAAAGTTCATCATTATATTTGAAAAATCCAAAAAAATCATAAAAATCAAAAATCTTACCAATCTCGTCCCATGCTGCATCCGGTGGTAACACTAGATCAGGATCTCCTCGGAAATCCAGCCCAGCATAGGGGTAATCATCCATGGCGATGATTTGCTGCTCCCACCAGGTAAAGAAATCATCGTCGAATGCATTCCTAGGGACTTCCCCACCCCCCAGACGTTTCATCAAGTCAGCCCACCAGCCCATGCGCGGATCACGTGGACTACTGATGGAAACTGCTACCCTGGGGCGGAGTGCGGGAACCTTCTCGAAGAAGAAAGTGCATAAGATGGTTCCGAACCCAAAGTTCTTGGTCTGTCCCCTCCTGATAGAAGTGAGTTGTTCTTTCATGTTGGCAAGGAGAGGAGTACACCAGTCAAACACTGTAGTGAGACAGTCCACTGCCACGCTCATGTTTACCCGTGACGCCTGATGTAGTGAGGATGATCCGTTCACTCGACCTATGGTGAACAAGATTATCCTGAGTGACAAACTCGCCACATGTGGGATAGAGATCTGACTCCCGACCTTCCGATGACCCGGGCAATAAATCTGTACATAGTCATCTACACTGAGGCTATTCCGTGTCCTGCCCCGGGAATGCACTACCTCTCCCCTTCGGGAAAGGCCCGTGATGAAATATATATCTTCCACTTCTACCCTGAGTGGCATCTGATCAATGATGAATGCTTCCTCATCGACATCCCAATAATCAATGAGTCTCTCCAGCAAACGCGTGTTGGCTTTCATATTTGGCAATTTGAAGAATTTTAGCAACCCGCATCCCTGTAGGGCATCTAATGCCTCATCATTGTTCATAACTTCATTATCCACAGCTGAGTGCTCTCTTTCACGCCATGTGAGAGTCATCCTGGAAGAAAAAATCATTTTCATCCGTTAGTTTTGTGTATAAAATTAGTTTGCTGCGCACACGCGGGTTCCCTTGTATACAGTCGCGTGTAGGGCCGTCGTATACGCGAGTTATATACAGCCAACCCGCGTGTACGCCGCAGAGCAATTTTTTGCAAAAATCTAACTGTGAAACATCAATTAAACTTCCTAAAAACTATCACAATTAATTGCAAGACAAGTTTAGTGCTTACCTGGAAGTTTTCGGCAAGTTTGAACGGTTGAATAAGTCACAGGGAAGTTTGCTCCTTTTGCTCCACAATTTTTGCTCTCCAAGTCAAATGGTGAAAATGGTAAGTCCAAAATTTCTTTTTATAAGTTTTGAAAATGCAAAATTTTTTCAAAATTTTATTTTGTTTGGTTTCATGTCACTTTTAACTTGGGAGCTTGGAATGTCGAGATTGGGTTGTTTTTCAGGACATTTTGGACATTTTTCGACGGTTCGAGACGGTTCCATGACTGCTGACCCGTCATGGCAGGTATCGTGTTCTCACTGGCATATAGGTTAGGGACACCATTTTTCTGTTGCATTATGCATACTAGCCTCCATTTGACCGATACATCTGCCATAGGGTCGATCCCATCGTGTTATGGTTCGTAAGCCATTTTCACTCGCCGATTCTTTAAATCATGACACGATGGTAGAGCCATCCCTTTACATGGGCATCGTAGTTAGCACCTCACTGACATTTGTTGCCCATGCTGCTTCATTTTGAGTAGGCTCGGGAGTCCTCTGTAGTCCCGCCATGACTTATGCGTTGAAGACTCATTCCTCTTTGCTTCTTCGCTTCGTTCTGGCCTTATACCCTAGAGGCTCCTATGTGTGTCGAGTTGTACTTCTGCATTGCATGTTGACTATTTGCACCTTTTGGCCTAGAGCCGGCTTCACTTGGACTCGTGTTTAAGCCAACTTTTGACCATGACGTCTGCAAAATCAACCTTGCATACCTTTGACTTCTGCAGCTTGACATACCCAGATCCGTGGAAGGAACATACCTCTGAGTGTCACTGACCAGTTTTCACCTCCCTGCATTGAGCATAGGAACGTTCCTTTCCCAGGAACTAGATCATCTGTTTCACCGACACTCGTTCTTTCCACTGTACTATAGCATTCTTTTATTCTTTTTCCGGCTTATCAGAAAAAGACAAAAAAAATTAAATATTCCAAAAAGAGCGGGAACAGGGACATTATTTCCATTTATTGTCGGCAGCTAGAGTCAGTCGTGTCGCCCTTGAACAAAGCACTCAAAGCAAAGTCTCCTCCGCATGGGTGGGATTTAGTTTGACTTAGGTAAGCCATAACCTTGTTATCGAGTCAGTTCTCCCCCGATTGGTTATCTCTTCCAATCATATGGAGGGTTCGTTCGTGCCTCCTGCATGACGAACTTATACAGATTCATTATATGCTGCCACATAGTCACATTGAGTCGTGCTTTTGTTCAAGGGAAGTTAGCCTGAGTCGGCCTTTCTGCGGTGTCTCTTGACTCATTTTTCAGTCGGCCATCCCTGGTTGTCAGTGTCATGTCTATCATCACATCAGTTATATTGGTCCTTTACTCGTGCCGGTTTGAGAAGGTCCTCATTGACTTCTTGCTGGCGGGTCTTGTCCTTATCGACGACGACACCTTGCTCTGAGGACAGGCCTAGAGCCGCACCCTGGCCCTATTTTCATTATTGATAGGTCACCTTGTGCTCAACATCGATCAGTATCATGGGTCTTTGACTGAGTGGTTTCCCTTGTGTTCGACATCAGCATACATTATCACACATTGGGATTCGTGCAGTACCTTGGTTTCCATTTGACCCTATTGGTGGATACCTCGCCTCTGTGTCAGCTTTCATTATTGGTTGGTTCAGAGGGTTTCTGCCGTGCGCTAGCCACATCTTGTGTACGCCGGAAACGTACTTCGGTTGGGTTACTACATCTTTTTCGTCCGATTCCTTCCACATTATTGGCCTACGGGTTACACTCGCGCTAGATTGATGGAGGATGCCTTAATGCCTTCCTTCTAGCGGATCTTTCCCTATCGACTCCGACTCATTGCTCTGGGGCAAAGATCTAGAGTCCATTTGGCAGTACCTTGGGGTTTGCAGTCATCAGTGGCAGATTCCTCGCTATCGACAGTGGGAAACCATCATTGTCTCCTGATCGATAAATTCTTACAGGTGTTCGACTTCAGCTCATCTATTCACACTTGTTAGATTGTACTGGGTACCTTGACGCTCATTATCATTATCGGTGAGTAGTCTCGCGTTTGTTAACGGTATACATCAATGACCGGTAATCAAACGATTTCTCACATGGTCGACTTCAGATCATTTATTCCCATGGTGTAGAAATGTACCACGGCGGTCGGTGAAGACCTCAGGTTGTATCAGCATTCATTGGTTCACTTGACAGTTGCTCCTGTTGCTGCTAGTTGATACCACTCCACCTTATATGTTGCAGTCAGTCATGGCGACATTCTATATGCTGGCACCTAAGTTTGCAGTGTAGTACCATCCTATTCCTTCATGTTCAGTTGGTACCTTTTGGGATCAGTCTTTGATATCAGTGATCCGTTGCATCTTTCAGCATCATTGACAGTTTTATATGTGATATTCAGACATGTACTTACTCATTATGATCAGATGATCCATTATGTATCTTCCAGTCATTCATACTTGTATACTTAGTGGATCCGCTTGTACTTGATATGCAGACATGCTTTACTTTTTCTGAGCATGGGTATGCCCGCCTCAGACTGTTTTTCTTTCTGATCTCCTTTTGGTGGCTTGGCAGGCTGAATTCTGGTGCAGTCCTCCTCGGTTTTTCGACAGAGTTCCTTTCCATGTACTTACATAATATATTTCGGCCATCATGTTCCCCTTCTGCCCTCATACATTAGGGGGCATCTGTTATAGCTCCAAATCTCACTCTTATGGTTTGTGATGCTGCACTCATGGCCTAGGGCAACCCCTCCTTCCAGACCTGGTCCAAAAATTTAAAAAACAGTGTTTTATTCCCTATACGCGACATTGCCCTGAGTTAAACGCGTGTACACGCGGGTCTGTGTATACCCAACCCGCGTGTATGTATTAAAACACTTAAAAAATATATAATTCCTTATTTTCGGGCGGAGATCGCGGGTTTTACCTGCTGATCACCTGTTAGTGCCCGTGGCCCAACTGTTCCCAACCAACTCCTAACTAAAAAACTACTTTGGAGATGGTATAAAAAGACATCAAAGGGAAGGCCTAAGGGAGAGAGGAGAGAGAGAAAAGAGAGCAAGATTATTATGCTGAGATTTTCCCCTTAGACCAGGTCTGAAGTCCTTGGTGCTTTCTGCACTTCCCCCATTTTGCATAGGAAACCCTTGTTTCCATGTGTATTGGTGATCATTCATCCTTGATATCATCATTGAGTAAGACTTGGAAGGAGCTCTTGTTGGAGGCTTGAGGCTGGAACGAATCCGGGAGGAAGCTTTGCTTGGAGCCTGCTGAAGGTGTTCAGGTGATATCTTTCCGTTATATGTACTTTATTTGCCTTTATATATAAAGAAACACGTCTTTGTTCCCGAAACAATCTTTCTTTATGCTTATGAGATTCTTGTTTTGAATTCTTATGCAAGTAGTTACTTAAAGATTTTTATAACTAACTTTATAGCATGAAGATGGTTTATGTATAAGCACTTGTCCATGTATTGTTGTGTTCTTTGATTTGTTTGTTTTACAAGTCAAAGAAGAAGAAGGGAACTCCAAGAAGGGTTTGGACCCTAAAGGCCTTCTCGAACGTAGGACCTTAGGTACGTACCCTTAACATTAGAATTTGCTTAAAAGTAAAGATGATGGCTGTGTGTGTGTTTCTTTGAATAAGCAATTTTCAGTCTGGTAGAGTCTTAGCCCAAAGGACCCTAGGGGTACTTTCCCTTCAACCACACCCATCATAATTGTGCCGAATAAGGGTTGGAATTGACATACCTACATTAATTACAAGGCACTAAACAAAATTATGCTTAAGAACAAGTATCCCCTTCCTAGGATAGATGACCTATTGGATCAATTTTAGCAAACTTTACCAAGTTGGACTTAAAATTAGGGTATCCCCACGTTTGAGTCAAAGAAGAAGATACAAAACCAAACAAGAGTTCTATGAGTGGTTAGTCATGCCATTTGGTTTAAGAAATGCACCAATTTCATTAATAATGTTATTGAATGATATATTATACCCATATTAAGATTCATTTGTTATTATTGATGGGCCTCCAAATTAGACACAAATTAAAGCCCATCTGGCCATCCTTCGGCACATTAAACCTCTCTTTTTGCATTATATGACATATTTTTAGCTTTAATATGTTTATTAAGAAGGTTTAGAGATAATTGCATATTTGTGCCTAATATTATTTATTTTTGCAGAATATTGAGTAAATTTTGAATGAGATAATATAGGGACTTACTCCCTACTACATGATGGACCATGATTGGATAATAAATGAACAAAATATCATGAAATTATTGAAAAAAATTGGGTCTCCACTCATTGAGGAAATCTAGGAATGTGTTCACTGTCATTTAATGAAGATTCCTAGTGTTGGGAAATAGATCCAATTTTTGAGGGATTTTGGTGGGGAAATTTGCCTCCTTTCAAGGAGAATGTTTCCTCATCACTTTGTATAAGTACCAATTCTAATTTTCCTCTAGGGGCATGTATTACTTAGTCTTCTTGTGGAGAAAACTTGTCATCTAGCAGCTCCACTTTAATTTCTAGCAGGGATGTACTTGGATTGATTCAAATAATTAAGTTTGTTGTCATTTTTAGCTTCTAATGTTTGGTTTCCTTCATTTTAATATGAGTCTCCTTGAACTTGGCCATCCCAGGAGCCTCAGAGCCCTCTTGTACAATCTCTTTGTTTTCTTTGAATGTCTTTTTCACTTGCATCTCTTATTTCTGCATTTACTATTTATGCTTCTTTCGTTGCGGATTATATTGGCCAAATAATTGAAGTGAGTTGTTTTTTAGGTTATTTATATATTCACAAGCATGATTCATCCTTAGAGCATATTTGAAAATTCATCTTCATCATTGAGCTACTTGGATTAGTATAATAGTTCACAAATCTAGAATTTTTGGAAGTCCCGTGTAGCAAAATAGTAGTAATTTTATGCTATTTTTTAGAACATGTTAATGAGCTTAATTTGAGTTTATTCCACTTGAATTGGGTCATTAAATCATTCAATTTAATAACAAAATTTGCCCCATATCATTTGCATTGTGCATTTGGTAGGTTAACTAGCTCACTGATTCTTGAATTTCTCGTTTTTACAGTAATTTTCTGCTATTTTTTAGCACATGTTAACGGGGGTATTTTTGAGTGATTCGACTTGGAATGGAGTCCTAGGAAATCCTACTTTATAAAAAAAATTGTCCCATCTCATTTTCATTTTATTTTCTTGGGAATTCAGCAAGTTATATCGAGGAGTAGCAGTCCTTTATGTAGATTTTTACTTCTAGGTTCAACAGCTTATGTAATGTACTAAAACATAAGACAATAATCTACTCTACTCTTTCAACGAAAGCCAAAATTGATCGATGAAAACAATAATCAGAAAGAGGAAGAACATCAATGGCACATAACACAATATTTATCTAGGGAAAGCAACTTCTCAAAACCTTGACTATCTATATTGCATTAACTAGAAGATCTTAGAAGAAAATACAATGCTTGTTCTTCCTCAACAATTTCTACACAAGTATAATCTAACTCTCTGCTCACAAGCTAGCTCAAACCAACACTTAGCCTATTTTGTTGCCTTCTAAGCCCCTACTTCCTTGCATAATTCCTAGATGATTTAGCCTCTATTTAATGAGGAAATTCTTCTTCCATAATTTTGAAATCCAAACTTAGGTCCTCAATTGATTGCATGCACCATCTGTACAACTCAGAAAATTATACAAATAGTAGTACATTATCCTTACGCTCTAATCTCAATTGGGTCTTCCTCTGAACTGACATGCATGATTTTATTTTGAGTGAATCTCCAGTTAGCTGGAGTAGCATTAAGGATGCACAAGTGCACCAACTCACTACTAAACTTCTACTAGTTCCTCCAATAGTTAGAACTAGTTTAAGTGACTATAACTCAATTGAACTGAGTTATCTAATTACAACTCCAATAAACTCAATCTGGACCCCTAAAACTTAGGGATCACACTTACATGACTCCATATAGACTTCCAACTCGAATTCCCTAAGCCAACTAAGTCAACTTAACTTAGCTAACTAATACAAGTTGCTATGTGAAAAGAATTACAATTTAATTCAAGGACAAATTAAATTGGAATTTCTAGATGCTATTTTTAACATTTCTTCTTGCTATTTTCAACACTCCCTCTCAACAAGAAAGGAATTCAACTCTATCTCGATCTTGAACCTTTGGAATGTTTTGCATGCAACACTTCTCTCTATTGTTGTTGCTAAAACAAATCCTAAAACTTTAAAAAAGAAAAAAAACATCCAACCTGAATCAGTATGATGCATCTGTCAACAAAGTCTCTAACTGCTACTACCTCTGTCGAATGAAAACTATGTGCTTCTAATGACTCTGCCTTTCTGCATTGTTGTCAACTCTTCTCTGTGCTCTTCAATATCTGACTCGTCTAACCTTTGTCACTCTTACCTCTGACTGCATCAACCACCATTGATTCCTCCTGCTACTATGTACTTTTGGCTCTCGTAGAAAGGTACGATCCATGAGACAAAAGCACTCAATGGACCCTGCACAATTTCAGCCCGCTTAAGATTATCACTTCACATCGCCCCCACCTCACACCTAGAGGTATGGCTGCATGTGCTCCCTCTGCCCACTTGGCTCGAAATTTCCCTCTAGTGGAGGTCTCTGCTTCAGTGGATGCCTCCGCTTAGTCTCCTCTCTGCTTCTTCAATTGTTGTTGCTCCACAACTTTCTGAGATTGCTTCTGAGGTTTCTTCTGGGATTGCATGTAGAGAGGTAATTCACTCTCCCTCTCAACCACCAAGTCTCTAACCTTTGCCTTTCACCTCAATGATTTTCATGCATATTATACCTCAGGTTGATATAGGTTCTTGACTCGTGCACCAATCTGTTTCACCTATCATGTGGCAATGTGTCTAAGGAAAACCTTTCCCTTACTAAAAATCACATCATAACCATGGTCTTCCAATACCGCAAATGAAACAAGATTCTTCTTTAGTCTTGGAACATACATCATATATGTGATTCTGAGAGGGGAGTGAGACTCCCTCTGAAAGGTAACAGTATTGATCCCCGTAGCACTATACCTCCCGTGATCTCCAAACTATATGTTCTACTTGAGGTCTTTCTCCTCAAAATCACAAAAGAGATCTCTATTCCCCATCATATGGAACGAGGCACCACTTTCAAGATACCACGTGCCTCCCATTACAATGTTTTCGATGCATGCAATGAGAGTGAAATCAAGTTCGAATTGTGAAGCTAGAGATTCACCTGTTGTAGCTACTACAGTCTCCTTCTTGCTTGCTTTCTTCTGTGGGCAATTCATGGTATAGTGCCCATGCTCATGACAGTGAAAACACTTGAATTTTGACAAGTCCATCTTCTTGATTCCCACCTCACCTTGGGACTTCTTTCCCTTTGATTTATCTACCTTACTTGCTAAGGCAAAGTCCTCTTCCAATTCTTTGGAAGAGGTCCCATCTCTAGTGTTTCGTCGAAACTCTTCTTGTACCAAATCTGACCACAGTGATTCCCAATCTGGAAACTTCTCCCTGTCATTGACAGAGTCCTGATAGCTATACCAACTCTTGGGAAGACATATAAGAGCTAGGCTCACCATATCATCCTCAGCAACAGTAATCCCAATGCTTCCAAGCTCATCCTGACAATGGGTGAACTTGGTCAAGTAATTTGGAATTGATTCGACCTTCTCCATCTTGATCTTTCTATGCTTGTCCTTCAGTGCCAACTTCCAATGGTCACTATTATTCTGATACAGGTCTGTCAAATCCTTCCACATAGCATACAAAGTTTCGTTGCCATGGAGACTCGAGACAATGTGGTCTTGAACTCCCTCAAGGATAATTCACCTTGCCCTTGCCACACACTTTCCCCATTCAGCTAGATCTTTTCTATCCGATGATGGAGGCTTAGGAATGCCTTGATCAATGAATACCTTGAGGCCATTATCTTCCAGCATTACCTCCATCCTCTTCTTCTAGGATATGTAATTCGAGCTTCCACCCAAGGGATACTCAAGTCTCAAACCGTAGAAATCCATTTACCGACCCTGAAGTATGAACTGCAAATTTGAATTTCACCTGTAACCCCAAAATTGAAATCTCCTCTTCTATGTTTTCTTCAACTCCGATACGATGTAGATTTTTACTTTTAGATTCAACAACTCATATAATGTACTAAAACATAAGACAAGCATCTATTATACTCTTTCAGCTGAAGCCAAAATTGATCGATGAAAACAATAATCAGAAAGATGAAGAACATCAATGGCACATAACACAATATTTCTATGGGGGGGGGGAGTGGAATGCTCAAAACCTTGACTATCTATATTGCATTAACGAGAATATCTGAGAAGAAAATACAATGCTTGTTCCTCCTGAACAATTCCTGCAAAAATATAATTTAACTCTCTGCTCATAATCTAGCTCAAGCCAACACTTATCCTATTCTGTTGCCTTCCAAGACCCTACTTCCTTGTGCAATTCCTAGAGGAATTAGCCTCTATTTAATGAGGAAATCCTTCTTCCATAACTGTGCAATCCAAACTTAGGTCCTCAACTAATTGCATGCACCATATGTACAACTCGGAAAATTATACAACTAATAGTACACTGTCCCTGCACTCTAATCTCAACTGGGTCTTTCTCTGAACTGACATGCATGAGTTTCTCTTGAGTGAATCTCCAGTTAGCTAGAGTAGCACTGAGGATGCACCAGTGCACCAACTCACTACTAGACCTCTACTAGTTCCTCCAATAGTTAGAACTAGTTTAACTGACTATAACTCAGTTGAACTAAGTTATCTAATTACAACTCCAATAAACTCAATCTGGACCCCTAAAACTTAGGGATCACACTTACATGACTCCAGATAGACTTCCAACTCAAATTTCCTAAGCTAACTAAGTCAACTTAACTTAGTTAACTATTACAAGTTGCTATGAGAAAAGAATTACAATTTAATTCAAGGACAAATTAAATTGGAATTTCTAGATGTTATTTTTAACATTTCTTGTTGCTATTTTCAACACTCCCTCTCAACACGAAAGGAATTCAACTCTATCCCAACCCTTAACCTTTAGAATCTTCTACATGCAACACTTCTCTCTAGTTTTGTTGCTACAACAAATCCTAAAACAAAACCAAAAAAACAAAAACAAAAACAAAAAAACAAAAACAAAAAACAAAAAAACAAAAAACAAAAAAAACAAAAAACAAAAAAACAAAAAAAACAAAAAACAAAAAACAAAAAACAAAAACAAAACAAAACAAAGACAAAAACAAAAACAAAAACAAAAAAACAAAACAAAGCAAAACAAAAAAAAAACATCCAACCTGAATCAGTATGATGCATATGTCACCAAAGTCTCTGACTGCTACTGCCTCTATCAACTGAAAACTTTGTGCTTCTACTGAATGTTCCTTTCTTCATTGTTGTCAACTCTTCAGTATCTAACTGCTCTAGCCTCTGTCACTCTAATCTTTGACTGCATCAACCGCCACTGATTCCTCCAGCTATTATGTACTTTGGGCTCTCGTAGCAAGGTACGATCCATGATACAAAGACTCTCAATGGACCCTGCCCAATTTCAGCCCTCTTGGGAATATCACTTCACATCGTCCCACCTCACACTTGGAGGTATGGATATATGTGCTGCCTATGCCCACTTGGCTCAAAATTTCCCCCTACTGGAGGTCTCTACTCTACTTGAGTGGATGCCTCCACTCGATCTCCTCTCTGCTTCTCCAATTTTGGTTGCTCCACAACTTTCTGAGACTACTTATGAGGCTTCTTATGGGGCTGCATGTTGAGAGGTAATTCACTCTCCCTCTCAACCACCAAGTATCTAACCTTTGCCTTGCTCCTCAAGGATTTTCATGCATAGTGTACCTTAAGTGCATAAAGGTTCTTGACGCGTGCACCAATTTGTTTCACTTGTCCCATGGTGATGTGTCTAAGGAAAACCTTTCGCTTACTAAAAATCACATCATAGTCACAGTCTTCCAATAACGCGACTGAAACAAGATTCTTCTTTAGTCCTGGAACATACATCACATCTGTAATTCTGAGAGGGGAGTCAGACTCCCTTTGAAAGGTAATTGTACCGATCATGGTAGTGTTATACCTCCCGTCATCTCCAAACTCTATGTTCTGCTTCAGGTATTTCTCCTCAAAATCACTGAAGAGATCTTTATTCCCCGTCATATGGAATGAGGCACCGCTGTCAAGATACCACACGCCTCCCATTATAGTGTTGGCCATGCATGAAATGAGAGTGAAATAAAGTTTGAATTTTGAAGCTAGAACTTCACCTGATGTAGCTACTGCAGGCTCCTTCTTGCTTGCTTTCTTCTGTGGGCAATTCATGGCATAGTGCCCGTACTCATGACAGTGAAAAACTTGACTTTCAACAAGTCCATCTTCTTACCTTGGGACTTATTTAAGCTCTTGATTTCTTTATCCTTATCTTCAAGTAGTTTCTTAATTATTGAACCATCTTTTATCATTCCTATTGTCTAATTAATTTATGTTCAAGATCTTTTATCTAATTAACTCTAATTTCAACCACAGCCTTAGCATGGTTGAGCTATGCTTGGATCTTGGTAATAATAGTTCGATACTTTTTATTATTGGCCATAGATTCCAGGGATATATTTGCCACTACCTCCCCTATTTACCTGTGCTAACAAACTATATCAATATAATTTACTTTGGATGGGTTAATGATGGTGGAAGTAGCTCTGGAACCGAGTAGTTGTGCATTTGAATCTATTCTTGGCTAAAAGATTGTCAAATTGAACATATTATTATCAAAGTCGGTCTTTGATAAAAACATGGGCCCTTTATATGAACTCATTTCCTTCATCACAACATCATCTGTGACTTTGGTTTCTCCATAAACTAACATTAATTCTTTACCTTTGGAATTTATAACTTTTTTAGTAGTTACACTATTATCAACTAATATAACCTACTCTTTGGAGTCTTATGGTTTGGTTTCTTACATTGTATCTTCCAGTTGTTTTAATAATTCATCATTGGTCCTTTGGAAAATAATTGCTAGGCTTATCATCATCAATGTTATCATTTACAGTCTTTACTGACAATTGTGTTTCATCAAGACTGATTTCATCTTCCTTTCTCTTCATAGGATTACCCTAAGGGTTATCAATTATCTGCCCTTCTTCCTTAACTGATTAAGATATACTTTTCTTAACAGGGCTTGTTTTGACACAAGATGGCTCAGCCATGGCCACTTTAGATACATGTATTTCAGCTAGATTTATATCAATCTGAGAAGAACAGTTAGTATTAGTTAGTTTATCGGCTTAGCTTTTGGGTCATGTACATGTATAGCTAGGCCAGTTGACTTTCTTTCGTTTGGTATAATTTGCAAAGGATCAAACCGCCAAGATATATCTTTTTCAAGACCAAAAGATAATAATTCCCTTTCTATAATTTCTAAGGCATTTTTATGTTTGATCATTAAAGGACCTATGGCAAAAGGTGTCACAATCAAAGCCTTTTTATTTCTTGAAACAAAATGAGACGCATTAATATGTATTCGTTGTCTAGCAAGCTCTAAAGAAAATAGTTAGGAAGGGATGAACTTGGGCAAACAATATTGTTCGCCTTCAAAACAATAAGCTCGGATAATAGAGTAGTCAGGTAAAAAGGAATCGTTGACCAATGTTTCTTTCCTTTGTCAAGTATAAAATCTTCCTAGACTCCTCTGATATCTTGTCCGGAGTTTCTTATAACAATTTAACCTATAAATCAAAAGAGAAACAGTTTATGAATTTTGAATAAATTCCAGGAATTCTTCTTCGATATAGCGTTTGACTCCAACAATCTATCTCCTTTTCCTTTTATGTCCTTATTTATTTCTATCAATTTTCTACTAGTAAAATACTTAGGATAATTAAATAAGACCAAGTGTATCAAAATGCAGTGTCTGAATATATAAAAAATGGGAGATGCAATCTAGTCAACATAATTATTCCTAGCTAAGTACCATAGGAAATTGATCATAATTTCATTGGGTTTCATTAATATTTCCCTCATAAATACAAATTTCGCCTCATCCATACTTAAATCATCTAAATATCCTTGAATAATTGTTAGGAGAGAATTCAAGGTTTGGTATAAGGGTCTAAGAGACTTAGTTGAGATAGGCATGACAACTTCAGAGACTTCATTAGGATTTTTTGGAAAACTCTGTAAAAAAATCATTTTTTTTTCATCAACCCAAATAATAAACTATTCTTTTAGTTCTTTATGAGGAAAAATCTTACCAAAAGTAGGTAAATTTAGCATCTTAGCTAAATATTATTGAGAAATTTCAAGGAATACTTGACCAGTCATAAGACATATGATGTTTCCTGACTTGTGGTGTAAATTTGTAATGAGTAGAATGATAGTATTTGGGTTGAAATGCACAGACAAGAAGGTTACCCGAAGGAGTCCAACCTTTATTATACATTCATTTGTGCTATGACTAATACTAGTCTCTAAATATTTTCTCAAAGTACAAATGTTAGTGTTCACTACCTGCATATCTTTGATGTGAGTTATAGGGTCAATTAAAACCTCCTCTATCAAACTTAGAGCCATTATATTCCTATGACCTCTAGAGAAAACAAGCTAACAACAATTGTTTGTGCTTAAAGGTAAGATTATATGCACTTACCAATATTTTGAGTGTTTTACTTGGCTTCCTCTCGAGAGACTTTAAACATTCTGGGGATAACCATTAATCATAGCTCAGCAGTTGTGAAAGTGAAAAATGTAGCTCTCTCTATGTTTGAAATCAAATTGAAATTTCATGTATTGTATATTTACCACGTCGTACGCCACTTTATTTATCATTAATTAGGTTTTCATGTGGCAATATTGTGTGTTAAATGGGAGCAGTGACTAGCACAATATCAATAATATGGTATATCGAGTGTATTGATGACCCTTAAAACATGCGCTAGTTGCAACTTGACAGAAGGCTTAAGCTGATGATTGATATTTTTTTCCACCATTAGATCCTTTTGAGTGACAAGGGAGGCATTAACAAGGCCCCACTTTTCCACCCAACATGCATCATCGTCCATTAGATCAAAACGACCACAAACATTCGATAACTTCAGATCATGAGCACCAACTTAAGTCAAGCGCTAGTTGTGACCTGACACTGATCATTCACCATCAGATTACATTCGCCTCGGCTATTAAATGACTTCAGACAAAGGCAGAGGAATTAATGCCTCATGTTTCCATTCGACAACACATAGAGGTCGTTGGATCAAATCTCATGCAGTTGTAGGATGATCTAAGATAAGAAGAAAACAATAGGATTTGTGTACAACAATTCGATGAGACTCTAATTCAAGCCATGAGATTGGTGTGAATAAATTTATGGTTTGAAAAATACAATCACCACATTATGATGTTATAGTTGATTATTTATATCAAATTCTAGACAGAAGACACGTAAAAATCCTCAAAATTCAAACAATAATTTGCAAGAATGCATTCAATTTGTTAATTTTGTATCGAAGGAGATATGTATGAAAAAGTATAGTGATTGTGTAGCTACTTCATGTAAAATTTACATCCTTATTAAATAATTTCCATTAAGTCATTGATACTCATTAATGATGGGGCCAATAGTTAGGGTTTTGGCTAATAAGAAGTTAATTATTGAGCTAGAAGGATATCTTTTGCGCTCTTCTTCTTCTTCTTCTTCTTCTTCTTCTTTAACTAGAGGAATCAACAAGTGGGTTGATATCGTACTTGCGTGACATGGGATTGATTCCAACTGCTACCACTATGACCTTTAGGTTCCTACGTATGCCCTTTCATAGACACAAGTGAATCAGGGGGATTTGAACTTCAAACCTCCTCACACATAATGCTTCATTTTCATGACAATTGCCAATTGAGCTACCCCTGGGGGCTAGAAGGCTATCTAATGTTATGTAAAGGACTTTTATTGTATTAGAGCTTTGCTCAAAGGACAATACCCCCTCGAAAAGGCCCATGAACATTTTTCTTTCTTTTGGAATAATTAATAAGGTTATATTACGTATCTTTAACCTCATTATCTCTTGCATTTGCATTTACATACTTATATTTCTCTTAATATTGTTCATGGTTTATTGTTTTTCTTATTAATTTAAGTGCATTTCAAATATTACCAAAGCTTTTTCATGAGCCATTAAGAACCCAAATTTCATTTTTTTATAGGCTAGAGACATTTTCTAGTGTATTTAAAACTAGAGATTTATTGTTTAGTGTAAACCTATTGTTGAGCAAGAATATATACTGAACAAAAGTGGACTCGCTCGGTTGGATTCCCTTATAACCTCTATTGCTACCCATTTGAGTAGTACCAAATAAAACAAAATCTAGCTATGGAATTTATCTTCCATGTACCCACGGGTATATCAAAATCCCTTTAGGCACACTTGAAACTAGCCTTAAATAGGCATCTCAATAGTCATTTTACTACAATACACCAACAAAAACACTTGGGAGTATCTCTTGTGTACTAAGTATCAAGTGGTATGGCTAATGGTGTATTTTATCATCCTTAGTTGGTGCCATGAAAGATTTGGTTGAGTATTATTGTTGGAAGCCCTTGAGTATATCGGAGAGATATATCACTTGACACTCCTTTGTCCTTAAGACATTGTAAACCATAGGCTTTATAACAAAGAACAAAATTCCTACATAATTGGGGATATTAATAATTTAAAAAATTTGTCACTACAGTAACATATACGCAAACAGGGGTAATACTTTTATTGGAGTTTGAAAGAAAAAAAAAAGGGTTTGGGAGAATTTGGGTCTTGGTAGCACCATTGTGGGAGACCTATCACAAAATATCCCTTGTTTAACATCCATCACACTATGATAGGTTTGAATTGAGGCAAGATAGCTCATTCAATGGAAATATTCAAAAAAGTTGCAAGCTTTGGGAGAAGCTAGTAAGACTTTCCATGAAAACCCCCGCTGAAAGATAGCTACACGAGACCTAGGGTTGATATATACAACAAGATATAAGTGAATCCAAGGCCAAGGTATGTAAGATAAAAGGAACTGTATGATTTACATAAACAAGTACTAAATCACATGCCTTCAAAGAATCCCTAAGTTGAAGGATTGGCTTCTAGGGTTCCCTTTTGGTGTGATGGCTAGGGATAAATGTATGGAGAATCCACTGTGGGAATTCCACCAAAACTTGAAAATCACTAGAGGAGACACCAAGCCCTAGGGGAGCCTCCCTATCCTTAAAGGGACAAAAAATAGAAGGTGAAAAGAGGGATAATTCTTGAATTTAAAATGATCACCAAGGATTTAAGATCAGCGCCTAACCATTAGGAGAATTGGATTCAAGGATAATCTCAATATGGGCAACTCGCTCTTTAAGGAGACCTAGTAGAAGGAGATTCATTGCTCCTTTAGATATGTATACTTCTTTGACACTTGTTAATGGAGTTTCAAGGATGTAAATGCAAAATTCCCCTAGCAATATTCATTCATTCACTATTTATGAGCAATACATGCAAAATTTCCCGATAGTTACAATATTTCAACAATTAGGGCCCATTAATAGCCATGAGACGATATTCCATGCATTAAAAATTAACAAAGTCATAAATTCATCAATAAAAAGCACCTATAAGATAGAGAAGAACATATTCATCCATAACAGTGCCAATTAGAAGCTCCAAAAAGATAGCGAAAATATCCAAACATAAAAATTCACCCAAAAACATCCAAATTCTTCTCCAAATTGCAGGTCTGAAAATCTCTTATGAGGTATTGAAAATCCCAAGTGTGATGTCTAGGATAAGACTAGGTCTCACCTATTTATACAAGAGTTATGAGTTCAAAATACAAAGAGACAACCCCTCCATATGCCTAATATGTTAAATAAGCCACCCGTGGTTACAAGCCAACCATGATAACTTCAAAATTAAATTAAATTCTCCTTCTAAGCCCCCGCAAGGTTGACGTCATGCATGCATCGAGGCCTAGAGGGGTAGTATTGAGGTCTCTTATGCTAATAATGTGGGAGATGTCCTCAAAAATCATGATGAAAAAGGTCATACCCTCCATATGCTACAAAACATCTCCAAACCCCTATTTTGGCTTTATGGGCTCCAAATAGGTGTCATGGGTCTCCAAGTGGCTCAAAATCATGTCGATGCTCCATCAATGAGGGCTAGTAGATGACACATGCCCTCCTATGTCTCACTAGGAAATACATGACCTCCTTTGGGCCTTGGATTATTTGTGTTGTCGGGTGCAATGTGTAGCTGGATGGGGCATCCTAGTCCAAGTGCATCATCATCTCAAATAACTAGGGCACCAGCAAAAAAATGGTGGTGTTGAAGAAGCCCATGGTGTGACAATTAATGCTCTACATGGATGGAGGCCCATGGCTCTCAACTCTCACCCTACAAATGCCATTATGATCCTCTAGAGGGCTTGGACCCCGTATAGGGAGTCCAATTCCAAGATGAAAACCCACTTGCAATCTTGTATAATATCCAATGTGTCTCCTCACCCTCAAATATAATGATTCATTAGTGCAATTGAATGAGTAAGCTTTCGAATCAAGGGTAGAATGGACACTTCATAATGGCTTTCCCTTCCAAATTTGGGGCTTTGAACATGTACTAGTGTTACCTTTCTCGGTAGGAGTGGTTAATGAAGGACCCTATTAGGTGGTTTCAACCTCGAAGGGAATGACAAGTCCAAGATACATCCTTCAAATGGCAAGTGTCATGTGAAATAATGATGGAACAGAGTGGGGACAAAGGGAAAGCTCAAAGCCACATGCCATGGTACAAGGGTAGTTATGATCAGGAAAGCCCACACCTTAGGTACATAAATGTATGAGGGATAAATTTTTGTACATGAGTTACCTCGACTTTTGTTTTTCCACCCTTCTTCATTTTCCTTTTACCTTTTATTGATTTTTCTTCATTTTTCTGCTCGGGGCTCAGAGGGATGAGAGCATGATGTGTAATATATAACAGTGATTACCCCCTTAAGGTGGGGTGGTTCGTCACCCACCAAGGGTTGGGACATTCATGGGTTCCTTAACGATGCAAGGGGCACTCATAGGAGCCCTAGGAACCAGGGTGATGGCCATAATGATAGGGGTAGAGCTCATGTTTTTCTTTTGCCTACGTGCTAAATTTTATTTTCCTGGATAACTTTTGCATTTTGTGGTACATTTCCTATTATATGTGGCCATATTATGCTTTTTTATTTGTTTTAGCTACATCAACCTCTGGGGCATCATTCCAGACCCGACCTAAGGTATGGACAAAGGGAAGGGGATGCTAACACCTTATGGACCCAATGGTAAAATGTGGGCCTGTTGGCGGTGCTGAAAATCCATCAACTAGGGGGATCTCCCTTTTATGAAGTCCCAATTAGACCTCATACCATTTGGAATAGGAGTACCAACCAAAAATACGACCTATTTCCATAATTGTGATCTTAAATATTTGTCTTGGCTACAATTAAGACATAAGAAGATATACACATATCTTTGGTAACAACAAGTAAGTAAACTATGTGTAAAATCAATTGTAATGCATAAGAGGTTCTTTCACGCAACAGAAAATGAGAGTGAGCCTCTAGTAGAAAAGAAATAGTACCATCCCAAAAGATACGCACACACAAATGAAAGAATCGTTAGTTAACCTACAAAATAGTTCACAAGATAATAATGATCATCAAAGTGAATACAAAACACATGCAACAAGAAACATACTAAAGTTAACGAAATAGATCATTGACATTAGCATGAATGAAATAACATATACTGTAAACATTTAAATAATAAGCTTACAACATCCACCATACATGTATGAAAGTGTGTTGGATCTGAGAGCTTCTGATCATTAAGTGAAAGTTCCAAGTATACAATACAATGATATGACACTAGCCCCAATAGTGGAACATGAAGTTACTATTTGCTTCTTCAAAGAATGATACTCACTCCTATGCTAGACTAGAGAAGCTAAGGAGGCCAATCTCAAGTTCCAATACCCTTGCTTGAGTTATGAGGGCTTATTTATAACATATGAGATGACATTTCATCTCCCCTTGTGACCTTTGAGCTTCCCTCATGACTCTTGGACTTATTTTGTCTTTATTCTATCTAATGACTCTTCATATTCCATATTTGACTCTTGGACTTCCACTTACATTTACAATTTTATTATTATCTAATATGACAAAAAAATTTATATAGGATAAAAATGTGAATAGAGCCTAATAAGACAAAAATATATACCTTATGATTGAGTTTGAGGAAACTCTAGCTCGAAAACGTTCACTTGTAGCTCTGTTGTAACATATTGGTACCAAGCTTTGTATTGTGTTGTTATGTCCTCAAACTTTGAAGGAAGATCTGGCTTATATCTTACTCTTATCTCCATAGCATCTGGATAGATAGTTTTGGAGCCAAATTGAACATTGTTCCATAACACAAACAACTTCATGTTTGCCTTGGTAAGTTTGACTACATACAATTGCATATTTTGCCTTGTGAACTCCAAATCTTCTTTAGTAGTAACCTACCTCAGATTGTTCGAGTACTCTTGGATTTGCTACCTAATAAAATTTATGCCCTTTGTCTCTGCAAAGGCTCCAACAGAAGGAATTTTGTGATCCCTAACCAAGGATTCCAAACTATGATACAATTGTGCATAGACGGTTATAATGTTGGCCACATATGTATCGAGTTGCTTATTACTCTGTAAAATAATTCTAACCTCAACCTTTTCAATTATGCTTCATATCTTATTTTTCTATCCAAATCAAATGATGCATTCCTATACTTGGTGCCCCATTCCTGGATCACGTTGATGCCTGCATGAATAACCTTCAGAACTTTCACATTTTCCTGCAATTTCTTTTACATGACATGCTAGGGCAAAACCACCTTATGCAGGGTGATCATCTCTTCATAAATTTGTCTCATGGTGTCTCCCAATGATTGGATTTCATCATATATCATTTCTTGTAGCTCCTCCAAGTGAGAATCAATGAAATACAATCTTTGGTTCTCAGCTTGGAGATGATCAATATGTTATCTTATAGCAGCTAGATCCTTTGCCAATTGTTTGTTCTCCTCCATCAAGAAGTCTATGTTTACTTTTGTAGCTATTGTAAAGGCCAAATTTTTTTTTGTGACTATCTTCAAATTCTTCCTAGTGTTGGGCACAATTACCCTTTCTATATGAAACGAAACAGGATGGACTAGGTCATTTGGAAAATATTTCCTGCACAATTCTATTCTTTAAATAGTCAAAGGTAAGGTTGGAAATATCCATGACCATATCATCATCTAGAGGAGATGTTCCCATTTCATTGAATGGGACGTGGCCACCATTAAGAGGAGGTGAAGGTTGGCTACTAGCTTCTTCTGCAATGGGCACAATGTCGACTTCTTGGTTATCTTCCTCCTGCTCAACCTCCCTGTCTTGGGCCTATATCTGCTCCTCAATTTCTCTTACAAATTCCTCATCCTGCTTTTTCCTATTTTCTTCATCCATTAATTATTTATTTTGTTCTTCCTCAAGATTTTTTTGTCTCTCTTCTTCTTCTACTTCATCCTTCTTTCTCAATTATTCTTGTGCCTACATATCTTCTCTTTCTTTCCTTTCCTTCTCCTCTTTTTATATTCATTCCTCTTCTGGCTTTCTTTTCTCATCCTGTCTCTTTTCTTCTTCCTGCTCTTTCTTCTTCAATTCTTCCAATTGCTTTCTCCTATTTTCTGCTACAATGGTCACTCTTAGAATAACAGGATCTGCTCTGAACTTTTGGCTCTGCTCTATTTCTAGGTTATGCACAACTTTCATCTTATACTTAATAGTAATTGGAGTGGGCACTTCTTGCTGCTTTCCTTCCTAGACAATACTTTGCTCATGTACTGCACTGGAAGGGCCTGCCTCTTTTCCTGGTGCATGTAGGCGGAATCATTATAAAAATTCTTCATCTTCTCTTCCTCTCTATGACTATAATATTCATAAGCCTAGGAAAAATATAACTTAGCACAGTGTCTTTTGGATACTCCCCTAGGATCATACATGTGAAATCTCATCTCACCAAGTTAAGGCAGGTAAGTTCTTCAACTTTTGCTTCTAAAACCTTTAGTCTCTTGAGCTCATAATATCCCACTTGCAAAGGGAAGGAAGGCCAAGTTTCCTTCTTCTTCTTTTGTAGCAACTAAGATAGACTTGTGCTAAGATGATAAGAAACCACCTGCATGACCAATTTATCAGTTGCATACCTTGGAAAAATATATGGAGGCTTATGAGAACTGAATACTCTGAGGTATGTGCCTTCAGGTGAGGCAAACCAATATGTTATTTCTACCACTACCTTCATAGCCTTGAGGGACATGCAAGGAAGTTATTTCTCACAGATCATCTGATACAAAACCTTGAAGAAGTGCTCAGAAAGCTTCTCATACATTCCCCTATAATTGTACTCTGGCAACAATTTCCAATATACATGGATAGGGAGCTCTCTTGGGGTCCACTTGTTGGAAACTAGATCACTTCTAAGAGCGGGGGTGAATCAGTAGTGATGGCCTTTATATCAATTTTAAATATTTTTCCCACAATATCAAATAGTCATGCACATTCACAACAGTAGCTTAACTGAATATGAAAGAAGCAATAAACTCAAAACATAATAACCATGAGAAATTTTAGCACAAGCATGCACACATAAGAACACAAGTATTTTTGGTGGAAACCCTTTCAGGACAAAATCACCCTACTGTTGTTGTGTTTCTTAATTATTCTATTAATCTGTTGAACAAATTTACATGGATTAGCTTACAACCATAACCTGGAAGACTCAGATTTGTTCATAGTATGTTGGCACCTATCAGAAAGGAAATATGTTTCTCTCGCGGAACTACAGAAATCTATCTGATGGAAGCTCCCACGACCAACAATCCTCGCCCAACTACCATTGGACTATCCAAATTCTATTGGATGGATAAATCTCTTCCTTCTACTGAATCCACCAAATCATTGTCTACTCTGAAGCCTCCACGCCCTCACTTCCTCCATGTGAACAACATTTCATATATTTTCAAATTGGGTTCTCAATTCGCTCAACATGAGCAAACCAACAACACCATCATTCTTCACTTAAAATATGAACCAAAAATTCTAACCCGAAGGAGGGAAATTGTTCTCTTCTTTTCACACCAATACTCTGCTCCCCAACACACCATAAGCTTTTAATTCCTCTCCACTCTGAAACACATAAAATTCTAAAATTCTGCTCAAATCATTTTTGAATTCTACATACACAATTATGATAAAAACGTTGTAAAATTATGTGAGCATGTGCTGCAACTATACTCACTCTCAATGCCCTCACAATGGCATGATTTCGCACTCTTAATAAACCAACAAAATAGACTCAAATCCTTCCTCAATTTATCATTTTTATGTGATGATTAACTCAGTAAATGCTACAGGTTATGGACCACTCAACAATTCTTTTCACGCGCTTCATATTTTTTTGAGATAGGCTTCTTGACCAAATCAAACCACTTACTCCACTAGCCTTTTGATATTTTCAAGTTTGATCAGCTTCTATAGGTTCTATTACCTTTTCCAACCATATGCCAAAAATTTCTAATCATAAGCTTCGCCATAATACCAAAATTAGCGCCGTTGCACAAGGAATGCAAAGAAAATGTTGTGAAAAAGCTCAATCGCACGCACAACACAAGCTAAATTCGACTAGAGCTCTTCAGTTGCTCCCACAAGCCTATCTCCCAGCAATTGGATAGTTTCAGTCGCTCTCATGACCCATCATCCATGTGACTAGGGCAGAGGATGCTCAAACGCATATTTCCTCAGCTCGGAACATGCCCAAACTTCTTCCAGAGCTTGACAAGCCTTTATATGACCTCTGGAAGTCACTAGCACCTCTGCAACACTTCACCAAGTCACTGCCACAACACTATCATTAGCATAAGTCAAACTAGGTTGAATCAAATTCCAACTAAAATCCATACTAACACCTGGGCCATCAAACTGCTCCACAACAATTCTGCCATTAGCATGTAGCTCTAGAACATGTTAGAAATTCTCCAATATTTGTACAACCATCTCAAGCATCCATTGACAGTTGTAGATCCTCTCCAAGCCCAATCATCAACATAAGATACCCAATCCGGGACATGGAGACCTACTTGAAAAGGCTTCTCAACTCTAATTCCTGTAGCAACCACCAACACCTATATGTAACAACATGATTAAGAATATCATCACATCTCCAAGCTAGTACAAACTAGTAAATATGCCAAGGACCATCTACACATCATCCATACACAATCCACCTACAGCCACACATACACATGCATAACCAACTCACCTACAACCCAAGCAACCAGGTTGACATGAATGCCAACCAACAACATATCTGCAACACACATCAATGCCAATACCACCTCCAATATAGACTCGAGAATTCATGGCGAGCACATATTCCATCCAGTAAGTAGGCGGACATGTAAAATTGTGGTTGTGTTGTCTTAGGGGGTCCTGACCCAGGTTCAGAGTTAGTTGCACCAACCAATAAAACCCTACACTACTAGCCCTATCAACAACAACCTGCATAGCGCAGGCTGCAGCCTCACCTGAAGCAATGTGGGGGGATGTTAGGATCAAGTTTCTGCATCCAAAGATCAATGTGATGTCTTTTAGTGCCCTAGATCTGCCTTCTCGCAGATCTATAAGCCCCTAGGGCTCAATACTGCAACTTCGTTTAAACAACCTTTAGACTTTCGCGAAGGTCTACGATTAGTCTTTGTGGGCCCTTAACAGTCAATTTATCCACTTACACGTACCAGAAAACAACCCTAAATCAGTGTTCACGCAGATCTACTTAGGTTATTATTAAACATAACAAAATTCATCTGAGTCTTCGTGGAAGTACTTAACATGCATTGCTTACAATTATTAAGTCTTATTAAAGATAATCGCACATCATTAGATCAATATTCCATAAACATATTATTCATCAACAACATATGTCATAAATAGAAATAAACAACAATACGTAATATCTCTTCAGAAACATCTCATTATTGATTTCCAGTTCAGAATACTGACTCAAAACTTCCTTGTGCACTCAACTGCAGGGGTTCGCGCACTCAGCTGCAGATTCTACTTAGGCCTCTGCGCACTCAGCTCGTAGAGCCTTTCTCTCCTATCTGACCCACTTTTCTGCGCTTACTCTTTCATTCTGTTGACCCATTACATCCATCATTATCTATGATATCTCCATTAGACTCTCGAAGACACGCCTATTTATAGCCTTTTCATATAATCTTATGGTCCGCAAACCATGGGAGGATCTCAAAGCCGACTCAAAATTTACATAAACAAGGGGCTAAAACCCCTTTGACTCCTAATCATATACGCACTCCGCATCCACAAATCGCAGAGACTTTACATCATTTACAAAAAATACATCAAAACTTGGGTTATTTTAACCCCAAAACTGACCCAGGGGACCCCATCCCAACAGGTCCCCAACACAAAGATCGTGACTCGCCCTCAAGTCACTCAGCTGGTGTTGCGATCTTGCTGTGAAGATCCCCTAACTCAACCTGAATTATTGCAACATCGGCAGCACTCTGTGTAGCTGTCTGCTTGACTTCCTCCACTAACTTTTCTGTAGTTGGTCCTTTTGCGGTCAGCCTCATTTTCTGTTGCATCTGCTGCAAGCCCTTCAGCTTATCCTGGATGGTTGTCGTGGTCTAATAATCTTCTTCCAACCATGGTTGCAGCCTGGCCTTTAGCAAGGCCTCCTTCTTATGTGTCGTCTCTAACTATGCTAGGAGCTGCTTCCCCTCCTGTAATTTTGCAAGGCATTGTGCTGGTGTGATTGAGCACGTCGTTGCCCTAACTTTGTCATATTGTTGCTGCGGCTCCCTGACCTCTGTATTCAGTTTTTGTAGGTTTGGATCCTCCTGCAGGTTTGGATCCTCCTGAGAATTCGTTACCAACTCCATAGCCTGCTCAAATATTGCTGAGAAGTCTGCAACTGTGGCATCCTGAGTGGCCAGTCCTTCCTTGATCGCGGCTCCATGCTGCTCTTGGACCTCTGGCAGAGTTGTGGTCTGCAGCTTTAATTGCAGCTCGATGATCTTCATGTTGAGTTCAAATTGAACTCAATTAACATCAGGTTTGGCTTTGTGCACACCTGCAACTAATTTTCTAATCTTCGCTTCTGGTTGTGGGTGCTCGGGGATATGAAGCTCAAGCACCTTCCTACATGCCTCCGCGACTATTGACTCTAGTCATGAATTGTGCGCCTAGAGCATCTCCTTCTCCTGCAGAACCTATGTCTTTTCAGCAAACATCTACTGATTATTAACTTTGATTTCGCTAACAGCACTAAGAGCTCGTTATTCCCTGATGCAACTCTCTTCCATGACTCCCTGTAGTAATGCATGCAATGGGTCCAGTGATATCGCGACAAGGTTCAAGCCCATATTTGGGACTTTGTCAAGGAGGGCGCATTGTTCCTCGGTTTCGGCACAGAATGAACCTACAGGAAAGGGGAAGACTCGCACATGCTGTGGCCATGGAACCATCTCCGCAGCTGTACTTTTACCTCGTGCCAAACTGCCTTGTGCATCGCTCACCTTCCCAACATATTATTGGATCTTGATTGCTTAAAGCTGCAACTCTCAGAGATCCTTCTGAACTCCTCCTAATGTTTGCATGTACTGTTGGTCCAACTGCTGCAGTACTTCTATTGCGGCATCCCTGAATTTATCACTAATCTCATCCAGATCGCTTTCTGTGAGCACCATGGGATCAACCTGTGTTTTCTGAGCTTTCTACTTTTTCTGCGATCCACCTTGCCACTCCAGTTCACACCTTTTCAAAATGAAGGGGGTGCATTGCCCTTCCTCTCCTTCACCACCTTGTCCTGTGAGTTCTTCTATTTCTATTTCTGGTGAAGGTAACTTGTCACCTTTCTAGGACTCGCGTTGCTCCTGTTCTACCTTCTCCTTGGTAGCACGTTCCTTTTTGACACAGGCCTTCTCTGCAAAATCCTTCTTTTTCTACGCGGCAAGTTTTGCACAGCCTGTTTAGCTGCCTCCTTTCTTTTCTTTGCGGCAGCACTCTCCACACCCGTGCTTGGCCCAGTAGCTAGATCTGAAGGGGCACGCCATTCAGCTGGCCAGCATGCTACGACTTCCTGCACATCTGTCTATGTTACCAAATATGGAAAGTCATGCCACTTTCTGCGCTGGATCCTTTCACGCCTGGATATACACCCTGTGAAAGTCAGCCTTAAATGTTGCATAGGCTGACAGCTGCATGTACAAGGTTGGGGACAACCTTGGACATTGGTTAACGGCCATGTGAAGACTTGTTTCCATCAGGACCCAAAATATTTTCATCTTTGTGATCTGCGCAGGGTCCTTAGTATCCCATAAGGAGGCGAAATGTGTTGCCTCCGCAATCCTTCTTCAAGCGGGGGAAACTGGCTATCCTCTGGCAGTTCCCATGCAACCAACAAAATAGATAGCAATAACCAAGAGTAATGAAACGGCTTGGTTTCATCCTGGGCCTCACGGCAATTCGCAAGGAATTCTTGGCACAAGTATCTGGACCAGTTGAAATATACACCTTTCATGCACTGAGTAGCCAGGGACACTACAGGCATCAGAACTTCATCCATGCGTCACTTTCTTATCAACTTTCCTACTAATATCTGTGCAGAAAATTGAACTGTGGGGTTTGAGAGAGATAAAATTGAGTACCCGCATGACTTCTTTACGAGTTCGTAATCTTTCTTCATTCTTTCTACAAGCTCCTTCTCCCCCGTCTTTCCACCAAACTCCTTGTCCAAGTTTAGACCTTCATGTGGCAGGTGCGTAATTCTGTGAATGAGGATATATGTGATGGGTATAGGCCTCCTAGCCATAGGCACCCATGGTGCACCAACGTAAGCAGCTGGGGTATACAAATTATGTTAATGGGGGTGCGGTGGTAATGTGGCGCCCTTGAGAAATCCTGATTGCTCAACACCGTGAATCCATTCCTCTATTTCCATCATGATAACACATGTTTCTTCATAATACACTCTCTTCATGTATTTGTTTGTTGCTAAGTGTGGGAACTTAACGTGATCCATGAGGTCCCAATCCTCCATCTTCAATAGTGGGACTCGCATGAGCCATGAACCCTCAAAATGAACCTGCTCAGGCAGCAGGGGTGTAGAAATCATGAATTTATCCGAGTCTGGGTCCTTTGTGATCTTTGCCTTCCCCTTTCGTGGAGGGATATACCTAGGGAGCTTCGTTGTAGGTTCTCCACCTTCAGCGTCAATATCCCCCGCTCCCCGGCCTTCTTCCGCCTCCAAGTCTACAACCTTCTGCTTATTCTTCGTTGGTTGTTTATATTTCTTTTGGGTTGGTGTCGCGGAATGCTTCCTTGGGGAAGAGCATATCTGCAACGGTTTTTTCTTCTTTTCCTTGGCTGCAGATTGCTTTTCTATCACGGCAGTTTGTTTGTCTTTCTCCATGGACTTCTTTGGCCTTGGTGACTTTGGCACCATGGGAACCGCAAGCGTAGCTTCAACACTGGATACTTCTGGTCTTGGAGCATTGAATACGGCTTCTTCCAAACTCAAGGCTTCGGCGGGGTTGGTGGTAGTCATCCTTTCCATGAACAACTCATGGGCTTCCAAAGAAATGTTTGTGTGGGCGAAGAATTCCTCCCAAAACACTTGGCTCATAAGCGACAAACAACAAATTTCAGCAAAAACTCTAAGGGTGCAAAGTGTTCTCTATTGGACCGGCACGTGTAATTTATAGGGGTGTTTGAATTCAAATCCACCCGTTCCCCCCAAATTCTGACAATTAATGTTGTTTTGTCGAAAGATCTTCAAATATTTTGGCCTTAAATGTTACCATCCCACTCCTCTTAACCATCTTCTGGTTGTCAAATCATGAATGGTGACTCCAAAGGTCACTTTTCTGTTGTGTTGTGTGGCGCCTCTCTCCATGGCGCAGCTGCCCGCGCATAGCTTCATATGTCGCAACTTCACCATTTTCCGCGCAGCCTACCTGCTGCGTAGTCCTCCACCCCTGGTAGTGTAATTTATAGTCCGTGTAGCCTACTTGTTGGGTAGTCCTCCACCCCTGGCAGTGTAATTTATAGTCCGCGCTCCCTTGCAACTACTTGCAGCACTAAGATTGTACTGCCACCATATAGTCATTGCGCAGGATCCCCTGTATACAGCGTCAATCTGCTCCCATTCACTCTTCCCGGGAAATGTTATCCATTCAGCTTCGCGAGCTGAATTGCACCTCCATCTGTAATCTCTTTGATAATATATGGCCCTAGCCAATGCATCTGAAATTTCCCCAGAAACTTAGTGAATTTACTATCATATAACAAGACAAGATCATTTACCTTGAACGTGTGAAGCTTGATGTGGTGGTCGTGCCATGCTTTTTTATGCTCCTTTTGTACTTACTGATGGAATCCCACCAAGAATCGGTCCTCTTCAAGCTCCATTAGCTGCGAAAGCCATTCCTCCAGGGCTTCACGATCTTCCATACCTGTGAGAGTTTTTATGCACAGACTAGGCACAATATACTCCATTGGCATTACAGCTCCTACCCCATAGACCAACCTGAACGATGTTTGCCCTGTTAGCTTCTTGTAAGTAGTCCTATACGCCCATAGTACTGTAGGTACATGCACATCCCAGTCGTTTCGCTGCGCGTTGCAAATATTCGTCAGTGCGTTCTCCAAAATCTTGTTGAAGGCTTCAACATTTCCATTGGCTTATGGGTGATACAGTGTACTCTTCTGATGGTAGACCTGGAATTCTTATGTCAACGCGCTGATCGTTTCGTTTATAAAGTGTGTACCTCTATCGCTTATCAACACTTTTGGGCAGCCAAATTTGGTTAAGACATACTCAAACAAAAATTTTGCTACTTAGCCCCTGTACAGTGCTTAACCGGTTGTGCTTCTACCCATCTGGTTAGATACCCTATCGCGGTGATGATATAATGCACACCAGTTTCCTTCCCTGGGGGCTGAATTGGCCCAAAAAAATCAATCGCCCATTTTTCAAATGGTTATAAGGATACTTGAGTATTTAGTGGCAACTCGTCCCTTTGCGATGGTCTGCTAGTTCTTTGACATGCATCGCATGCCCTACAATACACCTTGGCATCTTTGTGCAGCGTTGGCCACCATAGCCCTGCACGCAAAATCTTCTACGCAGTCGCCTTTCCTGCATAATGTCCTCCCATAGCCCCTCCATGAGCTTCAGCGAGAATTCTATCCCTCTCAAAATATGGCACATATCTTTGTAGTATTTCATCAACACCCATCTTATACAAATGTCCCACGATCATTGAAAATTATGTCGTGTGCACTACTAGTTCCTTCTTTTGATGACTTGTATACCCTTCTGGTGTCATCCCCGTACTCAAAAAGTGAATAACATCGGCAAAATGGTTATCTACTACGCGCACCGCAAAGAGATGCACATCTGGAAACCCTTCCTCCAAATTATTGGGCTCCTCTCCTGTTTCGATCTGCGACAGATGGTCAGGCCTTGCATTCAACCTCCCTGGCTTCACAATTACTTCAAAGTCATATTCCTAGAATAGTAGAAACCACCTGCAGATCTTCCCCTCCAACACAGGCTTATTGACCAGGTACTTCAAAGCAGAATCATTTGTGTACATCTTGAAATGACCTCCTAACAGATAGTGCCTGAATTTCTGTAGCATGTACACCATGGCTAATCCTTCGCGCTCAGTTGTTGAGTAATTCTTCTCAACCTTCGAGAATTTCCTACTCACGAAGGCTATAGGATGGTCCATTTCTCCTTTATCGGCTTGCGTTAACACTACACCCAATGCAATGCAAGAGGCATCCACGTGTACATGAAATTCCTTCTTCCAATCCGAGAATACTAAGATCGGCGTGGTGACCATCTTTTATTTCAAGACATCTAAGTTGTGTTGAAATTCTTCATCCCAATAAAATGTTGTGTCCTTCAATAGTTTCTCCATAGGCATGGTAATCTGAGCATATGCTTTGATAGATTTTTCTGTAATATCCTGTATGTCCTAGCGTCACGCGCAACCGCTTAACACTTCTCGGGGCCTCCAGATTCACTATCACCGCAATCTTGGCAAGGTCCACCATCAGCCCTTGCTTGCACACCACATGACCCAGGAAAATTCCAAAGGGAACATAGAATAGGCATTTCTTCAAATTCAGCATGATCTAATATCTACGACATGTATCCAACATCAGGAGCAAACCTTCTACATGGCACTTCACTAACCTGAACATTATCCAATCATCAAAGTATACTTCCAATAACTTATGGATGAACTCCTTAAATGATGCTATAACTACGTGAGAGAATATCGCAGGCGCATTCTTGAGTCCAAACAGCATCACAGTATATTGGAAACAACCCCATTCCGTCGCGAAGGTTGTTTTTCTCCTATCCTCTGGCACGATCTTGATCTGATGATCCCTAAAACCAGTTAGTAAAGGAGTAGGCCTCCTGCCCTCCAATTTAATCCAATACTTCGTTTGTAAACGGCGTCAGGAATGGATCATGGACACAAGCATCATTAAGCTTCCTCAGATCTACGCAAATCCTTATTTCACCCTTCTGTTTCTTCTCCTGAACCACCATCGGGCTCACCCAATCAGATTCCTCCATGGGTTCTATGATGCCCGCCTCCAACATCTTATCCAACTTCTGATGAACATTTTCCTTATATTTGGGATTAAGACGATATGGCCTCTGCTTAATAGGCTTCGCATCTAGCTTTAGAGTAATCTTCATAATGCCCAAGTCACCTATTATGCCCTTCAGGTCTGAAAACTTGGTAGGAAAAAGATCCTGGTACTTGCGGAGTAGCTCAGCAACTTTATCCAAAGTGGCATCATCCCAATAATCGCCAATCTTTGCAAACTTCGGCTCTGCTTCAGTACTAATGTTTACTTGATTTGTCTTCAACAGTGTAGTGATGTTTGGGTTCTCTATGTGCAAATCTTTGACTTCGTGATACCCTTCTTATTCTGGGATATTAAGGTTTCTTGGATCCTCCTCATCTTCTTCTGTGGTCACATTATATCATTCCAGTGCATGGTGTAGCTGGGTGCTCCAATCTGGTTAGACCCACTCCAGTGGTTCTTGTAGCATTCTGAAGATAACTGCCTTAATCTCCTGTAGGGCTTCATCAATGCTTGCGAATCCATCTTCAAAACTGAAGGTCAATAAGAACCCTTCCCTCAATATATCCCACTCCACGGTGCCATGGCAAAGCTCTGTTTCCAGATACCAGTTCATGGGAATTGTATCCAAAGTATGGAAAAATAGGTGTACCCACTCCTGCTGCGGCTCTGTTCCATAAGTTTTAGTCCATTTCGCTAGGTGTTTGCACAGATCATCCTTCCCGCTATATTTCTTAGCCAATCTATTGTTAGGCCACCCAAACCATAACCTCATCATTCTTTTGTAATCCCACCATCCATCAAAGCTATCCTTGTGTGTACCCCACCATCGTGCGGGCGTAGTGCACAGTGCTAAATCTAATGCTTGGAAGCCATGATCTTTGGGTACTTCACACTCAAATGCATCCAAAAACTTATCCATGTCAGTTAGCCCATCATAATAAGGTAATTTTCTTACCTCCGACGAAACACAGCGCAATGATTTCGTCATCATATTGCAGCGCAGTATAGATACTTCATGCAAACGATTCTGCCAATGCTCCAACTCTTCAACTGAATCAAAGGTGCAGGAACTCTCCCGGTCCCATGCAATTCGTCCATCTGCTATCGGATTGATCTGATCCTGGTCTCACGCTGTTATTTTATAGATCTGGTCCAGTTCATCCTCACTTTCTTCATAATCGCGAACTAGTTCAGTGTAGCGCGCCCTTTCTGCAGGGTCCAATGACACTACAACCCAAAGAGATTTCCTTTCAAACGACATTGTCCTCTTCTTCAAGTTGATGACCCCATTCATGTCAATGGCCCAGTCAATTCCAAGGAGCGCAGGGTATCGATTACTGTCATCAACGACCTCTATCACTTCATGTAGAAATTTAGAGGGTAAGTTCCTCAGATAGAACACCAAAGGACACCGCTCACAAACAAATCACAGATCAATACACTAGTATTCTTGACGTGGTTAAAACCATCAAAGAGGGAAACAATCCATGGCCTGAGCCAACACGGCCACTTCAAGAAATTTATTAAGAATATAAATAAAATTTACATAAGCTTCTCTCATGCATGGTCACCCTACAAATGACCCTCCATGCTCTTTAAATAGAGATCATGGACCAATCGAGTGTTAAGCCACGGATCAAGTGTCAGTAATACCGAGGAGAGAATGAACCATTGGATCAGTTAATGTCTAGAACATATCATGACCTTCGGATTGTAAGTTACAAAAGTACATAGTAAAGAAACACACATTACCTAACTCTACACTAGACCAAGTTATACTTAACTATTTCCTATGTGTCGGAATATCCTAACATCCCCCCTTAAGAACAACTTGGGATATGATTGAATGATGTACAAATATGACACAATAGGAGATGGAAGGAGGCATTAGAGCCTATCCCCCCCTAGTGACAACTTCCTGAACTCCAACCATAAATCGAAGTTTAGTAAACTTCGCCTCTGTGAGAGCCTTTGTAAAGATGTTTGCAACTTGATCATCAGTTGAACAATATTGCTTCAAGAACATGGTCATGAATGAGCTTTCTGATGAAGTGCATGTGTCGTTCAATGTTTTTGATGTGCTGATGTTGAACTGGATCTTTGCATAGTTGAATGGCACTTTGATTATCACACCAAAGTGTAGTCAGAAGCTGTTGCTGAAAGCCAAACTCTCATAGGATCTGACAAAGCCATAGGGCTTCCTTACTAGCTTCTATGGTGCCATGATACTCTGCTTCTGCTGAAGAAAGAGAAATGACGCTTTGTTTCTTGCAAGCCGATGTAATAGGTCCAGAACCAAGAGTGAAGACATAACCTGCAGTAGACTTCCGATCATCAAGGTCACCAGCCCAATCAGAATCAGTGAAACCAACCAATAGAGGAGATTCTTCTGCACTATAATGAATCCCAAACTGAACTGTACCTCGAACATAATGAAATATTCTTTTATCTGCTTTCCAATGACTTTCATGTGGGTTATGCATAAGCCGAGCAATAAGGCCAACAACAAAGGAAAGGTCAAGACGGGTATGGGTCAGATACAAAAGTTTTCCTACAAGCTGACGGTATAAGGTAGCATCAACTTCAGGGGAAGTACAAGTGACTGAAAGTTTGACTCTAGACTAAAAGGGAGAAGGGGTTGGCTTACAGTCTTCCATGTGAAAGTAGCGTAGAAGATCACAGGCATACTTGGACTGGGAAAGGGAAATACCTTCCTTGGATTGCAAGACTTGAAGACCAAGAAAATAATGCAAGTGTCATAAGTCTTTCATTTCAAACTGCTTTTTAAGGTTGGACTTCACATGGTTTATAAGGTTGGGATCACTGCCGGTAAGGATAGGATCATCAACATAAAGAACAAGAATGATAAGAGACTTATCCACTTTCTTGGTGTAGAGAGTATTGTCAGAATGACACCTAGAAAAGCCAATATCTAAAAGAAAGCTATCCATTTTGGCCTACCAAGCCGGAGGGGCTTGCTTGAGACCATAAAGGGATTTGTTAAGCTGACATACAAGGCTGGAGTCTGTTTGTATAAAGCCAGGAGGTTGTTCCATATAGATTTCTTCATGCAAGTGTAGGAATTTATAGGGTAAGTTCCTCAGACAAAACACCAAAGGACACCGCTCACAAACAGATCACAGATCAATACACCAGTATTCTTGATGTGGTTAAAACCCTCAAAGAGGGAAACAGTCCACGGCCTAAGCCAACGCGGCCACTTCATGCAATTTATTAATAAAATAATGAATTTATTAATAAAATAATGAAAATTTACATAAGCTTCTCTCATGAACGGTTACTCTACAAATGACCCTCCATGCTCTTTAAATATAGATCATGTATCAATCAGGTGTTAAGCCACGGATCAAGTATTGGTAATACTGAGGAGAGAATGAACCGTCGGATCACTACATATCGTGACCGTCGGATTGTAAGTTACAAAAGTACATAGTAAAGAAACACACTTTACCTAACTCTACACTAGACCAAGTTATACTTAACTATTTCCTATGTGTCGAAATATCCTAACATCCCCCCTTAAGAACAACTTGGGATAGGATTGAAGGATGTACAAATATGACACAACAGGAGAAGGAAGGAGCCATTAGAGCCTATCCCCCCTTAGTGACAACTTCCTGAACTCCAACCATAAATCTAAGTTTAGTAAACTTCGCCTCTGTGAGAGCCTTTGTAAATATGTTCACAACTTGATCATCTGTTCAACAATATTGCACTTCAAGAACATGGTCATGAATGAGCTTTCTGATGAAATGTAGTTCAATGTGTTTTCTGCGCTAATGTTGGAACGGATCTTTGCATAGTTGAATGGCACTTTGATTATCACACCAAAGTGTAGTCGGATGTTGCTGCTGAAAGCCAAACTCTGACAGGATCTGACGAAGCCACAGGGCTTCCTTACTAGCTTCTACGGCACCATGATACTCTGCTTTTGCTGAAGAAAGAGAAATGGCACTTTGTTTCTTGCAAGCCCATGTAATAGTTCCTAAACCAAGAGTGAACACATAAGCTACAATAGACTTCCGATCATCAGGGTCACGAGCCCAATCAGAATCAATGAAACCAACCAATGGAGGAGATGCTTCGGCATTGTAATGAATCCCAAAATGAACTGTACCTCAAACATAACGAAGTATTCTTTTAGCTTCTTTCCAATGACTTTCATGTGGGTTTTGCATAAACCGAGCAATAAGGCCAACAGCAAAGGAAAGGTCATGACGAGTATGGGTCAGATACAAAAGTTTTCCTACAAGTTGATGGTATAAGGTAGCATCAACTTCAGGTGAAGTACAAGTGATTGAAAGTTTGGCTCCAGACTGAAAGGGAGAAGGGGTTGGCTTACAATCTTCCATGTGAAAATGGCGTAGAAGATCACAGACATACTTGGACTAGGAAAGGGAAATACCTTCCTTGGATTGCAAGACTTGATGACCAAGAAAATAATGCAACTGTCCTAAATCTGTCATTTCAAACTTCTTTTTAAGGCTGGACTTTACATGGTTTATAAGGTTGGGATCACTACCAGTAAGGATAAGATCATCAACATAAAGAACAAGAATGATAAGAGACTTGCCCACTTTCTTGGTGTAGATAGTATTGTCATAATGACAACTAGAAAAGCCAGTTTCTAAAAGAAAGCTATCCATTTTGGCATACCAAGCCCAAGGGGCTTGCTTGAGACCATAAAGGGATTTCTTAAGCCGACATACAAGACTGGATTCTATTTGTATAAAGCCAGTAGGTTGTTCCATATAGATTTTTTCATGCAAGTCCCCATGCAAGAAGGCAGATTTAACATCCATCTGATGGACTTCCCATTTGAAAGAGGTAGCAAGGGAAAGAAAAAGGCGGATATAGTTCATTTTGGCAACAGTGGAGAAGGTTTCGGTATAGTAAATGCCTTCAACTTGTGAAAAACCCTTAGCAACAAGGTAAGCTTTATGTTTATCAACTTTTCCATCTCGTCCATACTTGGTTCTGTAAACCCATTTGCATCTAACAAGTTTTTTTCCCTTTGGAAGAGGAACAAGATCCCATGTATCATTTGCCAATAATGAATGATATTCTTCATTCATAGTTGTGTCCCAATCTGGATGGCCTAAAGCTTCTACAAAGGTGTCAGGATCATAATTCGTTGAAGCTTGAGCCAGTAAAGAAGAGGCTCTATCGAACTGAGAACGTGTACATCGTTGATCTGTAAGATTACCGGCAAGAGCACATGTTGCATCCCGAGTAGCACGGACCCATTTGGAAAGATGAGGAGAAGGAGGAGGATCCTAAGAAGGTGGGGGAGGATTGTCATCCTCGTTGTCATCATCTGAAGAAGAAATAGTTTTAGAAGTAGAAGGGATAGAGAGAGGTGGCACATCCGCCGAACTAGGCTCGTAGGCCTATATTTTCAGCAAACTTTACATCTCTTCTAATGATAACATTTTTGGACTTAAGTGGAATAAGCCTATATCCTTTGAAATCTTCAGAATATCCAAAAAAAATACATTTTTCACTCTTAGGTTCTAAAGCTTTATGTTTCTCATCTAAAATATGGGCCCATGCTTCACTTCCAAAAACACGAAAGTGACTTACATCTGGTTTAATTGAGCTCCATGCTTCTTCTGGAGTGATATTCTTTAAAAACTTAGTAGGAGTGCGATTTACTATGTAATTTTCACAGCTAAATGCTTCTGCCCAAAAAATAAGACTAATTACTTTAGATTGAAGCATACAATTAGCCATTTCCTTTAAGGTGTGATTCCTTTCAGCTACACCATTTTGTTGTGGAGTATATGGAACAGTATGTTGCATTTGAATTCCATTCTCAGTGCAAAAGTTGATGAATTTGTTGTTAACATATTCTCCACCATTATCAGATCTTAGCTTAAGAATTTGATGTCCAGATTGTTTTTCAACAAAGGCCTTAAAGGCCAAGAACATGTTAAATACTTCACTCTTGAGTTTTAAGAAGTATACCCAAGTGCGTCTAGAGAAATCATCAATGAAACTTAAGAAATACTTGTAGCCAGAGAATGAAACAACTTGAAGTCAACCACATAAAGCACTATGCACAAGCTGTAAAGGGGCTGAGGTGTGCCAAGAGGCACGTTTTTCAAAACTATCCCAATGATGTTTTCCGAGTACACATCCGGAACAAACACCATCTCTACAAGATACCATTGGAAGACCTGTCACCATATTTTCTTTACATAGATTCTGAAGGGAGCGATAGTTTAAGTGACCAAATCGTTCATTCCAAAGTTTTCTCACTTCATCATTATGAGCAACAAATACCGAGGGAAGATTTGATGACCCAAAGTTGTTAAACTTATACAACCTTGTATAATCATCAGCAATGTCAGTAGCTAAAATCTGTCTAGGATCTCTTAGGTCCTTAATTACAACATCGTGAGGTGAAAATTCAACGATTTTGCCTTCACTTGAATGAGTTATCTGATATACAGATAGAAGGTTGTAGGATAAGGTTGGAACATAGAATACATCATTAAATTGACCATTGTCTATATGAATGGTTCCAATCCCTACAACACTAAGAGATCTATCATCACCAACATATATATTTTTGGTGTTACAATCATTTAAAGAAGAAAACATGGCTTTGTTTTTGGCCATGTGATAAGAAGTTCCAGAATCAATGAGCCACTCATGAGAATGAGATATCCAGACTGAGATGCTTAACAACCACATGCAGAAAGTGTTATTCCTGAAGATGAAGTTGAAGTTGAAGAGTGCTCCAAATGGATGTTATGCTTCCTCATTGCTGCTTCCAAGGCTTCCATCTTCTTAAAGCATTTGGATTCTAAGTGGCCATCTCGATTACAAAAGTGGCAATGTCTATCAGTCTTCTTCTTTTTGTTTTTATTTACCTTATCATTTTGTTGAAATGATTTTTCATTTTGAGACTAAAATTGCTTAGGACCCTTGTTTTGTTTAGGACCATTCTTTTTAGGATACGGCTTCTCAGGATTCTTTGAATTTGGTTGATGTTGGGCGGCTAAGTCTTTCTTAGAAGAGTTTCCAAGATTAAGAAGACCAAGGTGTAAGAGTTTTTCTTGTTCTCTTATTAAAGAATCACAAAAGGCATCAAAAGAAGGGGACTTGTAGTCTTGTCCTTGAGAAATGAAGGCTTTTCTTGTAGAATGGAAGGTGGAAACAAACACAAAGTAGGTTGGTCCCAACTTAGTAAGAATGGAATAGATAAGGCTACCATCTTCTTTCTTAACCTTAACACCTTCCAAGAGAACTCTAAGGGTCTTGAACTTGGACAAAAAATCTTCAATGGAAGAAAAATTATTGGGGTCCTATGTAAGCAACTCATTTTCAAGTTGATGGGCTCTAATTTCATTTTTAATTCCAAAAACTTTAGTGAGTTGTTTCATTGCTTCATTAGGGGTATCAAGTTCTGTGATATGGAATCTAAGGTCTGGAGAAATAGACATCCCTTTCAACCCACGTGCTTGATCTTGCCTATTTTCCCATTTAGCTATCTTATCTTCATCTTTAGGTTTGGTTTCTTGGCCTAAAGCTATTCTGTAAAGACCTTTACTTCTAAGTAAATCCACAATGTAGGACCACCATTGGAAGTAGTTGGTGCTGTCAAGAATAATTTGGCATGGACTTTCCATTTTAACAGAAACTGAAGCTATAAATGTTGAAAATAAGTGTTCTAATGGAAAGATCTTGAAAAAATAGGTTGATTCAAAAAAAACGGCTTCCAGATGAAGAAGTTATGACTTTTTGAATAAAAGTTGTTGAAGATGCCGACGAAGTGTATGAATGTCCGAAAATGAATGATAATGTTATATTTTTAAAAAATCCCCCTTTTCCAAACTTAATCTAATTAGATCACTTAAAAAAGATTTTATGTGACTCGCTTTTATAAATAAGTGAAAGTCACTTATACAATGGTACTTTATGAGCTACCCACTAAATTGTAACTTAAATAAATGATAAAGAGACTTTATAATTATAAGTGACTCACTTTTTCTAATGGGTGAGAACACTTTTACATAAAGTAACTTTAGAACATAAGTTACATGTGCTTTTTAAAAAAGTAACTCAACAAAAAGAAAGACTTGAACTCAAGACCTCTATTCTCATAAAGTAACTTTGGACCAAGTGAGCTAATTTAAAATGCTAGTAATTTTTGGAAAAGAAGAAGAGGAGTTTTTTTTAGTCACTGAAGCTTTGAGGTGCGTGCTTACTTGAGAAACCTCTTTTTTGCCTACAAAACAAAAAACACAAAACCCAACACGGACATACAAAAAAACACGAACCTTACGGCTTGAAGTTAGCTTTACCCTGAAACTAAATATTTTCCTCAATGTTTCTGATTTTCCGAGATCACAATAAGGCGCGACAGAAATGAGCATACGCACGAGAAAAATCCTTCCTTTATGTTTCTGTTTTGCCCAGATCGCACAATCGCGAGGCAAAGAGCATACGCAAAAATGAAAGGTATAGATCCGGTAATAAAAAAACAAAGAGCTAAATAAACTGAAATAAATATAGAGAAAATAACTAGGAACTACAAATAAACACTATATACCTCCAGACCTTAAAAATGACGTAGCTAGGGCTACTGGAAACCTTTTCGCGTCAAACGAAAGGGGTTCCTCACTAGAACAGATGCTCCTAACATAATAGAGCAGTCCTCTCGGCCCAAAAGTAGTCAGAAACAATAGATCTAGGAAACGATAATTGGATGAAGTTCTACCAACTTCAGATTTGGATCACCAACAGATGCAGCCCTCAAATAGCTCTGATACCATGTAGGAATTGACAGGGTAAGCTCCTCAGACAGAACACCAAAGGACACCACTCACAAACATATCACAGATCAATACACCAGTATTCTTGACGTGGTTAAAACCCTCAAAGAGGGAAACAGTCCACAACCTAAGCCAACGCGGCCACTTCATGCAATTTATTAATAAAAAAATGAAAATTTACATAAGCTTCTCTCATGAACGGTTACCCTACAAATGACCCTCCATGCTCTTTAAATATAGATCATGGACCAATCGGGTGTTAAGCCATGGATCAAGTGTCGGTAATACCGAGGAGAGAATGAACTGTCGGATTGTAAGTTACAAAAGTACATAGTAAAGAAACACACTTTACCTAACTCTACACTAGACCAAGTTATACTTAACTATTTCCTATGTGTCGGAATATCCTAACAGCAAGTCCCTATGCAAGAAGGCAGATTTAACATCCATGTGATGGACTTCCCATTTGAAAGAGGTAGCAAGGGAAAGAACAAGGCAGATAGAGTTCATTTTGGCAACAGGGGAGAAGGTTTTAGTATAGTCAATGCGTTCAACTTGTGAAAAACCCTTAGCAACAAGACGAGCTTTATGTTTATCAACTTTTCCATCTAGTCCAAACTTGGTTCTATAAACCCATTTGCATCTAACAAGTTTTTGTCCCTTTGGAAAAGGAACAAGATCCCATGTATCATTTGCCAATAATGAACGATATTCTTCATTCATAGTTGCATCCCAATATGTATGGCCTGAAGCTTCTGTAAAGGTGTCAGGATCATGATTCATTGAAGCTCAAGCCAGTAAAGAAGAGGCTCTATCGAACTAAGAACGTGTACGTCGTTGATCTGTAGGATCACTTGCAAGAGCACCTGCTGCATCCCGAGTAGCATGGACCCATTTAGGAAGCTGAGGAGCTGAAGGAGGATCCTGAGAAGGTGGGGGAGGATCATCATCCTCGTTGTCATCATCTGAAGAAGAAATGTTTTCAGAAGTAGAAGGGATAGAGAGAGGTGGCACATCCACCGAACTAGGCTCGTAGGCCGATATATTTTCAGCAAACTTTACATCTCTTCTAATGATAACATTTTTGGACTTAAGTGGAATAAGTCTATATCCTTTAACGTCTTCAGAATATCCAACAAAAATACATTTTTCACTCTTAGGTTCTAAAGCTTTATGTTTCTCATCTGGAATATGGGCCCATTCTTCACTTCCAAAAACACAAAAGTGACTTACATCTGGTTTAATTGAGCTCCATGCTTCTTTTGGAGTGATATTCTTTCTTTAGTAGGAGTGTGATTTACTATGTAATTTGCACAGTTAATTGCTTCTGCCCAAAAATTAAGGCTAAGTCCTTTAGATTGAAGCATACAATTATCCATTTCCTTTAAGGTGTGATTCTTCCTTTAATCTACACCATTTTGTTGTGGAGTATATGGAATAGTATGTTGCATTTAAATTCCATGCTCAGTGCAAAAATTGATGAATTTGTTGTTAACATATTCTCTGCCATTATCATATCTTAGCTTAAGAATTTGATGTACAGATTGTTTTTCAACAAAGTCCTTAAAGGCCAAGAACATGTTAAATACTTCACTCTTGAGTTTTAAGAAGTATACCCAAGTGCGTCTAGAGAAATCATCAATGAAAGTTAAGAAATACTTGTAGACAGAGAATGAAACAACTGGAAGTTGACCACATAAATCACTATGCACAAGTTGTAAAGGGTCTGAGGCATGCCAAGAGGCAAGTTTTTCAAAACTATCTCGATGATGTTTTCCGAGTACACATCCGAAACAAACACCACCTCTGCAAGATACCATAGGAAGACATGTCACCATATTTTCTTTACATAGATTTTGAAGGGAGCGATAGTTTAAGTGACCAAATCGCTCATGCCAAAGTTTGCTCACTTCATCATTATGAGCAAAAAATACCGAGGGAAGAGTTGATGACCCAAAGTTGTTAAAATTATACAACTTTGTAGAATCATCAGCAATGTCAGTAGCTAAAATCTGTTTAGGATCTCTTAGGTCCTTAATTACAACATCGTGAGGTGAAAATTCGACAGTTTTACCTTCATCTGAATGAGTGATCTGATATACATATAGAAGGTTGCAAGATAAGGTTGGAACACACAATACATCATTAAATTGACCATTGTCTAGATGAACAGTTCCAGTCCCTACAACACTAAGAGATCTATCATCACCAACATATATATTTTTGGTGTTACAATCATTTAAAGAATAAAACATGGCTTTGTTTTTGGCCATGTGATAAGAAGCTCCAGAATCAATGAGCCACTCATGAGAATGAGAGGAAGAATATACATTTAGCGCATAACCAGACCGAGATGCTTGACAACCACATGCAGAAAGTGTTATTCCTGAAGATGAAGTTGAAGTTGAAGAGTGCTCCAAATGGATGTTATGCTTCTTCATTGATGCTTCAAAGGCTTCCATCTTTTTAAAGCATTTGGATTCTAAGTGGTCATATCGATTACAAAAGTCGCAATGTCTATCAATCTTCTTCCCTTTGTTTTTATTTTCCTTATCATTTTGTTGAATTGATTTTTCATTTTGAGACTAAAATTGCTTAGGACCCTTGTTTGGTATAGGACCATTCTTTTTAGGATATTGTTTCTTAGGATTCTTTGAATTTGGTTGTTGCTGGGCGGCTAAGGTTTTCTTAGAAGAGTTTTCAAGATTAGGAAGACCAAGATGTAAGATTTTTTCTTGTTCTCTTATTAAAGAATCATAAAAGGCATCAAAATAAGAGGACTTGTAGTCTCGTCCTTGACAAATAAAGGCTTCTCTAGTAGAATGGAAGGTGGAAACAAACACAGAGTAGGCTGGTCCTAGCTTAGTAAGAATGGAATAAATAAGGCTACCATCTTCTTTCTTAACCTTAACACCTTCCAAGAGAACTCTAAGGGTCTTGAACTTGGACGAAAAATTTTCAATGGAAGAAAAATTATTTTGGTCCAACGTAAGCAACTCATTTTCGAGTTGATGGGCTCTAATTTCATTTTTAATTCCAAAAACTTTAGTGAGTTGTTTCATTGCTTCATTAGGGGTATCAAGTTTTGCGATATGGAATCTAAGGTATGGAGAAATAGACATCCCTATCAACCCACATGCTTGATCTTGCCTGTTTTCCCATTTGGATGTCTTATCTTCATCTTTAGGTTTAGTTTATTGGTCTGAAGCTATTCTATAAAGACCTTTACCTCTAAGTAAATCCACAATGTAGGACCACCATTGGAATTAGTTGGTGATGTCAAGAATAACTTGGCATGGACTTTCCATTTTAACAAAAACTGAAGTTGTAGATGCTAAAACTAAGTGTTCCAATGGAAAGATCTCGAAAACTTAGGCCGGTTAATAAAAACAGCTCTGAAAATAGCTTCCGGATGAAGAAGTTATGTCTTTTTGAAGAAAAGTTGTTGAAGATGCCGACGAAGTGCGTGAATGTACGGAAGTGAATCATAATGTTATATTTTAAAAAAAATCCACCATGCCCTCCACTCCCCCTCTTCCAAACTTAATCTAATTAGCTCACTTAAAAAAATAATAATAATTTATGTGACCCATTTTTGTAAATAAGTGAAAGTCACTTTTACAATGGTACTTTATGAGTTACTCACTAAATTATAACTTAAATAAAAGATAAAGAGACTTTAGAATTATAAGTGACTCACTTTTTATAATGGGTGAGAACATTTTTACATAAAGTTTAAAACATAAGATACATGTGCTTTTTGAAAAAGTAACTCGACAAAAAGAAAGACTTGAACCCAAGACCTCTATTCTCGTAAAGTCACTGAAACTTTGGGGTGTGTGCTTACTTGAAAAAGCTTTTTTTACCTACAAAGCAAAAAACCACAAAACCCAACACGGACATGCAAAAAAAACCAAACCTTATGGTTTTCCGAGATCACAATAAGGCGCGGCGGAAAAGAGCATACGCATGAAAAAATTCCCTCCTTTCTGTCTCTGATTTGCCCAGATCGCACAGGGTCGCAAGCCAAAGAGAATACGTAGAAATGAAAAGTATAGATCCGGTAATAAAAAAACAGAAAGCTAAATAAACCGAAATAAACAGAGAGATGAATAACTAAAACTGCAAATAAAGATTGTATACCTCTAGATCTTAAAAAAGACGTAGCTAGGGATACTAGAAACCTTTTCGCGTGAAATGAAAGGGGTTCCTCACTGGAACAGATGCTCCTAACACAATAGAGCAGTCTTCTCGGCCCGCAAGCAGTCAGAAAAATAGACTAGGAAACGACAGTCGCATGCACTTGTACCGGCTTCGGATTTGGATCACCAACGGATGCGGCCCTCAAATAGCTCTGATACCATGTAGGAATTTACAGGGTAAGTTCCTCAGATAGAACACCAAATGACACCACCCACAAACAGATCACAGATCAATACACCAGAATCTTAACGTGGTTAAAACCCTCAAAGAGGGAAACAGTCCACGGCCTGAGCCAACACGGTCACTTCAGGCAATTTATTAATAAAAGAAAGAAAATTTACATAAGCTTCTCTCATGAACGGTCACCCTACAAATGACCCTCCATGCTCTTTAAATAGATATCATGGACCAATCGGGTGTTAAGCCATGAATCAAGTGTCGGTAATACCGAGGAGAGAATGAATCGTCAGATCACTTAATGTCTAGAACATATTGTGACCGTCGGATTGTAAGTTACAAAAGTACATAGTAAAGAAACACACTTTACCTAACTCTACACTAGACCAAGTTATACTTAACTATTTCCTATGTGTCAGAATATCCTAACACTTCAAAGTCAGCCATCGCGCTCGCACCTTTGATATCAACAGTTACTCCATATAGTCGTCCCATAGGGATGATCTTCTGCTAGTTCTCCATTATAAGTTGAATCGGAGACCACTGCAGCGCAGATCTCCCCATTATTTCCCATGTTTGTTTTGGAAAAACGTTCACGTCGGACCTAAGATCCAAGATGACCTGGTCCATCTCATAATCTCCTATCTGCACGGTGAGCCTCATCTCGTGCCCTGTTCTTGCCTTATGTTTGCCAATTTTTCTAACTACATGGTGTCCATCAAGGGCGTTCTCTTTGCTAGCGCATTTGTTTATTAACTCCTGCATGCCTTTCACAACTTTGTTGTCGCACAACAATTTCATGCAGGTCTCCAAGAACGTGGTAAGCATAGAGGGATCAACCTCTGCAGGTGCACTGGTGTCTTACATCTTGTCCTGACTTCCTGAGGTGGATGCCTCAGCGAAGCTTTTCTTGGCCTCCATAAATGTTTCCTTCGCATGCTCCAGATCAAAACCAACTTCCTTTTCTGGGGCCTTGCGGACCCATCTGTTCGCTTCAAGTTGTTTACCCTTATCATCGCTAGTCGTTATTCTGCTCCTCAGCACTATATTCACATTGTGATCCTCTTCGCAGGGCTCAAATCTCATCACTTGTAAGTTCTGCGTAGAATGTTGAGGTTGCACCTTCTTTTCCTGCATCTTAGCTATCCACACTAGGCATTCTTCTATAGTATGGTCAAACTGGCTGCAGTATTGACATGACAGGCGTGTATGATTCTGACACTCCCGCGCATAGTGCCCTGGTGTTCGGCAGTTGTAACAAATAACTTGTCCCCGGCCTCTTCCAGGCCCTCCTCATCCTTGTCGCTGATAACCTCAGCATGCTCCTCCAGCACCCTACTCTGGAGGCCAAGTTTCGACTTGCATCCGGTATGTAGGTGTTCTTTCCATCATCAGCTCATAGTTGCGACAGTGGCGCTCATCGTGGCCAACTAATTTGTAGAAGTCAAAGAACAACTACTCGGGTGTCTGAACGAACTTTTGAAGCAAATGAAAATTATCCATGGCGTGTTTTCCAGCAACCTGACAAATAACACACCATAGCACAGCCCCCATGCTCGGCCCTTTTGGGGCTTCCGACTTTAGGGGAATTGGTCCCCCTCTTGTAATATAATTTGCGAATATGGAACAGTGGTCTTTATCGTGCCCCTGGCTCTTGCACTTCAGACACCAGACTTCCGCGTGCACCTCTGGTTTAGTCTCCTTGTCTTTCTTCATGCTTTGTAATTCCAAGTAGAGGCTTTGTAACCGAGAGTGAATATGTTGTAACCCAAAGTCACATCCTATATAGGGGTTGCATGCAACTTCATCGCGATTTCTAGGGCTTCTGCCTGAGTTCCTATATTCTGTTGCAATAAAGCAATCCTTGGGTGGGGCAAAAGTGAAGCTATAAACCATTCATGATGCTGACCATCCGTGAGTTTCATGTTAGCTTCTCGAATCACACATTTCAACCTTTGATCTAATTCACAAGGAGTCTCATTAAGCCTCATCGTGATTTCCTTAGATCCAACTACTGACTGCGAGTCAGACTTAGGATTACTAAAATCTTTGTTTAAAGAAGCCTTAGTATCTGCTAATGATGCCATAGGATTATCATAACAATACTTAATGTACCAAGTCAGTGTGCGATCCTGCAGAGCAGTAACCAATTGTGCCTTCTTTATATTGCCATCAGTAATTAGTTGCGTTGTCCACACAGCATTCGCAACAAACCATAATTGTTATGTGTCTTCACTCCCTATGCCTTTGAAAATCTAAAGCTTCATGGTGTTCGCCATGTTAGATGGTGGTGGTGGAGGTGGAGGTGTGGGTGAAGGTGTATGTGGTGGAGGTGGAGTTGGAGGCGGAGTGGATGGTTGATGTGTTCACATAAAACCTTGTGTTATTAGTTGAACAGCGCTTCGCAATGGAGTTCGTTCCGCCCCTTCATCGTCACTCAAAGGAGGTCCAATCAATGGAAAATACTCTAGTCCTGATCCTTCGCGATTTCTTAAGAGTCTTCCACTTCGCATAGCTCTAAACATCAAGGCAATGGCATAACCCATTTTTCACACAACATCATTTTAATCCAAGTATTCAAAGATCTTAAATACTTACCTCACGGTCCTTTGAAAAATCGTCGCTCCACTTCATTGTAGCTGACTGAGGTATCAACTGCGAATTCTGTAACAAATCCTCCCAGAATTTGATCGAGCCAATGATCAACAGCCCACATGATCTGGTTTTCAAAGGCTTCTAATCATCGCACTAATTCAGGAGTCCACACTATAGGATTATCAAGCTTCCACCTTCCTTGGTTGGCTGTCAATTTAGCTAACCACTCATATAGTTCAATGGGAAAAGTGTAGAAGAATATCTCGTGTATTTCCGTGTACAAGTACCTGTTCAGCCATTGTTCCTTCGACAAGCACAAATTTATGTTTTCTTGTGTCGCAAACTCATGAATCTTCCGATCCAACCACTTTTCAATCTCCTTCTTCGTTGAATTCCAGTGCTGCGACATCACACATCTCTTTCAAGCAGATCCTGGTCTCGGCAACGTAACCATTTGTTGACTTAAGGGGTCCTAACACAGGTTCAGAGTTAGTTGCGCCAACCAACAAAACCCTACACTACTGGGCCTTTCAGCAACAACCTACGTAGCGCAGGCTGCAATCTCACCCGAACCAATATGGGGGGATGTTGGAACCAATTTTCCGCATCTAGAGATCAGTGTGATGTATTTTAGCGCCCTAGATTTGCCTTTGCGCAGATCTATAAGCCCCTAGGGCTCAATACTACAACTCTATTTAAACAGCCTTTAGACCTTCGCAAAAGGTATATGATTGGTCTTTGCGAACCCTTAACAGTCAATTTATCCACTTACGCACACCAGAAAACAACCCTAAATTAGTGTTCACGCAGATCTACTTAGGTTATTATTAAACATAACAGAATTCATCCGAGTCTTCATGAAAGTACTTAACATGCATTGCGTACAATTATTAAGTCTTATTAAAGAGAATCGCACATCATTAAATCAATATTCCATAAACATATTATTTATCAACAGCGTATGTCATAAACATAAGTAAACAACAATATGCAAGATTTCTTCAGAAACAACTCTTCATTGATTTCCAGTTCAGAATACAGACTCAAAACTTCCCTGCGCACTCAGTTGCGGACTCTACTTAGGCCTTTGTGCACTCAACTTGTAGAGCCTTTCTCTCCTATCTAACCCACTTTTCTGTACTAACTATTTGGTTCTATTGACCCATTACATCCATCATTATCTAAGATATCCCCCTTAGACTCCTTAAGACACACCTATTTATAGCCTTTTTCATACAATCCCATGGTCCGCGGACCATGGGTGGATCTCAAAGCTGACTCAAACTTTACATAAACAAGGGGCTAAAACCCCTTTGACTCCTATTCATCTACGTGCTCCACATCCACAAATCGCGGAGACTTTACATCATTTACAAAAAATACATCAAAACTTGGGTTATTTTGACCCCAAAACTGACGTGGGGGGACCTCATCCAAACAGGTTGATTGCCTTGAGGAGGGTTTTTTGCATTATTCAAATTGATTTGTAGTTGTTGGGATAATAGGTTTGACCAATTGAATATCTTCCCTTCGGTAATGAGTGGATACAACATGTAGATCCACGCTTCGGGGAAGGATTTAGTATTCCTTCGTCCATAGATCTGGCAGCACATAGCCATCAAGTATTGGTAAACTATTTTGAGAGACTTGGTCTTGTAAGTATTATCAAGCTTCTGGTGAAATTTAGTTGGTTCCAGCCACCATGACTTGATTATTTCTTTGGTATTCAGATAACTCCAAGCTGCATAGAATCAAGAATCCAAATGTTGCTCAAGGTTGGGCAACTTGTAATATAAGTGAATGTCATGTGGCTTATAAGAGGTAAGTTGTTGCCCACTAACATTGTTCAACACCACGTTCTTGGTGTCTAGGCCTTAAAGTATCCACTTCATGAAATCGGCACATGGTAGCACAAGATACCTACAGGTGCTTTGTAGAACCCTGGTCGTTTGATATTCTCATAGACTTCCCTATCCTCCATATCTTTTGTGAACTCATTTGAGTTGAATGCATCTTTAATAGTGAGCCATGTGACAGTAGAATCCTTGTTGGAAAAGCATTGAGTGTCTAACAAGATAGAACTCTTGTCAAGGTACTGTCAATGCCCTCTTTAGTACTACTTTCTGTGACCTCCTTGGATGATCCCTTATTTGGAGACATGGTGTTGTTTAATGATGAAAGAATGATGTGTCTTTGACTTGTAGTACCTGGTGAAAAATATGCACTCATGGTGATATCAAGTTAGTTCTGCAAGAGATCAGCTAAACAATCAACTTCCAAGCAGAAGACAGTCACTGAGAAAAGGGATTGCATAATGATAGGCACAAGAGGGGTAGACTAAGCACTAGAAATGCTCACTACGCAACTTCTAAAGGAGGATTGCGCAGTTTTTGTTTGTAGGGGAGCTTGTCTTTGGACTTGTTGTGGCAAAACAACAACCCCCCATTTTTATATTTTTATCTTCATATAATAATGGGGACCCTCTATGTGATTTTTGGTCATTTCACTTCCTTCATGCTTGTATTTTGTTATTTTTTTTGGGATTTTCATTCTTCTCAGTTTTTTGTTTTGATTACTTCATTATGTGCAGTTTCTCGCCAGATTCTCAATGACTCTAATTTTGGTAAATTTAGACATATGGTTTGAAAATGGCGCTTGTTCAAAGTTTGAGTGATTTTCATCAACTATACTTAAAAATATAAAATTTGTATTTTACTTTGTTTTTCAAATTAAACTAATTTTACATAATATAATATAACTATTTAATAATTTTAATTAAATCAGATTAATTAACTTGTAAATATTATTATTCATTTAATTTACTTAACTAATCTAAGATCTATGATAATTAAGTTGATTATAAACTAATTAATTAATTTATAAATAATATTATTTTTTATTCTTTATTCTTTAATTAGTTTGAATATTTGTTTAATTAAATATTATACAGAACCACACAGCCGAGAATTTTATATATTAAAACCACCTAACATAAAATATATAAAATTGTATTATATATATACAACAAATTAAAATCCACTTGGCTTATTACCTCATCCCACTCCTTATTATTTCTTAGAGATTTTATTTTGCTAACACTTCATTCCCCATGGGATTCTAATCTTATAGTCGGGATGACTCATAATTATGAATGGGAGAGGCTTATGGGCCTTGTTAATAGAATTGCAAAAAGATTGGTTATGGGGAGGAGGGCCCACTCCACATGAGCCTCGCTCCTCCCTCTTGGCTCCCTTTTTTCATGTCCTTGGGGCTTCTCTTATTCATTTCCCCAGGGCCGCTCCCCTCATAGTCCTTATAACTCTTCCCCTTTTATACATTCATGCCTCATGTGTTGTTTTCTTTTAATTATATATGATGTTTGTTTTAATTAATTTTAATGTAATTTAATTTAATGTATTCATTAATTAAATGATTTTATATATTAATAGCTTTATTTAAAGACACAAATTTGTATATATTAAGAATTTTATTTAACTAAATTTATTTTTAAAATTAGGAATATAGTTAAAATTAGAATTTATTTTTTTTTATAAAATTTACACATTTTGCCCACCATACATTTTTCATCACATTGATAGTTTTGATATTCTTATTTTGGAAGTTGATATCTTGAGTTCTACTTGGCCAAATGAGGCCCAAGATGGCTTGTTGAAAGGCTAAAATCATGGAAAGTATTTTGGGAGTGGTTACATGACCAGATTTATTAATGTACTATGTCTACATTTAGTATAAAATGGAGCTGCAAATTTGCACCTAAAAACCAATTTTTAAATTTGTTTTATAAAATTTGATTGGTTGAAACTTTTGTTGTTGCAACTTCATTTGAACATCGCTTTCTTGACAAAAAAAAAATCTTGACGCATATCATTGGGAATCACAATTATTATTTATTTTATTTACTTAATTAGAATTTAGTTTGAGAGTTTGTTTTCCCAAATTTTGGTATTATGATTTAGTGTGCAAAATAAATTCATTTATTTGAACTTTGATTGGTTTTGACAAAAGAGGTGTTGCACAAAGATCAATTCCAAAGGATTTGGAGCAATAGAATGAGACCAGCAAAGAAGAAAATGGAGGATTTGCAGCTCTAATCAAGGATTTAAAAACTACCTTCAACAACTCTCTAATGAAAAACAAAAACAAAAACAAAAAAAAATTATAAATATTAGAGTTGAGGAGGAAAGGATTCCTCTTTGCTGCAAATTTGATACTCTTAACACTTTTGCAAAGGGATTTTAGTTGTAGATAGAGAGGGAAACTCATATCTAAGTTATTTGGGGTTTTCTTTTCAATATCTAGTCTTTGTATTTGAGGCAGAGCTTGCATTATTGCATATTTTTCCTCGAGTGACAGAGTTCATAGTCTTGAGGAGATTTTTGGAGGTTCATCAAGAGACAGAGCAAAGAGATCATGTTTTATTCATTGTATTTGGAAGTACTTTTATTTGTTAATGCAATGTTTATTCATCCAATGACAAATTGTACCAATTATTTCATATTTTGCACTCTTGTTCAATATGATAATGATTGTTCATTAGATGAGCTATCTTGTCCGATGGAATTACAGATTTGTTATTTATTCTTGTTTGCTCAAGTTCTTAAATCAAATTTCTAAGTAGTTATTTACTCATAAATTCGTTATTTAAAATCAATTTAATTCACATTAAAATTAAGTGGATTGCTTCCTAGCTTTGATGGTTAATCTTTCAATGTTTTAAGGTCTCCAATAAAGTGTGTTTTGTAATAGCAATGTGAGATGTTATAACTTCTTATATAGACTAATATTCATAATAAAAGAGACATGTTAAATCCTCATTCATTTAATTACATGGCTCTCGGTTGGGATTAGATCTACATCTTCCCAATCAAGATACATTTATTTTTTTTCACTTACATCTTAGAGTAGATTTTCGTTTAGATTTTATAATTTGCATTTTATAAGTCCTCTTACACAGGGAGAAACTCTAGTGTGGCTTGGTTGAGCCCTTAATTCAGCTTGAAGATTGTTTTCTTGCAAGTGCACTACAAGAGGGTTAATTTAATTTCTCTCTTGTTGTTGATTGTCAATTAGTAACGTCACACGTTAGTGAGGAGAGAGAGGGGGTAACTGGACCCAATAGAACTAGTTAGAGCCATTTTTTAAACATATAAGAGTCTGATTTGGGACTCTAACCGGATGACCTTCCTAAATGTTGATGGGTCATTTTTGGCGCTAGAAGGATGGGCAACAATAAATTGTGTCCTTAAATATTTTATGCTCTAATTTTTTTTTCTTACAATAGCTCCTTCTAAGTGACCTATTTGGAGTTGTTTCACTGGACTTTCACCTGTCTCCACTCCAATTCAAGTAGTAAATCTTTTGGCAAGACAAAGTTTAATGGTAAGAATAATGTCTCTACTTTTGATCATGTCCCTCAATTTATTTTAAATTGTAATAATTTTGATATTGAGGAAGGTGTGATATGTGAGGAACTTCACTGATTTGAAGGTGAGTCTTTAGATAAATTTCTAATTAGATTTAAATTAGTTTGTTTACAATTTCAATTTGAATATTTACCTCTTGAGTTTCAACTAACAAGATGGTTTAGAGAGTTAGTTTCACTTCATTGCCTTCCAAATCCATATGAAACAACTTCAAGCTTTGATGAGTCAATTTCTATTTCTATGACTGAAAATTCACATATGAAAGATGCACACAACAATCATGATGAAATCGCATCAGCCATGTATGATAAATTCCTACAACTAATGCATACTTCCTATAGTGTCAATGAAGATTGTGGTGCTCTCTTTCATGTTAATAATTCACAACCACAAAGCTTGGAAGGATTTGACAATCAACTTCAGGAAGATATGGATAGAATGCTTGAAGAATTCGCTGCCAATAAATCTGAAAATCAGCGAGAAATGAAATCACAAAATAAATAAGTTAATTTGCAAGGAAAAGAACAAATAGAACATTTAAATAATGAACAATTTGCTGCTGAAATTTATGAATTTTCTTACATTGGTCAACCACAAAATTTGAGGCAGTCAAGCATTAATATTCAGGAAAGTGTGATCAGCCATATGAATGATCATGAATCTGAAATTTGCATTTGAAAAACACATAAGAGTCTGCAAACAAAGAAATTTTCAGGTTCATTTCTTCCAGTTCCCATTTCTCTCTTTACCCTGAGCTTTTTGTTGATAGAAATTTGTTTCTTCCTCGTTCTACAATTCCTCTTTGCATAGATACAATTTAAGAGAACATAGGAGTTGATATAGATACTATAAATGATGAATTGCCAATCAATTTTGATCAGGGAAAATAAACATTCAATGATCATTCATTCAACAATGTTCAAAATGTGATCAATTATTCTTTGTTCGAATACATCTTATGGAAAGGAAAGGAATACTACTGTAATTATTCAAGTCATTTATGATGATTATTTAGAGTTGGAATACAGTGAGTCAATTGAGTCCTTATCAATTTCCCCCCCTCTTGATAATTCTTTTATGTTTCAAAATGATGACTCTCCTCTTACTGATATCTCTATTGAAAAGCCTCACTTTGAAATTCCATTAAATCATGATGACTTTTCCATTCCTATTTACGAGTCTGAAAATCTTCAAATTCCCAGTCCTAGTCATAATCTTGAATCTCTTCCTCAGTCATAAGTTGATGTCGGTAATTGTTCCAATTGCATTATTATGGCTAATTCTTGTGAAGAGAAAATTACGTCAAATGAGTCCCAATTGTGCCGTAACATTAGTTGTAGCACCACTGTAAATAATCATTTGATTTTATTATTTTTCCTTCATTTATTATGGTCATCTTCAGATTTATTTTCTTCTTACATTTTTCGATTCTTAGATAACTTATGTTGGCATATTGATGAATTAAGTGTCCAATACTCACAAAATGCATTGTTAAAATGTGAAAATGAATCACGAAATTTAGGTCATGAACATCAAGAGGTTTTAATATTCCAATTTTATTTGATGTTCATAGCTTATCAACTTTCTATTCCTTTTAGAATGCATCTTTCGTGTGAATCAATACTTGTGAGTACATCAATAAAAAATTACCAGTCATTTAATCCAATTAATTATCTTTTGTATTTTTCATTAATGCTTCATCCGTACTTTCAAGACCCATTTGAAAGTTGTTTGGAAAATTCAATGCAATAGAAGACTACTAATAGTTTGTCTTTTGTACATAATACTAATGATTTCCCATACTTTCTCCCATTCAACCTCTTCCAATCTCTAGTGAATAATCATCCATATTTTTATGATCCAATAGAGATTTAGTTAGAGGAAACTTTCTTAGAGAAGATTTTTGTAAATATGCATATTGCATTCAGGTTTTTTTTTTTTTTGGCTTAATTATATCATACTTTTGTTACTGATGTTTGATGTGTACATACATATAGGAAATAAAGTGCTTGAATGGTACACTAGAAATATGACTATACCTAGTCATATTTTCCCTCTTAGAGTTAGATTAGCAATAGAAATAGCATTAGTTTAAATTTATATTGGTTTTTCCTTTTTGTTTCTCTTTTAATAATAATGCAGGTAGAAGAATAAGGCGAGAAACTAGCCCCTTCCAATTCACAATACGTTCAGGGAAGTAATTGCTTTGTCATCAGAATTTTTATTTTATATGCTTTTTACAGGTGCTTAGCTTTATATTCCCTTTGCTTTACAAATCTGCAAGAGAATTCATAATCATATTTTGCTTATTTTCTTGATGCAGTTGAAATGAAACACTTGGCTCCTTCTTATTTAAATTTGTTGCAGGTTTGTAGCTTCCTACATTTTAAATGCAAAATAAAAGAAAGGTCCTAAAAACAAAGAAAAATTGCAAGGATTTTGAAGCGATTGCAAAAATACTCTTTTCCATGGCTTTACTTCTGCCCTTTCTGGGATTTTGCATTTTCCACATTGAATCAAACATCTACACCGCATTGTTCATCCAGCGCCTTCTCTTTTATTTGCGCCCCTTTTACAAATCTCGGGACAATTCAGTGCCTACTCGACCATCCATTTTGCACGCCACATATGCATGGGATCCTTTTGGCTTACATTCTTTGTATTTTTTATTTTGGCATACATTTTTTTGTTTCCACGTGAGCTCAGATCCATGATATCCTAGATATCCCTTTGAGTCCATCCTTTTTATCTTCTGGGTTTTAGTTTCTGTGCTGACGCGGCCACAAGTCATAGGCCCATCTCCACATGGCTTCTCCTTATTATCGCTCTCACATTTGGCTTGGCCCACATGCCTCATCATCCCGCTTATTCATCCCTAATAGATAGATCTCGACACTTACCTTGTGCATGTTTTATTTTCTTTCAGGATTCCCTTAAGGCGATGATGTGTCATGGGCCCGCATAAATGAGAATCAAGCCAAATGAATAAACCAGGCGAGCGTGTCAATAAATAAGCTTTATAAATAAATGAGCAGTGTTAGCAAGTATGTATCTGGTTTATTCATTGGGCCTGTCAATAAAGCTGTCAACCAGGATTTTAAAATATGCATCCTCCATTATTGACAGCTTTGAGTTCATGGGTGTATATGAGAATCCACCATACTTGCTAACACTGCTCATTCTAATAAAATCGTAACCCCTGTCATGATCGAGCAGTGATTACATTAATGCAACAAATCAAAAAGCATGCACAAGTAACTTGGATTGATGATTAATTTATTTCGATTTGGGGATTCCCTTGTGTTTTAATTATGTTTATATCACTCCACTTTAATGCTTATCACGTAAAGGTTCAAGTCCTCTTCATATATACATAAATGTTGCATAAGTTGGGGATTTTGGATTCATTCCATGGGATTTTGAGAAAATTTGGAGTTGATATAAAATCGCAAGAGGCAAAAGACAATAATCACAGTTGTGATATAAAAGAAAAAGTACATTTTGGGCAGAGTTCCAATGTTTTCATTAACATAAATCTGAAATTTTTATGCCTATTATTTCTTGAACATGTAACCATTCTTCTTAGTAAGTATTTCTCTCCATAGATTTACTCCTTGCCTTAGGTTGCCTTTAATAAAAATGTTGATCTTAAGCTTGTGTAACTTTCATTAAAATTGCAATTTCTTCATTTTTTAATTTTGATCATAAGTGATGACCTCTTTAAGCTTGAAATTTGGTGAAAATCAAGACCTTTAAGGTAAGCCATAACCAGGTTTTTCAAAGGTAAAAGTTTATGTGCTTAAGCTCATTTTTTATTCGTTTTCATTTTGATTATAGTCTCAGTTTTTATTTTAGTTTTATTTGATCTAAAGCTATGTTTTTTTAGGTCTTCAAGAATTCCTTTGAAAAACTTGTACCCCTGCATGTTCAAATTTAGAATTTGTTCTCCTTGTTTTGCTTACTTTTGAGCTTGGCTAAGCAATTATTATGTTGATCAAGATGCAAATAAGCTAAATCAGGGAATCTCTCAACTTCTATTTTGGTTTTCGTAAGTCTTATTTTTATTAGAAAATTGTTAAGATTTTCCCATGGAGGCTTAATTTTGAAACAAAAAGTTTGCAAGGGGAGGGACACCTTATTTGACTTCATTTTCTCTCATAATTGTAATCTAGTCTTTTTTTTAACTAAAAGCCTAATTATTTATAACTCTGTGAGATATAATTCATCAAAGTCTCAGCTTAAGAAAAATATATGTTATTCCCTCATACTTGTTCTTTTGTTGATACATTTTTTTAAATTGTCTTATTGAGACTTTATTTTTGGATTTTCATTCAATTTTTACATTGATAGGCATTTTCTCTATTGGCTTGGGGTGAGCTGACACTACTCACCCCAGCCAATAAGAAACTTCTATTTTCGTCATCCTTCCAGCAATAAAAAATTTACACCTGTTAAATACATCTATGAAAGAACAATCGTTGATGAGCAGAGCGGAATTGGTACATCAATTGAATTTGACCTTTGATTCGTTGTTGTTGCTTGCTGGGCAATTTTTGTCATGTCTCTTTAGCCTTGACGACACATTAGAGTTGTTGTTATGAGCATCAGGGAAGAAGGATAGGTTTTGATACAGTGTTGAAGTGTGGTCAGTTGGTCGATCGATTCTGTCAGCTCTTTGGTTTGGCCTGGGCGACTTGAGTAGCTTTATGTCCGTGGACATTAATAATCCCTGGGGAGGAAAGGTATTGTATTCAATGTTCATAGATGCTTTCGTTTATGCTTCTCATAGGTTTCAAAAGACGTATCTCTTGATGGGAGGGATTTCCATGAGATTCTTTTCTATTGTTTTTGCAGATAAATTCGAGCAGTACAAGATAGATGTGCTATCTAATGTTTGAGCCAGTCAGAGATTATAGGCTGCCAGTGAGAAGTTGAAGAAAGTCTTGAATTATAACCCTAAGGGACCTCTCAATATTGAGTGCTTACCGCTCAATATTTAGTGTTAATGGATGAAGTTGCGTTGCGATTCTACAATTAATGAATGAGCCTTTGACATATCCATATATGTTGTTTGATGGGTGAGTGTGAAGGATGCGGTAGAGGAACTTGTGGTTTCAACTGTTAACAACAAACTTGGAAAGGATGTGAAGGTGGGACATCATTCAATCAAAGGTATATAATGGATTTTCAGCTTGGTTAGTTAAGCGAGTATATTCAGTTTAATTTAGAAATATGCTTTTGGTCTCTTGGTATTTTAAGTCTTTTTTGACCATAAAATTACACAATAAATGAAGAGACTACATCATTTACTACGATATCAAGCCTCAGAACCTATTGGATGCCAATTTTTTGCCCCAAGGTCTCTGATTTCGAACTGGAAAAACTAGTCGGCCAAAATTTTAACCACATCTTCACTACCTTGAGAGGAACAAGAGGGTACTTGGTGCCAGAATGCATTTCTAGGATTCCCATTACTACCAAGGCTATTGGTCATGCAATCTTCCGGCACAATATTTGTCCAAGATATGCAACAAGTTTATTTTTCTTGTGTGGGTTGCAGTGTTTCTTTTTTCAAGCAGTACAAGATAGACGTGCTATCTAATGTTTGAATCAGTCTGAGATTGTAGGCTACCAATGAGAAGTTGAAGAAAGTCTTGAATTATAACCCTAAGGGACCTCTCAATATTGAGTGCATACCTGTTAATATTTAGTGTTAATGGATGAAGATGTTTTGTGATTCTACAATTAATGAATGGGCCTTTGACATATCCATATATGTTGTTTGATGGGTGAGTGTGAAGGATGCGGTAGAGGAACTTGTGGGTTGAGCTGTCAACAACAAACTTTGAAGGGATGTGAAGGTGGGACATCATTCAATCAAAGCTATATAATGGATTTGTAGCTTGGTTAGTTAAGCGAGTATATTCAGTTTAATTTGGCAATATGATTTTGGTCTCTTGGTATTTTAAGTCTTTTTTGGCGGTAAACTTGCATGATAAATGCAGAGACTGCATCATTTACTGCGATATCAAGCCTAAAAACATTCTCCTGGATGTCAATCTTTTGTCCCAAGGTCTCTGATTTCAGTCTCGAAAAACTAGTTGGCTGAAATTTTAACCACGTCTTCACTACCATGAGAGGAACAAGAGGGTACTTGGCACCAGAATGCATTTCTGGGATGCCCATTGTTGCCAAGTATATTGGTCATGTAATCTTCAAGCACAATTTTCATCCAGGATATGCAACATGTTTGTTTTTCTTGTGTGGGTTGCAGTGTTTCTTTTTTGTTTAGCGTAGATTGAAAATAGGTCTCGAGGTTTTGAATGGGCGAGGGTTTGATATCCGGTTTCTGAAACACCATTATGTGGATTATAATTTGAGGAATATAGCCGACTTCTATAAAATTAGGTCCTTTGGGTTTATTCTCAAAATTTTAGAGTTGCCTTTGATAGGGTCCATGAATTTGAATGAGACGACATCGTGAGCATTTGTAATGTTGATCTCGAAATATATTATTTTGGGCACCTCCTTCAAAAAGCTAAATTATTTGAAGTCACCATTACATTGCAGTGAAGTCTAGAGTGTGTATAGTTATGAGATAACAAATACCACTTGTAGGAATTTGATGGTGTCAAAGGTTTCATGCCCTTGTAGATATCTAACTATAAGTAGTGTTATCACAATTAAAATTCTAGGCTGAAAATGAAATCAGTAATAAGTATAAGCATCTTGCTAGATGGAAGGAAATGTATATTTTAATCATGGTAGTGTTATGGAAACACTTGCAGATAGTCTCCCAAAATCTCGTTGTGCTGACTCCTGATGTAAAAAACCAAGTGTTTCTCCATTGCAATGAGCCCCTACAACATTTGACCATATTTTGTCACTGGTCTTTAAAACAACGCTTCGATTAACATTCTTTATCACTCCATTTCTAGGATTCCCCTTGAAATCTAGACCTCTTTCACCTTCTTCCAGTCCCTTGACTAAATTGTTCTTCGAACAATTTGTGGACGCTGAATTGTTGATCTCTCTTTTGAGATATTTGATAAAGTATGCGCCTTTCACAATGTCAAAAATAACCATTTCACCGTCATTGCACCAGCAAGGACAAAAATGTATCATCCCGGACACTATTCACTTTTTTCATAACAACTTTCGGCTTTGGTCTTGCCCTTAATGCTCTTTGAGACAATTTCCACAAAATCAATTATGAATTGCTTTGATCCAAATCCCCAACTATGCCCCCATTCATCGACACTTCATCTATGCTCCTTTTGCACATGGAAACCCTGGCATGGACAGTTTGCATCTGCTTGCCTTTGCCTAGATGCCACGGGGTCCAAACCCTAACCCCATTCTCCTACCCCAATAACATATGTTGAAGCGAAAGCCGAATTGATTAAATGGGGCCATTGCAATCAATGACACAACACTTAATCAAACTAATACATATCGGATTCTCAGTTTCAAAACCCTTGTTATTCATTTTCGCAGTCCCTTACTTGTCCTTGAGCTCAGCGGTCATGACCCATATTTTATCTTCAGAAGCTGGGTACAAAGATCATAGAGCTTCCCCCTATTGCCTCTTGGATGCATGGAGAAGGGAGAAGTGTACTTAAGATTATTACTACTGGAAAAACTTGGCAAGTGTTACAATGAAAACATTAATTAAGTAACGCAATTAAATTGTATGTTCTATGGTCTGTTAACTTTTCACTTGTTGGGATCCTAGGTTCTATGATACTTTTTTTTTTCTAAATAGTATTGATCTATTAATATATTACAAAAAAGTTACAGAGAAACCTGATCTCAGAGAAGTTAAGCATCAGTCATCATCTCAAAATGCAACTGTTGGTGTTGGACTACCCCAACAGAGGGGAAACCAGTCCAAGAAGCATTAAAGACTGCCCCTGTTATTGGGGAAACCAGCCATTGAACCATAACAACTAAACCTTGGTTTTTCAAAATGAACCAGAAAGACAGGAACAATGCAAATCCTGAACCAAAAAGACAGGAACAGAGCCAAGGAACAATATGACATTTCCACTTGGCAGAGAAACACCAGAGAAAACAAGACATTTGGCGTGGAGACAGAACACAAACAGACCACAAAACCACGTAATGTAGAAACATATCCACCTGGAAGCCGGAGTCCTGTGCTTGAGACCAAGAGACCACAAAACAGTGTGATAAATCCATCTGGGAGCCAAAGGCCTTAGCATGAGGCCACGTGTTAGGCTGGAAGATCCTCCAAAGCTAGCTCTTCCTCAATCCGGCAGGCAAACCGATACCAATCATCTTCCTCTTCAGACACGCCTCGTCCATGAACGTTTGGAGCCTCCACAGTGCCCTCAGCATCCATCTGTCGCTTACCAGTATCCCCACCTTTGTCGTTGCCATGCGGAGCCTGACTGCTTTCACCTTGCTGCATGTTACTCATCCCATGACTTCCTAGCTCTACCCTATTCTACTTGTTCTCACGACCGGACAGAGTATCTTGCGCTGCAGATTCCTCCTTGAAAGAAATTGTGATGGTAGCAATAATTGTAGGCCTGTTTAGGGAATTGCAGAAACGAAATTGGGTGCTTTGAGGGCCAGAAAGAGGAATGAGTGGGAGCTCCACGATGTGGACAGCATTGTCTTGCCAACCTCTCCCACTTCTGGTATTTGGGTAGTTGTGCAATTCAGTGGTTGAGTCTGGGGAGTCAGAGGAGCTGGTAGAAACTCGCGAGCGGTTGAAGCCTCCACGCGAGCCTCCGCGTCTACTGCACATGCGGTGCCTAAGGTGAGGCATTGCTGAATTGATAGCAGAAGTATTGCGCTGAAGGCGACGTTGAGCGAGAGCAGGGGAGGGCGAGCCACAGTCAAGATGACAATGACGAGAATGCGAGAAATGAAAACCATTACCAAAATCCTGACAAGGGAGAATCAGGCAACGCCTACCTGTAACAGTTCTGAGACAAGGTTCGGCCGCTTGCAGAGAACAAACGCCATGGAGAAGGGGAGGAGAAACTATATTATTTGCAGAGGCCATGGTGCGGAAGGAAATAAGCTCGTCACAGCTTTCGGAGACAATAAATGTCACCTGTAAGGTGTGTTAACTTCAACTGCAGTGGACTCTTAGGATGATGCGCTTAGCCAGATGGCCTCCCAACCCGCCGGCAGACCATCTTATCAGTTAAATGTTGTTGATGACACCCGCATCTGGGTGGTTCTATGATACTATTTTGCAAAATAAAGCCAAATTAAAATGAATTATTGAGAAATGATACACTTTTATTTCTAATTGCTGGAATGCATTCGTTTGCATAGAGACAAATATATTCTTAAGGCACTGTATTCCCTTGGTGTTCTAGGCATTTGCTTATTTATTTTCATAAGAATTTGCATAGAGAGCCATCATCGACTATTTCCAATATGCTAGCTTTTGGTTAACTATTTAGTTGTTCTTATTTTTGTGGATCTTACAAACCTGTCAATTTACCTATGGATATTATTGTCTTGCATAACTATGCATAATGATAATTTTACATTGTGGAAGCTGGGGACATTACCATCAAGTTTGATCATTTATTATAAAACAACAAAGCTAGATAAATCTTGGCATGTTCTTGGTCTTGGATATAACCCCAGTGTTAGTATGGACAAAATCCGCAATGCAGTCGTTGTTCACTTCAATGGAAATATGAAACCATGGCTTGATATTTGCATGAATCAATATCGAGACATATGGACCAAGTATGTAGACTATGATATGGAGTTTGTGCAGATGTGCAACTTCGGTCATTGAAAAAAAATCAAGGATTTGGATTTGTTTTATTTAAGCTAGCTAACATGCCTACAATAAGGTATGGTTTTATGGTATGCTTTGTTGCTAATCATATCTCATCAAGTTGCTAAAACATTTTACAGGTTATGTAAGGAGATGTTCGAGAATGTTATAGCTTCCTTTTTAAATTTGTTTAGCGATTTGTTGTGCCTTTTGTAATATTTGATTACGTTGTTGTAAAGTTTCTACTAATTTAATTGTTATTTGGTTACTCTATTTATATTGGTTCATTGGATCATGAACTCAACAAAGAAAATATTTCCTTGACTTGAGAATTTATAGAGCGCAATAATAATGCACTTTGGCACGTAGATTATGTCACGACATACCTGGGCCAACTTAGCGGTAAACTTGCTTAATTTCAAGAAGATAAGGGTTAAGTCCTTGCTGATGTCAGAGTTTCTTAACCGAGGTAAGTATTTAAATACATGACAATATACTATAGCATAGATTAGATAAGTCATATAAGATACTCTCTCTCTTTTTTTCTTTCTTTCTTTTTTGGAAATTCCCCAACTGGAAATAAATACCATTTGAAATAATCTACACCCAATCAAAAATTACATTTCCATGAACCAAATAATATAGAATATAGAGGATGTATTTCAGAGTATTTTGGAATAATAGTAGTAGAATATTTCTCAACAATCCTTGTGAATAACCTTGCAAACTCTTTGTATGGGTATGTGAGTAAGCATACCTCAATTTGAGTAGAACTTATCAACTCTTTGAGTGGAGTTTTAAGAAATCCCTTTAGGAGGTTAGTTCCGATTTTGGGCATCCAAGGAGGCATTTTCTTTAGAAACCTTGAAAGTTTTGTTGGGAGTTGGGAGTCACAATTTTTTTGTAAACACTTAGTGTTAAATTTCTAAGCATACCAGGAAACGAGTTTTTTGAAGTTGAACACTTCAGGCATACACCCAACATATGTGATTCCTTGGTATAGATCTTATTTGAGATTTTTTCTTCTGATTTAAGTCCCAAATACCACTTATATTCTTCAAAACATCAAAATTCATGATCCTCACATCCAAGGGTCTTGATTGTATCTCCAAAATATGGCTCTTTTCTTTTATTCAACATATTTTGTTACACAAGTTTGATGAATTGTTGTTGGTCTTGTTAAAATAAAATCTATTTTAACGAGGATACAAGCAGTATTGTTTGTTAGCAAACTCACCATTAGTTTGTGGTAATATCATATTAAAAAACATTCGATTTACCAATGTCAATTGCTACTTTGATTTTAGTTGATAATGAGGGATTTATGAAGAAAAGTGTCAGATTAGTAAAGGTATCACTCCACATGTGCAATGAATGTAGTGGTAGTGAGACTTTAATCTTTTTCTAGAGCCAGTGCTAATACGATGCAAGATCTTTGTATGAAAATAAATATTGGGAAGATGTATATAGAATGATAAGGGGGTAAAAATGGTGATTGCAACATGTAGGATAATGCGTTGAGATGGGGAGAGATTTTGACATATTCATTCTTGGAAAATGGCTAAGTATGAATTAATAATGTGAAGGCCAAATATTCATGAAAAAATTAAGTACTAAAACTGATGCGAGTGTAATTTGAGTAAGATGGAATTGTGGGTGTAAGTTGAGTGACACAGAGTTGCAAGTGTAATTTGAGTGTAGTGGAATTGAGGATGTAATTTGAGTGATACAAAATTGCAGAATGTGAAATTTGCTTTAGAGTTCTTCTCCTGCAATAAGGAATCCTACAAATAAGAAATATACTAAATATAAAATGGGTGGGGACATAGTAATGTAGGGATAGAATGTCGGGGATGGAAAGTTATGTGTTACCTTGAATTTGTAAAAGAAAAAATGAAAAGAAACTATGCATTGAGTTCTTGAAAGCTTGTAGGCTTGGAAGTAAAGGTAAGGCTTTCCCGCAACCTGCATTTGTGAAGAATGACTAAGTACCAAATTAATGAAGATATTTGAGGATGATGACCTTCACATTAGATAAAAAATGCCCATGTGAATAATATTAAGAGGTAACACCAAGTACTACCAAAGCACTATAACATTGATAAAAGAAACTTGATCAACTTTCACTCCAACTATGGGATAGTAACCCCTATAATTTTTTGAGAATCTAGAGAGCCTTGTACATTGGCTAATGGAGTTGAAAGAAAAATGTGCATTATAAAGAAAAAGAAAAAATGTTGATGAGAGTAAAATGTACAAAAATGTTGAAAATGCAACAAGATGATGGAGCTTAGTGAAAAGAAGTCGCCTTCACTAAGTGGGCCCGCATGCTATTTTTGGCGCAAAGTCTATTTTTAGACTATGTCTATTTTTAGACATATGGATCATGGTATATGAGTTGCAGGATGCTATTTGTGGATGATTGGTCATGTTGGTAAAAATAGATGGACTTCTATTTTTAGACATATGGGCGAGGTCTATTTTTAGACTGCCAGTCTAAAAATAGAACAGTCGAATATTATTAGCTCTTAATAATATTTGGACTATAAACATTATCTTATCCTCTTGCAGCACTTCAGTTCGAGCTACGGATGTGGCACATGCAACTGCCAGAAGGAAATACGCTTTTCTTATGGGTTAGTTGAGCTATTGCATGATGGACTTCATTTAGAACTCAAGTGATTGAGTTTGGTGGAGTTGATTGAGGAGTTGATGGAGTTATGTTCAGTTTGACTTAGTTGAACTAGTTGTATTTAGTCTAACTGCCAAATACACTAGTGATGAGTGATGTGAATTAATTATTAATTAATTCACTAATTATTAACTCATAAATAAACTAAAGAATACATCAGTTAACTCAGTGCATGGACAGTTCAGTGGAGACAGGTGTTAGAGGTGGAGACTACTATCAGTTGTGACTATAGCTGTGCATGAGATTTGCACAATCAATGATGGAGATTTCCAATGAGGATTGCGCAGTACAAGCCAAGGAAAACGAGCTTGGATCATTCCTATTCTCAACTTGGATTGCGCAGTAGAGGCAGGCAAACAGTGGAGGAGATTTGAACCTGTGACTTGATTCAGATCTAAGCTAGTTTGTGTGTAGCAGGTGGAGATAGTACTGAGTACTTGTGAGGAGTATTGTACTATGTATTGTTACATGTTCTCTATCATTATAATATACAAATAGTTCGGGGTTTTCAGTTGTATGCTTTCCCCATTACATATTGTGTTGATATATGTGATTGATGTTTCAATGTGCGCATGCGATTGTTTTTGATTCTGCAAATTGATGATCAACGTATAGGAGGTTATGTATTATGCATGCATTCTGCAAATAGTGTATAATCAGGATAATCTCTGTGAATAAGTGTTATATTATTCAAAATTTCTACAAAAAAAAGGATGTACAAAGGGGAAAGAGAAGAAAAATACTATGTACAGCGACGATGACAGGGCAGTGAAACAAATAAATGTTTTAAATGTTTCCCATTTACAAGAAATCTTTGAATTGTTCCCTTCATGTATTTTACTAAATAATAATTGAAATCATAGACCTCTTCAATTTGGCATGGTCCAATCGAATGATATTCAAATTTAGTGTCAAAGGATGGTGTCCCCCAATTTAAATTGCTTAAATATTAGACATTAAATTATCAACTAGGAGTTCATAAACTTAGAGACGCTACACTGTATGTGTGGAGTTCAGAGCATTAATAGTCTTCTTAACCAATTTCTACATAATGGAAACAAAACCAAGAAACCTGCAAACCAAGACTATAGGGGCTTATCTATTGGATGGCACGCTTGAAGGAAAGCTTTAGCCCCATTTTCAGTAAGACCTAGCACTCGTGTAAAAAATAAATCCAAGCCATAGGGAACTCATTCTCTAGACATCAATCTTAAGGAAGATACTTATTGATATTTTACAAGACAAACTTCTACACAATGTGATTGTTGCATTGATATCTTTCTTGAGCAACACTTAACTTTATCTTAGAAGGATTCAATTCAATAAAAGGAATAAAAACTACAAGCAAATGTTGGGAAAGGGAAAGTATCCTAAGTCTGCTGTGATCATTATGGTTGCTTATGATGTCCATGATTGACAAGACCTTGTCTGTCACACTGGATGGACCAAAAGATCATTGTATAACCAAGAGGGATGAAAAGTCTAGCATTTCCCTAAGTGCACACTCTTCATACTCTAGCCATGCATGGGAAACAAAAGGCATGGCCAAGGTTTGATTTTGAGAGTTCATACACATAATAGTTATACAAGTTTATACTCTATTTTATAAAAAGGAAGAGGATTGTTATGTGTACACCTACAAACACGTTAAATGTTAGCATACACACTTATGCAAAATAGCAATACGATAAGTGATACACAATAGGCATATAATATTATGTTGTTACCTCCACAAAACCAAATCAAAATAGAGTATTCAAAATAGAGTATTACCACACATATACAAAATGTTAACAAGTTATAAAATGCAAGGCAGACATGGTTGGGTTGATATGCCCTCCCAACCAACTACATCTCCCACAACATATATCTACACCACACATAGAGTTACACAGGGAATATATATTTGAAACAACACCATTCACACTACATATATATTAACTTTGTCCCAACTATTACATGACAAATAGAGTGTAAACAATCCCCAATGATTACATAAATCTCAAAACTACAACATAATTATTTGGATCAATCTTTGTTCCCCCATGCAACACATATAGGGTCAATATTTATAATATTTACATAAGAGAGGGAGACAGAAAGTGGATCCATGGGATCCCCTGTCTTTCTTGTTAGTTACATTGTTGAATCATATGAAGAGTTGAGAAAGGAAATTCAAATAGATTTCTAATGCAATTCAAGGCTATGATTTAATCCATCAAATTGTAAATTGGTTACATTATGCTTGCTTTGGAAAATTGTTTCTTGGCAAGCCCGATGACGATGTCCTCATCACCAAATTTGGGGTTTTCTTAATGCACATGATGAATTGGATGTCCTGGTTGTTCATGTCAAATAATTTACTGTACTTTTGTTTTAATTATCATTGCAGTTGGGTGTTGCAACTATTTCATCAAAGCTTTCGATCCCTATAGTGGACAATCTGACAGAGCAAGTGGTTGAAGTGTTGGATCACTTTAGGTATTTACAAAAAAACATTATTAATTGTTGTATTATAGATACATATCATTCAATTTTTTCTAAGTTATCATAGTTCAGGTTCACCTTTGATGTGATTTGTTATTTTTTTAATTATTAAATTAGATTGGCTTGTGATCTTAAATTAAAATTTGGTTGACACGCTTCATGAGGTCATTTGTATGGGTCTACTAGCAGTGCCTTATATCTTGAGACTGTTTTAGTAAGGATAGAGAAACCGTGTGGTGACATTTCTGGGGCACTGAAATAGGATGAAATTAGGGTTAACTCTTTTAACCAAGAGTGGTTACAAAGACTACTTATCAACTCTTTGAATTTCCAATTTTGCAAATCTTATTTCACAAATACTAGTTATTATCTGAGTTTCTAATTTCGCAAATCTTATCTCTTTCATTTATATAATTTCTTATGCTACTCTTCGCTGAATTCTTTACGATTGTGGTTGCTTCCTAATAATTTTTTCTATTCGTATTAGAATCCACGAAGTTAAATTTTACCATAGATTTCGATTCGTATTAGAATCCACGAAGTTAAATTTTACCATAGATTTCGATTTCTTAAGTTTAATAAATATAGATTACATTCAAATCATAAATATTTATATAAACTTATATCGATATTAATATAATTATTAAAATATTTATCAAAATAGATATAATAATAAATTATTTTAAATATATATCAAAATAGATATAATCTCGAGAAAAATATTGAAATTGTAGTTATTATAATATATAAAATAGATAATAATGAAAAACAAAATCATGGAAGGAAAAAATTAAATAGTGTACTCTTTGTCTTCTTATATTATAGAGATTATAAGATGAAGTTGTGAGACTAAATTATTTTTTATATTCCTATATCGTTGTATATCGATACATTATATTTTTTATATTCCTATATCGTTGTATATCAATACATTATTTTTTGTGTTTAGCCCCATCGTTGTATATCGATACATTATGCAGCTGTTAGCCAGGGGGTTTTGATGACATGCCCACCATATTGATTGCTTTTTTAATGATAGGTCCACCACCTTGACCTCTAGTGTGCATCCATGGTGCACATATTCCTTTTCGTATTCCCCGATGTGATTGTCGTCTTTTTGTATTCGAAAACATCCACGATGCATATAATTCTTTTGATTTGTTGTAGTTGTGTGATTAATATAATATTGTTGTGTGATTAATATCATCCTTAGACTAGGGTTGAGTTTTAGGCTATGTGCTCTCTATTTTAAAATCAAGGGTGTGTATTCAACTTTGGGCTTTCCATTTTCACCTGTCTTCTACATTTTCCCTCTTCCTATCAGCGTTCATTTGCACTTTTTGGTGCAATTGTTAGTTTATTTTATTTTGCATTTCCTTTCTTCTTTTGCAATTCTCTGGAGTGTGTCAATTTCATTTTCACTTTGGATTGGATTTGGTGATGTGATGCAAGAGCATCCAAACTTCCAAGTCAAAATATATTTTGACTAGAGTAGTGATCTTTTATTTACCAAGGGAATTGGTTCCCTAACCGATTGTATTAATTATTTAAATGTATTTCCCTATGATTTTATGAAAACTCATATGAGCTGGAAAATATCTAAGATTTCCAAAAGCTATAGAAAAGCGTGGTTGTTAGGATAGGATTAGTTTTAGAAAAATTATGGATAGGTGAGATTTTGTCCATAAGGCAAAAGATAATTTACCTTGAAAAGCATGAGAGATTTAGGGAATAAATCATGAAGGCTTTAGGGAATAAATCATGAGAGATTTATGGAATAAATCAAGAAGTGATTTATGGATGTAGGAAAATCTAATTTTATTCTTATTTTGTTTTTAAACATTGTAAGCCTATGGGCAAGGCTAATGGCCAAACATATGTAGAATCAGGCCGTAGAGAGTGAATGGAGAGAAATGAGAGTTTTCTGATTGTATGTGTGTGTACATATTTGATTTAATGAAATAGAATTTCATATCTCTATGGTGCTCATGAATTATCTCTATATGAATAGAAGAATTTTAGTTTGTGCATGCTCTAGAATTCATTGTAAGTGAAGTGGGATTTGTATATGAAATACTTTTGCGGAACAAATTAAGGGCTTGATGATGAAGTGATTTGTTGTGTGATTTAGAGAAGGTGAATTTCCAGGAAAAGTTGAATTTTCCTACATCAAGTGGTACCAGAGTTGGTAAGCTCTTTGGAATTGAGGATTGCAACCAGAAGAATGATGACTTCCAACATGTAGCAGTTGGGTAGAAGTTAGATATCATTTTTATCAGCGGTTCCACAATGAGTGTGGGTATAATTTCCAAGATAAGGTTCCAAAGAAGGAATCAAAAATGCCAAAAGGCTAAGCTCAGGAGGAAGCTTGGTGAGGTATTGGTAGAAGATACAGAGTTTGCTATGAGGTAAAAGCTTGGTTCCAAAAAGGATAACATCCAACATGAGGTTCGCCTTTGGGAACCTAATTCATTGGAGAAGGCATTCACGGTGGCAAGAAAAATGGAAAGAAAAATTATGGCAACAAGGAAGCCTACCACTCACAACTATAAAGATGGAAGTGTTGTTGCTCCTAGCCTTCCACAACCTACAAGGTTGACACCACAACAATTCGAAGAAAAAAGAGCAAAAGGGATTTGTTACAGTTGAGATAGAAAATACACTAAAGGTCATAAGTGTGTTGAGAATAAATTATTTTACATAGATTATGAAAAGGAGGAAGAAAAGGAACAGGAAACGTCAAAAGAAGAGGATATACACCAGGAACAAACCCTAGAGAAAGAAGAAATGAATCCGACCATATATTGTAATGCATTGGCCGGAATTACCACTCCTCAAACAATGAGAGTTCATAGGAGAAGAATAAGAAGGAAAAAGATGGCTATTGGTAGTCATTTGATGTGCTCAGAGAAAGGTTATTGTCAAAGAAGGAAGGAGGCTAAGACAGTTGGAAAAATGGAAATGTGTGATGAAGAAAGGGAGAAGGAGATAGTTGAGATAAGGGAAGAGCTCAACAAAATAAAGAAGCATCTAAAAGAGCCAACAAAATAGTGTCTAAAAGAAGTGATGAAAGAATTGAGGAATGAAAAATTAAAATTAATATTAAAATTAAAATTAAAAATTAAAATGAAAAAAAAAGATGTTAAAAAAAGATGCTAAAAAAAAAATTTATCTCATAAACCATAAAAGAATTAGGAAAAACAAAAACAAAATTAAAAAAAAATAAATATATATATATATAATTAATTAATTAATTAATTAAATTAAATTAAATTAAAAACAAACTAGATTATATATATTTATATATATATAATTAACAAAAGTAAAAATAAAAAACTAGTAAAATTAACATTAAAAACATTTAAAAAAAAAAACTAAAAATAAATTGAAATTAAACCAAAAATATTTAAAAATATATGTCTTTTCAAATTTAAAAAATAAAAAAATTAAATTAAAAAAAATAAAAATTTTAAAGAAACATATATTTTTCTATTTAAAAAATAAAAAACAAAATTTGATTAAACTTACCTTATATATATAAAAATTAAAAAAAAATTAAACAAATTGTTTTTTTTATTTAAAAAATATATATTAAAAAAATTTAAAATAATTGTTAAACAATTTTTTTTTTATTATTAAAAAAAATATAAAAAATGTTCATTTTTTTAAACAAGGTTTTTTTTGTTTTTTTTTCATTTAAAACAAATTTTTTTTAAGTTTTTTATTAAAAAAAAAAAATCGGCCCTCCCGGCCGCCCAGGGCCGCGCCACCGCAGGCGGCCGGGAGGGTGGAGGGCGCGGGTGGCCTGGAGGGCGGAGGCCGTGCAAGCCTCCGCCTGGCGCCGCGCCACCGCGGGCGGCCGAGAGGGCCGAATTTTATTTTTTTAATAAAAAACTTTTAAAAAAAATTGTTTAAAAAAAACAATAACAACACTTGTTAAAAAACAAAAAACAAAAAACAAAACAAAACATTAAAAAAAAAAAAAAAACAAAAAAAAACAAAAACAAAAAAAAAAAAAAAAACAAAATTGTTTAACAATTATTTTAAAAAAATTTAATATATATTTTTTTAAATTAAAAAAACAATTTGTTTCAAAAAAAAAAAAAAATTTAAATTTTTTTTTGTGTTTTAAATAAAAAAGCTAAGTTTAATCAATTTTGTTTTTTATTTTTTAAATAGAAAAATATGTTTCTTTAAAAATTTTAAATGTTTTTTTATTTTTTGGTTTTTTTATTTTATTTTAAAAGACATATATTTTTAAATATATATATATAAATTTCAGTTTATTTTTGTTTTTTTAGTTTTTTTTTAATGTTTTTAATGTTAATTTTACAAGTTTTTTATTTTTATTTTTGTTAAATTTCTATTTTTTTTTTAATCTAGTTTATTTTTATTTTTATTTTTTTTCTTGTTTTTGTTAATGATTTTTTTAATTTTTCTATTTTGACTTATTTAATTTTATATATATATATATGTGTGTATATTTTAAATTATGTTTTTTTTTCCAAATTCTTTTATGGTTTATGAGATATTTTTTTTTTATTAACATTTTTTTTTGGTCTTTTTTTGGACATAATAAATTTTAAAGTGTGAAAAATAAGTCTTCTAAAAAAAATGTATGTTGTATAACACGTTGCATCATCACGTTTCAAAATCAGCATAAAAATCACTAACATTTAAAAACAAGTATGTATATTTGATACATAAAAATATTTAAATTGTCAAAAATATGCTCCAAAAAATAAGTATTGTATTCTACATCACCATTTTTCAAAATCGGGTCACACTTTTACTACCTCTATGAAACAGGTAATCGTATCAATTATTTAAAGTGCCAAAAACTATGTTCTAAAAAAAATATGTGTGTTCTGCATCGCCCCTTTTCAAAATTGGGTCAATTTTTTGCTATCTCTACGAAATGGGTAACAGTATCAGTTCTCGTTTCAAAGTTTACATTGTTAATGATAAGAATGAGTTTCCCATGGAAAAAATGCAGCAACAAGGGGACAATAATGATAATAAGTTTCAGCAAAAAATGTAGATAATGATGGAAGAAACTCTAAGCAATTGGTATCCTAGTAATTTAGTGGAAGAAAACAACAAATTTCAGCAAGGAATGGGTGACTTGTGCGAGTTAGAGGACAAGCTACACATAGAGATTGAGGAGATAAGGAGGTTGATGACTAAAGTGTCCCAAAGGAAGCATGTTGTAGGAAAGAAAGAAGATAACAGAGGTTTGGTGATGACATAGTGAATATACATCAGCAAGGAAGGAGAAGAATTGCAACATAAGGTCTGGAAGCCTAGAAGAATGAAGAAGATGACAATAAAGCAACATCAACATGACAAGGAAAATGACCAACTGCAAAACAAAATTTGGGATCCAGGAAGATTTGCTTCATCAATACATGGTCAGGAGACCATGATTCTTTTTCACCTTGGGAGTCTAATGCAGGAGCATCCAAACTTCCAAGTCAAAATATATTTTGACTAGAGTAGAGATCTTTTCTTTACCAAGGGAATTGGTTCCCTAACCTATTGTATTACTTATTTAAATGTATTTCTCTATGATTTTATGAAGACTCATATGGGCTAGAAAATCTCCAAGATTTCCAAAAGCTATAGAAAAGTGTGATTGTTAGGATAGGATTAGTTTTAGAAAAGTTATGGATAGGTGAGATTTTGTCCATAAGGCAAAAGCTAAATTACCTTGAAAAGAATGAGAGATTTAAGGAATCAATCATGAAAGCTTTAGGGAATAAATCATAAGAGCTTTATGGAATAAATCAAGGAGTGATTTATGGATGTAGGAAAATCTACTTTTCTTCTTATTTTGTATTTAATCATTATCAGCCTATGGGCAAGGCTAATGGCCAAACTTATGTAGAATCAGGCCATAGAGAGTGAATGGAGAGAAATGAGAGTTTTCTTATTGTATGTGTGTGTACATATTTGATTTAATGAAATAGAATTTCATATATCTGTGGTGCTCACAAATTGTCTCTATATGAATGGAAGAATTTTAGTTTTTGCATGCTCTAGAATTCATTGTAAGTGAAGTAGGATTTTTATATGAAATACTTTTACAGAACAAATTAAGGGCTTGATGATGAAGTGATTTGTTGTGTGATATAGAGAAGGTGAATTTCCAGAAAAAAAAAAAATTGAATTTTCTTGCATCATGATGTTACCAAAATTTATATGGGAGAAATTTTCTTACTTAACATTGGTCGGCATGCATGGAGAATTTTTACTCTCTCAATTTCATGAGTTTGCATTTAACATAAAGGGACATATTTATTGAATTCTAATTCCTCTCACCTTAATTTTGTTCCCATGGAGGAACATTCATCTTTTCCAAGTGATATAGTCCATCTTTTCAAGGAAAGAACTAGCTTAAGTCTAGTTCAACGAGTCCCACTCATTCCCCCCACTTCACATAAAGAGCCTCTAGATTGATAGTTGCAAGGAAATATGTGGGAGTAAACCTTTTGAAAGTATTATATCAATTTCCTTTAGTCTCTTTTACCACCCCGCCCCTTTCACTCAGCTACATTATAACTTAGCTCACAAATATAATTATCAAAATGGTGATCAAAAGGGGAAGCATGGGGAGTACAAGCAAACCTGTCGAGGTACTGACCAGGCTTGTTGGCAGCAGGGCAATGCTTGTACAACATTAAAAACAACTTTATCGGGATACTGAACAGGCTCAGTAGCAGTGAAGCAATGTTAGAGATCATTTATATCAATGGATATATGCTTTATTTGAAACTTCCTATTCGTATCTCCTCTGTCAATCACATGAAGAAAACTTAAAATTAACCATTTTCCCCTAAAAAACATGGATTCATAGTTTTAGACTCTGTTTGTTTCAAGTACTTATCTTTTTAGAACTTATATTACTTGATCATTAACGTGGGACCCATGAGAAATGTTTTAATGTTTGAAGGCTTAATAAGATTCACCATTTCAATCTTTTGGTAAATTTAAACTCGGTATCTTTTAACCAAAGATAACTGCTTCTTCCTCATGTGTCGCCATTGTTGTGGCAAAACAACAACCCCCCATTTTATATTTTTATCTTCATTTAATAATGGGGACCCTTTATGTAAATTTTAGTCATTTCACTTCCTTCATGCTTTTATTTTGTCATTTTTGCGGGATTTTCATTCTTCTCGATTTTCTGCTTTGATCACTTCATCGTGTGTTGTTTCTCACCAGCTTTCCAAGAACTCTAATTTTGTTGCGATTGGACTTACAGTTTGAAAATGACATTTGTTCAAAATTTGAGTAATTTTCACCACCTCAAATTAAAAATGTAAAAAAATTATTTTACTTTATTTTTCAAATTAAAATAATTTTACTATATAATATAATCTAACTATAAATTAATTTCAAATAATTAAATTGTAAATATTATTGTTCATTTAATGTATTTAAATGATCTAAATTAATTAAATTGATTAAACACTAATTAATTATTTATAAATAATATTATTTTATTAATTTTTATTATTTAATTAATTTAATTAAATATTATATAGGACTGCAGACGAGAATTATATATATTAAAACGACCTAACATAAACTCTATATATATATATATATATATATATATATCCAATTACCTCATTTATTACCTCATCCCACTCCTTATTCTTTACCAGAGATTTTATTTTGCTAACCCTTCATTCCTACCAGGTTCTTAGACAAGATGAGAGGGAGGGGCTTACAAGCCTTGTTAATATAATTTCAGAAGGATTAGTTATGGGGAGGAGGGCCCACTCCACGTGAGCCCGACTCATCCCTCCGACTCCCTCCGACTCCCTTTTTTCATGTCCTTCGGGCTCCTCTTATTCATTTCCCCGGGGCCCCTCGCCTCATACTTCAACTTACACTTCTAAGTCTTCCCCTTTTATACATTCATGCCCCATCCCCTTTTATACATTCATGCCTCATGTTTTGGTTTTTTTTAATTATATATTATGGTTATTTTATTTATTGATTAATTAAATGATTTTGTATATTAATAGTTTTATTTAAATACATGATTGTGTATATATTGAAAGATTTATTTAATAATTATTTAATTTAAATTATTTTGTTTTTAAATTTATATTAAAAATCAGGTTAAAATTAGAATTTTTTAATAAAAATGTTCAGGTTTTACCTATGTATGCATTTTCTAGCACATAGACAGTTTTGACACTCTGACTTTGGAGGTTGATATCTTAAGTTTTACTTGGCAAAATGAGGCCCATGACAGCTCATTGGAAAGTTAAATCATGGAGAAGATTTTGGAAGTAGTTACATGACTAGATTTGGCCATTTAATATGCCTAAAATTTAGAAGAAAATGGAAATCCAAATTTTCACCCAGAAAACCAAATTCTAAATTTGTTTTGTAAAATTTGGTTCGCTGAAACTTTTGTTATTGCAAATTCGTTTAAAGGCCACTTTATTGAGCTAAAAAATATTTACAAAGAAAATTGGGAATCAAATTTTTTATTTATTTATTTTATTTTATTTTATTAGAATTCAGATTGAGAGTTTGTTTTCCCAATTTTTGGTATTATGATTTAGTGTGCAAAATTGATTCATTTTATTTGAACTTTGATTGGTTTTTAGCAGAAGATTTGTTGCAAAGAGATCAAGCCCAATGGATTGGAGCAATACAATGATACCAACAAAGAAGAAAATGGAGGATTTGCAGCTCCATTCAAGGATTTAAAAACTATCTTCAATAATTCTCTATTGGCAAAATGTTTTTGTAAATTATAAATATCATATTTGAGAAGGAGGGAAGGTTTCCTCTTTGCTACTAATTTGATACTCTGGACACTTTTGTAAAGGGATTTTAGTTGTAGATAGAGAGGGAAACTCTGATTTAAGTTATTTGGGGGTTTTCTTTTCAAGATCTAGTCTTCGTATTTGAGGTAGAGCTTGCACTATTACAACATTTTCCTCTAGTGGCAAAGTTCATAGTCTTGAGGAGATTGTTGGAGGTTCATCAAGAGACAAAGAAGAGGGATCATGTTTTATTCATTGTATTTACAAGTACTTTTATTTGTTAATGCAATTTTTATTCATCGAATGACATATTTGTACCAATTATTTCATATTTTGCACTCATGTTCAATATGCTAATGATTGTTCATTAGATGAGCTATCTTGTCCAATGGAATTACAAATTTGTTATTTATTTCCTGTTTTCTCAAGTGCTTAAATCAAATTTTTGAGTAACTACTTACACACAGATTTGCTATTTAAAATCAATTTAATTGTCATTAAAATTGAGTGAGCTACTTCCTAGCTTTGATGGCTGATCTTTCAAATTTTTAAGGTCTCCAATAAAGCGTGTTTTGTAACAATAATTTCAGCTATTATAACTTCTTCTGCAAATTGATATTCATCATAAAAGAGACATGTTAAATCCCCATTCATTTAATTACATTGCTCTCGGTTGGGATTAGATCTAGATCTTCTTAATCGAGATAGATTTATTTGTTGTCACTTATATCTTAGAGTAGATTTTCATTTAGATTTTATCATTTGCATTTTAGAAGTCTTCTTACGCAGGGGGGAATCTGGTGTAGCTTTGTTGATCCCTCAATTCAACTTGAAGATTTCTTTCTTGCAAGTGCACTGCAAGAGGGTGTAATTGGACCAAATAGAACAAGTTGGGGCCATCATTTAAACAGACAAGAGTCTGATTTGAGACTCTAACTGGATGGCCTTCCTAAATGTTGATGAGGTCATTTTTGGCCATCAACAAGACTGGATCTGCACAATGCGCAGTTTCTACTGGAGAGGAGGCCTAGACTACAAAGTATGCAGTTGCAGAGGGCAAGGAGGCCTCACTGCTGCTTACTATTTCACAGTTCACGACTAGGGAGCCCATTGATTATGCAGTGTTCAATTTCAGCTGGCAAGGAGAGGCCTCTACTGGAAGAGATTGTGAAATGCGCAGTTGAGGAGGGCAGAAAGATCTTAAGCTTTTGTAGTTTTCTCTGGAAAAAGGGAAGACTCCAAATATGATAACTGAAGAGAGGAAGGATGTGGATCGGCCCAAGAATCATTCAAACCAGTCACTAACATCGAGAAAACAAGACAATGAAAAGAGAAGGATATGCATGCATATATACACCCAGCAACAATAATTAATGGTAGGCAATTAGACAAGACACATGACGTGACACTCTAAAAGAAGCTCAAAAGACTGAAATGACACTTGTAGAAGCTAATAATAACATATATGCCACTTGTTATAAGAAAAGCAAGGAACAATGACACTTGCAAAATCAAAGTGAGAAAAGTGAAAGCAAAAGCAGCAAAAAGCGACAATTAATAAACTTACCTCGAAAAGCAACACAAATGGAATCGAAAGCTCCTTGTGCTCGTGAGAATGGCTAGATCTCAAATGAAAAGTGTGAGAATGAGATCTATGAGCCTTTCTTATATAGATTAATAGTCACGAGATTAGGGTTAGGGTTTTGGGCTCGCATGCTTAGAATCAAGGAGCCACTTTTAGTTAGTTGACACTTGTCTGAATATCAAATTGGAGCCTTATGCCACACTACTTCATAGAAATGTGCACTTCCTATCTCATAGGAATGCGCAATTGACTGGTTATGGGAACTGTGCAGTTCACTAGCTAAAGGGATTGTGCATTTCATTGTGATAAGGGATTGCGCAGTTCATTTTCTCACTGGGTTGCGTAGTTTTCTCTCACATGGTGATTGCGCAATTTTCTTTTGAAACTGATTATGCAACTGCCTAACTCAGAGGACTATGCAGCTCACTATGACAAGGAGTTGTGAAGTTCACTGTGATAGAGGATTGCGCAATTCCAAAAAGAAAGGCATGTAATTAATGCTGATCAAGGAAAGGCTTAACTTGTGTTCAAGAAGTACTTTACTGACGATCATCGAGGAGTGCCTAGTAGTTGTTAAAAGGAAAGCACAGTCAAGACATCATAAGCCTAACATGAAAGAATAAGTCATTGCAACACTTAATAAACAAGAAGAAAACTTGACGTCAGTGAAAACGATAGTTCTCATGATCAAAGGTAGGCTCCATAATCAAAGTATGTGAAAAAAATTCAAGTTGGGTTGTAGCAGCTACAGCAGGACCCAGATAGGGGAAATGCAAAAAGGGCTTGTAATGAGCGGAGGGAAGTGAGACATATGGTATCAGGAAGTGGGACCATGCAACCAAAATTAGGGTTTCCCATGTAGTGCCACTCCTAAAGCTAATAGTCAATAAAGGAGATCACACAGGACTAGGATTCAGGATGAACCCCCCAGTTGAGGTAAGGGAACAATAGTACAATCAAATCCCTTCCTTCTTCTAAGTCACCCAATAATCCATGCCCAAGTGTGCCCAAGAAAAACAAGCATAAAAACCTAATTACATAATGAAAATTCATACCTTTGGGATTGGATGACCCACCTTCAAACATATGACCATGATAGATGAATAAGGGTATACAATGGTTGGCTCGGTTGTGGAGAAAATTAGCACATCAAATCTATCAAGTGGTTGGTAAGGGGTTGTTGGCTATCAGCTGAAGACAAATCTAGGAAAAAATTTCTCCTATGGGGTCACCCATTAGTGCCACTCACACCTTAACTTTGGATGGCCAAATAAACACTCTAGACACCATGGTTGGTCAAATGATTATAGATATGAAAAAAATCGATGACTTGGACACCAATATCACCAACTTGGGCACCATAGTTTCCAACCTCAACCTCAAAATTTCCCAAATCACCACTTAGCTCAATGATAAGTGTGTTGTGAATAACAACCAACTCTATACATTTCTCAAAGCCAAAGGAATTTGGCAGGAGTACAAGAAAATAAAAGGGAGTAACTCTCCCTATGGGGGATAGTATTGCTCATAACGAGACTTTCAAGATAACTAACACAATATGAGGGACACATATCCCAAAGTAGATATGAACGAGTTTGATGGTTCAAATCCTAGAGGACGGGTTACTAAAATGGAGCATTACTTCTCCTTCCAAGGTAATACTAATGATTTAATGAAACTCCAACTAAGAGTGTTATACTTGGCTCAAGAAAACTAATAATGATGGCAATGACATACAAAATCCAACGTGAGGTACTTTCCCTGGACCTAGCTTATTAAATCCATATATTCTTGCTTTGAAATGAGCATTCATTATTGGGTGGGTTGACCAAACTAAAAAAACTAGCATAGTGGGAGATTATATAACAACCTTCGAGCTATTGGTAATTCATATAGAGGGATAACCAGTAAGTTTGTTAAAGAATTTTTTATCAATGGTTTGAAGAATGAGATTCAACTATATATCTTAAGGGCTTACCCCACTACTTAGTGAGAGGATTTTCAATGAAATAGAGAACACAAGTAGTAGATAACACTCAATCCAAATAAAACACATTCATTCCAAGCTCGCCCATACCTCCAGCCTACACTCCCTCTTCCCGAACATTTGGAAACTTCAACAACTCCCTCCCACTCTCAATGCTTGAAATCCACAATTTGAATTATGAGGGAGCTACAAAATTCCAATGGCTCAAACTTTTTTATAATTGTGACGAGAAGTAATTCAAAGGGCATAAATGTAAACATCATATGTTATTTCAAATGGATGCGTGCCAACAAGACCAACCAAAAGACATCCCTATGGAATACACTCAAGAGCTATAGTTTCTAGAGACCATGCCCCCTCCTCATGAAGAAACAACCCTAGAACCTACCTATTAGAAACCCTAAATTTCCCTCCATGATTTTATATGCTAAAGTTAATTAGGCACATTAAGCACAAAAATGTGATTTTTTTATTAACATGAAAACACCCATAATTTTATTCATGGAGAGTGTGGAGGAAACCAATTGTCGTGAGGCCATGTAATTCACAATTTTCAAATAGGAGAACCAACGAAGGTAAGATAACATGTGGTGTCAAGTGCAAATATGTGAAACTTCAAATGGGAGACTTTCAACTCAAATCTCGCATGTTTTTATCGACATGGGTGGTTGTGATGTAGTTATTAACACATTATGGTTATGTATCTTAGGTCCTATTACATTGGATTTAAAGGAATTAGACATGAGATTCACTAAGGATGGTTGCAAACATACACTCAAAGGCCTCAAGTTTGACTCCATTAAAATTATCATATCTAATAGTATGGAGAAGTCCTCAAAGAAAGGTCACTTACACATTATTTTCAACCCCAATGCAATCCAAGTTTTGGACAACACCCCATGAGAATTACCTTGATTTTCATTTAGTCCTAACCACACTTCAATAAGTATTTGATGCACCTCATGGCCTACTTCCTTGATTTGGTGAGCATGATCACAACATTCCCTTGATTCCAAACAATAAAACACCCAATGTGCATCCTCATCACCACCCTTTTGCACAAAATAATGAAATTAAAAGATTTTTTTATGAGTTATTGGATGCATGAGACATTTGACGTAGTACTAGCCCCTTCTCATCACCCATGGTCATTGGTATTGAAAAAATAATGCAATTGGTCCAAGTGTTCTCATATTCATGATGTCAATAAGCTGACCAGCAAAACAAAAAATCCCATCCTAGTTACTAATGATCCCTTGGGTGAGCATTGTGGTGACAAATTCTTCACTAAATTGGACCTTCACTTAGGATGCCACCAAATGCAAATGAAGAAGACAAATACTCCTAAGATTTCATTTCACAGACATGAAGGCCATTATAAATTTTTAGTGACACTCTTTGGACTTTGTAATGTTTCATCCACCTTGTAGAGCCTCATGAAGAAACTTGTTTTCCCTTTCTTGCCAATTTTGTATTGTTATTATTTGATGACATCTTTATCTATAGAAAAACCTTAGAAGCTCATGTGGAGGATATTTATAAAGTCTTTCATTATGTCCTAGAAGACAACAAGTTATTCCTTAAATGTTCCAAATGAGTTTTTGGCACTTTCTAGGTCAAATACTAGGGTCACATTGTTAGTGAGGACATGGTGAATGTGGATCCTAATAAAAATATGGCTATGTAGGATTGGCCACATCCCAACAAATTGGAAATATGTTAGCATTCTCAGACCTGACGGTGAATCACTTCCACCTAGTATTGTGAGCATTGAGGAGATTCCTCAAGAATAGCCTCGACCCTCCTCTATTATCCATTTGAGAGGGACTCATCTTTATTAGACCCATCTTTTTCCTTCTCCTCATACTTTGTCAGAAGCTCCTTTATTTGGTTCATCTCCTTTCAACTCACCCTTAAATTTCCCTCAACGATCCTCTTTGGGAAATTTAGCCATGATTGAGTCTGCTATGATTTATCAACCCATATCTTCTACTATGACCAAGAAAACCAATGGTGTGACTCCTTTTATGTTTGCAACATCACCAGAGACGCATTATATGGTGGCCCGTTCCTCCCGCCTAGTTATCAATCATTATCTGGTACCTTTTCTAGTGCAACATCCAGTCCATGGACTTCTACCATGTTATCTTCTTCTGGAATCCCATCTGGCACTTCTTTGATGAGTGTTACATGGTCTTCTCCTTCTCCTCCCTCTCAACCTTCAGTAGAGCAACAATATGTTCCTTATGTTAGTGAGTATGGACACCTACAACAACCCAATCCACCTCATATTGGGAACCCTCCTCTTGGGGGGAAGTTTCCTATGTATTATCCCCCTCTTCCAGCAGGGGGAAACTTGTCAGAATGTTTCCATCTCCTAATCAAGTGCCACAACCTAGTGCTCAATGTCCTTCGAGTCCTCCATATCTAGGAATGGTTGTCAATCCTTGGCAACCTGTGTTGCCCGTACAATCCGGCTCGGTTATGAATCAAATTCAAACCTATCAACCTGATTCACCTACATCTCGTATTCCTATTTGTCAACCTGTATCTCAACCTATTCAAGCTCCAGTTCAGTAAATCAACCTTTGCAAGGTTATCTTGGAATTGGGTAGCAGGGTTATGTTTATCCAGGCTATCAGAATCCTCCCTATCCTGGAGCGTAGATACCTATTTCTCAAATCATCCCATCTTACCCAAGATACCCTCCACCAAACTTCAATCGATAGTTTCCATTTATGGAAACTCTTAAATTTCATATCTGACTCGACTTGCAAATGATCCCATTTGTCACTCTCCTTGGTGGACAGTTATTCCTATGAAATTTCCTAGTGATATCCCAAAGTTTAATGGAAATCCTGGAGAAGACCCATCTACGCACGTTATGACCTATCAATTATGATGCTCTTCGAACTATTTAAATGATGACTCTATTAGATTACATCTTTTCTAGCGGACACTTACTGGTATGACAACAAAGTGTTATATTGAATTAAAACCTTCGTTTGACAATTTTAACGCCTTAGAAACCATGTTCTTAACTCATTTTTAGTTGCCCATTCGCTATGAGACTAGAACTGAACTTTTAACTTCTTTCAAACAATCTGATTCCACTCATATTTATGAGTGGCGACATCATCGTCTTTTAACAGTTAAAACCTTCTTTCTTTAGAAATTGTTAGTTGAATGGTTTATTAAGTCTTCGTTACCATCCATAATAGAGGACGTTGTTAAAGGTGGAGTTATGACCAAAGAGCAAGTAATTGCTTGTGCCCAATGTCTTGATCTTATTTATACTTAATCCAGCACCCTCTATGATAAAATATCAAATGCTCTGCAACGTTTGAATACTATTCCACAACCTCCCAGTAAAGAATCACATGTCATCGATGGCATGATTGGTTTTGCTAGCCGTCAGTTAGTGAGTAAACCATATGGTTTGACTCCTACTGTGGCTGCCCAAAACCCAGCTTCTACCACTCATGCGGCTTCTACTTATGAGATCAATGGCATCCAATCCATGAAAGGAAAATCTCAACAACCAGAATGTAAGAAGAAAGGCAAAGATAAAAATAAAAAAGATAATCCTTCAAAGGATAAGTAAAATAACCAATCTTCTGAAGAAAAATAGAAACCTTGTTATCCTTGCTTAATTTGTAATGAGGAGCATTTCACTCACGACTACATCGAGTGGAAGCAAATCAATTTCTTAAATCATCTACTATGCCCGTTGCATTGACATATCCCTTTCCTAATTGGGAGACTAACATGGTTGCTCGGGATCCCACTTTCTCTTCTTTGGTTATGATGCTTTCCTCCACCAAGACGAAAAATGAAGTTATAGTGGAAACGAGGAATAAGGACTACGATAATTCAAATCCCTTGACTAATTAGGCTACTGATCAACCTGCCAATTCTACCTCATCTACTCCAAATTCGGTTCCTACTGAATTAACAATTAAACCCCCTAAAGATGTTATTCATAAATCTGCATTCAACCCTTATGCGAGAGCTGCACAAAATTATAACATAGTTGAGGATCTGGCTCAAGCTCCTTCAACTATGTCGAACCTCGAGGTGTTGCAAAATTGTCCCACCCAAAAGAAGGCTTTATTTGTCGCTATTCGAGCTATTTATCCTTTGGATTCTAACCTCGTAGTTTTTAATCACGAGACTCATATGCTCATACTTCTATCATAATTATCTTTCATGATTTAGGTTATTGTATGAAGTAAGACTATCCATCAAACCATTTTGGATGAAGGAGCTTCCACCTGCATCATGTCACTTTCTTGCTGGAAGGCCATTGGCTCTCCTCAACTCAATCAATCACTGACTACTCTAAAGGCCTTTGATGGAAGGGGCTTTAAAACTTATGGAATTTTGAGTTCGTTACAAATTGAATTAGGTGGAAATACAATGTCAGTAGAAGTTGAAATTATTGACGAACCGTTAGACTATAACCTTCTACTAGGTTGTACATGGGTTTATGTTATGGTTGTTGTTGTTTCAAATTATTTCAGAATGATAACTTTCCCTCACTCGGGGGGAATAGTGACCATTGATCAACTCACCTTTTTTGCCAACAATTCTCAAGCTACTGGAAACATCCCTCTTATGGGAGAAACCCCACATCTATATCAAAATGTCAGGGTGGGATTGCTTAAGGACTCTTCTCGAATCCACGATATCGATTTTGAGAAGAATTTGTCGAATATTGAAGAGACTATCCCTCTTGATATTTTGATCAAGCCTAAAATTGTCGAGAATGTACATATTGGTGCATCTTGCTCTCTCGATGAGATCAAGACCTATAAAGCCCTTTTCCAAGAATTTAGAGATTTTTACACCTAGTCATACGAAGAGATACAAGGCATATATCCAAACATTGTTGTACATGAAATTAGAGCATATTCCAATGTTAAGCCAGTTCGATAGCGCCTACGTCTGATCCATCCTAAGAAGGTTGTTGCTGTTAAAGCTGAAGTTGAAAAAATTCTCCATGCTGGTTTCATTTACCCAGTACCTCTCACTGATTGGGTGTCAAACATTGTTCCTGTCATGAAGAAATAAGGAACAATACGTGTGTGTGTCGATTACTGGGACATAAATTGTGCTTGTCCTAAGGACAATTATCCTACTTTGTTTATCAACTAGATTGTTGATGATTGTGCTGGCAATGAAATATTTTCATTTATGGATGGTTTTTCTGGCTATAATCAAATCAACATTCTCCCGTCGGACCAACATAAAACCACATTTATTTATCCATGGGGCACATTTGCATATCAAAAGCTCCCTTTCAGATTGAAAAATGTTGGGGCAACTTTTCAGAGGGCAATGAATTATGCCTTCCATGACATTAAACACATTGTACAACCATATTTGGATGACCTACCTTCCCACTCGAAACATCGTGTGGATCATCCCATGCATCTTAGGGCTATATTTCTACGTTGTCGACATTATAACATCAAGCTCAATCCACACAAGTGCATGTTTTGTGTGCAATGTGGATGACTTCTCAGCTTCGTTGTGTCGAAGCAAGGAATTCGTATTGATCCATTTAAAGTCCAGGCGATCCTAGATCTGCCTACTCCTTCCTCTCTTGTTCAACTACAATGACTCCAAGGGAAGGCTAACTTTCTACAGAGATTTGTTCCCAATTATGTCGAATTGACCAAAGGATTTACTCAATTGTTGAAGAAAGGGGTTCCCTTTCATTGGGATGACATTTCCCAAAAGGCATTTGATGCTTTGAAAGATGTTTTAGTTCAGGCATCATTGTTGTATCCCCCAGATTATCAACTCGATTACTTTTTGTATCTCGTCGCTACAGTTACTACCATCTCCATGGTATTAGTCCAAGAGGACAACGTAGGGGATAAACATCCCATTTATTATTTGAGTCGGAACTTAAATGATACCAAGATCAAATATACTCATGTTGAAAAGTTATCTTTGGCAATTGTCTTTGTCCAAAGGTTTAGCCATTATATCCTGCTTTGCAAGACTATGCTTGCTTATGACTGTAACCCCATGATGTACTTCTTGTCATGACAATTGTTGGGGGGCAAGTATTCCAAATGGATTGTCATTCTCCAAGAGTTCGATTTGGAATTCATCAAATCCAAATCCAGGAAATATTTGTTCTTTGCCGAGTTGATCTGCAACCTTCTCACTTCCAAAATTGAAACGACATTTGATGATTCTACTCCAGACGAGTCGTTATTCCTAATAGATTCATATGATCCATGGTATGGGGACATAATCATATATATCCAGACCCAGAATTTCCGGCCCGATGCCTCTCACTTTGACCAACGACGTATCTGATACCAGGCTAAAAATTATATAATAATTGGTGACACCCTTTATCATCATGTATCAATGCAATTTTTAGGCGGTGCCTCACTCATGAGGAGGACAAGAAAACTATAAACGAATGTCATGTTGGGGCACGTGGTGGACATATGTCTGGTTATGCCACCACATAGATGATTGTATCCTCGCGGACCAAAAGTATCATACCTACTATGTATATGATCGTAAAACCCATGTTCCACCAGCTCCTTTACACCCTGTTATCATCATTGGACCTTTCACACAATGGGGCATTGACTTTATGACAAGTAACCCACACTCAACCGGGGGGTGTGGCTACATCATTGTGGCAGTAGACTATTTTACCAAGTGGGTCGAGGCGATTGGTGGGCTCCAGTATTGTAGCAATAATGCTACAACTCTTGGGGCTTCCTATCTCTAATTTTATCAACCCGGTAGTTCGTACAAACTTGGAAGCGACGGTGTTGTATGCACAAGTACTAGCTCTTGTCGCAGCTGTCACTTGGTCAGCTGGCACAAGTCCGCTAGGGCTCAAGCCAACTTCTATATGCTCTCAGAAGAAGCTTTCTAAATGATGGACGAAGGCTATCTCGAAGGAAATCAATCTACTTTGCAAAAATGAACTGAAAGCCAACCAAAACATGGAAACCCTAGTAAACCCTAATCTGACTAGTTTAACCTCTATGATGCAATGGTGGGTGTGCAAATGTCTAAGAATGATGCCATTACCTCTAGTGATATGAAATGCATGAACTTAAACTACTTCCATTGAAAAGAACATTGTTTTTGTATTTTTGCTGAAGTGGTTGGAGTGATTATGATTTTGTTTCTCATTAGGGTTTGGCTGTGCAGAGGTGGTGCGAAGGGAGAGAAAGCTTGGGAAAGGTCAGGAGGGCTAGGAGAGGTTCCAGAGGATCCAAAACATCATTCCATAGAAGTCCACAACGTTCAGGTGCTCGGCAACCGAGGTTACAAGTTTCTACAGGATGTCTGCAGGGGATCCTACAGGAAACTCAGGAATTCTACAGGAAGTCTGCTAACTTCTACAGGATGTCCAACCGTGGGAGTTTTGGGTGATGGTGAAGTGATGGAGCGGTATGGGCGGATAGGTAAGATGGAGATGGAGCTTGTGATGGCTCAGGGGTAGAGAAATAAGATGGAGAAAGAGTGCACGAAGTTGGTTGGTGGATAGAAGGATGGAAGCAACGAAAGGTCAAGAAAATGGAGCTACGTGGGCAATGGAAGAGTTGGAAGGTAAACGAGCTGAACAGAGGTCGAGTAGGTGGCTTTAGGCGTGGTTAAAAAGAAGAAGAAGGAAGTGGAATGATACTGAGCAGTGTAAATAAAACAAATTGCTTATGTCTTGCACCAAAAATGAGAATCCATTAACCTGTGCTACCTGTGCTATTAAACCAATGAACATCAATGTAAACAGTGAAGAGAAGTCGTGCATGGAGTTGGAATGAAGAAGTATGGCTCAAGATCAGAGTGCATGGATGGTTCTATGATTAAAATGACTGTGTTGCAGCTTGCATAAAAGTAGAAAAAGACTGCGTTTTTTGGTGGTTGGTACAGACTGCACCCCAATCTCTAAACAGAGATGGCAGTGAAGGCACTATCAACCTTTTCTTGGAGCTCCACTGAATTACAATCTTCCTATTCTAACCTAAGCAACTGAAAGCGATTTAACCATAAGCTAATCCTACTCAATCTCATTAAAGAAATCAAATCAGCAGACTGTGTTCTTGAAATGCATGTCGAAACAAAGAAACAAAGTGCTGAAAAGAAAGGCAAAAAACACTACAAAGAAGAGGAGGTCTATTGCTCTCAGGTTGGGCCCTAACCTGAGAGCTATAGCTCCCTTAAAAGCTCAGAATTAGATCCAAATCTGCTTGCCTTTATTCATAATCAAGAGTCTAATGTCATGCCAAAACTGGCTTACAAAAACAAACACCGAGCTGTAGCTCGTGCTCAGAAATTACAATATTAGTTCAAAAGTTCAAAAAGCCCCTATCAAAGGCTACGGCCTTCATATTTATCCACAATGAAGATCAATTTGGCTTCCTCCATTCGTGGAGCTTGGCTGTCCAACTGAAAGTCAAACTGCTGATCCTGTAGAATCCGTTGGCTGCCTTTAAGCTCGGTGGGGAGCGCTGTTGGAGCTCGGAGTTAAGGTGAAAATCACGAGGAAGGTCATCAAGACTGTGGACAACCTCCCTATGAACCTGCAATGTCACCTTTGCTGTCTCCATTTGCGTGGTCTTTTGCTCTCTTTAATGCCAAAAACCTGAAATCATCATGTATTAGCCACATAGATATAATGCCTGCCCTTCTTCCTACAAATAACACAAATATACTAAGAAATGAATGCATAAGTGATAAAAGATGAATGGTTGAGCAAGGTAAGTAGGCCAAATGAGCCCAAATTGTACCAAAAATTGGGGCTCATCATCACCCCCTCAGCTAAAATATTTGCTCATCCTTGAGCAACTTTGCTCCAGCTCCTTGTCCTTGGCCGAGAACTAGGGCCCGGAGCATGCTCTTCCTTTCCTGTTCTTGGTGGCCCTGCCTCTTCTGCCCCTGGCGGTGACGAGGGTGGCGCTTCTTCCCTCTTTCCTGTTTCCTTGAGCCGGGCTTCGGAAGCCGATTGGCCTATCCTTCGTGTCCAGGCAGTTATTTTTGGGCTTCCCCTCTTGGGGGTGGCCGATGTTTTAGAGGGGGATCTCTCACTGGGTGAAGTAGGGACACCCCCTAAAATGGCTTGATTGCTGGGTGGAGGTTGCGGCTTGCCCGTTTTTATTCTCTTACTTCTCCTAGCTTCAAAAGGTAGAGGGATCTCCCTCTCTCTCTTCTCCTTTGGCTTTGGAGGTGTACTGAGGGCGGCCAGCGCAGCTGCTGCCTCCTTTTCGAGAATGCCAGCCTTCTCTTTCTTGCGTTTTGCTTTCCCAGGGCTCCCTGTAGAGGGCCCCTTCCTTTCTGGTTTCGGGCTTCCTGTAGAAGACCCTGCTTTACCCACTTTCGGGCCTTCTGTAGAAGACCCTTTCTTTACCAATTTTGGGCTTCCTGTAGAAGACCCTGTTTTGACCAATTTTGGGCTTCCTGTAGGAGACCCTTTCTCTGTCTTCGGGCTTCCTGTAGAAGGCCCTTTCTCTGTTTTTGGGCTTCCTGTAGAAGACCCTTTCTCTGTTTTCGGGCTTCCTGTAGAAGCCTGTTTCTGCTTTCCTGTAGACACAGGTGTCGCCACCTTGGCTTGCTTTGCTGCATGGGTTTTGCTTTTTGGTTGGGTTGCGGGTGCTGATGAGGTACTTGGGCTGATGTGGACCTTCTCAGCTTTGTTCGTTCTGCTCTGCAACCTCTTTTCTCTTGCTGACAAGATGGGTGTGTCACCTTTTTCTTTGTCATCCTTTTTCTCATGCTTCTTCTTTTCTTCTTTCTTCTGCACTGTGGTCGGGGTCTTCTGGCCTGTTTCTTTTTTTTCCGCGGCCACTACTTCTTCTTCCTCACTGCTGGAACCCCTTTCTTCAGCCAGCATCCTTATGTCTCCATCTCTTGTCAAATTTCTGAATGATTCCCATGAGAGGGGAACCTTATATGAATGAAGCGCATCCTCCACAAGAAGTTTGATTAACCCATGGTGGGCTACCTGATCTGGTATGCCTTCTTTTAACTTTGTGGCACACTCAATTAGAGACTGTAGCAGGAAATAAGGAATGCTCAGTTTCTCTTCTACAGGAAGATCAATCCGGTGCCTCAATTCAGTGAGCAACCGAAAGTGATACGCGTACACGATGCTAAAACGGCCTTCACAGGTTATATACTTCATGATTTGCAGGCTAACCTCGTTCCATGGTGGCAGCAAGCTGGTTCTTCGCACCCCATTTTTGTCCTCCGAGAATTCCTCCTCAGGTGGAAAGAATTCTTTCTTGGCCTGCTGGCTCAACTTCCTTTCTTCCTTATCCCATGGCAAACCCATTGGAAGTTTAGTAATTCGAATGATATATTGCGGGGTGAGCTTGAGGCTTAGGCCCCTGAAGTTCACTGTGGCCAGTGTCTTGGATTTCGGCCTCAGAGCCTGCAAAAATTCTTCTGCCACTTCATCGTTGTAACCCTGCAGTTTGTCACAAAAAGATATCCATTGAACCCGTGTGAAGAGCTCCACCACCTCCTGGTTTTCCCTTAACTTGGTTGAATCAATGGGTTCTCGTCTAATAAACCCACCCGGCATGATAAAACAGTTTCCTTAACCAGAGGTGGTGATTGTGGAAGAAATTTGGTTTACTGAGACAAAGCGTAGGATTACGCTTCTGTCATGCACATAATCCACAAAACTTATCCCTGAGGAACTTAACACAGTGTAATTACCCTGACATCCTGTAGAATGACAGTATAGGCACAGCAGACAACAATTTCACCACTTTTCTATGACCAGACTATGGACGACGATTCTGCCACCTTTAAAAACCAGTTGCATGAAGAGTTCAGGGTTACCTTTTTAATCTGCCACCTTTTTACGTGAAGCACCCGCCTTCCTGTAGAAACTGCGTTCCTGTAGAAACAACGTTCCTGTAGAAGCAGCGCGCGATTTTCGGGAAAGACTGCAGTTGGTCTGCGCTCTGGGTGTGCTTCACAAGCGTTCTGATAGCCAAAGGCTCGGCGTATCGAACTGCAGAAAGATCAGGATAGCCACTCGAGTTCAAAACGGTGGTTGATAAATGCATGAGGGCAATCTAGCCGATTAGATTTTGAATCGGCGGAATCCGTGGCGCGGGGGTGAGCTGTCCCCGCCGGACCGTTGGGCGACGTCATCCCATCATTCAACTGCGCGTTCACTTGCTGCCGCATCAATTCCCGCAGATCTGCCGCCGCCTCTTCTGTTAAACTCGTTTTTTTCCCGACGGGATTGCTCTCACGTGCGTGCTGCCCATTCTTTTTGTCATGGCCGCCACCCAAACATCCAACTAGACCATTAACTGGCCGACGTGGCCAGCCAAATGGCCATACGGCCGCTCAACCCATTCACCTTTACACTGTGCAACCAATTCAAAGTAAAATTCATGCAATCTGATGGAAGGAAGGGTCGAGACACTTACCTGCGCGGCTACACACGATTTTTCGGTTTTTTGGACGCTGATGAGTGGATTTACCTGCTGCTGGTGAACTTACACAGGCCCGGAGGTCCATGTTTACAGGCTGCCGACGATGGATTGGATGCTTTGGTTGCATGCGCCCGCGTTTCATTGCATATGGCCGGCGCTGTGAATGGTATCCACTCTAGCAGGCTTAACTGTTACAGGACTCCCGCGGGATGTCTTGTAACAGTTCTTCCTCCTTGGGTGCATGCTGCACGACGAAGGATCTGGCCTCACGATCACGCTCCCGGAGCTTCTGGACGACTGGGATGAATATGGTGTGAGATCTCCAGCGCTTTTTCATTTAAAATTTGCTTTTTCTTGAGAACTCATCGATCTGCTTTGCTGGTGCAGGTAACTTCGTTGCATGTCGACGAGGATGGCAGGACGAGGTGACAACAATGTGCAAGGGAGATAACAATAGCTTGCATGCGTCCAAACCGATCCTCAGTCGTTAGATCTTCTCATAACATGGATTCTGGACCGTTCTGAGCTTCTACAGGAAGTTTCCTGTAGAAATACAGAGCTTCCTGTAGAAAGGTTGCGTTTCCTGTAGAGAGTCTGCACCTTCCTGTAGAAAATCTGCATCTTCCTGTAGAAAATCTGCGCCTTCCTGTAGAAGATCTGCGTCTTCCTGTAGAAGACTCAAGCTGTAATAAAATTGCACATACCTTGGAGAAAATGAGTATTCTTAGAGGAGGTGCTGGTGAGGTCTCCTGACAGCATGATAAGGATCCTGAGCTCTGAGTTGAGAGGCTTCCTCTCCTCCATAGAACACCTGCAACCTGCATGCAATTTTACATAATGAATCTGCTGACCTTGTTTTTTTTTTTTTGTTTTTTTTCTCTCTTTTTTTGAAAGATAACAGGGGCGCCTCATTGAGGTTTTCACCCTTGCCATCTGCCTTAAGCGCCTCAAAGAGGTTTTCACTCAAGGATCTTTTTCCAATCTCTTTTTTTTTTTTTTTGAAAGACAATAGGGGCGCCTCAATGAGGTTTTCACCCCTACCACCTGCCTTGGGCACCTCAGAAAGGTTTTCACCCAAGGATCTTTATTATTTCTTTATTTATTTATTTATTTATTTTTATTTTTATTTTAGATTCTTCAGGGTATGCCCAAAGCAGAGGCAGAACCCTTCTCTATGACCAACACTGCCTTCTCCATAGTTTTGATGAACTCTTGTCTTGAGAGAGGCTTCCTGTAGATCTTCAATCGATGCCCATTGACAAGCATGGGGATGGCTTCCTCATCAATGGTCCGAATAAGAACAGATCCATTGTCATGACATTTTTCCACTGAATATGGCCCTAGCCATCTGGTTCTCAGCTTCCCCTTGAAATCTTTGTATCTGGAGTCATACAACAAAGCCCAATCTCCCGGCTGGAATTGCTTGTCATGGAGATGTTGGTCATGCCACACCTTTCTCTGAAGTTGAACCACTTCTGAGTGAAGGAGGGCCTGCATTCGGTGCTCATCCAGTCCATTCAGCGGCAATAACCTTTCATGTTGTGCATGGCTGAGATCTAGGTCCAGCTGAGCTGCCATCCTCAACGTGTTGTATTCAAATTCAATGGACAGCAAAGCTTTCTTCCCATAGACCAGCTCATAAGGTGTGAAGCCGGTGGTGGTCTTCCAAGTGGTGTTGTAAGCCCATGTGGCTTCAACCAGGCGATCTGCCCAGTCCTTTCTGCTGCTGCTCACCACCTTAGTCAAGATCCCTTCTAATGATCTATTGGTGACTTCCACCTGCCCATTTGCTTGAGGGTGATAGGGGGTGGAAGTCCTATGCTTGATCTTGTGATGAGCTAGTAGATCTTCAACCAGGTTGGAGTTGAACTAGCTCCCTTGATCGGTGACCAGCTCTCTTGGATAGGCAAACTTATAGAAGATGTTTTCTCTTAGGAACTCGGCCACCTTTTCTTCGGTTGCTGCTTTGATTGCTTTGGTCTCTGCCCACTTTGTCAGGTAGTCAGTGCACACAATGATGTAAGACCTTTGCCTCGAAGGAGGGTTGATTGGGCCCACAAAGTCCATACCCCACTTCTCAAATGGCTCAAGGGTCACCTGAGGTTGGAGAGGCATCTCATCCCTTTGGGTCAGTTTCCCCATTCTTTGGCATTGGTCACACTGGCTGACATATCTTCTGACATCTTGATGAAGTGTGGGCCAATAGTAGCCTGCCTGCAGGATTTTGAAGGCAGTTCTCTTTGCTGCAAAATGTCCTCCACAAGGCCCATCATGACAGGTGAGGAGGATATCAAAGACTTCCTCCTCCCTTACACAACGCCTTAAGATCTGATCGGGGCCAAGCTTGAACAGATTGCCCCCGATCCAAGTAAATGAGGCACTTTTTCTAATGATTCTGCTCTTCTCTCTTGAAGATAGGTGCAGAGGGAACTGTGCTGAAACAAGGTAGTTTGCTATATCAGCAAACCATGGAGAGAGTACTGAAATAGCAAACAGATGTTCATCGGGCATCTGGTCATCCACTGTTCCATCCTCATCTGCAGACAAATCCAATCTAGTTAAAAAGTCAGCAACAACATTTTCTCTACCTGGTTTGTCAACAATGGTCAAATCAAACAGCTGCAATAAAAGTAACCATCTAATAATACGAGCATTCACATCTGGTTTATTCATTAAATATCTAATTGCAGCATGGTCTGTATGGACAAAGGTTTGATAGCCAGTGATATAATGTCGGAACTTGTTCAGTGCATGGACCACAGCCAAGAATTCTTTCTCGGTTACAGTGTAATTCAGCTCAGCTTTGGACAAGTTCTTGCTAACAAAGTAAATGGCATATGGAATTTTTTGCTCAACTTGTCCTAAAGCTCCACCTATGGCTTTGTTCGAGGCATCAGTGTGGATGTGGAAAGGTAGGGCCCAGTTTGGACCTCTCAGGATTGGGGCTGACACCAACTTGTCCTTCAATTCATTCAAAGCCCTCTGACAATCGTCAGTCCATTTAAACTCCACATCTTTTGCCAACAGGGCAAACAATGGCGAGGCTAGCTTGCTGAAGTCTTTAATGAATCTCTGGTAATATCCTGCTAATCCCAAGAAACTCTGAACATCCCTTACCTTTTGAGGAGGTGGAACCTTCTTGATGAGAGCAATTTTGTTAGGATCCACCTGTAACCCTTGGCAAGAAATGGTATGGCCTAGCACGGTCCCTTCAGTCATTAGGAATTCACATTTTTCAGGACTAAGGGACAAGTTCATCTCAATGCATTTGGTTAGGACTTTTCCCAGATTGGACAATGCTTCCTGGAAGTTGGCCCCATAAGGAGTAAAGTCATCCATATAGATTTCCACTGCATCATGGACCAGCTCCGAGAAGATGCTTAAGACAGCTCTCGGGAAGGTAGCAGGAGCATTGCATAGCCCAAAGGGAAGGACTCGGTAGGAAAAGGTGCCCCAAGGACAAGTGAAGGTGGTCTTATCTTGGTCTTCCGGGCTGATTTGGATTTGGTTGTACCCGCTAAACCCATCCAGGAAAGAGAAGAACTTCTTTCCTGCCAGTCCATCCAACACTTGATCTATGAAAGGTAGAGGGAAATGGTCTTTCTTGGTAGCTTTGTTCAGTTCTCGGTAGTCCACACAGATTCTCCATTTCCCATTTTTCTTGGGAACCAACACCAGAGGGGACACCCATTCACTATCTGAGATGGGGTAGATGAATCCGGCATCCAACAGTTTTTGCAATTCTTCCTTGACAATGTCTTTAAGGGCTGGATTCATTCTCCTCTGGGGTTGCCTAACCGGCTTACAATCCTCTTTGATGTATATGTGATGGGTACAGACCGAAGGATGGACTCCTTTCATCTCCTTATAGCTCTAAGCAAAAGCATCTAGGTGACTGGCCAACAGGCTACACAGCTCCTTTTCCTGGGAAGGAGATAGGGAGGAGCTGATCTTTAACGTTCTCTCAGGGTCAAACTCCACAGTCTTGACTCTGGGAGTGACAGGGTTGGTTGTACAAAGATCCACTAAGGTGCTAGCTTGGGCATCCTCCACCAATTTCTCTAAGGATAGTGCACTGGAAGGTGGATTCTGGATCAAGGTCTCGATCAAGTCATCCTCGGTTGGGGGGTCTCTTCTAGTGGTATCTAGGGTGCACAGAGGTGCTGAGTACACCTCGTCTTCCTCTCCTTCCTCCAACCAGAGTGGTAAGTCATGCTCTAAGGAGGGTTGGGCAGGAGGGTATAGGACTAGCTGCTTGGACATAGGACCATTTTTTATGGTCATATTTCCTGCACGGCAACTTATGTAAGCATCTGCAGTGGCTAACCAAGGCCTTCCTAAAATGAGAGGATATCCAGTAAGCTTTGCCTTTGGTTGCAGAACCAAGAAATCTGCAGGGTATTCCCAAGAGTCGATAGAGACCAAGACATCCTCCACAATCCCTTCGGGAGTCACAGTGGAGCGATCTGCTAATTGCAGTACTGTCGAGGTCTTCCTCAAGGAACCCTGAAGATTGAGTTTGAGCATGGTATCCCTGGTCATCACATTAATGGCAGCCCCCAGATCAATCAAGGTGTGTGGTATGATGGTGCCATTGATGTGGACATCTACTACAGGACTTCCAGGATCTAGGTACTTTGGGAAGATGACTTGTCCTAACATAAGGTCAGACAGTTGTCCTATGACATTGATGGTTGAAGCATCTTTCTTCCGCCTGCCTGGGTGTTTGAAACACTTTTCCTTAACCAGTTTGTTGTATATTAGCACATCCTTGATGGCTTGGAGAAGTGGTATTTTTACACACAACTGCTTGAGCTCACCCAGAAGCTCATCCTCCTCTGGGTTGGGTTGTGTGGTGGCTGTTAGTCTCTCAGGAAAGGGTGGAATAGCCTTTGGTTCACTTTCCTGTTTATCTTCCTCATCCTCTGGGGGAGGAGGTTGGCGATCTAGTAGAGTCTTTCCAGATCAAAGATTGATCTCCTAAATATCCACAGCATAGGTAGGGCATGAGGTTTCCCCAGTGTATACTTGCTGGGCCTGTCTATTGTTGGGGTTTGGGTTCGGTTGAGCAGGCATTTGAGGTTGCCTTGGAGGAGTAGGAGGTAATGGCTGAGGTTGAACTGGTGGTGGAGGCAAAATGGCGGGAGGAGTATTGTACTGGGGCCTCCACCCCGACTGAGGTGCATTCCACTGAGGCTGTGGCTGGGCCTGTGAATGATATGAATGAGAAGTAGGTTGAGTAGGGTACTGAGGTGGATAAGACCATGGAGGAGGCATGGACCAGGAAGGATGAGCAGGGGGACCCCAAGAAGGCATAGGAGTCGATTGGTTGGGGCTGTAATAAGCTTGAGGTGCCCCTTGCATCCCCTGCTGGTAAGTTCTAGGTCCTTGTGGCCTCCTTTGGTTGAGGTAATAGAGAGGTTCAGTGGGAGCTTCTGTCCCTTGGTACATGGCTTTAAACCCAGGTAAGGTTGGACACTGATTTGTGGGATGGTCCTCCTCACAAACGAAACATACTTCAACCGAATGCAATGGGCATTCGTTCTTAGGGTGTCTCCTTGTGCACCTAGGGCAGAAGTCAGCCAAGGCTCTCTCAGCTTCTTCTTTCTTCCGCTGGATCCTGAATGTGTCCAACTGCATGGAAATGGTCTGTCTCACCTCACTCTTAAGATCTTCTAATTGATTTGCAAGCTCATGTTTGGAGAAAGGGACACTAGTTGAGAGGAGGTTTCCTCTACCTCGTTTCCGTGCTGCCCTGGAGTGGTTTCTAAACACAGTCTTGATGTCCTCATAAGGCAGTTGGTAAATGTCCCCCCCAGCTAACATGTGAAGGGTATCTAAGAGGTCTTCAGGGACTCCTCGGAGCATGACCAACTTGAGGGATTCAGGGTCAAGTGTGCACCTGGCCCGCTTATAGCTAAGTTGGAACCTCTCCTCATAATCCTCTAAGGACTCATCATTTCCCATGGTCATCCGAAAGATTTCTCCCTTGGTTTCCTTGGACCTACAGTAATCCCTGTACTTGGTATTGAAAGCTTGCTGCATCTGAGCCCAAGTGGTGATACTATTCCCAGGTAAGCCCATGAACCAGCGTAATGCTGCATCCTTAAGAGTTGAAGGGAAGAGTTTCAGCTTTTGCTCATCTTCAGTATAGTCATAGGTTCTACAAAGGACAGCAAACTCAAACAGGAAGGTATCAGGATCTTCAGTAGTCAGTCCATGGAAGTGAGGTAAGGCGGAGGGGCTAATGTTCTTCATTTTCATCTCTCCATTGGTCTCTCGGATGGGGAAGGCACCTTCTATTCTCTCATCTTCTCTTCTATTGTCAGCCATAGCTTCAGATGGGATGGTTTCTAATTCTTCTTCTACTATAGGATCTTCGTATATCTCAGGAGGTTCACCTATAGGTTCTTCTGGATCACTGTCACCGAAGAAGAGAGAAGGGTGACTCAGTGATGTGGTGGGGGTGTTGGGTAAGAATTTGCCTGTTTTATCTCGATTCCTACGAGGCATGAAATGGAAAGACTTTTTTTTTTTTTTTGATTGCTTTTGTTTTTCTATGGTACCTGCAAAACTGAAACAGATTGATCTACAACTAACTATAAAGATGCAGAATTAAACTGAAAGCAGGAAAGAACTAATCTACTTTGCTCAAATGAAATTGCAGGAATGGAAATGCTAGTCTACGCTTGCAGAATTGAAACACTAATCTACGCTTGCAGAAATGAAATGCTAGTCTATGAAAGCAGGAAATGCTAGTCTATGAAAGCAGGAAATGCTAATCTATGAAAGCAGGAAATGCTAATCTACGAAAGCAGGAAATGTCTATGCTACTTTTGCAGAATGGAAATGAAATAAACTACTTAGCAGAAGGCAAGAGTAAGAAAATAGAAGAAAAGCAACAATTACTAATACTCTGACGCTTCCCCGGCAATGGCGCCAAAAAGATGGTGGGCTCCAGTATTGTAGCAATAATGCTACAACTCCTGGGGCTTCCTATCTCTAATTTTATCAACCCGGTAGTTCGTACAAACTTGGAAGCGACGGTGTTGTATGCACAAGTACTAGCTCTTGTCGCAGCTGTCACTTGGTCAGCTGGCACAAGTCCGCTAGGGCTCAAGCCAACTTCTATATGCTCTCAGAAGAAGCTTTCTAAATGATGGACGAAGGCTATCTCGAAGGAAATCAATCTACTTTGCAAAAATGAACTGAAAGCCAACCAAAACATGGAAACCCTAGTAAACCCTAATCTGACTAGTTTAACCTCTATGATGCAATGGTGGGTGTGCAAATGTCTAAGAATGATGCCATTACCTCTAGTGATATGAAATGCATGAACTTAAACTACTTCCATTGAAAAGAACATTGTTTTTGTATTTTTGCTGAAGTGGTTGGAGTGATTATGATTTTGTTTCTCATTAGGGTTTGGCTGTGCAGAGGTGGTGCGAAGGGAGAGAAAGCTTGGGAAAGGTCAGGAGGGCTAGGAGAGGTTCCAGAGGACCCAAAACATCATTCCATAGAAGTCCACAACGTTCAGGTGCTCGGCAACTGAGGTTACAGGTTTCTACAGGATGTCTGCAGGGGATCCTACAGGAAACTCAGGAATTCTACAGGAAGTCTGCTAACTTCTATAGGATGTCCTACCGTGGGAGTTTTGGGTGATGGTGAAGTGATGGAGCGGTATGGGTGGATAGGTAAGATGGAGATGGAGCTTGTGATGGCTCAGGGGTAGAGAAATAAGATGGAGAAAGAGTGCACGAAGTTGGTTGGTGGATAGAAGGATGGAAGCAACGAAAGGTCAAGAAAATGGAGCTACGTGGGCAATGGAAGAGTTGGAAGGTAAACGAGCTGAACAGAGGTCGAGTAGGTGGCTTTAGGCGTGGTTAAGAAGAAGAAGAAGGAAGTGGAATGATACTGAGCAGTGTAAATAAAACAAATTGCTTATGTCTTGCACCAAAAATGAGAATCCATTAACCTGTGCTACCTGTGCTATTAAACCAATGAACAACGATGTAAACAGTGAAGAGAAGTCGTGAATGGAGTTGGAATGAAGAAGTATGGCTCAAGATCAGAGCGCATGGATGGTTCTATGATTAAAATGACTATGTTGCAGCTTGCATAAAAGTAGAAAAAGACTGCGTTTTTTGATGGTTGGTACAGACTGCACCCCAATCTCTAAACAAAGATGGCAGTGAAGGCACTATCAACCTTTTCTTGGAGCTCCACTGAATTACAATATTCCTATTCTAACCTAAGCAACTGAAAGTGATTTAACCATAAGCTAATCCTACTCAATCTCATTAAAGAAATCAAATCAGCAGACTGTGTTCTTGAAATGCATGTCAAAACAAAGAAACAAAGTGCTGAAAAGAAAGGAAAATAACACTACAAAGAAGAGGAGGTCTATTGCTCTCAGGTTGGGCCCTAACCTGAGAGCTATAGCTCCCTTAAAAGCTCAGAATTAGATCCAAATCTGCTTGCCTTTATTCATAATCAAGAGTCTAATGTCATGCCAAAACTGGCTTACAAAAACAAACACCGAGTTGTAGCTCGTGCTCAGAAATTACAATATTAGTTCAAAAGTTCAAAAAGCCCCTATCAAAGGCTACGACCTTCATATTTATACACAATGAAGATCAAGCTGGCTTCCTCCATTCGTGGAGCTTGTCTGTCCAACTGAAAGTCAAACTGCTGATCCTGTAGAATCCGTTGGCTGCCTTTAAGCTCGGTGGGGAGAGCTGTTGGAGCTCGGAGTTAAGGTGAAAATCACGAGGAAGGTCATCAAGACTGTGGACAACCTCCCTATGAACCCGCAATGTCACCTTTGTTGTCTCCTTGTCTCCATTTGCGTGGTCTTTTGCTCTCTTTAATGCTAAAAACCTGAAATCATCATGTATTAGCCACATAGATATAATGCCTGCCCTTCTTCCTACAAATAACACGAATATACTAAGAAATGAATGCATAAGTGATAAAAGATGAATGGTTGAGCAAGGTAAGTAGGCCAAATGAGCCCAAATTGTACCAAAAATTGGGGCTCATCAGCGATGCCTACATAAAATAACACCAACAAAACAACTGCTCTCTTTCTCTTCAATCATGTCATTACAAGGTTTGGTGTACCACATGCTATATTTACAGACCATGGGAAGCATTTCCGTAATCACATGATGTCTGAGCCAACTACTAAGTTGGGCCTTCACCATGAGAGATCAACTCCCTACTACCCATAGGCGAATGGGCAAGTCAAAGCGATCAACAAAATTTTGAAAACGATGCTTCAACGCATGATAGGGATCCACAAATTGGATTGGCATCTTATCCTTTATGCAGCCTTGTGGGCATATTGAAACTCTGTTCAGACTGTTACCATATTCATGCCATTGTAATTGGTGTACGACCTGGAATCAATCCTTCCTATCGAGTGTGAAATTCCATCTCTGGAATTTGTTGCCGAACTCTTCCTTGCCACTTCTGAAGAAGAAGAGCATATTTTACATCTGACACGTTTAGATGAAACCTAGTGCGATGTCGCGATGGCCAATGAGGCCCATAAGAAACACAATAAGGTGCATTACGACAAGAATGTTAAGCCTCGTGCCTTCTCGGAAGATGACCTTGTCTTGTTGTATGATTAGGAGTCTGATAAGCTAGGGTCTGGGAAGTTTGAGCCAATATGGCTAGGCCTGTACATTGTTAAACATGTTCTTGCTAAAGGAGCCTACGAGATTATTCATTTTGATGGAATTTTGTTGGTGCAGCCCATAAATGAGTTGTACCTCCAAAAATACTACGCTTAAGTCATTTTTGCATAGTTCATTGCGTACATATTGTTTGTAGGTGAGTTGAGTGTGTTTGTAGTGTGTTCCCTTCGAAGTTTCCTATCACTTATGTTAATCTTGCTTTACATTTGGATTGCAGATGTCAACGTCCCTTCAACCATCTGTTGGTTATGTTGATGATGCTAGTCGTAGTACCCAAAACCTTTCCTCTGTAATGTAGAATATATATGCTCCAAGTGGTGAGTTAGTGAGTTTACAAGGGATTTGTATCGATCGCTCTACCAATAACATCACTGAGTATAGCGCAATGATCGAGTTATTTTCTGATGCTATTTCTCATGGTATCTGCTATATAGTTGTTAGACTTGACTCACAACTTTTAGTACTACACTTGACTAATGTCTATTCAGTTAGAAGTCCAACTATGCTTCGTATGTTTTTAAGGGTCCGCCTTCTGGAAAGACATTTTTATTATATCCAATATCAACACATTCCTAGAACTATAAACACTTTTACATATGCATTGGCAAATCATGTTTTAGGCATACATTTGCGACATATGTAAGTTAAATTAAGTTCACATCACATACATTGAACAAGATAATAGAACACATGAGAAAATTCGATAGGTAGATAGTTGTATATATATAAAAGTTTGGTTTTAAAAAAGATGTGCCTGAGACACATATGGCCACATGACCTATCATATAAAAAATACATGTAGTCAAAATATGGCTCTATAGTCTCCTAGTATACTAATCATGACGGTGCTCATGATAGCAAACAATTGCACAAGCTACTTGCACAATAGCTAACTAATATGCTCAAGCACCCCGATAGTCTACCACTACAGTCTCATAGGGATCTGATTGACCTTGGTCTCTGGAATGCCTTGGGTCAATCCCTTGAGATGCCGCTCAAACTCTGCACGAGTCTCAACCACATTGAGATCCTATAACACCTCTCATGGCCCTACAACAACCTGTACTCCAACATGTCCCTGTTGTGGGTCTCTAGGACACTGAAGATAGGATGAATCCACTGGTCAAATGGGTCCAATGTCTGCATGTAAAAATCAATAGTTAGTCTTGGATACATGAAAATACCAAAAAAATTGTAAAACTCAAAAATAAAAAAACAATCAAAATGATCTTGTTTTACCTATGCCACTCCATTGCTTGCCTTCAGGTAGCATGAGCTTTGGATCTCCACGGTAGTCCATCTCAGCATATGGATAGTCTTCAACCATAATGAGTTGCATACACAACCATCGAAAGAATATAGGTGTGAAACTCATGGAAGATAGACCAACATGTCTAGACATGAGGTCTACCAATTATCTCTTTCGTGGAGCTATAGGATCTGGAAGCTCGAGTGAGATATGTTGTGGATGGAGTAATGGAATCCTCTCCAAAGTGAATGAGATCAAAATTGAACCATACCTAAAGTTTTTCAATTTCTCATCTTTTTTCTTTGTGAGTTGTTCCTTCATGTTTGTTAATACCCTCTCTTCAGTTGAACATTGTCGGTTCTATGCACTCTAATGCGTATTGCCTTTGGGACATGTTAGCCAAATGCAAGGTAATGTTGTTGGCCAATATAAAAATGATGAAAAGGATTGTCCTGAGAGGCAAACAAACCACATCCTTTATCTCGATTTTCCCATATTTTGTTGGTTGGGATCGAGGTCTACAACGAGCAACAATATAATCCTTAACAATTTCTCCACCATTCTCGAACCAGATAGTGAGATAGGAGCACCTCTCCTCAATAAACCTGTCAAGAAATAAATGTCTTCCACCTATATTCTGAGCATATGTGCTCCAAGCCTGAAGGATTGTGCTTACACATCCCATGCCATAGCAAGATACTCCAATAGTTACATTTGTTGTCTCATCCTAGGAAGCCAAAAGAACTTGAGAAGCCCATACTTTCTCAATGCCTGGATGGTTGTTGGATCATTGGTGAAATCCATGTATTAGATTTTGTGTTCTCTTTCTCTCCAAATCAAAGCCATTTTGTTTTGATGGATAGTTGAAACATGACAAGAAAAATCTTTAGAATAAATCCCATGCAAAAATTTGAGAGAAATTTGAGTGAAGGGAGCAAAACCAATTTTTCAAATGCACTCAGCGCACTCTACTAAAGGGAGACAGTGCACTGCAACACTCTCCACAGTTAATTTTTTATTGGCCCATGGAACTTTTCAACATTGTTGAGGTGCGTTGGAGCTAGGGCGTAAAATTAAAGCCCCAAATTACTGAAAACTTGAAAAAAAATTGCATGAATTGAAAAACAGGAACCATAAAAACAAAGAGGAAGGTAAGATCTCTTACCTGGAAGTCATGACATTGAAAATAGTCTACCGGATTGGCCGCAATTAGTTGTTGAAGATCGAGGGGAAAATGCACTCAGAGCTCACTCACCAAGAGGTAAAATGTGAAGTGGTAAAAATAAAATTACTTTTCACCTATTTATTGTCATTTTTATGAATATTTTATTATTTTGATCTAAATTTGGCCTAATTTTACCATGTATCAAATATTTTTAATATTTTGATGATTTCTTGAGCAGGTTAACAGTTGTTTAAAGGAACTAATGACATTTTTGAGTTAAAACAAATCATTTTGACTATGGAGCATACTTTTATCACTTTTTTGGGCTCTATAAACTCACAAAAAAGGAAACCCCCGAAGTCCTCATTTAGCTCTTTTCAGACTCCCTAAACATGAAAAGATTGTCAAGCACTTGTCTTTTCAAACTCATTAAAGTAAATGAAAATACATAGCCCAATATAAGTTTAAACATTTTCCAGACTGGGAAAAATGAATACCTTAGTCAAACATGGCTAAAAGGTTCTCATGAGTATCGATTTCTACCTTTTTAGACTCAAGAGACTATTTACGAAAAGAAAACTTTGGATTTGCCTCTTTTTCAAACTCTCTAAACATGAAAAAGGAGTCGAGTTACGCCTTCACTGGACTCGTAAAAGCATCAAACAACGATGGACATGTCAAACATGATGGGACTGAACCACTCCTTCTCAGAGTTCATTAAAAATACTCAGAGGGATTCATCCAAAGGATGAAATTACAAATCAAGCATATGTTATCCTCCTCAATCTTGTCAAAAAATAAAGAGGTACTGACGAAAAATGGTTGGGTAAATTGGGAAAACAGGGTACTTAACCTATTAATGGTAGTGAGTCATTCTTGAACATGATGTGGAGCGATAAAAAGGTGCCTTTTGAACTCCTAATTACCTTCACATTAATTATCAACCCAGCGACGACTTTTTATTTCAAGAGTGTACTCTGTCTGAGGCGGCTTTTTACTTAAGAGTAATGTTTTGCAGTATAGTGCTTAAAACCCAAAAGTAAATGAATGCTTGAAACAAAATCTAATTGGAACAGCAAGAAACTAAATCATTCATTCAAACAACCATCAATCGAGGATATAGTAGCAATAACTCATTCCTCTAGAAATTGATGGAATAGAGTATGGACCATGGATCTGGGAGCATGGTAGCGTCTGCTGAGGCTCACGACAGCCTTGGACCTTCTCTCACACCAAAGCAATAAATGCAAGTAAAAGGAATGGCAAAAAGCAGCATGAAACGAAATGGACAGCAGTAAATGAAACAGCAATTAAAAGAACTAAATCTCGCGAGTTAGAACTGAACTCTCATTCCGCAATCAAATAACAATCGGCAAAAGCAATTCCAATGATCTTTATACAAGAAGATATTTACAAATGAATTATGGAACAACAATTCATTATAAAACAGGAACGTCAATCATATATACATTCAACACACTAAGATAGTAATCTGAGATGATAACTATGTTTCCAAATACAACATTACTTCCGGATTCCAATAATCATAACTTCAAATAAATCTCATGATGGTAATGTTCAATACAAAAGCTCTGTAACAGAAATACCCGATTCAGACTGATACCATGCAATCAATTCTGGAAAAGATTTAATAATATAATGCAGAATCGCCACAAGGATTTCGGAAGGAAACATTAATGAATTAATGATAACATAGCATTCGTGCATCAGATTACTGAACAATAAAGATAAGCAAACCACGCATAAAACAAAAGAATATACTATACAGTAGAGGCAGCAGCGTACTCCACCAGAGGCTGGGCCCTTAGCCGCCAGCGGACGCTGCGGGGTTACTTCAGAATGATAAAAATGAACAGCACTCCCAAATCATTTATTAATCAGCCAATTGTGGAATTATTACAACAACAGAAGCTTAAGAATTACAGCATGAATAATCCACCATCGTTGTCCATCATTTCTCATTCCCCAAATCCATCATCACGTCCCCCCCTCTCTGATCTTTGTTCTCATTTAAATAGAGAAAGATCAGAGAGTATAGATAATTACAATCATGATTTCTTTTACAAATTTAGGTTGATTCTAACCAGATGATCAACAAGAAAATATCTTTCCCTTCATTTCCTCAACAAAAGCAAGACGAATTTGGGTTGGCAGCTGAGATTTGGAGGACGGCCGCAACAATAAATCTCAGAAAATCGTGCTCAAAGAACCCTGCGTTTCTCCCTGTACAAGCCGAATTTGGGCAAACCGTTCTTCACTAAAGTTAATTGGGCCCGTTCTGGACAAAACCCATGTTCCAGATTTTCCAAATTCGTCTTCATTTGCTCAAAATCTCAACCGCAAAACTGTCACTCCTTAAACCAGCGAATTTCTGAGTTGGCAGATTTAAAAATCAAATCTTCAATCTGGAAGTTACCTTGGCGGCTAAAAATGGTAAATAATGTTACAACCAACTTATTAGAACTATCATTGGTAAAATAATGCATAATAATCAATTTATTAGAAATAAAGGAGAATAAATAATGTAAGAGCATAAATCATCATAAAATGGGTTTATATAATAAATTATAATAAATGACATGATGAAGAATGGTAGAAATGGGTGGAATAAACGTTCACAAGTGACAATAACAATGGCATATTAACGACCCAACACATGACACTCTCTTACTTCATCTTCGTGACTGTTGGGCTGGGAAATCTACTTATCTTTTGGTTCATCACACCATATCAAAGCCTCTACATTCGGTTTTGGGTCAATGCTGCCAACTTTATTCAGTTTATGATGAAATGTGGCAATAAGAATATTCCAATTTAATTTTTCCTTGAATTAAATTGTGAATTAAAATTGAATTTAGTCTTAATAGGTACTTGGAAATAATTAATTAACTTATTTTGACTTAATTAGTTGTAGAAATTCAAGTTAGAAGTCTTTCTGAAGTCATGCAAGAGTTATCCCTAAAATTTAGGAGATAAGATTGAGTTATATTTGAGTTGTAATTAGTTAACTAAGTTTACTGAGTTAAATCCAGTTAAATTAGTTCCAAACTGTTTGAGGAACTAATAGAGAGTTAACAATCAGTTGATGCATGTATGCACTCAACCAGTGTACTCTAATTAACTGAAGATTCCCTCATCATAAACTCATGCATGTCTATTCTGAGAAAGACCCAGTTGAGATTAAAGACAAGGACAGTGTACTATCAGTTGCATGTGTTTTCCTATAAAGAAAACTCATGCATGCAAAGGAATAATTCCTTGAGGATTGCGCAGTTCTGATAGTGTGTGAGAGCAGTGTTCCACTTGGTGAGGTGAGAATCATCCCAGAGGAACAACGCAAGGAAATAGGAGCTTGGAGGGTAGAGAGGAAGGCTTGAGAGAAGCTTTAATTGCCTGTGAGCATCTATGAGGATTGTACTGAGAGCTAGCTAGTTGTGAGAGCTAAGGCTTTGTATAATTCCTATGTATTTCCACCTTGTATGATAATACATATAGTGGGGTTTTTAGCTGAGGCTTTCCCCAAAGTATTTTCATGTGTATTGTACATTGATTCTTCTTCTTCTCGTTATATTGTTCAACTTGATCTTTAAGCTTCTGTAAATTGATAGTATAAGTAGGTTATAGTATTTTGCTTTGGTTATATTGCATTATTGGGTTAACCTACAGTCAAATTTTCTACATGGTCTCAGTAGAGCGAGATTTGTAAAGAATTTCTACATGGTATCAGAGCCAAGTTTATTGGAGCTGTGAACAGTATACGGAGAAGAGAATTTTAAGTTTGAAGTTCGAGGTTGCAGGTGCAAATCGAATTCTTATCATACTTCAAGGTTGGCCAATCGTGTTCTATGGCTTGAGACTCGAGTATGCCTTGGAAGGTAGCTCAAATTACATAGCATGGAAAGATAGAATGGAGGCTGTATTAGAAGACAATGGCTTGAAGGAATTAATTGATTAAGAAATCCAAAAGCCAGCTTCAACTAATGCACAAGAGTTGACTGAGTGGAAGAAGTTTGTGGCGAAGGTGAGACGGATCATCCTTGAGGGAAATCGAGACCATATTATCTCGAGTCTACATGGGAAGGATACTCCATTTTCAATGTGGAAGACATTGAAGGATCTCTACCAGAACAGTAGCGACCAGAGGAAATTGGCGCTCAAGGATAAGCTTCAAAGAATCAAGATGGAGAAGGGCGATACTATTTCCACATATCTGAACAAGCTCACCACCTGTAGAGATGAGCTTAGCAGTGTGGGAATAACTACTGTCAATGATAATATGGTGAGCCTCGATCTCCTTGGCCTTCCAAAGAGTTGGAATAGCTACCAGGACTCTGTGAATGGAAGGGAGAAACTGTCGGATTGGGAATGACTGTGGTCGGATCTGATGTAGGAGCAGATCAGGAGGAGCACATGAGATGGTTCTTCATTCAAGGATGATGATGAAGAAAATCTGGCCTTAGCAAGTAAGGCAAGGAAAGGGAAGGGGAAGGCATTCCATTCCAAATCGAATTCTTCTCATGGAGCGAAGAAGGGTGACAAGTCTAAAGTGAGATGCTTTAATTGTCACGAGATGGGACATTATGCGACTAATTGCCTATCGAAGAAGTCCAAGAAGAGATCCTCGGAAGGATCGGAAGGTGAGGCATTAGCCTCTCAATTCGAAATGGACTTTACCCTCATCCCATGCATGGTGTCATCGATGATGGGTTGTGTTTGGTATCTTGACAGTGGAGCCTCATTCCACATGATCGGCGATAAAAGTTTATTCAATGCCTTGGAGGAGAAATACCGCAAGATGTGCGTAGATATGGGTGACGACAGAAATTATAGTGTTTCAGGAGTGGGCACGGTTGCTTTTCAGAGGGAGCATGGAGCTCCTATCACCTTGATAGATGTGAAGTATGTGCTTGGACTGAAGAAGAACTTGGTATCAGTCGCGATGTTGGAGGACAAAGGCTACAATGTTGTCTTCAGTAAAGGAAAGGCATTCCTAAGACACATAGCCACGGGTCAGACCAAGAGGATAGGGATTCGGTTGAAGAATCTCTATAAACTAGAGGTAGATGATTGTGCAGCATTGAGTACGAAATAAGAATTGGTGCAAAGCCAAGACATTGGCGAGTTGTGGCACAGGCAGTTGGGCCATTTGCATCATGGGGCTTTGAAGATAATGCAACAGATATCTATAGGACTTCACAAAGGTAAACTTGAGCAAGTTGACACATGCAAAGGTTGTACCTTGGGAAAGTACACCAAGTCTTCCTTTCATGATCGAGGCAGTCAAGCAAAGGCTGTCTTAGAGCAAGTTCATATTGATGTGTGTGGACCATTCTCAACGGTATCCACTGCGAAGCAATGGTATTATGTGATTTTCATTGATGATTATTCTCGTAAATGTTGGATTTATTTCATGCAAAAGAAGGACCAAACCTTCACAAAGTTTTGTAAGTTCAAAGCTTTGGTCGAGAAAGAGTCAGGGAAGAAGATCAAGGGCTTGAGAAGTGACAACAGTGGATAATATGTCTCTCAAGAGTTTAAGGACTTATGTGCAGTGGAAGGAATTAAACGAGAGTTGATGGCACCTCATAACCCACAGTAGAATGGGGTGGCTGAGAGGAAGAACATAACTATTGTAGGGGCAGCTTGAGCGATGTTGCATGACCAAGGCCTACCACTTCACTTGTGGGTTGAGGCATGCAACATAACAGTCTATTTGTAGAATAGAAGCCCACATCGCATACTTAGGATGAAGACACCAGAGGAAGCTTTCTCGGTAAGAGACCAGATGTGGGTCACTTCAGGATCTTTGGCTCATCGGTATATTTCCATGTGACAAAGGATGCATGAAAGAAGATTGAGCCAATAGCAGAGTTGGGGATACTTGTGGCGTACACTGATACACCTCACAACTATTGGGTGTAATTGGCTACCAGTCGGAGGATAGTGGTTCATAGAGATCTCAAGTTTGATGAGCAGAAGGCCATGCGAGTTTCCCTTGAGAGGGAGCTCCAACTACAGGCTGTGGAGGAACTGTTGGTTCCTAAGGAGGAGGAGCCTCAGACTGATGCGGAGCAGCCACATGCAGAGGTTCCAGGAGTGCAGACATCCACTCAAGTAGAGTCTTCTAGAGTTGGACGGAAGCGCACAACATAAGCTGACAGATTGTTGGAGGATGTGGGAGCACCATCTTCTCAGCGTAGACAGAGGAGGTCACCTAAGAGGTACACTGGATACATGGCCCTTGCTGGGGAATGTGTTGAGACTGAGCCATATTCCTTTGAGAAAGCAGTGCAATAGCCGATTTGGGTTGAGGCTATGGTGGAGGAGTATGACTCCATAGTTTGTAACAGTGTTTGGGACGTGGTTCCAAGACTGGAGAACAAGTCAGTTATGAGTTTCCATTGGCTTTACAAGGTAAAGCAAGTTGCTGATGGTAGTGTGGACAAGCATAAGGCAAGATTTGTTGTCTGTGGCTTTTCACAGGTCGAGGGATCGACTACGATGAGACTTTTGCTCATGTCGCAAGGTACTCATCTATCAGATCTATGTTGGCACTATCAGCACAGATGGGTTGGAAGATCCATCAAATGGATGTGAAGACTGCATTCCTCAATGGCAATATTGAGGAAGAGGTGTACATAGAGTAGCCGAAAGGTTTTGAGACCTTCAATCGTGAGTCACATGTGTGTAGGCTCAAGAGAGTGTTGTACGGGCTGAAGCAAGCACCTCGAGCTTGGTACACCAGGATAGACAACTACTTCACCGCGTTGGGCTTCACAAAGAGTGAAGCAGATGTGAACCTGTACCACATCATGGTGGAAGGTAAGTTGTTGATCATCGTTCTTTATGTTGATGATCTCATATTGACCGGTGATGATCAGTTGATCGTGTCTTGCAAGGAGGACCTTGCAAGAGAATTCGAGATGAAAGACATGGGTCTCATGCATTACTTCCTTGGCATGGAAGTGTGGCAGAAGGATAGGGAGTTGTTTGTGTCTTAGGGCAAGTATTCCAAAAAGATACTCAGGAGATTCCACATGGAGAAGTGTAAGCCCATGCAGACTCCTCTAGCTGGTAACTAGAGGAAGGAGGATGCTACTTCAAGGGAAGTAGTGGAAGCTACTGTGTACAGGCATCTTGTGGGTTCACTGATGTACTTAGTGAACACACGACCAAATTTGTGCTATGTGGTGAACTAGCTGAGTCAAGCGATGGTTCAGCCTACCAAGATGTTTTGGAAGGCGGCAAAGCATGTATTGAGATACCTCAAAGGCACATCTCAGTATGGATTATGGTACAGACAGACAGAGGGAGTGAAGCTACAGGGCTTCACTGATGCAGATTGGGTAGGGAGTCCATTAGATCGGAAGAGCACATCAGGAGGGATTTTCAACCTTGGGTCAGTAGCAGTTTCTTGGTATAGCAGGAAACAGAGGTCGGTGTTTTGGAGAATTTGGTATCTACGGATAAATACTAATTCCCTAGATAAGTAGTTGTATCTAGAACAACATTTTAAAGTGTTTTAGACTTTTCCTATAATCAATAGATAAGATGAGAAGATAAGAAGACCTACTTGTAGTTCCACTTTCCTCTTGTCTCCCTTGTATAGATCTTGTCGCTCCTTCCCATTCTTAGTACGCTTGAGAAGTACCCTATAAATACAACATAAAACAAAGAACCGATCAAAGCACACGATCTATTGAATATAAGTGAAAGGAATCAGATACAATTCACACATATAAGCATTATGAAATAATACAAACATATGGGAAAAAAGGTTCAAACACTTTATTAGATAGAAGAAGGAATTCCAACCATTGGTGTCTGATTCAAAGCCAAATCTCATAGCAACATTATCTCCTTATAATTCAACATAATCCAGCCCCTGATCACTTAGATGAGTGGTCAATTTATAGGAAGATGAAGGAAGTTTTGTCATAAATGGTGGCATTGAATGGCCTTCCATACTTAGAATTAGTTCCATGGAGGAATGGATGAGAAGATAGGATGCACCTTAACTCATTCCTCATCCATTTTCGAGCTCATAGGAGTTAATAAGTGAGGGAACCTTCTAGATGACTCCAAAAGATAAGAATATTCCCCAAACCCTATGTGAATTTCACTCATTCTCGCCCAATGCAGGGGAAAGGAATCCTAAGTGCTCTGCAGAGCACCCTAGAAGTGGACTCAATTGCTTTATAGTGCACCTTTACAAGGGCTTACCTGCGCTAGTCCCTCTAGAGGCTGTTTCTGGATGTCTTCAAGTCATGAAACTGTCTGGGAAGGAGGCATTCAAAGGGTGATTTGTTAGGGCATGAAGCAACTGAAATTAGGGTTTGATGAGCCCTAAAACATTGATATAGATGTTGGGATTTGATGTACCCAAATGGATCTGTAACAGTCGGTTTCACTCAACTCGGTAGAGGCTGAATACATGGCTGCAAGTCAGGCAACATGTGAGGCCATCTGGATGTGGAAAATCCTAGTTGATTTGTTTGATCAGAGGATGGATCCAACTATTATCTATTGTGATAATAAGAGTTGTATCAAACTCTCCGAGAATCCAGTATTTCATGATAGGTCCAAGCACATTGACATCTTGTATCATCATCTCAGAGATTGTGTAGCGAGGAGGATCATGTTGCTGCAGTATATTTCGACAGAGGAGCAAGATGCTAACATTTTGACAAAGACATTATCGAAGTGTAAATTCGAGTTCCATAGAGACAGGATCGGGGTGGAAGATAATCCCTTTCTTGTTGAGAGGGAGTGTTGAAATGTGGCAACAATAATATTCCAATTTAATTTGTCCTTGAATTAAATTGTGAATTAAAATTGAATTTAGTCTTAACAATTACTTGAAAAAGGCATTGTCAAATTGTAAATTCGAGTTCCATAGAGACAAGATCGGGGTGGAAGATAATCCCTTTCTTGTTGAGAGGGAGTGTTGAAATGTGGCAACAAGAATACTCCAATTTAATTTGTCCTAGAATTAAATTGTGAATTAAAATAGAATTTAGTCTTAACAGCTACTTGGAAATAATTAATTAACTTATTTTGACTTAATTAGTTGGAGAAATTCAAGTTAGAAGTCTTTCCGAAGTCATGCAAGAGTTATCCCTAAAATTTGGGAGATAATATTGAGTTATATTTGAGTTGTAATTAGTTAACTCAGTTTTCTGAGTTAAGTCCAGTTAAATTAGTTCCAAACTGTTTGAGGAACTAATAGAGAGTTAACAATTAGTTGATGCATGCATGCACTCAACTAGTGTACTCCAGTTAACTAAAGATTCCCTCATTAGAAACTCATGCATGTCTATTCTGAGAAAGACCCAGTTGAGACTAAAGACAATGACAGTGTACTATCAGTTGCATGTGTTTTCCTATAAAGAAAAATCATGCATGCAGAAGGAATAATTCCTTGAGGATTCTGCAGTTCTGACAGTGTGTGAGAACAATGTTCCACTTGGTGAGGTGAGAATCATCCCAGAGTAACAATGCAAGGAAATAGGAGCTTGGAGGGCAGAGAGGAAGACTTGAGAGAGGCTTCGATTGCCGGTGAGCATCTGTGAGGATTGTACTGAGAGCTGGCTAGCTATGAGAGCTAAGGCTTTGTATAATTCCTATGTATTTCCACCTTGTATGATAATACAGAAAGTGGGGTTTTTAGCTGAGGCTTCGCCCAAAGTATTTTGATGTGTATTGTGCATTGATTCTTCATCTTCTGGTTATATTGTTCAGCTCGATCTTTAAGCTTCCACAAATTGATAGTAGAAGTAGGTTATAGTATCTTGCTTTGGTTATATTGCATTATCGGGTTAACCTACAGTCAGAGTTTCTACATGGTCTCAGTACAGCGATATTTGTAGAGAATTTCTACAAATTCTCTGATATGTTAAAGAGAAGTCCTTCAGTTGATATCTGCTACGATACTCCTAAGACTTCATTCATGATTGTCATTCCTAAACCAGTTCCACATCAATATCATTGTCTTAAATCTTGATACTTGTTTCGTGTCGTTGATGGGGGATACAGCAAGGGCCTCCTACGATAGGTTGCTTCCTGTCGACATCAACTCATTATTTGGGAAGTTGGCTTAGAAACTCCCTTTGGTACCTTGGGGCTTGCATACATTAATGGCAAGATTCCTCGCTCTCGATGATAGATTTTCATCATTGGCCTTCGACCAAAAGATTCAGTGTCGTGTTCGACTTCAATTCATTCATTCACACCATACAAATTGTACTATGGTACCTTGAGAGCCATTAACTTCATCAATGGTTTCTCTCGCGTCTGTTAATGACTTACATCATTGGCTAGTAATTAGATGGTGTTTTCCATGTTCTACTCCAACTCCTTTATTCACATGGTTAGAATCATATGTTGAAAGATTCAGTGAACGAGATAGAAGACCCCAGATCTAGTTCCATCCATCTGGGTTGTGATTTCAGGATTAATGCAAGATTAAAAAGCATGATGGACATGATCATACAAACAATCATCCAAGCATGGGTCCACCCTTTGTCATAAGTGGACAAACTTCTTGATCATTGTACATGTAACATTAGCTTATGTGTTGAGCATGGGTATGCATCCCTCGGCAAAGATATCATGATGAAAATGTAGTGTAACAGATAATGATATCGACCTGTTGTTCTTGATCCAGACTTGTCACAGGGTAAAACACTTCAGTCATCAGATGTTGTTTCAGACTTTGTTCTTTAGGGGGCAATACGTTATAGGCCATTTTGTCACATATGGTTAATATGCCTACAAATTGGACCAATCGACATCCATAAACATGTTGTCATCATCCCTTCATAAAGCCCTCAGCATGACCTTTCTAAAAAGTCTAAGTTTCTGGGATTAATTGCTCAAAATCAATGTTTTTTAGCCCCAACACACCCTATCCCTTTATCCACCTGCGTTCAGCGTTGCTTGCTCCCTTCTGCGCCAACACTGATCAACACTTGTTGCTCCCTTCTGCAAGTGCATTGATTCTATAAATTCGGGAAAATTAAAAAATATTCTGAAGCTTCCTCTTCCAGAAGCTTCCAAGGGTTGTTTTAACTATTTACCATGGATAAGAGCTCGAATCGTATCTGATCCTACCTTGGAGACTTCTCCTCTTGTCCCTTGAGCTCATCCTCCCATCATATGTGGATCTCAAGCCCATAATGGTAAATTTTAAACTACCATCCTTCTCTTATAAATTTACAACCATCCATAACATTAGGGTTGGTTTTTTGAGATTGATTGTGCCCTTATGTTGTTTCCTTGAACCTAAATGAGTCACCATCTTCATGCGTTAGGGTTAATATTGAGGCGTACTTTGCGGCAAGGAAGGACAAGTCAACTTGGGGAGACTTCTACAAGATCAACTAGTATTTATGGTTGTAAACTCTCTCCTATTTCTATTAATACAAAGAGTATCTTGTTTTCCTATATGTGATGTGTTATGTCTGCACTCATGTATTTCGATGCCTTGATGATTCATTGAATAGAGATGTTAGATTATGCTACTTGGTTGTTGTAGATCCTTTGCTTGTTTTAGTTGTGTGCGCGTGTTCTAATTATAGCACTTGGAGCTACAATTGAAGCTTACAAGAGAGGAGGAATGAGAAGCTTGCTACAGATTCGAGGTAGGCTTCTTTCCCATTCTCTAACTTCTCTAAGGGAAATTCTATATTCTTTGCCTTTTGTTGTTCTATACCAATCCACTAGGTCTAGGGGATTCACCTTTGTCTGCAATTGTAAATTTTGCATAACATGTGCAACTAAAAAAGGCTTTGCTTTTTATACTTAAAAGACACTAGATATGAAGCTCAATACTATGTTTACAACGGAATCATTTTATCAATAGTGTGATTTTTTTTCTTCTAAACAATAGTTAGAAAATGACTTTTGATTGTATGGTGAATTTAGTGATCTTATAAATCTAATGATTATTCATAATGTATGAATAATTCACATTTAGTATTCCAAATAGAGTCTTGATGAGCATCATAGGAGAACATTTCAAAAGAATCGTATCCCAAATCACATTGGACATTGGTCTCGACCTTTTGGACTAACCTTGTACTACCCTTACCTATTCTAAACTAACATCCTATCAGTGCCATGATATTATTATTCTCTCCTTCGATCCACATTAAGCTCAATCTTGAATTTCATTTATATCTTCAGGTAATAGTTTTGGGTTCTAGAATCCTTGGTTATCATAATTGACTATACCAATAATAGATTTTGAAAATAATATTTCTTAGACATGCTCTAATCACATTTTCATTAGGTGCAAGGGAAAGAAACCACACCTTGTATAGGTCTATTGTATACCCTTCCTTGTTATACATGCTTATTGTTTCCTATACATATGTTTATTATGGTGAAGTAGACAAATTCTTTTTGAAGACGAGTGTAGGAAGGCAAGTGCATAAATGCCAACCTATTACCATGATCAACATCTTTTCATTCTTTTATTCATTTTCTATAGTTCTTCCTTTTACCGTTGACATTACACATATATGAACTATAATTAGCTATCAATTTAATGGAAAACTAGCTTTTGGGGTTGGGGATGTCCATTGAATGTGAAATATATATGTTTGCATATTTCAAAGCAATGAAGGTTGCAAACTTTCTTAGATATCTTCATTTAATCCAACTTCTATCCTTAATTTTATCATAGATATCAATGATAATTTTAAGTGACACTTGTTGTTGGGTCCCTATAATACTAGTGATTACCCCATTACTATTGTAGTTATACCCCTTATTTATATTGTTGTGCCCCTATTACCCCCATATTGTTATTTTTGTGCCCCATAGAATCCCTCTATTGTTATTTTTGTGGCTTTATATTATTATTGTTAGGTCGGCTGGATTATATTGTGACTCCTTAGACTCCTATATATAGAAATGAGGTTTTGTCATTTGTATCATCCAAGAATTTTTCATTTATGTAATGTAAAGGAGGTTTCCCCCTCGAAGAGGCTGAATTCTCAGGCGTTGATCTTTCTTTTCTATCTTTTCTTGAGCTGGTTTCATAACATTTGGTATCAAAGCTTTGGATTCTAGGGTTTCGCTGCTCCAAACAGGTCATCGTGGCATTTTCGCTATAACTTTTTTTCTGTGACGTTTCAGAAGTCGCAAAAAAAACCCATTTTATAAGAAATCGCACTGAACCTTGGGTCCGAATTTCAGATCTTTTAGCGCGATATTTGCGGAGATATGCTCTGAGGAAGTTGGTCTTTTTGCAGACTCCTGAATTACATTCAAAACAGCTGACCTAGGGAAAATCGTCATAACTTTCTCTCTGGGGATCAGATTGAAATTTCGTAAGAAGGTACAGAAGGAGGACGGACTGTAGTTTCTTGTATATCTTTTTTAGAACCAAAGGTCGAAAATTGTCCACGTGGCACTTCATACAAGTTCACTCTTCTGGAAAGGTCTATAATCAGGTCATCTTGGGAGATTGTGCATAACTCTTTCTTGGAGAATCTAATTTGGATCAGACTGGTGGCATTGGAAAGAGGACACAGAGAGCTACTACAGGTCACAATTTCAGAACTAGATGATTGGAAAGTACAGAGATACATCAGAGGCAATATCAAGCTCCTACAAAGTGAAAAAAGGTGTGTAGATTTTTTTAAATTTTTGCTTAAGCTTGGTTTGAAAATTTATTTTGAAGGAATTCAAAGGGCATAGTGGAGCATTATTATTGGTAACTGATGCCCCGAGGAAAGAAAATGCAAACACCTAGTAAGGAACCTGAAAGCTCTAGCATGACTCATGAAGAAGAGGAAGAAATGCAACATGATATATCAAAATTACAAGACCAAGTGCAACAACTGTCCCTTGCACAAAAAGGAACAGAATCTAAGATGGGTGGTTTAAAGAAAGATGTAGAAGCTAAGATGGATGGTTTAAAGAAAGGTGTAGAAGCTAAGATGGACTGTTTAAAGAAAGGCATAGAAGCTAAGATGGATGGCATGTAAGCTAAGGTGAATGGCATGGACGCTAAAATTGATGGCATGGATGATAAGATGGAAGAATTGAAGATAAATATGAATAAGTTGCTACAAGAAATGGTCACTAAGGGTGAAAGAGTACTAAAGGAAACACATGATGAGAACAAAAGAAATGTTAATCATGATTCCATAGACTCTAATGTTGGATCGAAGACTCACCATGTTCCAAAAATTGATATGAGGAAGTTTGATGGCAAGGATCCCGCCACATGGATATTACAGATGGAGCAATTCTTCGATCTCAATAATGTGCAAAACACGCAAAAGGTACGTATGGCAACTTTATATTTGAACCAAATCAGTTTGTATGGTATCAATGGCTTTGTTCTCGTAAACAATTTATCACTTGGGGCAATTTTTACGGAAGAATTGATAGCACATTATGAGGATACAAAAAGCAACACTTTTTTTAGCCAATTGATAAGTCTCAAACAAAAGGGTTCAATAATGGAGCACATTGAGGAGTTCCAAAAATTGAACATAAGGGTAAAAGATATTCGAGAGGAGCATAGGATTGATGTGTTCATAGGGTCTTTAAAGGATAATATCCAACATGATGTGCGCCTTTGGGAACCTGATTCATTAGAGAAGGCATTCAGGTTAGCAAGAAAAATGGAAAACAAAATTATGGCAACTAGGAAGCATACCATTCACAACTATAAAGACGGAAGTGTTGTTGCCCATAGTCTTCCACAACCTACAAGGTTGACACCACAACAATTGGAAGAAAAAAGAGCAAAAGGGCTTTGTTACAATTGTGATAGCGAATACACAAAAGGTCATAAGTGTGCTGAGAAGAAATTATTCTACATAGATTGTGAAGAGGAAGAAGAAAAGGAGCAAGAAAGGTCAAAAGAAGAGGATATATTCCAAGAACAAAGCCTAGATGAAGAACAAATAAGTCCGACCATATCTTGTAATGCATTGGCGGGAATTACCACTCCTCAAACCATCAAGATAGAAGGACAAATCAAGAAGAAAAAGGTAATAGTGTTGATTGATTCAGGAAGCACCCACAATTTTATTCATTGTAGGGTAGCAAAAGAATTGAATTGCTTCCTATATCCAGCACCAGAGTGTCAAGTGATGATTGCAAATGGAGGAACAATAAATTGTTCTGGAAAGTGCCATAATATCAAGCTATCCATGGGAGAATATGTATTGACTAGCCCAATGCTTTCCATTCCAATGGGAGGTGCTGATGTTGTACTAGGAGTCCAATGGCTACAATCCTTGGGTACAATAGCTTTTAATTTTCAAGAACTTTTCATGAAATTTTCTGTGGAAGGAAAGGAAGTTGAATTAAGGGGTATTGCAGGGAAACCAGGAAAGATAATCAGCTCTAATGGCATGACAAAGCTTCTAAAAAAGGAGCAAAGAGGTGTAATTGCACAATTATGTTCGCTAGATGTTTCCACATTGGAATCATCTATTTCTCCAGATCTCCAAAAAGTCTTGGACAATCATTCCAAGGTATTTGAGACTCCCAAAGGTCTCCCACCTATGCGTGATCATGATCATGCTATTCATCTGATTCCAGGAAGTGTTCCTCCAAACATCAGGCCGTACAGATATCCATATGTCCAAAAAAGTGAAATTGAACGTATGGTTGCAAAAATGCTAGAGGCTGGTATAATTCAACCGAGTCAAAGTTCTTTCTTAGCTCCAGTAGTATTGGTGCACAAGAAGGATGGATCATGGCGCATGTGTCCAGATTATAGGGAGCTCAACAAGCTCACTATTAAAGATAAGTTCCCCATTCCTGTCATTGATGAATTATTGGATGAATTGCATGGATCAATTTACTTCACCAAGTTGGATCTTCGTTCGGGATATCATCAAATCAGAATGAAGATTGAAGACATTCTGAAAATGGCATTTAGAACTCATGAGGGTCATTATGAATTTTTGGTCATGCCTTTTGGCCTTACCAATGCACCTTCAACATTTCAAGGTTTGATGAATTCAATTTTCAAACCATTCCTTAGAAAATTTGTGTTGGTATTTTTTGATGATATACTAATCTACAGCAAGTCTTGGAAGGATCATGTTGAACATGTTGACAAGGTGCTACAACTATTGGAGGAGAAACAATTATATGCAAAAAGATCCAAATGTTTCTTTGGAGTCCAGGAGGTGGAATATTTGGGTCATATTGTATCTCATGAAGGAGTTAAGGTAGACCCTAGCAAAATTAAAGCCATTAAGGAATGGAAAATCCCCACATCCATAAAGCATCTGCGAGGATTTCTTGGGTTGACAGGGTATTATCGCAAGTTTGTTAAGAATTATGGGAGAATAGCAGCACCTCTAACAACATTATTGAAGAAAGATTCATTTTCATGGACTCCGGAAGCAACAAAGGCCTTTAAACATCTTAAAGAGGCAATGTGCCAAGCACAGGTCTTAGCTACACCGGACTTCACAAAAACCTTTATTGTGGAATGTGATGCTTCAGGAAATGGAATTGGTGCTGTTCTAATGCAAGATGAAAGACCCATTGCTTTTGAAAGTCGTCCAATCAAGGGAAAGTTTTTAAGCAAAGCTATTTATGAGAAGGAAATGTTGGCAATACTCCATGCACTTAAGAAATGGCGACCCTACCTAATGGGAAGACACTTCAACGTAAAAACGGATCATGATAGCCTTAAATACTTTTTAGAACAAAGATTATCCTCTGAAGAGCAACAAAAGTGGGTCACAAAGATGTTGGGTTATGACTTTGAAATCATCTACAAAAAAGGGAAGCAAAATGTGGTGGCAGATGCACTCTCAAGAAAGGATGAGGATATGGAAGCATTGTTGTGTGCCATTTCTATTATCCAACCAGATTGGATAAACGAAGCAAAGGAGGAATGGAAGAATGACGAAGAAGTGTGGGCACTTATTCGAAAGCTACAACAAGATTCCAGTACTTCTGATACATTTAGCTGGAAAAATGATTCGTTATGGTACAAAGATCGCTTATACCTCTGTAAGAATTCCCAGCTAAAACAAAAGATTCTTATGGAATTGCACACTTCTCCCTTAGGAGGGCACTCAGGATTTTTAAAAACTTACCACAGGGTTAAGAAGGAATTTTTTTGGGATGGCCTTAAATCAGATATTCAAAAGTTTGTGGCGGAATGTTTGGTTTGCCAACAAAATAAAGTTGAAACAATTAAGACACCGGGTCTATTACAACCTTTATCCATTCCAAGCCAACGTTGGGAGGAGGTTTCAATGGATTTTATCACAGGTTTACTCAAGTCTGAGGGAAAGAGTGTCATCATGGTGGTAGTTGACAGACTTACCAAGTATGCACACTTTTGTGCATTATCACATCCATTTAAAGCCAGTACAGTTTCTACTGCATTTATGGAAACAGTTCAAAAGCTACATGGAAACCCAAAGATTATTGTAAGTGAGAGAGATCCCATTTTCACTGGAAATTTTTGGACATAATTATTTTCTTGTCTTGGTACTCAGTTAGCTCATAGCTCATCTTATCATCCTCAATCTGTGTTATGCTCTTAACCTGCAAAGTAATACCGAACATAGAATATGCGAAGAAAAGATACCCAGAACACAGAATATGCGAAGAAAATATACCCAGAACACAGAATAGCAATGATTTTATTACTCAGAGAGAAATGTTCACAGGCCTCTTCAAGGGGGCAACCTCCAATAGAGTAGAGCTCGATTACAAAACAAGACACGATACTCCTCGCAGGGAGTCTCTATCCTTTATATATGACTCATACATGCAATACCACGGGCCAATACCGTGGGTTTTATTAATACCATCTATCTAATACTACCGCCCATTTACCATCTATCTAATATTACCGCCCATTTGCACTAACTGTGGTCCCGTCATTAATTGCGGGTTAACCACTGACAAATATTAATATGGGCTTTATTGACTCTTGACTATGACGTGATCCCATGACATAAATAAGGGGGTTAGGGTGGGACCCTAACATGCCCTCCCCCTTAAGACTAGCCTTGTCCTCAAGGCTGAAGCTGCGGAAATTGCTGAAGAATAGTGGCTGGTTCCCAAGTTGCATCTTCCGGAGAGGTGTCTTTCCATTTGACGAGGACCTCCTTAATCATGCGGCCGTGCAGGTGCTTGTCTCGTGTGTCTAGAACCTGTTCAGGTTGAAGCCAGATTGACCCTTCTTCGTCCAATTCAGGTAGACTGGTTTGAACTCGGCAATTGTTCCCGATCACTTTCTTGAGGCACGATACATGGAAAACTGGGTGGATTTTTGTTGTAGGTGGCAAAGCCAACTTGTAAGCCACTTCTCCAATGCGCTGAAGTACTTGGTATGGTCCATAGAATTTTGGAGAGAGATTTTGACAACCCTTGTCTTTGAGTGATGTTTGCTTATATGGTTGCAGCCTCAAAAAGACCTGATCCCCTTCTTGAAATTGGCGCTCTGAGCGATGTTGGTCAGCCTGTTGCTTCATATGGTTCTGAGCTTGATGAAGATTCTCGCGCAGATGGGCGAGCATGGTTGCGCGGTGTTGTAGGAGTTGATCCACAGCTTGTACTTTGGAGCACCCCGTGAGATAAGAAGTAGGGGAAGGTGGAAGTTGACCATAGACTGCTTCATAGGGAGTCATTTTGGTGGTGGCATGATAGTTGGTGTTATACCACCATTCCGCCAGAGGTAACCACTGTACCCAAAGGTGTTGCTTTTCTGAAGTGAAACACCTAAGGTAGGTTTCTAGACATTTGTTGACGGCTTCGGTTTGACCATCTGTTTGCGGATGATATGAAGTACTGAGTTTGAGTTGAGTGCCTTGTATTCTGAAGAGCTCCTGCCAAAAATTACTGGTGAAGATTGGGTCGCGGTCGGACACAATAGAAGTGGGCATGCCATGCAATTTGAAGATCTGATCCATGAAAGTTTGAGCAACCAAAGTTGGTGTAAATGGTTGGGGTAGGGCGCAGAAATGAGCATACTTCGACAGTCGGTCCACAACCACCATGATGACTGACTTGTTCCCAGACTTTGGAAGACCTGTAATGAAATCCATGGAGACCTCCGTCCAAATTGACGCCGGAATGGGCAATGGTTGTAATGTGCCTGGTGTGTTGACGGTTTCCCCTTTGTGGCGTTGACAGACGTCACATTCTGCTACGAAAGTAAGGATGTCATGTTTCATGCCGGTCCAAAAAAATGATCTTCTGGTGCGAGCATACGTCTTCTGAAAGCCCGAATGTCCTGCAATGGGAGATGAGTGCAATTCTGCCAAAATGCGACTTTTGAGGGTGGATGTTGGTGATATTACGACTCTGTCCTTGTAGCGAAGAATATCATTCTGCCACGAGTAGCCCTTGCTGGAATTAGGATCTACCTGCAATTGAGAAATGAGTTGAGAGAGCCCGGGATGTGAAAACCATTCCCTGCGAGCCTCTTCAATCCAGTCTGGAATGGGGAGGGAAATTGCGAGCAGAGTACTTTCCTCCTCAAATTGGCGTGACAATGCATCTGCTACACTGTTGTCTTTCCCTTTCTTGTAAATGATCTCATAATCATATCCTAGCATTTTGGCTAACCATTTATTTTGTTGTGGGGAAGATAGGCGTTGCTCCAAAAAATATTTAAGACTGTGATGATCTGTGCGGATTTGGAAACGTCGCCCCAACAAGTAAGGTCGGCAGGTCTCGACTGCATGTAAGATGGCCATCATTTCCTTCTCGTAGGTAGATTGGCCCAGATTCCTCCCACTTAGTTGTTGGCTGGTGAAGGCCAATGGTCGCCCTTCCTGCATTAAGACCGCTCCAATACCTGTTCCCGAAGCATCACATTCAATGACAAATGATTTGGTGAAGTCCGGTAGTGCTAAGACGGGAGTGGAACACATGGCGGTTTTGAGAGCGGTAAATGCCTGTTGTGCTTCCTCGTTCCAGAAGAAGGAATTTTTCTTTAGGAGTTGCGTTAGGGGCTTCGCTATGCGGCCATAGTTGTGGACAAATTTACGATAATAGCCTGTGAGACCCAAAAATCCTCTCAAGCTTTTCAAGGTCTTAGGTTGAGGCCATTCTTGCATTGCCTGGATCTTTTTGGGGTCCACCTTAACACCTTCACGCCCCACAATGTGGCCCAAATACTCAACTTCTTCCATGCCAAACGAACACTTAGACATCTTGACAAATAATTTATGCGTGTGGAGCAGTTGCAAGAGTAGATCTACATGCTGAAGATGTGCCGCCCAAGTGCCACTATAGATGAGGATGTCATCGAAGAAGACAAGGACAAATTTTCTAAGATATGGTTTGAGGAGGTGATTCATAAGGCTCTGAAAAGTAGAGGGGGCATTACAGAGACCAAATGGCATGACCAGGAACTCATAATGGCCTTCATGAGTTCTGAAAGCCGTCTTGGGAATGTTGACTTCCTTCATGCAAATTTGGTGGTAGCCTGAGCGAAGATCCAACTTAGTGAAGAATTGAGCCCCATTGAGTTCGTCCAGCAAATCGTCAACCACCGGGATGGGAAATTTATCTTTGACTGTTAACTTATTGAGGGCCCTAAAGTCGGGACACATCCGCCACTCCCCATCTTTCTTGAGGACCATGACCACTGGGGATGAATAAGGACTAATGCTGGGACGAATGACACGTGCTTCCAACAATTCCTTGATGATTTTTTCTATTTCATTCTTTTGGGTGAACGGATATCTGTATGGCCGCACATTTGGGGGTCTAGCCCCTGGAACCAATGTGATGCTATGATCATGTTCCCCGCTCGAGGGTGGAAGCTCATGAGGCTTGTCAAAGACCGTCCGATGTTTATTTAAAATCTGTTGCATCTCAGGATGAATTGGCAGAGACATGGTGTCGACTACCTGGATGGCATTAAATTGAGCTACCACTCCATGATGGCCCTTTTTTAACAATTTTTCCATCCTATGCGAGCTGATGATAGAGGGGGCTCCCGCCTGTAGTCCACGAAGGGTATGTGTGGAGTTGTTCTGCTTAAAACTCATATATAACTCCTGGAAATCCATTGTGATTGGCCCAAGAGTGCGGAGCCATTCCGCGCCTAGGACAATGTCGCAACCCCCCATGTGTATTGCAAACATGTGGGTTTTCAATTGATAATCCCCCATTTGAAGTTTGACATTTTCACAGCGACCTTCACATTTCATTGTGCCCCCATCTGCAATCTCGACTTGGAAGTTAGAAACTGCCCTGACGAAACAATGTGCTGCTTCAGCGATCTTTTGATGGATGAAATTATGGGTACTTCCACTATCAATCAAGACTACTACTGGGCGATGTTTAAGAAAACCCCTGATTTTGAGAGTTTGAGGGGAAGAAATTCCTGCCAATGCATTTAGCGAAATAATTGGTTCATCAGATACAATCTCCTTTTGGTTATCTTCTTCGATCGCCTCCGGTTCCTCAAGTGGTGGATCTTCCTCGGTGGAGTTGTAGTCAGTGGCATCTATTTGAAAAAACTTGGGCTCTTTGCATTTATGACCCAGGGAATATTTTTCATCACAGTAGTAACATAGTCCTTGCTTCCTTCTTTCGGCCATTTCCGCAGGTGACACCTTTTGAATCTTAAGTGTCTGAGTCGTATTGGGAGCCTGTGAGGGACGACCTTTAGCGGGGAAGTTGGGGCGGTTGGATTGGGCTGTTAATGCACGTTCCACCTTACGAGCTACCTGGCAAGCCTCTGTCCATGTGGGAGGGTGGTGGAGTAGAACCTGAGCTTTGATGGCTTCTTTAAGACCGCTGATAAAGCATTCCATGTAGAACTCATCTGTGAGACCCCTAGTGCGGAAGGCTAAGGCTTCAAAAGCAGTAATATATTCCTCCACTGTACCCGTCTGTCGGAGCTTAGTGAGACGCCCCAAAAAAGAGTCTTCCTGTTCAAAGCGACTTCGAAGAGCTTTGGCAAATTGGGCCCAATTCTGAAAATGTCCATTGCAACGCTGATGCCATTCCTTCCATTGCCATCGTTCATTGTCCAAGTACATGGTGCCTACCATAAGCTTAGTCCCCTCATCTATGATATGATTCAATTGGAAATACTGCTCCATTTGTGCTAGCCATGCGGACGTGTGAGAACCGTCAAATTTATGCATATCCAACTTGGGAGGTCGCTGACTGGGTGGTGGATGGGTGTGCCAGACGTGATGAGAGTGGCTAGACTCACCCTCATGGTATTCATGGCCATTATACGCCTCCTCGTGGGCTGGCTCCTTGCCCTTTGGGAGTGCATCATGTATCTGGAGACTTATTCCTTTAAGCTCAAGTTCGATATTCTTCACCGCAGTTTGGAGGGAGTTCACATGGTCTTCAATTTTGTCTATCCTTTCATTGGCCATCGCTTGAGCGCGAGTTTCTACCATACACCAACCTGATGAAAAATTGGGACCGCCTAAAAAAATTTTACTAAGAAATTGAATGGTACCACCTTGCTCAGCTTGTCGTCCTGATTCTGATGGGCTAGGTCACCAATAAGCGCCCCGGAAGATCTCAGACTTTTTTTTTTGGAAATCTCCTAATGGAGTTTTACTCCTTTCTGATCAATACTGCAGTCGCCAAATCCTCAGAATGTCAATGCCGCCAAAAGTCCTGCGAAAATTATATCCAGGGACAGGAACCCTTCACAACTACTCCGATCTGGTGGATCTGAGAGATCTGAATGGTGGAACAACTGCTGCTGCTGATCTGATGGAGCTGCGGGACTGATGTCGGCTGCTGCTGCACTTGCTGATCTGGAATAGGTGATGCGTGATCCCTCGATAGAAAGGGAACTATGGTCTTGAGGAGTGTCAGGTGCTACAGATCGCAATATACATAAGGGTCTGACAGTAGTACTCGGCTCAATGTTTCAGGGCTCTAACTAAGGAGGATCGACCGTACCCTTAGCCGTACAACCCGACTACCCTATCGTACGGGCGAGTAATCTCTCCGAGTGCTGTTCTCGGTGCAATGTAGCCACAAGACGGCCGAAGGTTTATCTATGGCGAGGCTTCAAGGGAGCTAGGGGGCTTCCTATATACCCAGAGGGTACGTGGAAGACAGTCTGTGCGCGGTTTTGTCTAATGCGCTACTACTCGAAGGGGTACCCACAGGGGTTACAAGGGAGTCCAACAGACGTGACCACCTCTTGTATTTCCTGCGTGCATGCCTCCCCAAATCTGCAGGTTTATGCGCTTAATGACAGATCCCGTGGTTTAAAGATGCCGGAACACGTCTCTAGCCAAAAAAAAAAAAATTGCTAAAATTTGGAGATCCCACCGAGCCCTGGAAAGTGCTCTGATACCACTTGTTATGCTCTTAACCTGCAAAGTAATACCGAACATAGAATATGCGAAGAAAAGATACCCAGAACACAGAATATGCGAAGAAAATATACCCAGAACACAGAATAGCAATGATTTTATTACTCAAAGAGAAATGTTCACAGGCCTCTTCGAGGGGGCAACCTCCAATAGAGCAGAGCTCGATTACAAAACAAGACACGATACTCCTCGCAGGGAGTCTCTATCCTTTATATATGACTCATACATGCAATACCACAGGCCAATACCGTGGGTTTTATTAATACCATCTATCTAATACTACCGCCCATTTACCATCTATCTAATATTACCGCCCATTTGCAGTAACTGTGGTCCCGTCATTAATTGCGGGTTAACCACTTACAAATATTAATATGGGCTTTATTGACTCTTGACTATGACGTGATCCCATGACATAAATAAGGGGGTTAGGGTGGGACCCTAACAATCTGATGGGCAAACTGAGATAGTAAGCAAATGTTTGGAAGGATATCTTCATTGCTTTGTATCTGATAAACAGACACAATGGGTCAAATGGTTGCCTCTGGCTGAATGGTGGTATAACACTTCCTTCCATACAGCAACAAAAATGACCCCATTTATGGCACTTTATGGGTACCAACCACCATCAATCACATCATATTTAAGAGAAAATTCTAAGGTTCAGGCAGTGGAACATCACATCGAACATCAACAGCAAGTCCTCCAACTCTTAAAGGATAACCTCGTGTTGGCACAAAATAGAATGAAACAATAGGCAGATCAACATCGCAGTGAAAGAAGTTTTGATGTAGGTGATTGGGTATTCCTACGGCTACAACCATATAAGCAAATGTCCCTAAAGCAAGCTAAGAAGGATAATAAATTATCACCAAAGTATTATGGTCCGTACAAGGTGTTGGAAAAGATTGGTACTATGGCATACAAATTGGAGCTTCTTGCAGCTTCTCGATTGCACCCAGTTTATTGGAGCTTCTTGCAGCTTCTCGATTGCACCCAGTTTTCCATGTTTCATGTTTAAAGAAGGTTATAGGCGACAAGCTCCCAGTTCAAACAATATTGCCAGAACTTGACGAGGAAGGAAAAATTATATTGGAACCGGAAGCAGTCACAAAAACAAGAACTCAACAGCTACGAAATCGATCAATTTCAGAGTATCTTATCAAGTGGAAGAACTTATCCGCTGAAAATTCCACATGGGAGGATGAGAATTTTATGCAGAAGTATCCAGAACTGCTCAAGCGTTGACGACAACACTTTTTTGAAGGAAAGGGTCATGTTGGGTCCCTATAATACTAGTGATTACCCCATTACTATTGTAGTTATACCCCTTATTTATATTGTTGTGCCCCTATTACCCCCATATTGTTATTTCTGTGCCCCATAGGATCCCTCTGTTGTTATTTTTGTGGCTTTATATTATTATTGTTAGGTCGGCTGGATTATATTGTGACTCCTTAGACTCCAATATATAGAAAGGAGGTTTTGTCATTTGTATCATCCAAGAATTGTTCATTTATGTAATGTAAAGGAGGTTGCCCCCTCGAAGAGGCTGAATTCTAAGGCGTTGATCTTTCTTTTCTATCTTTTCTTAAGCTGGTTTCATAACACTTGTATTGTAGTTTCAATTACATATTTAAATGCCATTCCTACAATTTGTTGATTCAACAGTGCCTTGGATTGCGTTTTGACTCTCGGATAAGGTGGATTTTGATATGCAATATCCAAAGCCATAAAGGAGAGATTTTTTTTTTGTAATGGATTATCAAAAAGTGGTTTAACGACCTGAGTATTAGGTGAAGAAAATCTTTTAGAATAAATTATGGGCAATTTCATTGTTTCTCTACCTTTTGTTGGTCATGAAACTATAACCAAGATAATGTCATTTACTCTATATTTTCTTATAGGTTATCTTAAAGCTTTGAAGCAATTGAGAGTGATTATAAAAGTTTACTTATATTTGAAACATAATGGCAATTCCATTTCCAATATCAAGAAAATCACAAGATAAATCACATGCAAATATTATTTTGACTTTCGTGGTGATGAATTCATATGGGTTGAGTATGATTCATTTAGAAGAAAACAAACAATGAAATACTAACTTGGGATGATCATTGCTGAACTTATCTTGATTTGTTTGCAAGGTGGTTGTCATTCAACCACTACAGGGAAACACTTTCTAGGATAGTTGTTTCTACAGTGAGGCCTGGCCCTAATCCTAAAAAGCATCCCCACAAATGAGATTATCATAAGTTGCACCATGAAAGAGATTATCAACCATTGGTGAGGCAAGGAACACAAAGTATAAGGGAGCTAAGAACATGGGAGGGGATCAGAATGTCGACTTGAATTTCATTTCATGGAGAGTGAGAGGGGGAGGGAATGTGAGGGTGGGTGGTGGCGCGCATTAATTTCACATCCACCTACCCACCTCTTTCCCATTTAGAAAAGGATTTTGGGCACGAAAATGAATGGGTCATAAACATAGACTACAATGGAGAAAAAGGGGGCCCAATTAGTCACATCGACAAGGCGATGAAATTTACAATTGAGATAAGTTTGGAAAGTATTTATTTAGGATCCCCATCCTCTACATAAGAAGATGTCAACTCTTCTTACCAATGTACGACCTATTTAAGCAATCCAAAACTAGTTCTCTATTTTGTAATTATGACCTTTCCATCCATTATAGGGTTAACTATACATGCATTGCCATCACTTAATCTTTAACAATAGGGTTTGTTTGACCTCGAAAAATGGTTTAAAAATAAATAAATTTACTATACGACTATAAATGGTAAAGGATGCAAGACACAACATATGTGATCTCCTTTTGGACCTCTTTCTACAAATAAATATATGTTCTTCTTATGACAAGAGATCACTTACTTTATTTACTATTCCTTTAAATATTTTGATTTTAAATCCATGAAATCACATTTCGTATTCAATCCTCTAACATTTACTATTTTTTATAAATAACATAAATAATTTTTTTAAAATAATACTACTTTTTTTTTTGTAGGTTGAACTGTATTACCTTTGGAAACTAAAATTTACATTGTGAGATGTAGACAATCAAGTCACACTCTCAATGCAGAGACCTGACCATATCCAAAAATAAACTCTCATTAAAGAGGAGAGGGAAATTGAGTGTTGAGAGAAGCAAAATCAAACTAACCAAGACAGATAAATTGGTCTAAGTGGCCTTGTGCATAACCATCTATAAATAAAAACAAAAAGTCCAATATCATACCACATCTAAGTTGAAGGATTGGAATCCGATATTGCAACCTGAATGGATGCTTTTGGGTCCTCTGAAGTACCTCCCACTGTTGGAGGAATGTTGATGTGTTATTCAATCCTCTCCATTCTCCGATCCAAATCCCTTATGTGCATGTGTAGGTGTTCAAGACAGTGCAGGATATCCATGCGGTTCTCATGCCGGTCTAAGATAGTCTGTCCCAAAAAAAAAAAAAAAATACAAAAAAAAACAAAAAAACTTCATCTACCAATAAAGATCCACATTTTGCATGTATTGGTTGAAATGTCCCCTTGTGCGCCTTGTATCTGGGATCTAATTAGCTCATTGAGAACCTCCGTGTTTGAAAGAGTAATCCTATGAGAGGATGCTTCCACCTCAAATCGGGTGAGTTCTTCCTGAATATTAGCTGGTGTAAGCTCCCTATATTGCGTGTCAAATTCTTCTAGCCTATGGTGCATGCAGGTGTGACCTCCATGGGCCCGCTCTTTGTAGTAAGCAACCCTTCTTCTAATACGATCTTGTTGGTGCAACATGGGGAGAAGATCCACAGGAAGAAAGAATTCAAAAGGTGACCAAGCCCGACTCAGGTTACTAGAGGAGTAGAGGTGATGCCTTGAGAGACCATTTCCCTACAAAGAGACTCCAAATAGCCCTAGAATAACCGATAAACACTTCAGGGCTACATAAAATATAGGAGATGTAAAAGCAACAGAAAAACCCATCAATCATGAATCCCTGCTTGACACAAGCCAACAACTTTGTCAATAAGCCACCAAGATTACAATCCCTTTATATATAAAAGCTCGACAGGCAAGAAAGGAAGCAACATTGCACAAATGGGGAGAAAAGCAAGAGCGTAAAACTCAGAGAGAAACCAAGGCGGAGGGCTAAAGCCACCGCTCAAAGATTTGCCAGAAGAATGAAAAGGAAAGCCATGCTAGGAATAACACTAAGATGAGTTCATAAAAAGGAAAATCAAAGACCGTCAACCTCGCTCATACACCACAATGATCACCTTGTAGAGATTCGAAAATAACTGATACACTATAATTCAAAGAAAAAACACATTAATACCAAATAGTAGCCGAAGCCACAACTGCTTGATGGAATTCCAATTAGGGAATTAACAACTCTGCATTAGAAGGCCCCTCATGACTACGACATGCTCCTGACCCATTCACCTTTGTCACTAGCGAGACCGGCTTTTCCTCCACCACTTGCTTCTCTCTGCTTGCAGCTGAGAAACCTGCACTCCATAGTTGCGAGTTTAACAACCTGGGTAGGGTAATAACCACCTCTACCATCACATAGATGAATTGCTCGATCCCTCCACCCACTGTTTGCTGCCATTTCTTAATCCTCACAGTTAATTATCTATAAAAACTTGTCTGATGCTGCATCTAACATCACCAAGGGTGGTTGCCGCGTCGCCCAACTCATTTTCCAATTGAGATAGCGACATCTCATCACCCCATCCAGAAAAAAAACCTCAAACTTCAATTTAAAAAAATTACAAATTTTAAACTTATTAAAATCTTATTAATATAGTCCACAAGATCTTGGATAGATGGTGATCAAATACTCTATTAAAACACTCCTTGATGTGAAATCACTGATTTAATTCCCTGCCCTAATTAATCTCATATATTAAACATGATAAAAATATAATCCCATCAATCTTATAATTTTTTTATTATTACTAATATAGAAATATATAATTTTTTAAACTAATTACTGATTTAACCGATCTAAAAGCTATGCAAAACATCAACATCATTCGAACAACACTAATAAATAATATACCAACTTTCGACGCTACCATTATGATGCTCGTGTATTAAGTTAATCTTGACCGCTAAAAACACCCTATTTTCAATTACAAATTTAATATTCAAAATTAAAAAGGAAAATTCCATACACATTTCTTTACCGTTTTATAAATAATAATAATAAAATATTCTCATCAACCCTCCCATCATTTTATAAATAAATAAATAAATAAAATATTCTCAACGCACCCCAGAAATTCAATTTATCTTACCTAATAAATGAATGACAAAGAGAGTCGCTCTGAATGAATTTTCTTACCCTTATAACATGCTCTTATAATTAAGCACAAGTTTCTTTCATGTGATTTGAATTGTAAAAGGAAATGTACCAAACATTTATCGATATCAGGCTTCGTCTATGTATCATCCATCCCTTTACTGTACCCCATACGAAAATTCTCAATTCGAATTCCTTGCTGAACCATACCACGAACCTCATCCCAAGGTATCATTCTATGTTTACAGATTAATTTTCAGGGCTCAATTACCCAGAATGTGGGCATAACCACATCAAGCTGCTCACGGAACACTGTAAAACCAAACTTGTTGACAGGGCAAGTATCGTTAAATTACGCAAGCCCAAGTCGGTTCATCGCTGGACTAAGCCGGAATCAGTGATGTCCATGACTAGACATGACTGTGTTTTAGATTTCTGCTATTGAAGACCGTTCTGAACTCTACTCTCATTCATTTTTTTTGGGGATCACGGGACGATGACTGCGTTTTAGCTTCTGATCAAAGCAATGGACGGCCCCAACAATCACGCTGGTTGGAAGAAGAAGAAGAAGGCGGTATGTATTCATTTTCCTATCTGAAATTACAAAATTAGAAACCATACCCGTAGACAGTAATTAGTTAATTTGTAGCAGATCAAGTTCTTTGGACTGGTTGCATGAATCGATCTGACGAGGACTTTTCGTATAGATTGTTATGTTCTAGCTGAAATTTCAGTATGTAGGCTATTTGATCAGTTATGTCTTTTACATTTTGGGGGGATGAAATGCTTCCCATGAACAGCTGCAAGCAGCTTCCATTCGATGTGAGATATTACAATGTGGCGAAAGCGTCTTGCAAGCTACAGAGCATCCATTTGGCCAAGCTGTTGGGATGGGGTATATATTCTGTTAAATTTAATTCCCCAGGCATGCAGTTTACCCATCTGCAATCACAAGTGCTAGCACCAACACAGCTAGCGCAAGTGGTTCCATAAGGAGTGAACATTTCACTGGGAAGACTTAAACCCTGGTGAAGGCATTAACAGCACCCCCACTTTCACCGACCTAGCAAGCCCCCCCTTCCCCTTGAGTACCTTGATTTAGCTTCAAAATTGCCTATTAGGTTCCATGAGACTGCGTATTGATGCATTAGTATATGCAGTTCCTTACCTGCCCTTTCAAGAGCGCTGTATGTATTTTAACTACAACAACATTAAAAAAGTTGTTTGGTCTGTGGTCTAGTGGTAGGCTGGTGGTCGTTTATCACATCTATTCCAGGTTCAATTTTAAGTGCATTCCTGTATGGGTTCTACCCAAATCACTTAAGTTACGTGTCCGAGGAGTTTCTATCTAGTTTGGTCCAAATTGGGTGGTTTCTGAGAAAAAAAGAGGTAAAAATTGTGTAAATGCATATAAATTGTCGACCACGGTGTTAGCCAAAAGTAACCTGTCTGTTAAGAAGATCTTGAATCTAAAATGCTTGGGAAGGGTTTAACTACCCAAAATCCCCAAAAAATAATGTTGCTGTAATGGTTTTGCAATTTTTATTTTAGTGTCCTGGATTGCTTTTGATCCTTTGTCATCTAAGCTTATGTCTTTGCGCAGCAACGCCAGGAAAGGCAGAAGAAACATCAGGGAGGAGACGGTGCGGAGGCTTTGGCTGTGTCTGAGAAGTGTGGGGACGATGTGTTATCTGGGCAAAATGCTTCAGATCCAGGGAAGACACCCAATTCTGAGCCAGGTGATATAGTATTACCAATGTTATCAGACACCAGTGATAATTTGAAGTCCTGTAGTGCTGTGGAGACAGAAATTGCCATGGGAGAGCAGTCTGGGGGTGCAGAGAATAATAATTTGGTAGTTGATCAGTCTGGGGGTGCAGAGAATATTAATTTGGTAGTTGATCAGCGTGGGAGTGCAGAGAATATTAATTTGGTGGTTGATCAGTCTGGGGGAGCAGAGAATATTAATTTGGTAGTTGATGGTCTTTCCAGGGATGACAGTTGTCCCTCTAGGCCTGATGGTTCAATTGTGTCTGCTTCATGGGAAGAGGAGGAAGGTTCCAAAGGTAGAGAAGTGTTGGTAGAGCAGGGATTGGAAGCTTATGTAGCCGTACATAGTTCTCCTTCAAGCTTCACCAATGATATGGACTCTCCTTCCTTACAAGGGGAATCAATTAGTGTTTATGCTGTTAGAGATCTTGCACCTGAACACAGTGGTATAGGGAATTCACTTTCTGAATTGGGAAAAGATGAAGATAGCATGCCATACAGAGATCCTAAATTGCAAGAGCAAGTACATGCTCTGGAGAGCACCGATGTTGAGCTTGCAATTCTTGAGTTTGATAATGCAAATGAATTAGAACAGGTAAATCTAAATTTTTCTGAAGGCTCTTAAGAGAGCCAAAAAGCTCATTTGGAGGACAAAGTTGCTGCAGGGGATGAAATAAACTCGTTTGCTATTTTGATTTTCTTATATATTGGGCACTGAGGATGTCTTTATTCATTTATAAGCTCACCTTGTTTTGGTTAGGGTTTTGCAGGAAGTCAGGTCTCCAGTTCTGGACTTGAAAAATGATGAACATGGAGAGCTACGGGGAGCTGGACAGTGTAGTGAGGATATACCTGTTGCATTTTTAAAAAATTGCAGTTCACAGCCTTCTCATGTTGATACCCTACATCACTTCAAAGGTGACAAGAACAGGAATATGAGCATGGACGAGTCCTTTGTGGATGCGCTTGACCATCTGACGGAAAGTAGAAGTGCAAGTCTGGAAGAGTCTAGTTTTCTTCTGAAGGGTGATTTTCTTGAGAAGGAAGGTCAGTTATCAAAACTTTATGCATGCGGTGAAGAAGCTGAAAAACCCGCTTCACTACTTGTAGAACAAGAGCAATTGAGACAGATGGCTCATGACTTGGAACAGGAGAAATTAGAAATGGCAAATACCTCGGATGACTTGAGATCCCAGCTGCAAAGCAAAACCCTGGAAATTACACAGCAGAATCTTCATGATTCCATTGAACAGAAAGGTACACTTGCAGTTGCCAGTGATTCTGAGACAAAAGTGACTTACATTGAAGACTTGGAAAAAGCAACTGGTTTGTTGGAAGAGAAACCCCAGATATCTCAAACAGATGGGGAACATTTGACAAAGAATGGGAATCAATGTCCACTTGATTTTAAGACTCTGCGACACAAATTAGAGGATCTTGAAGCAGAGAAAGCAGCCGCTTTTTCTAAAATCAAGGAAGCTGAACAAAATGTACGAGTGGAATCAGTGGGTGAAATCAAAGAAGGTAAGGCTTGTCTTGAAGTTGAAGTTGAAAGATTTATCAAGAGAGCCAAGGACAGAGAAGAAAATTATATTGAAATGTTAGAAAAACTCAGAACTCAAGAACAAAGTCTCAACGATGAAAATCACAATCTTTTAACGAAGCTTGATGAGCATGCAAAGAATATGGCAAAGGCAGAACAAGAAAATCAGCTTGTAAGAAATGAATTGGCTGAAATGAGACCTGTTCTAGATGAAGCTATTAAAGCTAAAGAACAGATTACAAGAGATTTGAATGTTATAAGCTGGAGACATGTTCTACAATGGTTGAAAAAGAACAACTTGAGACAGAAGCTATGAGAACAAGGCAGCTGACTGATGAACTTAATGGTCAAATATCTCAACTTAGTGATGAAATGCATGAAATAAAGGCTGAAAAGGTTAAAGCGATGAATGATCTTGATGAATTCAAGGTCTTGGTCAAAAAATTAGAAAATGAGAGAGCAGAGCTATCTGAAGATCTTCATGTAGTGAGAGCTGAGCTGGAGCAAATGAAAAAAGAAGCTGATTTCCACCAAAAACATGAAGAAGAAAGGAATCGATTCTCTGAGGAGAATGCCAAACTTTCTGCAGAGCTATATGATTGCAAGGAATATTTATCAAGGAGGCAAGATGAAAAATCAGAACGTGATAAGCAATTGAGAGATATGGTACTTGAGCTTCATAAAGCTACATCAGAAAATATGAATTTTGCAAGCAATGTGTGCAAGCATAGACATATGTTAACAGAGGTAGAGGGTGAATGCTTTCTACCTATCCCTGAGGCAAGATGCGACTCAGCTTTGTTGCAGAGTCAAACAGAACCATTGCATGGAGAGTATACTGACCAAGAAACATCATTGGGTGTTCAGAAAACTGATTGTCAAAATTCAACAGTTCATAAGGCAGAAAACATTGAGGAAACCATTCAACCATCTAAATCTATTAATGAATCAGAAATTTCAAATATTGATTTGCAGCTTGCTACTGCTGTGAGTTTTACAGTAAAACAGCTTGCAAAATGTACAATCTTGCAGGTAATATTTGAATTCCATAGTTTAGAGATTTCAGAAATGCAGAATTCATTTGAAAAACTAAGGAGTTTCTGTGATGCAGGGGGAGAGAGATTCAGCTATACAACAACTTGCTATTATCCATGATCAGCTTAGAAAGTTGGTCCAGCAGCAAGAGAGGATGACTGAGCATAGTGAAGAGCTAGTTGATCGTCTGCGGCATGCAGAGTCCAGTGAAGTTGGAGAAGAAAACATGCAATCTTTTGTGGCATTGGACATCCTGGTCGCTGACTGTAGCAAGTTCATGAAACAATTGCAGAAAGCATTGGATGAAAGATCACAGTTTGAACCCACTATAAGAGAACTTGAGTCTGTTTTGTTTTCAAAGGACCAAGATATTCAAGATATGAATGTTAAGTTAGTTGAGCTATCTCAGAAATGTGCCCAACTTGAAGAGATTAGTGGTAAGTGCACAGTACTGGATGAAAAATGTACTGAAATGGCTTTTCAAGCAGCCCAAAATGCAAATGAAAGAGATTCCTTACATTTGGAGGTAGATGCCCTTAGAAAATCTCTTTCAGAAAAGGAAACATTAATGAAAGCTTCTTCAGAATTTTATTCTGACTTGAAACACCAGTTTGACACTACCATAGAGAAGTTAATAGCTGCCATTGAGGAAGTCATTCAAGATGAGACTTTGGCATCTGTTCCTTGCTCGGAGAGAATGTCTTATCTGGAGACAAGCCTCCTTTTTCTTATTGAGGAGTATAAGGTAGCTTTTTCACAAGTGAACCTGGTTCATAAATGCTTACTTGAGCTTGCTTCTAATTATGGAAACTTGTTGGAAAAAAAACCTACACTTTCGTTGGATGTGTTCCTCAGAGAAGTCTTCAGTTACAAAGAAAAGGAAGTAGACCAGTTAAATGAAGAAGTAAACGTAATGAATTCAATTAAAACTCAGCATGAAGAAGAAATTAAGGAACTGAAGGACCGTTTATGTAAATTTGACGAGAATCTTAAAGAAGTGAGCATGGATAACAGCAAAATGAGAACTGAGCTTGAGCAGACAGAAAGCAAATTGTCATCAGTGAGAGAAAAGCTTAGTCTGGCCATCGCTAAAGGAAAAGGATTGGTTCAGGAACGCAATACACTAAGACAATCATTAGTGGACAAGTCCAATGAGCTAGAAAAATGTTTGCAGGAATTGCAGAAGAAAAATGATACATTGCATGAAACTGAAATGAAAGCTTCTAAGCGTGTTAAAGCACTGGAATTAGAGCTAGAAGATATTCAGAATTCTGCAAGTGCTTTTCGGGAATCAGTTTCTAACAAGGACTCACTTCTTCAGAAAATTGAAAATGTCTTTGGGGAGATGAATTTGCCAGAGGCAATCCACTCCAAAGAAATAATTGATAAAGTTGAGTGGCTTGCAAAATCATCTCTTGGAGTAAATAACACTATGTCTGAAACAAGTGTGGATGATGACAAAACTGGGAAGAGTCATCTTGAAGATCTAAAAGAAGAGTACGAGGAACTACAAAATAAATACCGTAGTGTAGTTGAGCAGTCAGATATACTGGAGAAGACTTTGTTGGAAAGGAACCATCTTATTCAAAGATGGGAACAAATCCTTGAGAATGTTGATATGCCAACATCTATGCGAAATACTGATCCAGAATTTCAGATTGAATGGCTCAGCAGAGCACTAACGCATGCCCAACAAGATGCAGCTTGTTTTAAGCATGAAATTGAGAATGCTCAAAGAATTGCTGACTTATCTGCCTTTGAAGTGGAGGACTCGAAGAGGAGAATAGAAAGCCTAGAGGAAAATCTCTTGAAAGTAAACTATGAAAAACAGGAATATGTGAAAAGCCTCGAGGAACTTAATTCTAAATTTGAACCTCTAAACGAGCAAGCAGTTCAAGATGCATCCCGGAAAGAGAGTTTATGCAATGATCTTGTTGATCAACCTATGAGTGAGTCCCCTGTGGAATCAAGCATTGCTGATAGGAATTTAATTGCAGAAGACTGTATGAAGAGACTATTGGATATGGTTATTGAAACATTGAAAGATCAAGATCTACAGGAGTTATCTTTACTCTGCAATAATGGGGAGCATCTCGAAGGATGTATCAAGAAACTCATAGAAAAGCTAAATGAATTATCTGAAGAAGTTGAAAAGCTCAAGGAAAGTGGTGATGCAAAGATGATGGAGCTTCAGGGTCTTCAGGCTGCAATGACCACAAAAACTACAGAACTTGAGGAAATGACTAAAAAGCAAGAAGAAGTCTATTTAGCAGTGGCATCACATAGAGTAGAGATAGAAAGTCATATACAACAAAATAGAATAATGGCTGAAGAGCTAGAGACAGTGAAAAAACAAAAGGATGCTTTACAGGTACAGCTTGAGGAGGCAGAAGAGAGATCATCAGTAATAAGGGAGAAACTGACTATGGCAGTGAAAAAAGGAAAAGGGTTAGCTCAACAGCGAGAAAATTTGAAACAATCTCTGGATGAAAAAATAGTAGAACATGAGCAGCTAAAAACGGAGTTGCAATTACGTGACTCTGTGATTAATGAACATAAGCAGAGAATCAGCGAGTTGTCAAGTGAGCTGGAGCGCTTTGAAAGTCTAGAAACAGATGTATTTTCCTTAAAAAGTCATTGTGCCGAGCTAGAGAAGAAGTTACTTGATAGCAACAATACAAGACAGAGTATAATGAAGACATTAAACACTATTGACTTTACAGGTGAAGTTTTATACCAGGATCCGGTCAAGAAAATTGATTGGCTTGGTAAATCAGTGAATGAACTACAGCAAAAGATAGGTTTTGCTGAACAAGAAGCTACAAAATTCAAAGGAGAAGCTAACATACTAACCACTAAGTTGGATAAGGTTTTTGAAAGGGTGCACTCCCTTGAGAGTGAGCTAGCAGATGCAGAAAACAAAATCTCAGCACTTTCAAATGCAAAAAAGGCAGTAGAAACAGAAAGTGACCATGAGATACAAAAAATCAAGGATGATCTGGCTGCACGCACTGAAGAGTTAAGAGAAGCTCATTCAAGGGCAGATGACCAGATTTCCAAATTGTTGAAACAACATGCTCAGTTGAAGCACTTAAAGGAAGAATATGGCTGCTTGCTCTCTCTTTTAGCACATGATTCTTCCAGGACGCAAGAGGTCTTGAGAAGTGTGGAGCTCTCTTTTCAAGATATATTAAGTCAACTTGATGCTTCAAAAGGGTTAGAGTTGCCCAGTATCGATCTTATGAGTGGATGGACTTATCCTAAAATTAAACAACCCAAGGAGGTAATGCCAGAGTGCCATTGATTGTTGAAATTGGTGTGATATATCATATAATACCTGTTTTATAAAGTTTATTATTTTGTTTGTTGCGGGTTTTATCATATCACTTTAGAGTAACACTAGATGGGTTATGCTTCATGAACCTGCAGTCTGACCAAAATAAACTCCTTCATCCATAGCATTCACTATTCAGTAGTAGACCATTAAGGAAATGAGAGACATCCATAGATATGCAGAATACAAACGAGATTCAAAATATGCCCATAGTAATATTTAGAGGTCAACTATTACGATTGACAACTCTGCAATCTTTGTAGTTGGCCATACCCTATTGGTTTTCGTCTAATACTTACCCATTAAATGTCCAGGTCAAGAAATTCTTTGATTTGAATATAGTTTTCAAAGGGGTGCCTACACGAGAATTGGTATACTTAACTTCAAATGATGCTTTATTTGGTGGATCTCTTGACCGACCAATATTAATGGACTAATGTTTGGATCTAACTATTAAAATACTTAGCTATGATCTGTCAAACTTGTAGTTAAATTAGAGCTCAAAACTAAAAACTGTTAGAAATTTCAGGGTCAGATATCAAAGGATTCTGACGCCATGTTAGAAATTAGCATATATCTTGCAGCGGAAGAATTTATACTTTTAGAATTTTATCTTCTGTCACCATTTAGAGAAAACTGTTACCATTGATTTACAGGAATTCACATATAGCAGAACAACATGAACTTGCTTTAATTTAATAATGCAGAATACGGAAGAGTACAATAGTGTGATGCTGTGCTATATGGCACTAATGACCCTCAAAATGATTTACAGCTCACAGGCCAACTCAGAACTTACAGCTCTAATATCCCTGTTACAATATGTAAGGCTTATAGAACCCTGTAATCATTTTTGCCTGTAAGGCCACTTATAGACACTTATATGCTACGTCAAATCTCAGAGCATATTATTCTAGGGTTTGGTCGTTTGAGTTTTCAGATCTTGATTTCAGTTTCTGTTCCAAATTCCAGCTTGATTGTGTGCTATGGTGGTTTCCCACGTTCTTCTTTTCTCTTTCCAGGTGGGCAGGTTTCTGGGATATTCAGCACCATTTCCCACCTTCTGGTTTGGCCCCTGACATTATTAGGGCTTCACCATTCATATCCTGCTTGCTGCAGTCTCAACCTTTGGTACTTCTTCTATATGCGCTGATGCCATCTGTTGGCACTTATATTCTTATATTCACCCTTATATTCTTCTTTTGCAGAGGACAATGCAGTTGTCAACTGCCTTTTTTCTATTCGATGATCCCACCTACTGATCCCACCTAAAATGCAAACCAGATGATGATCTTCTGCCATCTGCACATCTGGCCCAGTGAGAATATGTAAATCTGACCAGCTCAATTATCTCATTCCAGGTATACCACAGGCCATATCTCAGTGTTCCTTATACATGACGTAGAATCTTCTTTTCCGCTCTCAAATGGCTTTTTAGAATCAGGCATCAGTGTTCCTTTTATGTGACATAGAATTCTCTCTTCTGCCCTCAAATGGCTTACTTTAGGATCATCCATATATCTTGAAACTACTTTTAACTGCATAATTGATGTTAGGTTGTGTTGTAAACTAAATCAGGCTTTTGACGAGCTGTCAGTGTAGTGTCCTATTGACGGGCTTCCTTTTTTTCATCTGTGTTTAGCTTCCATAAGAATATCCTTAGGCATGCACTTTGTCATCCAAAACTTTTTCAATGGGTTTTATGCATGCCTTGTTTGAGATAAAAAAGGTTCTTTTAGGATTTTGCTAAACCTCCTTGCCCAAGTAATAATGCAGAACTCCCATGTCCATCATGTTAAATATCTTCATCAAATTCTGCTTCATTGCCTTCTCGCAATTGCCTGTTATAATTAGATTATCCATGTACAGAGTTGCTAATAGCAATCAGTGTTCCATGGGGACGTGTTCCTTAGGGTGGGGGCCGCACCTCCCATGTTTTCCACTCTCCAGGGATAGGGGGTTGCTTGGGGAAATGTTTCCCCACATCCCCCTTTGGGGGAAACTCTGGGAAATGCATGGCAAAACATTTCCCTAGTGTGGGGGACACATTTTTTCAAAAGGGATGCCTGCCCCCCCCCCCTCCCCTCCCCTCCAGATTTTTGGTCCATCAACCCATGATGTAATGGTCTAGGGTAATTTTTCCCTAGAATTTCTTAGGGCACTTGGGCTTCAACATATTTCTTCTTCTTGCACAATAGCTGAGTTCAATAGAATTAATACGTATTCAATAAAAGTTCAATAAACCCAACAGTGAATATATCATTCAACAAATCCACCAAACAGTATAATCCAAGTTCCACAATATAGTTTCAATAGATCAGAGTAAATTCAACAATACAGAAGTACCCTAACCAGAAACATCAAATTATCAAAGTACAGTTTCCTAACAGCAAAAACCCTATGTGAGCTCTTGGCTGGACAAAATTCCTAAAATGTCACCAAACCGTACTTATTTCCTGCCTCTATTGTCTTTGGAAAGTTCAGACCTCTTCCACAAATCTCAGACTGTTGCAACCGTAACCCTCTCTGCTGTTTACAGGTACTGATTCCTTTCCAGAACTTCAGATCTACCCAAAACAGGAAATAATTTGTTCTCCAAATGTCTCTGGTCCGCTCAGAATCTTTGCCTCAGGTAAGTTTCGGTGCCTCAGACCTCTGTTTGAAAAGACCTTGGTTGCCTCAGGAACACATCACTTCTATCACAGGAGTCTTGGGTAACACAAACCCCACTGTGGCCCTGATGTTGTTTTAGAATGGAGGTCTTGGTCTACCTGTGCAGGCTTACTCCTGCTTTAGCATCCTCAAAAAATACACAAAATGATTTACTGTTCACCAAACTTGCCACTCAAATTGAATGTTTCAATATAACTTCGACCTGCTACAGACTGCCCTTACAAGATTTTTCAAGCCTCAGGACCTTCTTTCTGTTCAGGCCTCAACTTCCAGGAGTAACGCCTACTGTTTAGGTGCTTTCCACAGAACTTAGATGCTGTTCAAAGGTTAATCACAGAGAGATCCACCCAGATTTAGCTTGCTTTGCCACCATACTATACTGCTTCTCAGATAGAAGATACCCTGTTCTAGAACAAATAGAGAAAATGAAAAAAAGAACTAACTAGGGTGGAATTTTTCAGCACCAAAATTAGTATAGGAGAAGGGGTCTTGACTCTTAAAAGTTAAAATCCTCAGAGCTAAGCTCAAGAACACAAATGAAATGCTCTACAAATTCATGATGATCATTTGATCTCAACTTCTCTCTATTTGTAGATTTCTCCACGGTCTTCAAGATGTGGGGGTTGTGGGTGCAACCCCTAATTTTGGGTTCTTTTGCTCCAGCTAATCCAACTTTTGCCCCAATTTGGGAAAAATTGGGTTTTTTACCCCTTTATCAAGGCTATAGCCTACTGGGTCAGATAGGCTATTTTGTCCCTCATTATCCCTTCAATTTGAAGAGGAAATTATAGTCCCTTCTACCCAAAATTGCTTGCACTCAAGCAATTGCAGATTTGGGTTCTGTAAAATTCATTTTCCTTCCCACGTGGCGTCCTCCTCTAGTAGACACTTCCATCTAATAAGATATTCTAGGATTGTTCACCCTCTTAACTTCTTCTCTCGTACGATCATGATTGTTTCTGGAATCAATTCTAGTCATCCCTCCTTGTCTAATGGTGGCAATTTGGTAGAGGTGGTGACCTTTTTGAGACATGACACATGGAAGACATTATGGATTCTGCTTTTGCTCGGTAATTCTAATCCATGTGCCACTTCTCCAATGCTTCAGAGAACTTTTTAGGGCCCATAAAATCTTGGTTTCAGCTTTTATGCACCGCTTTTCTTGAGTATAGATTGTCTATAGGGCTGCAATCTCAAGAAAACGAGGTCTCCTACCTCAAAACTGCATTCTTTTCAATGCTGATCTGTGTACATCTTTTGCCGGTTTTGAGCAGCCTGCATGTTTTCATTGAGTACCCTGAGAATGTAGAATGTCCTGACTCCCCTGTATTTAGTCTATAACAATGGGTGCTTTGTTGTCTCCAAAAATCTTGTCAATAAAGGATGGTGCATCATACCCATATAGTGCTCTGAAAGGTGTCATCCCAATGGATAAATGGTAAGTGGTATTGTAGCAATGCTCCCCAAGGTACAACCATTTGATCCATGCTTTTTGCTGACCCGTCACATAATTATGTAAGTACCCTTCAATCCACTTATTCACAATTTCTGTCTGACCATCTGTTTGTGGGTGATAACTAGTGCTAGGGGTTAATTATGTTCCCACTAGCCTAAAGAGTTCTTTCCAGAATGCACCCATAAATCTGTTGTCCCAATCACTGACTATATTTTTAGGGAGTCCATGGAGCCTGAAGACTTCTTTGAAGAACAATTCTGCTACTTGTTTGGCTGAATAATTCGTTGAGATCACAAAGAAGTGTGCAAACTTTGTCAACCTGTCCACCACGGTATGGTTACAGTCACAGACTTTGCCTTGCGCTTTGGGTAGTCTTGTGATGAAGTCCATTGAGATGCTCTCCCATTTTTGTTCCGGAATTGGTAGAGGTTGGAGAAGACTTGCAACATGTGTGTGCTTGACCTTATTTCGTTGGCTGTCATGCTTTCCTTGACGTATTTCATCACCTCTTCTTTGAGACCTTTTCATGAAAACCTTTCTCTAATTTGTCGGTAGGTTTTTAAAAACCCTTGATGTCCAGATGATGGGATGTCATGTGTAACCTTCAAAATCTTCTCCTTGAGTGTGGATTCAGGGACCAAGTATATCCTGTCTTTATAGTAAATGATATCATCGATTATTTTGTACCAGGCATCTTGAATGAGTCTATTGATCAATGCACAAGCGAACTAGTTTTTGGCATATTTTATTGAGAGATGAGCCTTCTAGTCTTTTGTAAAATCCATTAGTGAACATGTTGCCGGTTTCATGGAAAGTGCATCGGCCACAATATTCTTCTTTCCCTTCACATACTTATATCAAAGTCATAAGCTTGGACCTTACTTACCCACTTCTACTACTATTCGTTGAGGTCCTTTTGCTCTAGAAATGACGTAGGCTGTTGTAGTCTGTCCTGACTACGAATCTATTTCCTACCAAATATGGTTTGAATTTGGCCAAAGTGTGCATGATAGGTAGTATCTCCTTATTATATATGGAGTAAAGTCTCTCTGATTCCCGGAGCTTCCAACTTTCGAATGCAATGGGGTGGCCCTTTTGCATTAAGACAACCCTTATTCCTTCTCCCGATGCATCACATTCTAATACAAAGGGTTGACTAAAGACAGGGAGGGCCAAGACTAGACATGAGCTCATCAATTCTTTGAGCTTGTTGAACGTCTTGTCTGATTCTTTTGTCCACCTGAATGCTGCTTTCTTTGTCAAGTCTGTTAATGGTGTGCTTAACTGAGAAAATTCTTTGACAAGTCGTCGACAATAGCTACAAATCCCAAAAAATCTTTGTAACTTGGTCAGATTCTTAGGTGTGGCCCAATCCAATATTGCTTGAATCTTCTCTTGATGAACCTACACTTTTTTTGCGCTAATTAAATGTCCCAAATAAAGGATTTCCATCATTCCAAACTTGCATTTTGATGCCTTTGCATAAAGTGACTGTTCCTACAGTATGCTCAAAATTTCATCCAGATGCCCCAAGAGATCATCCCATGTCTTGCTGTATATGAGAAGGTCGTCAAAAAACACTAGTAAGAACTTCCTCAACTACTTGTTGAAAATGCTGTTCATGCAAGATTGGAAAGTGGCGGGAGCATTGGTTGGCCCAAATGGCATGACTAGAAACATGAAGTGCCCATAGTGGCACCGGAATGTTGTTTTTGGCACATCTTGTTCTCGAACTCAGATTTGATGATCCCTGGATCGTAGGTCACTCTTTGAAAGATAAATTGCTGCATGTAATTCATCCAGTAACTCATCGATCTTGGGGATATGATACCTATTCTTGATGGTCTTCTTGTTGAGGGCTTGGTAATCAATACAGGTTCTACACGTGCCATCCTTCTTCTTCACCAATACCACTGATGAGGCGAACAAACTCAAGCTGGGTTTGATGTGGCCCATAGCTAATAATTCCTGAATGATCTTGATTCTTTTCTATCTCGTCCTTGAACTTCTTTGGGTGTAGGTATGGTGTGGTGATCACGGGCCTGGCTCCTTCTTCTAGTTCGATGGTATGTTCAAATCCTCTTTTTGGTGGTAATCTCAAGGGAATATCACCAAATACTTAACCATGCTTGTCTTTGCTGAATATCTGCTCTGTACTATGGTTCACCACTGCTAGGAGTCTTTGGCTTGTAATCCTGCATTTTGTTGCATATGCTACATCTCCATGCCTAAATATGGCCTCCATTCTTCTGGTTGAAACGACCTGTGGGCTACCATTTGTCATGCCTCTCAAAACTACTTTACTGCCATTAGGGGCTTTAAATTCCATCTCCATTTCTTGGTAGTCCATAATGTGCTTTCCCAACAAATACAACCATTGAACCCCTAATACCATATTGATATCTGCAAGATCTATTACATAGAAATCACTAGTGAAAGTATAATTACCGAGTGTAACGCTCAAACTTGGAATTACCTGTGTGCAATCCAAGCTGTACCTGTCTGCAACTATCACATCAAGGCCTTCAAATTCTTCTGTGGGAAGTCCTCGTTTTGCCACTAATGCTGCATCAATGAAGTTGTGTGTAGCTCCCCCATTAATCAATGTTGTGATGCGTTGTCCTTTGATGACTCCCTTGATCCTGAAGGTGTAATATCTAGGGATCCCTGAAAGAGTAGCAATCTTGACCTGTGGTTGGGTCTTCTTCTCCTTGTTGGGCTTTTCCTCTCTTTTAGCTTCCTCCTGTGGTGGTTCGTCCTTTGGACTGCTAAGCTTGTCATGGGGATTGAATTCTTTAGCATTTGAAGTGGGTCACTCTCCTTCCCCGTCGTCGTTAGATACCACTTCAATGTAGTGAATCTTCCCCTTGCCTAAGCAACGATGTCCTGGTTCCCATGGTTCCTTGCAATTGAAGCATAACTTCTTCTGCCTTAGTTTGCTTCAGGTTTCCTCATCCAAGCTTGTCTTTTCATGGCCAATCATGTTGAAAGGGCTTCTTCTCCTTATCTTTTTGGGGAATGAAGGGCTTGGATGGGGCCTTAGATTTGGCTGCTGCATTTCCCATGTCTCGAGTCTTCTTGATGGCATCATGAAGGGTTGCAGGATTGAATGCCTTGACCTAGCCTTATAGGGGTTTGACTAATGCCTCCGTGAAAAGCATGACTAATCGTTCTTTAGATTTGTTTGTCACCATGACTGCGATCCATTCAAATTTTGCAATAAACTCTTCTTGCGATTCAATTTGTTTGAGTTGTGCCAATTCTTTAATTTTATGTCTAGGTTCTTTTGATCAAGTCCTATCTATCAATATTTGCATAAAGTCTTCATAAGAATTGATGTTTTTATGCCCCAACATAACTAGACCACGATACCACAATTCATGTGCATCTTCGTCAAGATGTAATGTGGCGAATTGGATAGCGTTTATCTTTGACATAGGGTTGAGCCTGAAGTAGGTGTCCAACTTTTGCACCCACACTCTTGTTGAATATTTAGATGATCCATCAAATGAGGAGAGGGAAAGTTTACTTACCTTGCATGTGAGCTCAGAATTAGGTTGTCCTCTGGGTCTATTTCTGTATCTGAAGTTAATTCATTCATTGAAAGTCATAGCTGCTCGCATGTTTTCTTCTAGTGTTGCATACCCTTGAAAGTATTCGTCCAACAATCTACCTGGTTCAACAACTTCTTGGCTTACTACAACTTGATTATTTGTGAATTGAGGAAGTAACAGTTGGTTACTCCTTTTGCTGGTTTCCTTGGTGTTAGTGTTTATAGGAGGACCAAGGTTATGATTCTCGCTACCTTCAGTGGTGGTTCTGTTGTTGCCAGCAAAATTTTGGTTTCCTATGACATGAGTCTACAACCAAGTAAGTTGTTGTTGTCCTTGAGCCAATGTTTGCATCAATTGTTGTCCTTGTTGTTGCCCTTGTATTAATGTGCTAGTCATTTGCTCTTGCCTCTGGAGTATTCTTGTTATAGCATGACGCTAGCATCTTGTGGAGCCACTTGTTCTCCTTGACCTATTCTATCCCCCATGGTTGAACGATGGGTATTTCATTTTTTTCATACTGTGACGTTGCTTGTATCTTCAGGGAACATACAAACTCATGTCTTCACAGGCTGGTAGGTGCCTGCTTTGATACCACTGTAATGGTCTATGGTAATTTTGCCCTAGAATTTCTTAGGGCACTCAGGTTTCAACCAATTTCTTTTTCTTGCTTAATAATTGAGTTCAATACAAGTAATACATACTTCAATAAAAGTTCAGTAAACCTAACTAGGAAAATATCATTCAACAAATCCACCAAACAATGTAATCCAAGTTCCATAGTATAGTTTCAATAGATCAAGGTAAATTCAACAATACAAAAGTACCCTAACTAGAAACATCAAACTATCCAAGTACAATTTCTTAATTGTAGAAACCCTATGCGAATCCTATGCGAAATTCCTAAAGTGTCACCAAACTGTACTTATTTCTTGCCTTTGTATTGTCTTTAGAAAGCTCGAACCTATTCCACAAATCTTGGATCGTTGCAACCGTAACTCTCTTTGCTTTGTACACCTATCGACTCCTTTCCAGAGCTTCGGATCTACCCAAAACAGGAAATAATTTGATCTCTAAAAGTCTCTAGTCCACTTAGAATCTTTGCCTCAGGTAAGTGTCAGTGCCTCAAACCTTTGTTAGAAAAGATCTCGGTTGCCTTAGGAACTCGTCACTTCTATCAGAGGAGTCTCGAATAAAACAAACCCTAGTGGGACCCTAATGTTGTTTCAATATGGAGGTCTTAGTCTACCTAAGCGGGCTTACTCTTGCTTTGGCACCCTAAGAAAATACACAAAGTGGTAGGTCGTTCACCAAACTTGCCACCCGAATTGAATGTTTGACTTCAATATAACTTCAACCTACTATAGACCACCCTTACAAGGTTTTTCAAGTCTCAGGACCTTTGTTATTTTTAGGTCCCAACTTCCAGGAGTAACGCCTAGTCTTTAGGTGCTTTCCATAAAACTTCGATGTTGTTCAAAGGTTAATCACAGAGAGATCCACCCAAATTTATCTTGCTTTGCCAACATACTATACTGCTCCTCAAATAGAACATACCTTGTGCCAAAACAAGTAGAGAAAATGAAAAAAGAACCAACTAGGGTGGAATCTTTCACCACCGAAATTAGTATAGGAGAAGGGGTCTTAAAACCCTCAGAGCTAAGCTCAAGAAAACAGACGAATTACTCCACAAATTCATGATGATCATTTGATCTCAACTCCTCTATAGTTATATATTTCTCCACTGGCTTCTAGATGTGAGGGGTTGTGGGTGCAACCCCTAATTTTGGGTTCTTTTGCCCCAGCCAACCCAAATTTTGCCCTAATTTGGGAAAATTTGGGGTTTTTATCCCTTTATCGAGACTTTAGCCTACGAGGTCGGATAGGCAATTTCGTCCCTCATTATCCTTTTAATTTGAAGAAGACATTTTCAAAAATAAAATTATCCTTTTACTTAAACTTCTAAGACTACCATTAATTGTTTCAAGACATTTGAGAGTGGTTTTTGTTGCCTCAAAATTTAGCAGGCCTTGTGAGAGGCCTCACAAGGCAAAAGCCAAACCTTGTTGCAACAATGAGGTGGATTGCCACTGTCACCTCAACAATCCTCCTCTTGCTCTTAGTGGAATTACAACACATGGGAGGCTTCCCAGTTTTCACCTAAAGGATATTCTAAGTTATATGGCTCAAGGTTATATGAATCAATGGCTAAGTAAAAGTACTTCTTTAATGGACAAGGACACTATTCTTTGTGTAGGAGCAACATACCATATACAATTCCCTAAGGACTTGTGGCCTAGGGTTTCAAGATATAGATCAACAAAGGAATGCCTAGGCATGCAAGCACCAAGAAATGGTTTGCAAATGATATGTTATGCAACCAAATCACAAAAGAAAAGAAAAGATAGATCAACAACTTGAGAATTAGCCTCTTCGAGGGGACAACCTCCTTTACCTCACATAATTGAACAATTCTTGGATGATACAAATGACAAGACCTCCTTGGTATATAGACGAGTCTAAGGGGTCACAATATAATCAAAGCCTACATAACAATAGTAATGTAGGGGCACAACAATAACAATAATGGGCTTCGATGGGGCACAACAATAATAATATGGGGGCTACATGGGCACAACAATAACAATAGTGGGCTACACTAACAATAACAATAAGGGGGCTACATTAATAATAACAATTAGGGGGCTACACTAGTATTATAGGGACCTAACATGCCTCTCTCCTTCAAAAAAGTGTTGTCCTCAACACTTGAGTAGTTTTGGATCCTTCTGTATAAAATTCTCATCTTCCCATGTGGAATCGTCAGCGGGTAAGTTCTTCCACTCAATGAGATACTTGGAAATTGATCGATTCCGTAGTTGTCAAGTTCTTATTTCCGTGACTTTTTAAGGCTCCAATATGATTTTTCCTTCTTCGTCAAGTTTTGACAACACTGTTTGAACTGGGAGCTTGTTATTAATAACCTTCTTTAAGCATGAAACATGGAAAATTGGGTGTAATCGAGAACATGCAGACAACTCCAATTTGTATGCCATAGTACCAATCTTTTGCAACACTTTGTAAGGACCATAATATTTGGGTGATAATTTATTATCCTTCATAGCTTGCTTGAGGGACATTTGTTTGTATGGTTGTAGCCTTAAAAATGTTGAAAATTGGCAACAAGAAATTGCTAAAAATAGAATTTCTAAAAATAACACCGCTAAAAATAGCATTTTGGGCATCAATGCTGGATTGGGCAATAGGGAATGAAAAATGGAAGTGCTAAAAATAGAAGTTCTATTTTTAGCAGTTCAAGTTGGATTCCTATTTTTAGACAATCCTTGGTCTAAAATAGGAAGTAAAATTCGAATTTTGTCTTACCAGCAGTTTGAATATTAATTAATTAATTTTCCATGAGTTAATTAGTTAAGGAAAATCAAAATTGAAGTTTTTGTGAGAACATGCAATAATTTTTCCACTGATTGGGGAATGTGTCCTTGATTTGCTCCACTGATTGAGTAATTAAGGATGAGTTCTATATTGAGAGGATCAATTGACTTAATTTAACTTAGTCAAGTTTAGTTAGCTTAATTTAACAAGTTGTTAAATTAATGAGATACAGTTTGTTGATGCTTGCATGCATGTGACAACTGTTATTTTCAGATAACTGTGTATTCACTCATGGATAACTGATGCATGGTAGTTCAGACAGAGACCCAGTGCAGACAACTCCAATTTGTATGCCATAGTACCAATCTTTTGCAACACTTTGTAAGGACCATAATATTTGGGTGATAATTTATTATCCTTCATAGCTTGCTTGAGGGACATTTGTTTGTATGGTTGTAGCCTTAAAAATGTTGAAAATTGGCAACAAGAAATTGCTAAAAATAGAATTTCTAAAAATAACACCGCTAAAAATAGCATTTTGGGCATCAATGCTGGATTGGGCAATAGGGAATGAAAAATGGAAGTGCTAAAAATAGAAGTTCTATTTTTAGCAGTTCAAGTTGGATTCCTATTTTTAGACAGTCCTTGGTCTAAAATAGGAAGTAAAATTCGAATTTTGTCTTACCAGCAGTTTGAATATTAATTAATTAATTTTCCATGAGTTAATTAGTTAAGGAAAATCAAAATTGAAGTTTTTGTGAGAACATGCAATAATTTTTCCACTGATTGGGGAATGTGTCCTTGATTTGCTCCACTGATTGAGTAATTAAGGATGAGTTCTATATTGAGAGGATCAATTGACTTAATTTAACTTAGTCAAGTTCAGTTAGCTTAATTTAACAAGTTGTTAAATTAATGAGATACAGTTTGTTGATGCTTGCATGCATGTGACAACTGTTATTTTCAGATAACTGTGTATTCACTCATGGATAACTGATGCATGGTAGTTCAGACAGAGACCCAGTTGAGATTAGAGAAGGGACAATGTACTATCAGTTGGATGAATATTTTTCCTATAAAGGAAGCTCATCCATGATGAGGATTGATCTCCTTCAGGTTTGTGCAGTTAAATCAGAGGTTAGGGAGTGTGTGAAGAGGCCAATTCACACAGGTGACAACACTGGACCTCAAGGAAACTGCACAAGGAAATAGGAGGCTTGGAGGGTAGAGGAGAAGGTTTGTGAGAAGCCTTTGACTGTCTATGAGCAGCAGAGGGGTTGTACTAAGAGTTGGATAGCTTCCGAGCTAAGGCTTTGTGTAATTCGGACTATATTTCCACTTGTATGATAATATAGAGATGGGGTTTTAGGCAGGTGCTTTCCTCGAGTAAATTCTTCTGTATTATGTGTGATTGATTCCTTTTTATCAGCTATATGTGTTCTTATTGATGATGCTCATGGTTGATTAAGCTTCTGCTAAATTGTTTGTAGAAGTAGATCAAGTGTTTTGCTTTAGTGCATTGCATTACCAGGTGGTCTACAGGTGGGAAATTTCTACATGGTATCAGAGCTAGCTGATTTGTAGAAAAAGTTCTACATGGTATCAAAGCTAGCAGATTTGTAGGAAAAAGTCTACAAAATTTTACAAAAAATACCTAGTCGCCTACATCGAAACTTCTTTCACTGTGATGCTGATCTGGTTCTTGTTTCATTCGATTATGCGTTAGAGTGAGGTTATCCTTTAAGAGTTGGAGAACTTGTTGTTGATACTCGATGTGATCTTCTACTGCTTGAACCTTAGAATTTTCTCTTAAAGATGATGTGACGGATGGTGGGTGATATCCATTAAGTGCCATAAATGGGGTCATTTTTGCTGTAGTATGGAAAGAAGTGTTATACCACCGTTCAGCCAAAGGTAACCACTTGATCCATTGTGTTTGTTACAAAGCAACAAAAATTTCCTTCCAAACATTTGTTCTCTATCTCATTTTGCCCGTCAGATTAAGGATGATAAGATGAGCTATGAGCTAATTGAGTACCAAGACAAAAAATAAATTCTGTCCAAAAAATTCCAGTGAAAATGGGATCTCCGTCACTTACAATAATCTTTGGGTTTCCATGTAGCTTTTGAATTGTTTCCATAAATGTAGTAACAATTGTATTGGCTTTAAAAGGATGAGATAATGCACAAAAGTGTGCATACTTGATAAGTCTATCAACTACCACCATGATGACACTCTTTCATTCAAGTTTGGGTAAACATGTGATAAAATCCATTGAGATCTCCTCCCAACGCTGACGTGGAATGGCTAAAGGTTGTAACAGACCCGGGGTCTTAATTGTTTCAACTTTGTTTTGTTAGCAAACCAAACATTCTACCACAAACTTCTGAACATAAGATTTAAGGCCATCCCAAAAAAATTCCTTGACTTTGTGGTAAGTTCTTAAAACTCCTGAGTGCCCTTCTAAGGAGGAGGTGTGCAATTCCAAAAGAATCTTTTGTTTTGAGTTGGGAATTCTTACAGAGATATAAGTGATCTTTGTACCATATTGAACATTTTTCTAGATAAATGTATCAGATGTACTGGGATCTTGCTGCGACTTTTGAATGAGTGTCCACAACTCTTCGTCATTCTTCTATTCATCCCTTGCTTCAATTATCCAATTAGGTTGGATAATGAAATGGCATAGAGAAATACTTCCACATCTTCATCCTTTCTTGAGAGTGCATTTGCAACAACATTTTGCTTCGCTTTTTTGTAGATGATTTCAAAGTCATAACCCAACATCTTTGTGACCCATTTTTGCTGCTCTTCTGAAGATAATCTTTGTTCCAAAAAGTATTTAAGACTATCATGATCTCTTGTTACCTTGAAGTGTCTTCCCATTAGGTAAGGTCGCCATTGCTTTAGTGCATGCAATATTGCCAACATTTCCTTTTCATAAATAGTTTTGTGTAAATACTTTCCCTTGATTTGACGACTTTCAAAAGCAATGAGTCTTCCTTCTTGCATTAAAACAACACTAATTCCATTTCCCGAGACATCACATTCCACAATAAAGGTTTTTGTGAAGTCTGGTGTAACTAAGATAGGTGCTTGGCACATTGCCTCTATAAGATGTTCTCGTACTATGCCCTTTGAATTACTTTGGATTGATTTTTCAAACAAAACAAGCAAATTTAAAAAAATACACACCTTTTTCTTCTTGGTTTTTGGAGCTTCCTATTGAAATTGTTGTATCTCTGAAATTTCGGCCTCCTAAGGTCTCAAATTCGGTCCTGTGATAACACTCTGAGTCTTCTTTCCAATGCCACAAGTAAGACCAAGACTAGATTCTTCAATATAAAGCTATGCCATTTTTCCGATGATGACCCGATTATGGACTAGTTCAGTAGAGCGAACTTGTACGAGATTCCATGTGTCACTGTTTCAACCTTCGACTCTGAAATTGATACATGAGAAACTACAGTCTGTGCACTTTCAGTCGCTTTTTACAGAATTGAAATCCAGTGCTTGAAAAGAAAGTTATGATGATTTTCCTTAGATCACTTGTTTGAGAATGAATTCTGGAGCATGCAGAAACCCTCACTTCTTTGGACCATATCTTAGAAAATATAGCGAACCGAGATTTGAAATTTCTACAGGAAGTTCACCAAGATTTCGGCTCCACGTCGTCGATATTTCAGCTTCTAAAGCTTCGTAGAAAAAAAAGTTATAGCGAAAATGCCAAGATGGCCTGTTTGAAGCTGCGAAACCTTAGAATCCAAAGCTGTGATGCCAAATGTTATGCAACCAGATCACAAAGCAAAAAAAAAGATAGATCAACGACTTGAGAATGAGGGGGCAACCTCCTTTACATCACATAAATGAACATTCTTGGATGATACAAATGACAAGACCTCCTTGGTATACATGAGAGTATAAGGGGTCACAATATAATCAGAGCCTACATAGCAATAATAACAATAATAAGCTTCTATGGGGCACAACAATAATAATATGGGGGCTACATGGGCACAACAATAACAATAGGGGGCTACACTAACAATAATAATAAGGGGGCTACACTAATAATGACAATTAGGGGGCTACTCTAGTATTATAGGGACCTAACATGATATAATTAACAAAGGGAGAGAGCAAACCTTCAAATTAATCCCTAAGTTGAAGCCCTAATAAAGGCTAGGGTTTTGCTTGGGCACAAATGTAGAAATTTTGCGCTTGTAGATCCCTCTCCAGTTTCAAATTTGGTTTGCACATCAAGTTTAATGCCCTTCCCATCATAAGTAGAATTTAATATAAACTTGAATTTAAATCTCAAAATGAAACACATAAGATTTACTCTCTTTTTGCATTTGATGAGAAATTACACATGCATGCATGAAATTTGGACACAAATTTTGGTCCAATTGACTTTGGAAAAACCATGAAGGGAAAATTAGTGAAGAAGGGAGATTTTATTTAAGATCTTAGAATTTTTGGTACAACAATACAATCAACAATTAATACAACACAGACTTATCTCAAATCTGCCCCATGTTGCCTTGAAAACAATGTTGTAGCTGTCCTTGATTCCTGTGCTACCATTATCTCAAAATATGTGTCTCAACAACCTCGATTTGCGTGCCACTGTACTTAGAAATCAATGGTCTATAACAACATTAAATGCTATACAATATCCTCGAATTTTGTGCCCAAAACTCATCTCGAAAATCTCATCCCGAAAATCTTGCTCAATAGCCTTGAAATTTACGTTGAAGGTACAACACAACTTGTGCAATTAATGCTCGGGTTTCTTCCCTCGAATATCGTGCCAATATTTCCTTTTCTTTAATATGCTGTTTGATTTCCTTGGAAAATCATGCCCCTTTTTCTATTGTTTGTCTCACCTTCGCTGTTCGATCTGCCTGGGAAATCAGCCCTCTTAGCTGTATGATTTATTTGGGAAATGTGCTCTTCAAAGGCTGTAAGATTTGCCCTCTCAACCACTTGATTTGCCTTCAACTCCTTTGAAAGTCGACTTGATCTTCTGTCCTCTCCTTCTCCTTTTCTTCTCCAATCTCACACGTGAAGAATGAATGAGGAATGCATGCAAAGTGTCTTTTCCCCCTTTTTATTCTCTCAATGAATAGAAAGATCTATCCATAAGATCAAGGGTTGAGGTTAGATCTTAGCCTCTTTTGATCAATGGTGAAGATCTAATTTCACATTGACCCCCTCAAGTGCCATTTTTTATGAATTGACCCTCCTAGTTACTTTAATAACTTAAAAGTAACCATGTACTTTATGACACATAAAGTAACTTTAAAACGTAAAGTCACTTTAATCATATATAAATTGCATCGTGTACTTTATAATCTCATAAAATAAGCAACAAAAAGACACATGTCTTTGATAAACTCACAAAGTCACCTTTTAACTTTATAAAATCACTTTATAAAGTAAAGTTCCCAGAGAATGAAATATGCTCGGTTACTTCTACATGCTAAGCACCATTAATGTAGAATTATCTTTGAGCTACCAAAAACTAACAACAAATTGCCCAGGGTAGATGATGTCAACCTTATTAGGGCAAATTCAACCATTAAAAGAGCTAGATTTTGAGTACCAAGGATCAATCAAGGTGAATTCAAGCTACTGAAGTCTCAACGTTTATCCTATAGGAGCCCTAGTTGAATTCAGCCCTATGCCTTAGCCCTTGCAATTTGCCTTAAAGGACTTAGAAAAATAGGATAGGAGAAATTAGAAAATATGAAAATGTTTATGATCTTTGACCACCACAAGGATTCCCAATGCCGTCTCCTACTTGGGTGATGGAATCTCTTGGGCTAAATTTAAGAGAAATCAAATTTATGCTTGGAGCAAGGGGGAAAACCCTAATTTTCACTTGATAACCCTAGCTATCATTTTATGAGGGGAGAAATTATATAAAGGAAAGCTCTCTAGGAAGTCCTTTATGATATTCAAGGAAGATAAATTTATCAGACAATAATCAAGCAAGATTTCCATAAACGATATGCATTTAGACATGGAATAAGAAAAACCCCAACATAATTTTATCACATGAAAAACAATAAGAATATGCAATTACACATGAAATTCTTCCAAGAAATAGCCTTCTTTCAATCCCAAAAAACATCAAGACACAAATGATTCTCCAATAGCATTAGCTCCCAAAAAGATCACATCTCCACAAGTAGCGAGTTACAATTGAGCTCTCTAATGGAGGTCAAAATCCATACGTGACAATGAAAAACAAAATAGAGTGATCCTTTAGGCTTTACTTATATGAGGTCAATCACTTCCACTAATTTGTCTAAAAGCCCTATGAAAATTTAATTTTGAGTGAACAATGAAGTAAATGGGTAACAAGCCAACCCAATATCTCAATACAATAAAATAAGCCACTAATTGCCCACACTTGTGGGTCGGAACTCCTCCTAAGCATGATGTCATGCCCTTTTAGGGCTAATAAAGCTCTAAAAATGCAAGATAAGGGCTAGATGCATCTTCAACCATCATAATCAACCATGAATTGAGGATGACTCCTCAAATCAAACCTTAAAACATCTCCATGTGTCCAAAAGGCATCTATGGGTGTCGTGTCATTTCCATTGGTGGCATCAAGATAACGTGGTGCAATCTCTAGTATTGGGGCTCCATGAGGTGGTACAGCCCTTCCGAATCATCCTGGGGTGATCATCATCATCTGGACTCCGAATCAAGGCATTCCCTTCAAACAATGTTAAGGCCAGCTTGGGGGCATGCTAGGTCTGCTAGGTACATCATCAAGAATCTCCAACACTAGGCAACGTGAGCTCAGTGTTTTAGCATTTGGGGGTGCTCTGAGGTGTCAATCAACTGCCGAAATCATCAAAGTTCCTGACACTTTGCTATGGAGGGGCAACGCTCTACATGCAACGTCATCATTGCTCTCTGGAAGTGTAGTACAACCTAGGCATCAAGCGTAGTAAACATGGAGTAGTTGTGTCCTCAAGACCATTGCTACTCTGTGTAGAACCACCTAGAAACACCATCTTAAACTTCAAGTGAAAGCAACCACTCACTAGAGACAATGATCATAATTGCATCATAATGGACCATACTTAATTGTTAAGGTCATAGTAAGACTTCAAACTGGGATCTCCTTCAAATATCTAACGAGACCAAGTCTCGTAAAAGTGTTCCCTACTTTATTAGAGGTGGTTAGATAATCAACCCTATTAGGTGCTTCCAACCCCTAAGAAAAGGTGACATGTTCAAGGTCAACCCTTCAATTCATAGGTGTTAGTGATAATAATGGCAACAAATGGGAAAGACTTCGTGGCTAGCTGTCATGGTCATGGGAGAAACTAATGGAGATCCACATCCTGAATGTATAGATGTATGGATGGAGCAATTGTAGAGGCATGAGTTACCCCTTTTTTCGACTTGCTTTTTCCACCCCTTTGATGGGCCTTTTACTTCTTTTTGATAATGCTTTGATATGCGGCATAACTCAGGTGCCCAAGCTTGTTTTTTATGATATAGCATTTATTTACCCTTTAAAGATGAGTCAGTTTCTCACTCATCAGGGTTAGGACATACAAGGTTTCCTTATGATGTGATGGAGCATCTAGTGCTAAAGAATTGGGTGATGGCTAATTGGGTGGGGGGAGGGTAGAGTTCATGCTAGGCTTTTCCCCATGTGCTAATTATGCCCTGACGATCTTTTGCATTTCAACTTTCCATTTTCTTTTGGTGTGGCGATCTTAAGCTTTTATCTTTCTTTTAGTTGCATCAATCTCGATTGCAAAGTTTTTCGGCCCTGACTCAAGGATGCAGATGTGAGGGTGCCAAATTCCAATTAACCAATGACAGCAAACCCAAAGGATGGATGTGAGTTCAAGGGAATGCTGAAAGGTGATAAGTATGGAATGGTTATGGACACATTGCTTCAATCTAAGTTCCCCAAGTAGTGCCCCTCCTATAACCCTAAGGCCTTAGAGGAGGTCTCACTGGACTAGGGCTAAAGACTCTCTTGGTAAGGTGAGAGAACGAGTTTACAGTCAAGATCGGTCAATCATCTAGATCATCCCTTTATCCATGTTAGAATGCCCAAACCATTAAGTAAAAACACTTGATTGCAAAATGGTTAAAGTGCTTGCCGAGCAGTAGCCCACCCTTATTCAAGAGGAATGCCGGATGATGAGAGGTGTATGACTCGTGCAAATGGGCAAAGGATTGTTGCATATCATTATAATTGAACAATGTATAGGGTGGCTGGCTGACTTTCCAAGATAGGAGAAAAGTTTTCTCCTATGGGGTTACCCACTTTTGGTGGGTAATAGTACCAACTTCCAACCTCGTCGGAATTCATATGCAGAAAGTAAAATTTGATATCCCATTAAGAATTCAGTAGGCTTAACATTTTTCAGGATTTCAGGATTGGTAGGATTATAGCATTTCCATTGAATTTCAAAATGATGAATTTACATGGGATGAATTGTCGTTGTTGTAATTTTATCATTATTATATTTATATTTTATAATTTTAGAGACGGGGACCCCTACGCTGGGGACTTGACATCCCCCCGCCCCCCTGAATTTTCCTAAATTTTGAGGGTGCTCCCACATATTCCTTACAAGGATGGCATCTCCTCTGGCTCCCCTTGTACTTTTGTTTACAAGTGGCTTTTCTGCAACTAAACATCTGTTATACTGGCATCTTACTTAACCGGTATTTCAGTTTTCAATCAGGATCTCTGGCTCACACACTCCAATCTGATCAACACCTTCCTAGAACTGCAACCTTTGGCATTGCCAAACCTTGCAAGCATTATTTTCCCTTCTAATATATGGGATAATGGGGTCTGCGACCAACAATCATAGAACGTACACTGCATCTTCTTTTCACAACTCATACTTTAGCCATTGGAGGCTGCTTCTGGCTATCCACCAACTTCATAGCTTCTACTTCAACAACAGGTTTCTGATTGTTTGCCTCTAAAATTTAACTATCATATTTCTTGCCATCCAACTTGATTCCCGACGAGGATGGCATCTCCTCTGGCTTTTCTTGTAGTTTCGTTTACAAGCGGCTTTTCTGCAACTAAACATCTGTTATGCTGGCATCTTACTTAAGCGATATTTCATTCTTCAATCAGGATCTCTGGCTCACACACTCCAATCTGATCAACACCTTCCTAGAACTGCAACCTTTGGCTCTGAGCTCATCAACAATCTTCCAAAAATAAAACCATTGGTTCTGAATCCTGATAGCATGCTTGAAATTTTGGGGTCAGATATCAAAGGATTCTGACACCACATTAGAGTATTTCTTGCAGTACAGAAGTTATATTCTTAAACTTAGTGTTCTGTTTCCATTAGAGAACACTGATACCATTCATACATATGAAACCAAATACAGTGGAACAACAAGAACAGCAACTTGCATTAGTCTAACAATGAAGATTACAGCATGGTACAACATCGCGAAGCTTTGATGTATAACACTAAGGTCCCTCAATGGATTTACAGCTTGCGGTCAACTAGGAATCTTCATATCTAAGATCCTTATCACATGTACAGCTTACATGCCCCTCTAAACATTCATGGCTGAAATGCCCCTAATACACACTTGGATACACCGTCAAATCTCAGATCATCTCATTTGACTTAATATATTTTTATTGACTATTTAGTTAGCTTTTCCTTTTCTTTTAGTGGAGTAGCTATAGGAGTTTCTTTCAGATTCCCACTGTGAATTCCCATTTGCTGTAGTTTTGAGTCCCATTGACCAAGTTTGTGGTCAATTGTTGGACATGAATACAATTATTCTATCTTATCTTATCTTGCAGGGCTTACAAATTTGTGGACACATTTCTAGGATTTGATCATTGTCTGCAAAATGTAACTTATGTAGTCGCCTGCCTCTCAGAAGAGAGATGCACTGCTTGGTAGAACTGTTGAAATCAACTTTAACTGTTTCAAATTGTTGTGCTTCTTTGGGAAGTTTCTCTTTGCAAAACCTCTGGGAAAATGACACCAAACATTGCTAGGCCATTCTTAAGCTTTGTTAGCTAAAAAGGCTAAAATTGTTTCAAAGAATGGATTTCTGAAATAACTTGATAGTCTAAATATATATGAGACTGGATAAAGGCCTAGACAATCTAAGAATTGGAAATAATACTTGATCTAATTGAAACTCAAACATATATTTTATGTATTTTCTAAACCTATTTTTGTACATATGTTTTGTACCCATTTTGTAGGAGCTTATGGAAGATACACATCTAAGTTGGGGTAAATTTTGACATTCTAAAGAATCTGTGCAACTATGCTTTACTACAGAATCTAGACTAAATCAATTGGATTGCACATCGATTTCTTTTTTTATGAAATAAATTCTATTAATTCAACTTCAACAGGCTTAAAAAAATATTGAACTAATTTACTTCATTAGCAGAGATCCTGCCATTCTCGGGAATACTGGAATTATTATCATTGCAAATATATGCAAACAGTTTGGGACTGGTTGATAATATAGAAAAGCCTAATTTGCAGGGTAAGCATACAAATAAAGTGCTGATTATAGATCCAGAGTATAGAAATATATTCACATTACTGTTATGGTCAAGCTAGCCAATTCAAAGAACTTGATGATCTGTTCTTAATGCCACACAATTTGAGTTAATAATCTCACTGTTTGGACTCTGTTGATGAATTCAATAAAGACTGAGAGGTCATAGGATGCTGTTGGCTATATCTATTCAGGTGTCCAAAAGTAGAAGCTTAGAGCCTTCATTTGAACTTGGTCTGGCAAAAACTCCAAAGATTTGCCAAACTACTGCGGTATCTTGGGATTGTGCTTTGAAATTTGTGAGCATCTGGTGGAGACCTCCCAGGCCATGGTGAGAATGTGGGTGTGTAATAAGCATGGAATTATGTTTGAGCCCAAACTTCACCAGTTTAAATTAAGTTTTTTTTTTTTTTTGTTTCTATTCTTTCTTTTGGCAGGCTAATAATCTCACTGGAACTTTTCGGATCTTATGGGATGCTTTTGCTGAAGTTAGTTCAAGGACTATTGAACCTTTGATTTGCATTGTTCCTTGCATTCTTAGCAGCAAGAAACTCCATTGCTTTTAGCTGCCAGTTTAGATCAAATTTGTGCTCAATGCTTCTTCAGCTGGTGCAACGAATCCGTTGAACAGTTTTGCAATCATATATGCTTGGTATTTTCATGTCATCTAAATGTACTTATTTGAATATTGGAACACTGTTATGAAATGAAATAAGATTATATTAATGTGCACTGATGACCAAAATAGGTTAATGGCACTGGAGAGTGCAGCATACCAAAGTGGTGGTAGGGGAGATGCAAAAGGCATCTCCCAAGAGTACAATAGAAAAACTTAAAGCCATTAGAACAAGAAGAAAGCCCCACACATTGTAGGGAGTCAGCTATAAAGTACAATATGAAAGTAATGAAATAGGTTGTAATTAAGAAGAATGGTCAGTTCTTATCATCCTTAAAGCCAGGGATGGCAATTTCCACTCAAGACCTTGTCTGATAATGTCTCTTGAAGAATGGAGTAGACTAATGGGTCCCTAGGGAGTGATTTATAGTGGCCTTTCAATGTTCTCAGTAGGGGCAAGAGTGGAAACTAGCGCTAAGGGTTAAGAGTGGTTAAGTTTGGTTTCTTTCCTTCATAGAGTCTGATCTCTTAGAGACTTTGCCGGTGGGAGAGAGAGGTATCCCTATCTTGCACTTTGCTTCTTGGAGGCTCTCGCTTCATATCCTTCTTTAGGATGGACACAAGTTTAGTTCTCAGAGGCAACTTTGCTTCTTCAGTTGATCACTCTCTCGCCAGATCCCCTTCCCGCTTTCATATTCTCCCTTGATGCGTTGCACCATCCCTTATCAACTAGACAAACACTAAACCAGGGTATTAGAGAGGATATCTACAATTATACATTCAAGTCACTTGGATGGGCCTGGGCTCGAGGATGTTCTTCTACCTAGAACACTTTTTGAAGCTATGAGATGGCATCATTGTCTGCCCCTCATATATGTGCAAACATAGGATGCACTCGCTTAGGATCCCTTTGCTATAGCTTCGGGTTGGCTCTCATCAATTCCAAATAGAGATAGATCACCATATATCGCGATCTGATAGGATTTGTCACGTGTGCCATCTTCAAGAGCCAAAGATGGAGATGCAACTTGTTGTCTCCTGAATTGTACAGGTGAATGCGACAACGACTTAGGGCAAGGGCCGTCACTTTGATCCTTGCCCTCTCCGTTCTAGCTGTCTCCCTACAGCAGGCTATGGGGGGTAGTCCCTATGAAACGTGTGGATGAGAGACCTGTCAAGAATTGACCAGTCCGGGAGACACAACTGAATGGCCTAGCAACTTGATTAATGATGATTTGCAAGTTTAATTATTAGCATGATTTAATTAGATTACTGAGAGACCAGTGCCTTATGGAGTCAAATTACTTGCAAAATTAGATTGTTTACCAAGTCACCAAATGAACAGTTGCTGCCTAGGATGCACATTATCCTATATGAGATGGGACACCTAAAAACTGAGTGAAATGCAAACTCTTGGTTGATTTTAAATTAGATGCCTATCTAAATGAATCCTTCCTCAACTATTTAGAAGCTAGTCTCAAGTGTAGGTTGTGGAGAGAAACCCAGGGACACATAGCAAAGTCTATATTAATGATACCTCCCCTGGAGTTCCAACCACCTGATGCCTCCGGCACTGCAGACACTGTGGCTCTGACTACTGCAAGGTCACCGTGTTAATGACAAGAGAGTGTAGAGATTTCACAAGTTGGGTGAGAAAGGTGGTTCTAGAGTCTTTCAACCAAGCTTATGCTTGGAGGTAAAGTTTTTAGTAATGCACCACTAGTCCTAGAATGTAAATGCAAAATATGAGTGACTAACTTTAGGTGAGATTGTTAAGTGTTTTAAGTACTTAGAGACAAATTATAATGATATTCAATTTAGAACAATGAAGGAAAGTACTTAACAATTTGCAAATACAATCTTCACCAAAGCAATGCTCAATGAACAAATCCAATTTTCCAATGTCAAGAAGAGAGCAAAGCAATTCAAGATTAACAATATCACGATGGACAATTGCTCATGAAATGAAAATAAAATGCACAAGTCCAATTCTTGTCAACAAGATATCACAATCAGAATTTTTTTAGATCAATTGGATTTTTTCGAGATTATCCTTATCTCAATGTGGTGATTAGACAAGTGCTTTAAGAGAGTTGATTTTGAAGATTATGAACTTAGATATGACTTAGATATGATGTTCACTTGCAAAACACAATGTTAGTACACTTATTACAAAAGTAAACTCACAAGAAATGCTTATTCCACTTATGACAACAAAATGCAATATAACCACTTATCCAATAGCCAATGATATGTGAAGATGCTTGCAACTACTAGGCACTTGGAGAAAGATGATATGCTTCAAAATATTATTCCTCACTTGATGTTAAGAGAGCAATGAGGGAAGCAAGCTTATCTTATCCAACAATTGCCAATTCAATCAAGAATATCAATTAGCCTTTAGAGCATTTATCTTCTTGAGAGCACTTATATGCTACCAAATTGACGAGTATGCAAACAGTGAGACGCTTATGTATGCAAAGTGCAATAGATGCAAGAGATGGAAGCCAAGCAGATGATCACAACAGTCCTCAAAATCATAAACAATATGCAAATCCAATCATGCAAATGATTCACCAATGGGATGAGATGATTATTGGTTAGCCCTTATGCCACTGTTATGTATTTATACCACTACTGTAGGTGATGTATCAGACCTTGATATTCAACAAACAGACCACAAAATTCACTAATATGACACAAATGCAATCAAAGATGAATGTTTATTGCCTTAGGTGAATGATTAATTAGTGTAGGAGTCCTTTAGGTGTGCTTATGCTATAGATATACCACTGTCAACAATGTGTTATTAGGCTGCAAATGAAACAGTGATGAAGCAAAGAGAGTTAGAGGACAAACCACTAGGCCTTATGGCCTTGAGTGATGATTAGTGAGGCTTCTAAGAGTCCTCCATTGAGCTTGATCACCTGCAACCACAAGAGTTAACTCCAAAATCAATTGAGATGCCTGCCAAACAAATTGTTAGAGACAAATACCAATGCCAACTGAAGATATGACTGAATGAGGGCTAGGGAAGGCTAAATAGGCCAACGATGAGGCTAGAAAGCCAAGATAAGGGCAACAATGGAGGGGATCAAGGCTCAAGAGGCCACGACAAGGGTAGAGAAGGCCTTATGAGGCCACAACAATAGCGAAAATAGGCTTTTAGGTCCGCAGAAAAGGAATTCAAGGCCAAAATGGCTTGCGATAGAGGGGAAGAACTCTTTTGGGCTAACGTCAAAGGAAAAGAGGGTCACGACTCAAGGAAAGGAGCCTTGTAAGGCTCACAACAGGTCTCAAAGGGCTTGTGGCTTCACCAAAGGAAGAAAAGAGGCTGCAACAAGGGTAAAGGAAGCCACAACTAGGGGAAAATGAGCTCGGCTAGGTCTTGGAGGCCTAAAAAAATTTTGAAACCCCTACAAACTCAAAATTATGCCACAAAATCCACGAAAAATCACCTCTTAGGGCTAGTGGCCCTCCTTCTTGCTTGTGCGTTGACCTTGGAGAAGGGCTAGAGGCTAGATCTTGCCTTCATAGGCCTAGATACACCTCAAAACCCCAACGATTATGCTCAAGAAGGCTAGACGTCATGCTTGGAGGAGAGAAACCCTTCAAACCCTAGCCTTAGGGCTAGTTCCTCCACAAAATAATTCGACCTCTTTGAGGGCTTGAAGATTCATTTGCACAAATGAATAGAAAGAATTCCCAAAACCCCCATATATACAAAAAGAATCCCAAAACCCCAAGTGCTACAAAATTAAAACAAGGGTTATAATAATTTACAAATATACAATATTTACAAAATACAAATATTAGCTCTCATTAGCAAATTAAATCTTTGTAGCCCAAGATTAAATATTTTTTTTTGAGAATTTTTGAATAAATGTTATGGATGAATAATTTCGAAAAATTAATTGGCCAAAACTTTCCTGCAAAATAATTTGTCAAAAGGAAATCCGAGAGCTCAAACAGGGTCAATCCTTCCCCGCAGTCTGTGAACTTGGAGCCCAAGGGCTAGAATACTTGTAAATATCTATTCAATCTTAAAAAATCACTGTTAGATCATAGAGTGAGTTACATCAGCTAAGACAACTCCTACCAAAAGAATGTTCTTATCACTGACAAATGAAATAACAACTGCAATCTTTACCACAATATAGAGCATAAACAAATAAACTAACACATACCATGATACCGCAGATCAACAGATAGAAGAATGCCATGTACTGAAACCCCAAAGTCTTTCTATTATGAAGAAAAATAATTCCAACAGAGCAAAAGCTCAGTACATCAGTAGAAAATTACTTCACCCAAAGATTGAAAATAGAAGCTAGATAGCTTCTTTATATAGAGAAAACCTCTCCAAGTGGAAAATAATGGTTAGTTGGCTTGATCCGCATCAAATAAATCTCATCTGTTGATAGTAACTTGATCTTCTTTTAATCTCCACCATTGATTTTTTATTTTTGAGGAAAAATTCGAATTTCTATTGAAAACCATTTTTTATTAACCCAAAAATTGATATTTTGGATTAATATCCCCAAAAATTTGATTTTGACTTAACCACCAAGGTCCAAAGGCAGACATTTTCTTAAAATATCTATTTCCCTTGGTGGAGAGCCTCCAAAAATTGACTTCTTTTTGACCAACGAATTTTTGATTATTTTCCACTTTGAGAGAAATTGATTTCTCTAAAATTATTTTTTGACTCAAAATTAATTTATTTTCTTGATTAGGATTTTTATTTAATTTTGCCAGAAAAATTAATTAATTGACTATAGAGGGGATTAATAATTTTTCCACCTTCAAATATTTTAGTCATGGTGTCTAACTATGAGTAACCATACACTAAAATAATTTTTACATCAAAATAAATTAATTTAATCCCTAGAAGGGGAAATACACATTTAAATGAAACCCTCAAAGCATTACTCAATTCTACGACACAATATGATTTAGTATGAAACCAAGTGTGTTTATAATAAAATAATTTAGCTATGGAGTCTAATTATGAGGGACCATGCACTAAAATTATTCTTAAACACACTTTTACATAGACTCGATAAACACTGGGACTCACCTAAGACCTTATCAATGAATTGCATACTGGCTTTGGGGTTTATGCTAGAAGAAAAACTCTGCCAATTATGTGTGTTACAAACATACATAATTCTGGTAGGTTAAAAAACTTACAAGGATGAAATCCTTTGCCAAAATCATAGGCTTACCTAGGTGTTGTTACATAATTAAATGATCATACTACGTCATTTACAATAAGCTTTGCAGAAATTGGGTTTACAATGATGAATTTCATGATGACAAAATACTTTGATTTTTTGAAAATTTTTCTCCACTTCTTTCTATTCTGCTTTTTCAGACTGTTGACAAAGTGTGGTCAACACGACTCATCTTTTGGTGTCCCCTATACTATGAGATCTGAGGATGCTATCATTGCCTTTATAAGGACTTAGGTGGCTCCCTCTCTACTTTCTTCCAGTACTAGGACTAGAGATGTGTAGGAATTTACAGGGTAAGTTCCTCAAAAAGAATACCAAGAGGACACCGCTCACAACCAGATCTCAAATCAATACACCAGTATTTTTGACGTGGTTAAAACCCTCAGAGTGCAAGGAGGGAAACAGTCCACGACCTGTCCCAACGTGGGTACAGACAATTTATTAATCAAAGAATGAAAATTTACATAAGCTTCTCTCATGCACGGATTACTCGAACAATGACCCTCCATGCGCTTTAAATAGAACTCATGGACCAATCGGGTGTCAAGCCACGGATCAAGTGTCGGTAATACCGAGGTGAGAGTGAACCGTCGGATCACTACATATCGTGACCGTCGGATTGTAAGTTACAAAATGTACAACGGTAAAGAAACACACTTTACCTAACTCTAACCTAACTCTATACTAGACCAAGTTGAACTTAACTATATCCTATGTGTCGGAATATCCTAACATCCCCCCTTAAGAACAACTTGGGATAGGATTGAAGGATTTACAAATATGACACAATAGGAGAAGGAAGGAGGCACTAGAGCCTATCCCCCCTTAGTGACAACTTCCTGAACTCCAAGCATATATCGAAGTTTAGTGAACTTCGCCTCTGTGAGAGCCTTTGTGAAGATGTCTGCAACCTGATCATCTGTTGGACAATATTGCACTTCAAGAACATGGTCATGAATGAGCTTTCTGATGAAGTGCATGTGTAGTTCAATGTGTTTGCTGCGCTGATGCTGGACTGGATCTTTGCATAGCTGAATGGCACTTTGATTATCACACCAAAGTGTGGTTGGATGCTGCTGCTCAAAGCCAAACTCTGATAGGATCTGACGAAGCCACAAGGCTTCCTTACTAGCTTCCACGGCACCACGATACTCTGCTTCTGCTGATGAAAGAGAAATGGCAGCCTGTTTCTTACAAGCCCATGTAATAGGTCCTGAACCAAGAGTGAAGACATAACCGGCAGTAGACTTCCGATCATCAAGGTCACCAGCCCAATCAGAATCAGTGAAACCAACTAACAGAGGAGCTGCTTTGGCACTGTAATGAATCCCAAACTGTACTGTACCTCGAACATAACGAAGTATTCTTTTAGCTGCTTTCCAATGACTTTCACGGGGGTTTTGCATAAAACGAGCAACAAGGCCAACAGCAAAGGAAAGATCAGGACGAGTATGGGTTAAATACAAGAGTTTTCCGACAAGTTGACGGTATAAGGTAGCATCAACTTCAGGAGAAGTACAAGAGACTGAAAGTTTGACTCCAGACTGAAAGGGAGAAGTGGCTGGCTTACAGTCTTCCATGTGAAAATGACGAAGAATATCACAAGCATACTTGGACTTGAAGACCGAGAAAATAGTGTAAGTGTCCTAAGTCTGTCATTTCAAATTTCTTTTTAAGGCTGGACTTCACATGGTTTATAAGGTTGGGATCACTACCAGTAAGAATAAGATCATCAACATAAAGAACAAGGATGATGAGAGAGTTGCCCACTTTCTTGGTGTAGACAGTATTGTCAGAATGACACCTAGAAAAGCCAGATTCTAAAAGAAAGCTATCCATTTTGGCATACCAAGCTCGAGGAGCTTGCTTGAGGCCATAAAGGGATTTCTTAAGTCGACAAACGAGGCTGGAGTCTGTTTGTATGAAGCCAATGGGTTGTTCCATATAGATTTCTTCCTGCAAGTCACCATGCAAGAAGGCAGATTTAACATCCATTTGATGGACTTCCCATTTTAAAGAGGCAGCAAGGGAAAGAACAAGGCGGATAGAGTTCATTTTGGCAACTGGAGAGAAGGTTTCAGTGTAGTCAATGCCTTCAACCTGTGAAAAGCCCTTAGCAACTAGACGAGCTTTATGTTTATCAACTTTCCCATCTGGTCCATACTTGGTTCTGTAAACCCATTTGCATCTAACAAGTTTGCGTCCCTTTGGTAGAGGAACAAGATCCCATGTATCATTTGTCATCAATGAATGATATTCTTCATTCATAGCTGTTTCCCAATGTGGATGGCCTGAAGCTTCTGCAAAAGTGTCAGGATCATGATTTACTGGAGCTTGAGCCAGTAAAGAAGAGGCTCTTTCAAACTGAGAACGTGTACGTCGCTGATCTGTAGGATCACCGGCAAGATCACCTGCTGCATCCCGAGTAGCACGGACCCATCTTGGAAGTTGAGGATCCTGAGAAGGTGGGGAAGGATTATCATCCTCGCTTTCATCATCAGAAGAAGAAATGTTTTCAAAGATAGAAGAGATAGGAAGAGGTGGCACATCCGCCGGACTAGGCTCGCAGGCCGATTTATTTTCATCAAATTTTACATCTCTTCTAATGATAACATTTTTGGACTTAAATGGAATAAGTCTATAGCCTTTTACATCTTCAGAATATCCAACAAAAGTACATTTCTCACTCTTAGGTTCTAAGGCTTTATGCTTTTCATCTGGAATATGGGCCCATGCTTCACTTCCAAACACACGAAAGTGACTTACATCTGGTTTAATGGAACTCCAAGCTTCTTCTGGAGTGATATTCTCTAGAACCTTAGTAGGAGTGCGATTGATTATATAATTTGCACAATTAATTGCTTCGGCCCAAAAACTAAGACTGAGTCCTTTAGATTGCAGCATACAATTAGCCATTTCCTTTAAGGTGCGATTTTTCCTTTCAGCTACACCATTTTGTTGTGGAGTGTATGGAACAGTATGTTGCATTTGAATTCCATTTTCGGTGCAAAAGTTGATGAATGCATTTTTAACATATTCTCCACCATTATCAGTTCTTAGCTTAAGAATTTGATGTCCAGATTGTTTTTCAACGAATGCTTTGAAGGCCAAAAAGGTGGTAAATACTTCGCTCTTGAGTTTTAAGAAGTATACCCAAGTGCGTCTGGAGAAATCATCAATGAAAGTTAAGAAGTACTTGCAGCCAGAGAATGAAGCAACAGGAAGAGGACCACATAAATCACTGTGCACAAGCTGTAAAGGGGCTGAGGCGTGCCAAGAGGCACGTTTGTCAAAACTGTCCCGATGATGTTTTCCGAGTACACATCCGGAACAAACACCATCTTTGCAAGATACCATAGGAAGACCTGTCACCATGTTTTCTTTACATAGATGCTGAAGGGAGCGATAGTTTAAGTGACCATACCGCTCATGCCAAAGTTTGCTCACTTCATCATTATGAGCAACAAATACTGAGGGAAGATGGGATGACCCAAAGTTGTGAAACTTATACAACCTTTTGGAATCATCAGCAAGACCAGTAGCTAGAATCTGTTTAGGATCTTTTAGATCCTTGATTACAACATCATGAGGTGAAAATTCAACAATTTTACCTTCACCTGAATGAGTTATCTGATAGACAGATAGAAGGTTGCAGGATAAGTTTGGAACACATAATACATCATTGAACTGACCATTGTCTAGATGAACAGTTCCAGTCCCTACAACATTAAGAGATCTATCATCACCAACATATATATTTTTGGTGTTACAATCATTTAAAGAAGAAAACATGGCTTGGTTTTTGGCCATGTGACAAGAGGCTCCAGAATCAATGAGCCACTCATGAGAATGAGAAGAAGAAGAAGATACATTTAATGCATAACCAGACTGAGATGATTGACGATGACATGCAGAAAATGCCGTTCCGGAAGTTGAAGTTGAAGTAGGCTCCAGATGGATGTTATGTTTCTTCATTGCGGCTTCCAAGGCTTCCATCTTCTTAAAGCATTTAGATTCTAAGTGGCCATCTCGATTACAAAAGTTACAATGTCTGTCAGTCTTCTTCCATTTGTTTTTATTGGTCTTGTCATATTGCTGAAATGATCTTTCATCTTGAGGCTGAGTTGGTTTAGGACCATTCCTTTGAGGATAAGACTTCTTAGGATTCTTTGAATTTGGTTGCTGCTGGGCGGCTAATGCTTTCGAGGAAGAGTTTCCAAGATTAAGAAGACCAAGGTGTAAGAGTTTTTCTTGTTCTCTTATTAAGGAATCACAAAAGGAGTCAAAGGAAGGGGGCTTGTAGTCTTTGCCTTGACAAATGAAAGCTTCCCTGGTAGAATGGAAAGTGGAAACAAATACAGAGTAGGCTGGTCCCAACTTAGTAAGGATGGAATAAATAAGGTTACCATCTTCTTTCTTAACTTTAACACCTTCCAAGAGATATCTAAGGGTCTTGAATTTGGACAAGAAATCTTCAATGCAAGAAAAATTATTAGGATCCAAAGTAAGCAACTCATTCTCAAGTTGATGGGCTCTAATTTCATTTTTAATCCCAAAAACTTTAGCAAGTTTTTCTAATGCTTCATGAGGAGTTTCAATTTCTGCAATGTGGAATCTAAGATCAGGAGAAACAGACATTCCTATCAAACCACGTGCTTGATCTTGTCGATTTTCCCATTTTTCGGCCTTGTCTTCATCTTTGGGTTTCTTCTCTTGGTCTGTGGCTATTCTGAAGAGACCTTTACTTCTAAGTAAATCTCCCATGTAGGCTACCCATTGGAAGTAGTTAGTGCTGTCAAGAATGACTTGGCATGGACTTTCCATTTTTTGAAAAACCACTGAAGCTGAAGATGCTGAAAGTAAGTGGTCCAATGGATAGATCTCGAAAAAATAGGCGGTTTTAAAAAAAAACGGCTCTGAAAAAGGCTTCCGGATGAAGAAGTTATGGCTTTTTGAAAAAAAATTGTTGACGTTGCCGGCAAAGTGCGCGAATGTGCGGGAATGAAAAAATCCGCCCCCACAAAATGGAGACTTGAACTCAAGACCTCTACTCTCTTAAAAGGTCTTTGAACCAATTGATCTATACAAAATATTTGAGAGAGAGAGAGAGAGAGAGAGAGAGAGAGAGAGAGGGGGGGGGGGGGGGGCCTCGATTTGCGTGCTTGCCTTGGGAAGACTCTTTTCCCCTACAAAACACAAAACACAAAACCCAACACGAATATCCAAAGAAAAACGAACCTTACGGCTCGAAGTTAGCTTTAGCCAAAAAACTAGAAATTTTAAAAAAAATCTCAAAGTTAGCTTTTAGCCGAAAAACTAAATATTTTTCTCAATGTTTCTGATTTTCCGAGATCACACTAAGGTGCAGGGAAAAGAGCATACGCATGAGAAAAATCCTTTCTTTCTGTTTCTGATTTGCCCAGATCGCACAGAGTCGCAGGGCAAAGAGCATACGCAGAAATGAAAGGTATAGATCCGGAAAAAAAAGGCTAAATAAACCGAAACCGAAATAAGCAGAGAGAAAATGACAGTAAACTGCAAAAAAAAACACTGTATACCTCCCGATCTGAAAAATGACGCAGCTAGGGCTACCGGAAACCTTTTCGCGTGAAACGAAAGGGGTTCCTCACTGAAACAGATGCTCCGAACGCAACAGAGCAGTCCTCTCGGCCCGAAAGCAGTCAGAAACAGCAGATCTAGGAAACGACAGCCGCATGCAGTTCTACCGGCTTCAGATTTGGATCACCAACGGACGCGGCCCTCAAATAGCTCTGATACCATGTAGGAATTTACAGGGTAAGTTCCTCAAAAAGAATACCAAGAGGACACCGCTCACAACCAGATCTCAAATCAATACACCAGTATTTTTGACGTGGTTAAAACCCTCAGAGTGCAAGGAGGGAAACAGTCCACGGCCTGTCCCAACGTGGGTACAGACAATTTATTAATCAAAGAATGAAAATTTACATAAGCTTCTCTCATGCACGGATTACTCGAACAATGACCCTCCATGCGCTTTAAATAGAACTCATGGACCAATCGGGTGTCAAGCCACGGATCAAGTGTCGGTAATACCGAGGTGAGAGTGAACCGTCGGATCACTACATATCGTGACCGTCGGATTGTAAGTTACAAAATGTACAACGGTAAAGAAACACACTTTACCTAACTCTAACCTAACTCTATACTAGACCAAGTTGAACTTAACTATATCCTATGTGTCGGAATATCCTAACAAGATGCTTAGCCCTCGCCATTAGGGATATTTTCAGCTGCAGATCTTAGGTCCTATACTTCTTGCCCTGCTTGAGGAGGACCAGACCATTACCTCATACTTCCCTATTAATATGTCATATCAAAGCAACAAGCGACAGATAGAGTCCTAGAATGCACCATCCAGTAGGATGGTGAGGCCCTAGGTTTCTCCTTGGCCTCTCCCTCTAGGAGTCTACTTGATCTCATCGAGACTAGTTTGGAGGTGCTAGGCTGTACATCAGACCACACATTCTCAGAGCATTGGAAAGATCAGCTCCATACAGCTCTAGAGTAGAGAAACTCACACTCGGTAGACTACCTCCAACGCTTGTAGGAGCAACTAGAGATCCATTTGGAGTTTCTTTCTTTCAATATTAGATGCAAGGAGTATTCCTCGCCTGTACATACCCCCCAGGATCATATAGCTGAACCCTCCTAGGTTTCTAGGGGACTCCAACAATGAGGTAGTGCCCAGTTCACCCCCCATGCCCTCAGCCGTCAGATTTAGGAGACTCACTTAGTGTTTTGTATCACTGTCCCATTGTGATGGTTTTATACATATGTTCTAATGATATTCTCATGCGTGTTTCTTTCTTTGTATTGTTTTCAGCATTTTCTAGGAGATGTGCTTGCACTCCCACATTGTATGCACATTAGTTTTACTCTTCAGTCCCACTGATCTACTTTTGTTGTCACTCATCAGACATTAATAAAATTGTCTTATCTTATCTTACTATTTGTTTTCCTTGCAGTAATAGTTCAATGCATATCTTGCTGTAAATTTCTTAGTTTTCAAAGCAACTTCATGGCTTGGTGTGACAATGTAATCTGTGTATTGCCTTCATGAATAACATTGGCATTTTGCTTCCTTTTGTGTGCACACTTGAGTTTGTTTGTTAGCTCGCGTGTTTAAATATTGTGTTCTTTTGTCCAGGGAAAGTATTTGGAAAATGAAGCTGTTGTACAAACATATCCAGATGAGCATTTAGACCATTTGGTAGAGAATGGTAGCCTCCAAAGAGGACAGATGGTTGACAAGCTCCTGAATCATCTAGAACATGTGTTGGGTGAAGGTACCGGGGAACTTAAACTCCTTAAATAAGGATTTGAAGAACATTCTTATGCTTTTGACCAGGAGGCCATTGTCTTGTCACAACTATCAAAGAGTACTAGACGAGGTGTTTTGACTGTGGTGGAATATTTGTAGTCTCCAAAGTTAAATCTTTCCAATCTTGAAGCTCATATTAAAGACAAAGACAATGATATATTTATGTTTCGTGACAACATTATTGTTTTACATAATGTATGCATTAATGCTATGTTAGAAATGCATAATTGGAAATGACATGTTAGCTCATATAACTCTAGTTCTAGTGAGGAAATAACAACAACCTTTAATATAGCTTTTTTAGCACTAAAAAGCACTTTTGCTTTGCAATCCACAAAGAAAGTGAATTTGACAGCTTAATGCATGAAGTCAGCTGAAGACTTACTGTTGATTATCCGAGATGTTTTGAATATAGCAAATGAGATATTCCAGCAAGGAGAATCAAGGGAGGTAGAAAACTTAAGGTTGTGGGGAGCTGGAGAGAAAATTATTGAAGGCTGAAGTTGTTGCAACTGATATTACAAGAAAGAGTGATGTTGACAAGGGAAAAATTTATGAGCTGGAAAGCCACATTGAATCTTTGGAACTGAGTGTAGATCAGCCCAAAACACATGAGGCATCTCCTAATGTGATGTAAGAAGAGATCACATCACTACATGATGCATTATCAACTAAAAACCAAGGTAACTGTATGTATATTTACTCGTTCTCTTTAAGAAGTATTGTTTTATAGGTATTCTAAATTGTTATGCTACACCATTTATTAACTAACACTATCTTGATACTGTAGCAATGGAAAACCTTTTTAGGCAGTTGGAGGAAATGGAAAATGATACCTACCAGAAACAGGCAGCATTGGAGAGTTTGGAATCTTCTCATGAGAAGACTGTGGCTGAATTCGCAGATACAGTCAGGAGATATGAGGAATTGCGCCAGCAATCGGAAGGGCTAATTGCAGAAGTAGAAGGTCTGAATTTGCAGTTGGAAAGTCGTGAGGATGAGATCTCACGCTTAAGGGAAGATGCCACAAAGTCTATGTCTGATGTTCGAGCCCTGCTGGAGAACATTGACAAGAAAAACTGTGAGATATTGGATCTGCAGATGGGATTGGAGAGCATTATTACAAAGATAGGAGGAAATGATATGCTTCTTGAAGTAAATGAAGGCGACAAAACACACGCAATTCTGGGCACATTAGAGAAAAGGATTGCTTTTCTTATGTCTGAATCAAATAGTTTCAGAGTAGATGCACAAAGCAAGGATGTCCTGTTACAGAATACTCAAAACCTTGTGGAAGAGTTATCATCCAAGTTAGAATTGTTTGAGACTTCTCTTCATGATAAGCCAATTCATTTTGAAAATTTTCAAACAGAAGAGAATCTAAAATCAGGAGAAATTGCACCAGAAGTGTCCGAAATTGAAGAACTGGTAAGCTGCTTCTTCATCATCTTTGTTATTTATTTATTTATATTAAAATGGAACAAAATTAAAACATGCAGGTTGATGTGCAGCCATGCAACAACCCCCTTTGTATATCATTCAGAATGAACATGCTAGCTGCTACAGAAACAACAGATTTATCGTACTTCGATGAGAACCACATAGACATTGGAACTATAATAGTCAAAATAAAAAAAATCCTTTAACAAAAGCAGATGCACTAGTCTGCTTAGTGCTATTATCAGAGAATCTAGTCTGAAGGAGTTGAATCAGTATCTGTTTCATTTAAGTCTTTCTGATGTCTGAACAGTGTCTTAGCTTCATGTCCCATCTCTCCTGTCATTGGAATCTGAGGGCCGAGAATCCAACTTCTTGCTGAAATCCTCCTCTATGACCTCATATTCCTCCTCCACTAGATCAAAGTTATGAATGATCAAGTCTTCAATCCCTCCATTTTTTTACTTCAGTTCCAGTGCAAGGCATCTTCTCTCTAACCATTTTTTCTCAAGGCAAGAATCAAAACTGGCTTTTCAATGCTTCGTTGATTCTGAACAATGGGTTCTGGACCTGGTGGTTGTTGAGAAATCTCGACAGAGAGTTGTTTAGTATCTTATTACAGATTTCTCTTTCTTTGACAAGTTCTTGTGACGTTCCTTACATTAATTCTTCATTATTATTATTAAGTAATAAATTCTATCCATCATCAAGATAAATGTCAAACAAGAAGTTCACGAGCACAACAAGAACACAAGATGTAGGCACAAGGCCAGGGCAAAACCCCTATGAAGGGCAAAACCCAGTCAACTTTTTCTCTACTAGATTAGATCAGTGTTGAGAGAAACTTGACCCTTTGACCAAAGACATAGGTTCCCTCCATCCTCTAAGTCAGTCCTCAACTAAAATCTTGTTTCTTCTTTTTATGTAATGTTGTCCTTGCATCCTCAGTCTCTGTAACTGGCTTCAGAATGACATGTGTGACAGAAAACATCATGATTTTACTTCTCTTTAGCATGACAGACTTCTCCTTTTATCTTCACTTGGAAATTTCCTTCTTGTCCAGGCTTTTGCATTCCTTCCTGTCTCAACTCAAATTGCAGATCGAAACTTATTATACTTGCTCCGCAATAGGCAGAAAGCACTTGGGTTTTTATAGTTGTTCAAAACTACAGTATGAGGCCAACTTGAAGATGAGGAACTTGACTTTGGAGGAGGAGAATATACATAAAATGATTTTTCTCTTTGACTCATTGATCCCAAGAAGGGTCTAGAATATAACAAATAATGACAATGACTCAAGATATAATCCTATAAGCCTACAATGGAGGCTTTAACCTATTGACCATTTACCCAAGCATAAAACCCATGCTTTGATAAGTCAATCCTTCTTTAATATAATTTTCTTTTTGTTTTTCTATTACATCATGACTCAAATACAATTATGAAGGCTGACACTAGTTCCATTCTTTAACACTCCCCCTTAACTAGGGACGTATTCATAATTTATACATATAGGTACAAGGATGAACTCAAAATATTATGATTTACAAAGACAAAGAGTCATACAACACCACAATGCTTTTGAATTAGATACTTGACCAAGGTATCTAACCGGGTGGGACTAAGGTGTGTTCCAAGATTCGGCCACTCCAGGTACCATCAGGGTTCCACTCTAACACCCACCCAGGGATCTAGGTGCGTATCCAAGGTCAGAGCTCCAAAACCAATGCCAGGGATCAAGACATAAACACATAAGCCGACCAAATGTCCTCCCAAACATCAGGCACTCAGCCCTACATGCTTACATCTCTCCCTTAAAAACTAAATCATATATCTATATATATATATATATATATATATATATATATATATATATATCCACCAGTCCAAGCATGCTCCCAATATTCGTACTTTTCATGGAGAGATCCTTCACAATCACAATCCCAATTAGTAATAAACTTTTAATATGTATACATGTTAGCACAAACCTTAGGGGTCTTCATTCATCCTGATGTTGCTTATATCAAACATATTATGTCGGAGCCAAGATCAAATCTTCTTTTATGGATTATATACACTCTTCCTTTTATCCAAGCTCCTCCTCAACTCAACAATTTCCCTCAACTATATAGACTCTAACAAAGAACTTCATTATCACCTATCTATCAAAATTCTTACAACTCTTCCTTTCCATGCTCATTGTTATTATCGAGTCATCGTCAAGGTAGCTGAACATCTTCAACACCTTGAAGATTGTGTACTTGCAAACCTTTTAACAAGTACAAATACAAATATACAAGAACATGAGATCAATATAGAGTTAGTATATTATCATGATGGGAGCATTTAGTGTTGAAATGTGTAACTAGGTTCGGTCTTCATAATGTCCAATGTAATCATGATTTTATGTATTTGATATTAAAGAGAAAATAAATTTATTATTGTCATTCTTGATGCATGGGTTTCATGCTCAAGGTTATTTTATTTATAGGTCAAGCACCCATTGAAAGCTTCTAGGGCTTGTTATGAAGTCAAAAAGTCAAAGATGTCATTGTAATATGTAAAAACCCTCTTGGGTATCATGTAACATGCCAAGAAAAATTATTTTGTCATAAAGACCCTCCAAGACAAGTCAACTTGCCTTTATCAAGTTGACCTACAAGTAGTGACAAGTCGGCCTCATGTAGGGCTATTCGATCATGAAGATAAGCCTATATATAAGGGAGACTGAGACATCAATCTCATTTGGATGACATCAATCAAGCATACAAGAAGTTCGATCAAGGAGAAAAGAGAGACCTAGAAGGAGCGAAAAAGGAAGAAGAGGAGAATCCAAGGAGAAGAAAAACGAAGTTTTGAAGGATTGTTTTGGACTATACACTTCAGACGTGCAAGATATCTAGGGCAATTTTCTATTGCAGCTAGACCAAATTGTAGTCACAACAAGAAGAGATGAGAAAGGTGTCAAGAAGAACAAGTTTTGAAGGCCGAAATACTAAGGAGAGAAGTCCAAGCCAAGCAAAGGGGAGGAGTCCCATAATTCTGTCCTATACTACTCACACGTGCGAAACCACAGAGATTGCAGGCAGGCCGAAAGTTGCAGTTCTGTAATAGAGGCTGAGATTTAGAAGAGAAGCTGAAATTTGAAAAAGTGAAGCAAATTTGACTGGCATTGACTTTGAGAAGGAAAAACACATCCGGAGGAGGTTTTACTTGGTCTTGGAGGAGTCTTGGTCTTGGAATTCATCATTTGAAGTTCTATATAAAGAGAAGAGTTCTTGTGGGTTTTCCTCTCAAGAGGAGAGGTTTTGGCCTTGGCTTACAACCTACATTTTGTGCCCTCTTGTCTCATTGATTTTCATAATTTGGTAGTTGTTTGATGATAAGAACACTAATAATAATCAAGTGAAACAAGAAGTTAATCAAGTTAAGTAAAAATACATCACAAGCAGTTATCAAAGTAAGAGAAATCACCTAATCTAGCTGCCCCCTTGATTTCTCAACATGGTATTAGAGGTAAGATGACAACAACAAGACAAAGAGGCAGCTCAAAGACCATCCAATTGAAGTAGTACAAATAACGGCCGAGCACAAGGAAAATCATCAAGGAGAGTTAAGGCATCAAAAAGGATACCTTTGGGCCAAACATAAGAAGCACATCAAAGAGGATTAGGCTCCATTTCATCTTGAAGGAAGAACTCTTGAAGAAGAGTAGAAGACCTCAAAGGACATCACCTCCAAGGAAGAATGAATTGAAGCATCTTAAAAAGACTCCATCCAAAGGAAAAATACATCATCATCAAAGGAATCAAGGCAATCTCCTCAAGCAATCTTTGAAGACACCGCTCATCATCTAGAAGAAAAAGCATTATCATCAAAAAGGCACTTCAATTGTCAACAACAAAGGAGTAATGGAATTCAACATCATCAAGAAGACATCCATTGGAAGATACCATCATTAAGGAAGTATCTTCATTTCATCAAGTAAGTATTTTATATTTATGTCTGAATCTACTATCAAAATGACTTCATTCTGCAAGGAGAACAACAAACTTGCTGGGTCATCAAAGTACCTTGCATGGAAGAAAAGGATAGATTTGATCCTCACAGAAAATGAAGTCATTGAATATGTCAAGGGTTCAATCTCCAAACCTTCTCAAGATCAATCTCAGGCACTATTGAAGTATATGAAAGGAGAAGTAAGGGCTCAAAGAATCCTCATAGAATCAATCAAGGATTCTCTTATCCCATATGTAGCAAAGCTAGATACGTCAAAAGAAATCTATGATAAGTTGGTAGAATTATTCTCTGCAAGCACTGCTCAAGAAATAATATCTATAAGAATTGAAATATACAAGATGAAGGTATCAAGAGGAGTAGCTCCATATTTCATGAAAGTATCCCAAATAAGAGATCAACTACAAGAGCTAGGAGAAGTTATGTCTGATTGAGAAATGACCACTATCGTACTCAATGCACTATTAGATGAACGAGGCAGCTTTGTATCAAGTATCTATGGAAAGAAGGAAGCCACTCCATTCAGTGTACTTTGGTCATTATGTAAGATTGAAGAAACTAGGTTAAAGGTAAAGAGTGACATTGGATCAAGTGAACAAACTCAAGCATATGCAACAATGGCTAGAAAGAAAGGGAAGTTTGGAAAGTTTGATCCTCGGAAAAGGAAGAATTTGACATGTCCAAGATCCAATGCTATGAATGTAATGAATATGGGAATTTCAAAAGAAATTGTCCTAAACTCAAGAAGGACAACAAGAAGAGAAAGGAAAGAAATGAAGCCCATGCCATCGAAGAAGTGGAAGAACCACATGAGAAGAAATCAAAGGAGGAGGAAGTAAAAGACCTCTACTATGATTGAAGATTGCAGTCATGATGGAAAACATTGTAGGATGCATCAAATTAAAAGATGACATCATATTAGAAGCATGAAGTTTATATAAATGAAGCAGTCAAAGTACATGATAGAAAGGGAATAACTCATGATAGCATCATAGAGGCATGGAAGGAATGCCAAAGTAGAAGTTGATATGGTTGAAGCTTTCTGTTGGCATTTCTAAGTCTAACCCGTTAGAAACCCTTCATGTACTTTCTGATTTATTCCTACCTACTTGTTCTGTTAATTAACAAGTTATTTAGCATGTAAATATTGGAAATAAATACAAGTACATGCTCAACACATTATAGATCATCAACTGAAGGAAACAAAGCAAGCACACAAGTGACACCGTTGTTTTTGGACCAATGTCCCCAGAAAAACCCAATGCGGGAAAACGAGTGTAGCTATCTGAGGGTTTTATTATTATGCAGTTTTTGAATACAATTTGGGTGCCAAAACCGGCTCACCCAACAAAGAATAATCTCGGCAGTAGTATCTCTCCTTCGGAGACAGATGCTTTGGCTAAAACCCCAGATAAACACTCTGGCAGCTCCTCAGCTCCAATCTGCCCCACGAAAAACCCCAGCATCAGCCTCTAGGGACTGCGTCAGCCTCTTCTGCCTCTGTGTCAACATTCCCGGCAGTTCCCGACAGTTCTGGCTTCTGCCCTTTGTGTCAGCATTCCTGACTGTTCCGGCAGTTCTCGGTAGTTCCGACTTCTACCCTCTGTGTCAGCTTTCCCGGCAGTTCTGGTTGTTCCTGGCAGTTCCGGCTTTTGCCCTCTGTGTCAGCTTTCCCGGTAGTTCTCGACAGTTCCGACTTCTGCCCTTTGTGTCAGCATTCCTGACTGTTCCGGCAGTTCTCGACAGTTCCGACTTCTACCCTCTGTGTTAGCTTTCCCGACAGTTCTGGTTGTTCCTGGCAGTTCCGACTTCTGCCCTCTGCGTCAGCATTCCTGGCTGTTGTGCTGATCCCCCTGGCACTATCTCTGCTTCTCTGCTTCTGTATTCACTGCCCCACAACTACAACTCTGATCACTCTCTCGACTTCCTCAACAAACCTTGCCTCAGAAAGTCGAAATCTTGATCTCTTGGTGTGTTCTCCAAGTGACTCTCAAGCCTCCTCTTATACTTTTCTCGTTGACAAATCAACGACCGAGATTAAGTCCCTAATCAATGACTAAGATTAGATCTGGCTTTATCCATGACTTTTGGACCATTCTAACACAGTTTTATATTAATTCACATTAATATTTTATTTTCCCTAAGTTTATACTTTGGGACTCCATTAAAAATATTAATTATTTTAATATCTGCCAAACTGTTTAGAACCTGCCCAAACCCTTTATGGGTATTGGAGATCTCATGTGCCTTAGCCTCTCCACCAAATTTCGTGGTTGGAGCACATCCGATGCTACCCCAAATCAACATTTTCTCCATGGTACATGGCATCTCCATTAGAAAGATAGAAGAATAATCGAATCAAACAGTTTGCATGATTGAAAGAAAGTCATCTAGCAAGACAAGAAATCATCACACCTCATCATCATTAGAAGAAAATACTTGCAAAATGAGGATCATCAAGATCCTCCATTGGAATCTTTATTGGAAGGTTCACCTCTACTTGAAAAGGAGACCTAAAAGAGCGAAGAAGGAAAAGAACAAAGTCTTTGAAAGATGTTTTTGAGCTAAATCTCCCACATGTGCGAAAGAATTAGGGCATCACCTTGTTGCGGTAAGATTGAATTGTAGACTTGCCAAGAGAAGGCGCAGTTTCAGTGACAAGAAGTCAAGTTTGCAAGCCGAGTAGTCAAGGGATAGAAGGTTGTCCAAGCAAAGAAGAAAGGCAACCAAAATTCACCATAATTCTCTCACACGTGCCATCTAGGGTTTCTACAGTAGGTACCGAAAGTTGCAATCATAATTGCATGTCCGAATTTCTGAGCATAGGAGAAGTTGCAGATGCTAAGAGGCAAGTTTGACTTGGGTTGACTTTGTGAGAAAGAAGTTCTTCAAGGAGAAGTTTGACTTGGTCTTGGAGGGATCTCTTTCAAAGGCCATAGGTCTTGGAATTTGTTATCCGAACATTCTATAAGAAGAGAAGAATTCTTGTGGGTTTTCCTCTCAAGAGGAGAGGCTTTGGCCTTGGCTTACTGTTGAAGAATGTAACTAGGTCCGGTCTTCATAAAATGTATTTGTCAAAAGAATTTGTTATTATTGTTACAATTACTTATTAAAGCGGGTTTCATGCTTGGGTCATCATTATATTAGTCAAAGTTCCCATTGTGGACTCCTAAGATTAATATTGAGTCAATAGAGTCATTGTACAATTAAAGAGACCCTTCTTGGGCTTTGGAATCAAGTAAAAAAGTTTATTATTGAGTAAAATATGATTTATGTAACCTCCACACCAAGAAGGCCTAATGGAGATTAAGTCGGCCTAAAGGACATTATTTGACCTCACCTGGAGCCTATAAAAGGAAGGAAATCGAATTCATTCGGAGCATCTCATCTCAAGCTAGTTCGATATCTCTCTAGAAGCCAGAAAAAGTGCGAAGTGGATCAAGGAAGCCAAAAGGAGTGCGAGTTGGGTCAAGGTCAAAGAGAAGGAAGAAATCAAAGTTTTGGTTCTATTCTCTTTCTCTTTCGTGCCCTAGCTTTGGAGACCAAAGTCTTCCAAGTGTTGTTGCTGCCAGTTGCTTCCTGATGCCGTAAGTCACTGCCTAGTCAAAGTTGCTAGGGTGGAAGTGCTGCTGCAAAGGGGTCGAAGATTTGGAAGGGCTGACTTGGTGTGGAGGGAAGGTTTGGTCTATGTCTTGGTTGAAGAGTGAAAACTATTGAAGGAAGAGAATTTTTGATTGGGTTTTCCCCTCGAGAGGGGTTTTGCTTTGGCATAGTGCCTACATCTTGTGTCTTGTGTTTTTGTGATCTTCATACACACATAATATGGCAATTGCTTGAGAAAAGATAAGATAATAAAGAAGTAAAAGAATCCAACATAACTCACAAGTAATTATCAAGAAAGAGGGATCAAACCCTAATCTTCTTGCATTGATTTCTCAACATGGTATCAGAGCTAAGGTCAGTTAAGGTTGAAGATCACCTTGTTGGCTCAAAAGGAATGGACATGGATTCTCCCTCTTTGATAAACTATATGAAAATGGGTATCAACACTGCTGAAGATGGATCAAGAAGGTCATCCACCACTTATTCAACAAGGTCAAAAATCAAGGGTTCTTAGCTGCTCTTACAGGTTCTCTTAGTGATGATAATGCATGGATCATTGATAGTGGAGCATCAAGGCACATGACAGGAGAAAGTAAACAACTTCATACACTATCAAAGGAACCATATTCTCATGTAGTGGAATTGGGTGACAACAAAATCTATGCTGTTTGAGGCCTGGGATCAACATCGTTGAAGCTAGAAAATGGAGCGAAGTTGCACATCAACAACATACTATATGTTCTAGGTTTGAAAAAGATTTTTCGTTCTATTTCTTGTTTAGAATATAAAGGGGATAGAGTTGCTTTTGTTGATGGAAAAGTATTGGTTTGGGGAAAGACTCTAGCATTGATAAATCTAGGGTTATTGGAGTTTGTGAAGGAAGCCTTTATAGAGTTATTACACCAAATCCTCAAGCTTTGGTTCACGTGGAGATCAATCCCATTCAGCTATGGCATAGGAGGTATGGTCATCTGCATTATAAGGTTATCCCTACTCTTAATCAATTGGTTCATGGCTTCCCCAATATGAAGTTAGATCATGAAGTTGTGTGCAAGGGATGCTCTTTGGGAAAACATACAAGAAAGCCATTTCCTAATAGTGAAACTAGGTCTAAAGAGATATTAGACCTCATTCATTTTGATGTGTGTGGGCCAATGTCTGACAAATCACTTGGAGGTCATCTCTACTATGTAACGTTCATTGATGACCATTCTAAAAAGACATGGCTCTACCTTCTCAAAACAAAAGACGAAGTATTTGAAAAGTTCAAGGAGTTTAGATCCAAAGTGGAAACCCTAACCGAAATAAGATAAAAACTCTAAGGTCCGACAATGGTGGGGAATACACTTCTAAGGAATTGATTGCACATTGCAAGGAAGCAAGAATTAAGAGGGAGCTCATTGTTCCCTATAATCCCTAACAAAATGGAGTGGCTGAAAGGAAGAATAGTTCAATTGAAGAAGACATTCGAACAATGCTCTTTGATCAAGACCTACTAAAATTCTTCTGGGGAGAAGCAACAATGACAACCGTGTACATTCAAAATAGAAGTCCTCATAGAAGTCTTAATAATATAACACTCGAAGAAGTATTCACAGGAAAGAAACCAAGTGTCAATCACTTCCGAATCTTTGGAAGTCCAACATACATCCATATTCTAAAGGACAAGCAAAAGAAATTGGATTCCACTAGTATAAAGAGAATATTTGTTGGATATAGTCTCTCCTCAAAAGCATATAGAATCTACATTAAGGAAGGAAGACATATTGAAGTAATCAGGGATGTCATATTCGATGAAAATCAAGCCTAAAATAAATCAAAGTATATTCCTATTGATTCCGATGACGAAGAAGTTCCAATATTTGAAGAAGAAGAAGATCATCATGAAAACCCTACTGCAAATCAAGAAGAAGAAGAAGGACCAAGTGAGCCCATTCAATCTGTGATCATCCCAACCACAAGGAAAAGGTCAAATTGGTTAAAAGATACATTAGAAGATGCTGAAGGACATGAAGTTGCGAAAGGAGCCTTCAGGGAAAGTAAAAGACCGAAGAGATATTTTGCTTATGTTGCATATATAACGAAGTTATTTGAAGTTGAACCATCTACATTCAAGGAAGTTGCTCATCAAGAGGTTTGGAAGAAAGCGATGTAGGAAGAATGTCAATCCATTGTGAAGAATGGGGTTTTGAAAATCGTTCCTAGACCTAGTGACAAATCAGTGGTGACCTCCAAATGGGTATATAAAATCAAAGATGTTGTTGATGGAAGTATAGACAAGTACAAAGCTAGATTCGTTGCAAGGGGTTTCTCTCGAAAGGAAGGCATTGATTATGAAGAAACCTTTGCACCCACAACAAGGTACACTACCATTAGATCTTTGGTTTCATTGGCTGCTACAATGGGTTGGAATATCCATCAAATGGATGTGAAGAGCGCATTTCTGAATGGGACCATTGATGAGGAAGTTTATTTTGAACAACTCGAAGGTTTTGAAGTTAATAGTAGGGACTCTCATGTTTGTAGACTCAAGAAGGCCCTAATGTATGCAAGAATGGGTGCATATCTCCTTAGAATTGGGTTCATAAAGAGTTATGCTGATCCAAATCTCTACATCAAGGTCGTGAATAATGAGCTTGTCATTATTCTACTATATGTGGATGATCTATTCATCACAGGTGTGGAGCAAAGAATTCAAGAATGCAAGAAGATGTTGGCAGTTGAATTTGAGATGAAGGATCTAGGACTGATTGTTATATAAAAATTAGTTAAGTAGTTATTAGGTAGAGGGCATGATCAAAGATCATAGCCATTCACCAAGAGGCACCCAAGGCGGTATAAAGCCAGGGACCTCCCTCATGTTGTAACCATATTCTATCTTTTTAATAATAATAAATATGAATTCGTTGAATAATCGGTGTTAATTGTGCCATTTGGTATCAGAGGGTTCTCTCCCAAGATGCTGCTGCTGTTGGGCCATCCGGTCTGATTAGCACACAAACTACTACTGTTCGATCTTTTCAACCATCCCTGCACCTATTTGACGCTACTCCTGTCACGTTCCTCTGTTCTCCACCAATCATCATCCCGACTGCACCGGTTGCCATCGTTGTCCCACCGTCTCAAACACTTGCGGCTATTTCCGCCTTGTCCTGTTGTCCACAATATTACTCCCCCATTACTCCATCCTAGTTCTGTTCGCCCTCCGCACCTGTCCGCAGTCTTCAAACACCCCTCCGCACAGTGCCAAGTGTTCCGGTCAGCTATCGGTCTCCGCCAACACTGGCCGCATTCCTTGACGTCGTGGGTTATTCAACCTGCCGGAGGGACGCACCGTATAAGGTCACGATTGGGGACAAATATATACCCCTGCAAACCCGTTCAATGTCGTCGATGACAATGACCGATTTCAGCAAAAAAATGATTGATCTGGAGAATAAGATTACTAGCCACTCCGATGATTTCAACCAAAAATTAGTCGATCTCGAGAGTAAGGTTATTGGGCATTTCGACGATATCAAGAAGCTTCAGGATACGACAAATCAGATAGAACTATAGCTCAGGCAGAACCATATCAAATCTGAAATGGATCATAATCAGACAATGTCATTGCAGAGCATTTTGTGTGACAGGATGAAGGTTACACCCAAACAGCTACTCCAAGATGATGGAGTTAATAAACAACACAATTCATTAGATTCTCGTGAAAAAGCAGAGTCTCCAAAAAAATCATCCACGCACCATCAAGGAAATAGTAATGTGACTTTTTCAAATAAGCAGCTCTGGAATACATTCACCAATCAATACTCTCTTTTTGCTCCACTGTTAGCGATGTATCAACGAAGAGCAAAAATCAAGCTTCCCAAATTCGATGGTAACCAAAAATGCATCGTTGCGTGGCTGAATAAAGCAGAAGAATACTTCGAGATTTACGACATCGACAATGATGACGAAAAGATTAGACACGCTTCCATAAAAATGGAAGGCGAAGCATATAATTGGTATATGTGGTGGAAGACGACGACAATCGCTATTATTTGGAGAAAATTTAAGGATGCATTCTTTAAAAGATTCCAAGGCGTGAAAGAAGAAGAGTTCTTTTCAACACTCATCAGATTGCGATAAAAAGGAAATGTGGATGAGTACACTCGAGAATGGGAGACCTTAGCAACACGAGTACCTGGGTTATCAGTATCTCGTCTAATTCAATCATACATCTCTAGACTTAAAACTCATCTACCAGTAGAACTTGAGCTTCATGACATTACGTCAATAAAAGTAGCAAGACAAAAAGAAAAAGCTACTGAAAAGAAATTTGAATAGATATTGTGGTCAAAACCGGAAAAAGTATATTCGAGACGAAGAATGCCCTAGTCTGTGAATACGGATAATACAAGATATGTTCGACCACATCTTCAGGAAGGCGAAAAATCTAACATGGAAATGCAAAGGATAAAAGAAGGCAAATGCAAATGCTGTGGCGAGAAGTGGGACCCTAAACATAGGTGTGCAAAAGGAAAAGAATCAAAGAACCTATATAACTGTGAAGCAACTAATGATTCCAACAGTGATGATTCAGACATAGAAGAAACAGAAGTTGCCTTAGAATTCTCTCCAGAATTAGATAACGGAAGTATTTCGCAAGTGTCACTATCAGCTATGATAGGTATATCACAACCCTAGACTCTAAAATTGAAAGGACATATAAAGAAGAACAACGTAGTGGTTCTCATCGACTCCAATAGCACCCACAAGTTTTTAGATGCAATCGTGGCAAAGAGACTCAACATTTTCTCATTTCCCTCACTCAACATGAAGGTGATGGTAGCCGATGGTAAGAAGATCGAAAAGGTAGGGAAATGCCATCAGGTCAAATTGCAGATTCAAGACTTTAATTTAGAATCCCTGTTCTTCACAGTACCATTAGGTGGAGTAGATGTGGTCTTAGGTATCCAATGGCTATGAACTCTAGGCACTAATTCTGCCAACCATCAAGTACAGTTCATAAGCTTTAACTAGGAAGGATAGACGTACAAGTTATACGGATCCCAAGCACCAGAGAATCAAATCGTATTGCCATCTTAGATGATGAAGATGATTCGAAAAGGAGCACCAGCTTATGTAGTACAATGTCACCAATTGGAAATGTTATCTGCAAACATGATCAACAAAGAGTCACCAGAGATACAAGATCTAATTCAGAAGCATGGAAAGATATTCCAAGACCTGCCTATGAAAATGCCTCCTAACAGGGAAATTGAGCATACAATAGAAGTCAAATCAGGGTCAGACCCTGTCAACATCAAGCTGTATCGATATCCACATCACCAAAAGACGAAAATTGAGAGGTTTAATCCAAGACCTTTTAAAGTGTGGGATCATTATGAAAAGTACGAGTATGTATGCTGCTCCAGTGGTATTGGTAAGGAAGGACGGATCATTCAGGCTATGCATTGATTATAGAGGACTAAACAAAATAACGATTAAAAACAAATTCCCAATTCCCTTTATCGACGAAATGTTTGATGAACTATATGGCGCAAAATACTTCTCAAAATTGGACTTAGGTCAGGCTATTACCAAATCAGAATCAAATTGGAAGGCGTACCAAAACCGACGTTCCAAACACACGAAGGTCACTATGAATTTAAAGTAATGCCATTTGGATTAACCAATGCACCAACAACATTCCAAGCCACTATGAACGAGTTATTCCGTCCATATCTTAGGAAGTTTGTATTAGTATTCTTTGATGATAAAACTTGGAAGGAGCACTTACAACACTTGGATAAAGTTCTTACACTACAGAAAGAGCATCAGTTCTACGCAAAAAAATCCAAACGCACCTTTGGAATGGAGGAAGTACAATACCTCGCACATATTATATCCCATGAAGGCGTAAAAGTGGACCCTAATAAAATCAAAGCTATAAAGGAATGGACCAAACCAGTGAATATATCCAAGCTAAGAGGGTTCTTAGGATTGACTGGATATTACCGAAGATTTATTAAAAACTATGCACATATAACTGCATCTCCAACGAACCTTTTAAAGAAGAATTCATTTCAATGGGATGAGGAAGCGGGAAGGTGTTTTGAAGAACTGAAGGAAGTTATGTCTAATGCCCCGATATTGGCAACTCCAGATTTCTCTAAACCATTTATCATCGAGTGTGATGCTTTCGGATTCGGTATAGGCACAGTGTTAATGCAAGAAGGGCATCCAATAGTTTTTGAAAGTAGGAAGCTCAATAAAGAGAACGTCTTAAGTCCACATACAACAAGGAAATGCTCGCTATTATGCATGCACTGGCTAAGTGGAGACAATATCTTTTGGGAAGTAAGTTCTCCATTCAAACAGACCATAACAGTCTCCACCACCTCCTTCAACCAAAAACACTTTCTGAAGAACAACAAAAATGCATCGAAAAAATTGCCACCTTTGACATGGAGATACTACATAAAAGGGGAAAAGACAATGTAGTAGCAGATGCCCTGTCTAGGAAAGACGAAGAACCAACACTACTTGCTGTCTCGGTTGTTGTTCATGATTGGCTTAATGAGATTCGAAGTGAGTATGCTAAGCATCCAAAAATAACTGCAATAATCAATAAACTTCTAGACAACTCAAAATTTGAATGGAAGAACGACATTCTATGGTACAAAGGAAGAATCTATCTGGATTCAAACTGTAAGTTTAAATCCAAGATACTCAAGGAGTCACATGATTCACTGTCAGCCGAACATGTAGGATTCTTTAAAACTTACTACAATGCACGTCAATCATTCTTTTGGAAAGGGATGAGTCGCGATATTCAAAAGTATGTAGCGGAATGTGATACATGTCAAAGAAATAAAAGTGAAAATATTAGGACACTTGGATTACTTCACTCCTTAAATATTCTGAATCAGAAATGGGAAGAAATATCAATGGACTTTATTGAGGGATTACTTGTATCTGAAGGCAAGGATAAGATTTTCATAGTAGTCGACAGACTCACCAAATCATAGTCAGCTAAACAAATCGCTCAGATATTCTGCAAAAATATTTATAAATTACACGGTTTTTCGAAAGTCATTATGAGTGATCGAGATGCCAAATTTAAAGGTAATTTTTGGAAAGAGTTGTTCAACCATATAGGAACCTACCTAAATATGAGTTCCGCTTACCACCCTCAAATAGATGGACAAACGAAGGTTGTCAATAAATGTTGGAAGCCTACCTACGTTGTTATGCTACAGAAAAACAAAATAAGTGGGCTCAGTGGTTGCATCTCGCTGAATGGTGGTATAATTCTACTTTTCATACATCAGCAAAAATGACTCCATTCCAAGCTTTGTATGGGTACGAACCTCCAAAATGGAAGGATCTAGCTACTGTCCAGACAAATCTACCAGCTGTTAAAAACCAACTAGAAGAAACCCAAAAAATCATCCAAACCCTAAAAGAAAATTTAAATAATGTAAGAAACCGTAGCAACAAGCTGACCGAAACAGAACCGAAAGAGATATTTGTCAAGCTCCAGCCATACAAGCAATTGCCCTTGAAACAAAAAGGAAAAAATAAATTGGCACCAAAGTTCTATGGACCATACCAGATCAACAAAAAGATTAGCCAAGTTTCATATAGTTTAAGCCTTCCGGCTAAAAGCCGTGTTCACAACTTCTTCCATGTATCCTGCCTCAAAAGGGCATTGGGCGACCATCAATCAACACAAACAACGCTTCCATCCTTAGAAGATGAAGGAAGGGTCATTTTATAACCAAAAGGTATCATAGCCACCAGAGAAAAGAAGCTTCGATCTCGTTTTATCAAGGAATACTTAGTCAAGTGGAAGGACTTACCAGAAGAAGAAGCTTCCTGGGAGACTGAAGCATTTCGTCAACAACATCCTTCGTTACGTATGCTTTGAGGACAAAGCATTTTTTGGGAGGAAGGCAATGTTATATAAAAATTAGTTAGTTAAGTAGTTATTAGGCAAAGGGCATGATCTTTCACTAAGAGGCACCCAAGGCGGTATAAAGCCAAGTGCCTCCCTCAATTTGTAACCATCTTCTATCTTTTTAATAATAATAAATATGAATTCATTGAATAATGGGTGTTAATTGTGCCACTGATGCGCTACTACCTGGGTCTAGAAGTATGGTAGAAACCTGGGAAGATATATTTGGGGCAAGGAAAGTACATCATCAAGTTGTTGCAGAAATTCGGGATGATGGATTCGGAGCCTATGACTACTACTATGATTACCGATCTCAAGACGTTGAGGGCTTCTGACTCAAGTCTTGTGGATCCTACCTCCCATCATCAGTTGGTGGGCTCCCTAATGTATCTGGTAAATACTAGGCCAGATATATGTGAGAATTCCTAAGCTGGAATCCCTATTGCAACAAACTGATGTTACTTCTCCTACTTGATCAAGTCATGTATGTTATTTATTGTCTTCTACGGTAAATTTTGAAGTAAATATATTTGTAGCCTTCACTTAATTTATATATATGCGGAAACAAAATACTAAGCAAGAAAGAAAAATACACACATAGGACACATTTATTTTTGGACAAATAGTCCCTGAAAAAACCCAATGCGAGAAAACTGGTGCAACAACTCTGAGAGTTTATTATTATGCAGGAGAAAATTTTGAGTACAATTCTAGGATGCTCCACTAGCAATCCTTTATAGAGAGAATACTGAACAAAAGACAGGTGAAATGATCTCACCCTGTCACTGGAGAATCAATGACTGATCCGTTAGCTCTGGAGGCTCTGCGTCACCCTCTACGTGGCTTCTGCGCAGAACTGCATCACCCTGGGCAGCTTCTGTGTCAACCCTCCTGGGTATTACGCTGCCTCTTTGCTCTGGATCCTCTGCTGGCTTAGAAATCGACTTTCCTGCCTCCCAGACTCACCCTAGCTTCCGGCAACTGAACTTCGACTTCCCTTAGCAGAAACTCAACTTCCCCTCACTGACTGTTGCCTCTGCGTCAGCACTGCGTAAGCCTTCTTCTGGATGTCTTTTTGTCCTCTCTTTGCCTTGTACTCTTTAAAAATTCCTTCTCCCGGATTCTCATTGCCCCTCTACTACAAGATCTCCTCAATCGATTTTCTTCCTGAGAACTTCTCACCTCAGAAAATTGATTTTCTCAATCTCTCTGTGTGTTTTCCAAATGACCCTCAAGTCCCTTCTTATATCTTCCTGTTGTACAACCAACGGCCTAAATTAAAACATAATCGAAGGCTCATATCGTTTTGACTTGATCCATGGCTTTTTCTAGAAGTTTCACCCCCGATTAGATTAATACCCATTAATATTTTAATTTTCGTAAGTTTAGACTTAGGAACCCCATTAAAAAATAAAATCATTTATGGGTGGAATTTCCGAAAACACTTTCTGGGTTCTTTGGAATACATGTGCTCAAGCCTTCTTGCAAAATTTGAGGCTTAGAGCAAATCTGATGCTACCCCAAATCAACAATATATGTTTTGTAGTAAATATTCTTATTCAGTTTCAGTAGGAGCCTCGTCATGATCATTGGATAACTGCCAAACACATATTGAGGTATCTTCGTGGCACTATACATCACCGCCTGAAGTATGATAGTAAGGAAGTCAAGTTGATTGGCGTCACAAATTCTGATTGGGGTGGCAGTGAGACCGATGGAAGAAGCACTACCAAAGGATGCTTTAGTTTGGGATCTGCCATGATCTCCTGGATGAGTAGAAAACAAGATCCTGTTGCTTTGAGTAGTGCTGAAGCAGAGTATGGGGCTGCATGCGAAGTAGGAAAGGAGGCTGTATGGTTGAGGAAGCTTCTGACAGATTTGTTTGAGAAGCTTTTGGATCCTACTATGATTAATTGTGATAATCAAAGTTGTATTAAAATGTCTGGAGATCCCGTGTTTCATGCTGGAACGAAGCATATCAACAATAAGTTCCACTTTATTAGGAACTTGGTGCAGGATGGGATCGTGATGTGGGAGTATATCTTGATAGATGAACAGGTAGCAGACGTACTAACAAAGTCTCTTCCCAATAAGAAGTTTGAATATCTAAAAAACATGCTTGGTTTAGTAGATATTGCTGATTGTAAGAGATTGGAAGAGACTTGTTGAGGCTTTGCCAGTGAAGCATTGCATGGGAGGACATCTCGCTGACACTTTGTGTTGAAACGTAGGTCCAAAAATAGGGAGGGTGGCATTGGTCGTAGAGCTTCCACCTCGGATACAAACCTAGGTCCCTGGGTTGGTGGTTAACAAGTAAGCCTACTGGTACCTAGAGAGGCTGAAATCTTGAGTCCACCTTAGTCCCACTTGGATAGATTGCCCTGGTCAAGAATTTAGTTCGTGGCATTGCGATGCCTAAATTGTGGAGAGACCAATGGATAGATTGCCCTGGTCAGGAATCTAGTCCATGGCATTGCGGTGCCTAAACTCTTCATTGTTCATATAGTTTGAGATCTTCCATTATATTTGTATATTATGAATACCTCCCTAGTTAAGAGGGAGTGTAGAAGAATGTAACAAAGGTTTGGTCTTCATAAAATGTATTTCTCAAAACAATTTTTATTATTGTTACAATAGCTTATTAGAGTATGGGTTTCATGCTTGGGTCATCATTATATTAGTCAAAGTCCCCATTGTGGACTCCTAGGATTAATATTGAGTCAATAGAGTCATTGTACAATTAAAGAGACCCTTCTTGGGCTTTGGAATCATGTAAAAAGGTTTATTATTGAGTAAAATATGATTTATGTAACCTCCACACCAAGTCGGCCTAATGGAGATCAAGTCGGCCTAAAGGACACCTATTCGACCTCACCTGGAGCCTATAAAAGGAAGGAGATCGAATTCATTTGGAGCATCTCATCTCAAGCTAGTTCGATATCTCTCTAGAAGCCAGAAAAAGTGCGAAGTGGATCAAGGAAGCCAAAAGGAGTGCGAGTTGGGTCAAGGTCAAAGAGAAGGAAGAAATCAAAGTTTTGGTGCTACTCTCTCTCTTTCGTGCCCTAGTTTGGGAGATCGAAGTCTTCCAAGTGTTGCTGCTGCGAATTGTTTCCTGATACTGTAAGTTACTGCATAGTCGAAGTTGTTGGGGTGGAAGTATCGTTGCAAAGGGGTCGAAGATTTGAAAGGGCTGACTTGGTGTGGAGGGAAGGTTTGGTCTATGTCTAGGTTGAAGAGTCTCAAAGAAAACTATTGAAGGAAGATAATTTTTGACTGGGTTTTCCCCTCGAGAGGGGTTTTGCCCTGGCATAGTGCCTACATCTTGTGTCTTGTGTTTTTGTGATCTTCATACACACATAATATGGTAATTTCTTGATGGAAGATAAGATAATAAAGAAGTAAAAATAGCCAACATAGCTCACAAGTAATTATCAAGAAAGAGGAATCAAACCCTAATCTACTTGCATTGATTTCTCAACAGTTACAACCTACATCTTGTGTCCTCTTGTCTCATTGATCTTCATAGTTTGGTAGTTGTTTGATAAGAACACTAATAATAATCAAGTGAAAGACTAAGCTAATCAAGTTAAATAAAAATACATCACAAGCAGTTATCAAAAAAATTACCTAATCTAACTGCCTTAGATTTCTCAACATGGTATCAGAGCTAAGGTGACAATAACAAGGAAAGGCAACTTGAAGAAGATCATCCAAGTGAAGGAGAATACTTAAGGGCCAAGCACAAAGAGATCATCAAGGGAAACTAAGAAGCTTCAAGGACATCAATCCTTCAAGGAAAACAAAGAGCATCAAGAAGGAATACCCATCACATCACATATATCACATCATCACAACTTGTAGAAGAAGAGACCTCAAAGACCCGATCTCCATTCTAGAAGGACCCTAATTTTGAAGCATTCTTGGGAAGCTCACATATTCTACAATCATCATTCAAAGGAAGCAAGAAGAGCACTTCATCATCAAAGGAATCAAGGCAACAAGGAAATCTCCCTCTCTTGAAAAAGAAGCATTGTCTTCTTTGAAGAAAGAAGACATCAAGTTGAAGATATCATTATCAAAGGAGCGTCTTTACTTGACAAGTAAGTATTTTTATATTTATGTCTAAATCTACAATCAACATGCCTTCATTCTGCAAGGAGAGCAACAAACTTGTTGGGTCATTGCATGGAAGAAGAGGATAGATTTGATCCTCATAGAGAATGAAGTTATTGAATATGCTAAGGGTTCAATCTCCAAGCCTTATCAAAGCAATCTCAAGCATTGTCAAAGTATATGAAAGGGGAAATAAGGGCTCAAAGAATCCTCATAGAATCAATCAGGGATTACCTCATCCTTTATGTGGCAAAAATGGAAACATCAAAAGAAATCTATGAAATGTTGGTAAAATTGTTTTCTGTAAGCACATCAGGAGAAGTTATATCATTTAGAACCGAAATATACAAGATGAAGGTATCAAAGGAAGAAGGGGTAACCTCCTAACTTATGAGGGTGTCACAAATAAGAGATCAACTACAAGAACTAGGAGAAATAATGTCTGATAAAGAAATGACCATTGTTGTGCTCAATGCACTACTTTATGAATGGGGCAACTTTGTATCAAGTATTTATGGAAAGAAGGAAGCCACTCCATTCAGTGAACTTTGGTCATTATGTAAGATTGAAGAAACTAGGTTAATGGCAAAAAGCGATGTTGGATCAAATGAACAAGTTTAAGAAAATGCTGCCATGGCTAGAAAGAAAGGGAATTTTGGAAAGTTTGATCCTCGAAAAAGGAAGAAGATCAACATGTCAAAGATTCAATGTTATGGGCATTTCAAAAGAAATTGTCCTAAACTCAAGAAGGACAACATGAAGAGAAACGAAAGAAATGAAGCCCATGTCATCGAAGAAATGGAACCAGAAAAGAAGAAATCAAAGGAGAAGTGAAATATCTCTACTATGACTAAGATAACTTCCTTCACTTAGTCCTTTTCAGTTATAGAAGATGGCAGTGATGATAGAGAGAATCACAAGTATGATAGGATGAATTATAACTAAGATAGAGATGACTTCATCATAAAAGTATGGAAGGTCAGTCAAGGTAGCAGTCTATATGGTTGGAGAAAGTCATCTAGCAAAATAGAAGATAAAGAGTGATCATCATACATCATCATTATTAGAAAGGAGCATTTGCAGAATAAGGATCATCGAGATTCTCCACTAGAATCTTCATGAGAAGGTTCACCTCTACTTAGAAGAAACAAGTGGCTCACAGATAGTTCACACTTCACCTTGTTTGGGATCCACTCGTAGGGTATGATGACAAAGATGTGCAACATGTCAAGTTGGTCGAAGTACTTTCATCTTCAAGCAAGGAAAGGAAGCTGCTAGAAGGAAGTCTAGATGACCAAAAGGAGGAAGGGGTATGTATATTTTGATAGATAAAGTCATGTCATCATATAGTTAGAATGGTTGAATGCTCTATCTTATGAGCACGATTGAAGAAAAATAAACTCTTCCATTAGAATGATGCATAAAGGCATGTAGACAATGTGCCTTGAACTCTTACACATATTGACAAGATGAAATCAACAAAATATGACCTCATGAAGAATATGAGGTGGTTGACAATCCTGGTTCCTATGACAATAGAACCATGTAAAGAAGATCATGTGAAATCAATATGTGAAGAAGGTGAAGGAAGAGTTCATGAAAAATGTATCTATAGACACATGAGATAAGATAAGCGATCAACATTCGATAACTAGAAGGACTAGCTATGACATCTCCATGGAGAAGGTATGAAGACCCTGATGTGTATGTTGGAAAAGGAGAACCTTGGGAATATATGTCTTGGAGATGGATTCATACAATATGTGAAAGGATGTTGATGCTACTAGACGCTGATGTCATGACAAAAGGTCATCATAAAAAGGCAACTTTGATTTAATGTTAATTTTGATTCTTGAAAGCATTTGGTTGGGTTGTTACATGCTACCGAAGGAGGGTTATAGAAAGTCACCTACAACTAGTACTCATGAGATTGGAAGGAAGATCTTGAAAGAAACATGACTTGGAAAAGGTAATTGTATGAAGGAAAGCGAAATGATGACTAGAAAACCACTCTCCGATGAAGAAAAGGATGACATGACTATTGGTTCAACCCTATGATTTGTAAAAAGGAAGTGATGAAGAAGATGGTTGATGCCTCACGAAGAAGATTTAGAAGATGAAAGCTTCGTGATGAAGAAACTGAAGTTCATGACATGATACTGAAATGAGGAGCCCTACAAGCAGCTGATAGTACGATGATCTTCACCAAAGAAGCTGATAGCTATTGTTGATAACGAGTCCCAGTTAAGATGGAGCTTGGGCAAGTCCCTAGGTAAGAGGGAACTTGGGTATATTCCTTTTATAGGAATGAGTAAATCCTCCCTAGTTGAGAGGGAGAGATAGACACATAATTCTTGTCTTCATTGCATGAAGAAAGGATGGAGGGATTGGGTAAGCATTTGAATTCTGATACTCTTTGAGGATGTGGTAGGGCATCCAATAGGTAAGAGTAGTTGAAGAGGAAATTCCTTGAGGATGTGTTAATCCAAGACAACAATAGTCTTAGAAGGACTAGTGTTGCACACATCGCGATTTAATCGCGATAAAATCGGAAAATCGCGATTTTTTCAAAATGCCGATTCAAATCGCGATTTTTATCCAAAAAATCGGCGGAAATTTTTTTTAACGATTTTTATCGAAAAAATCGCGATTTTTTCGAAAAAATCGCGATTTTTAAGGAAAAAATCGCGGGAGGCGCGGGCAGCGGGGGTTTTATATGTAAAATCGATTTTTTGTTTATTCATTCAGCAGTCCGCCGCGGAGGAGAAGGAGGAGAAGGAGAAGAAGGGAGGGAGAGGGTTGCCGTCGCTTGTGGGAGCCGATTTTAGGAGGAATCCAAGCCAAGATCGCGAATTTGTCCATAAACCAGGTATGTAGATTAATTTTTTTTTGTTTTGGTTCTCTAAAAACTTTGTTTTTCATTGTTTTTAAAGAATTTTTAGAAATTTTTCATTGATTTGGGATGGGTTATTTGTTATGACTATGAGAACCAATTTTTGATTTTTATTTTCTCATTTTCTTTAAACATTGTTTATTTTTTTTGATTTTTCATTGTTTTTTGGGTTTAGAAATTCAAATTGGGATTTTGGAAATAATTAGCTTGTAATTTTGCAAATGCTAAATTGTAATTTGTATTTACTATTTACTATTATCATTTATGTAATCCTAAATTCCTATTTCCTAATCCTTATTTTTCCATAGGTTTGCAAATTCAAAATTCAAAAACAAACATGCCAAGGAAATTGGATCCTTTCTGGGAATATGGTGACCCTAAAACTCCGAATGATAGACAAAACTTGATTTGCAAGTTGTGTGGAAAGGAAATATTCGGGGGGGTGTACAGGTTGAAGTTCCACCTTGCACAAATCCCTGGACGTGATGTGGGGCCCTGTCTAAAGACAAATGCTGAAATTATCCAAAAAGCCATGAGAGCATTGGGAGAATTAGAGCACACTAGAGACGCCAAAGAAGAACTCAAAGGCAACTAAGAAGGTCAGTTGAAGGAAGTGGGCCAAGTGGCACAGGTTCTACTGCAGCGTCAGTCAATCCGTTTGCTGCATCATCATATTTTGTTCCTCGAACCACACCTGGTTCACAACCAACTATCGGTTCAATGATGAAAAGAACTGAAAAAGAAAAAGCTGACAAGTTGATGACAAAATTTCTCCTCTGGAGTGATATTCCTTTCAGCATTATAAGGAATAATCCATTTTTCCAACCTACTCTTGATGCTGTTGCCAGTGTTGGCCCGGGGTACAAACTCCCTTCTCTTCATGATTTCAGAGGCCGGCTTCTTCAAGATGAAAAGCGTGACTGCACCCAAAGATTGGAGGATTTTAGGGCATCATGGGCACAAACAGGATGCACTGTTATGTCAGATGGTTGGACTGACCAAAAGGGGAGAACCCTTATAAACTTCTTGGTTAGTTGTCCCTTGGGGACTATGTTTATCAAATCTGTTGATGCAACTCATCAAATCAAAGATGCAAAAAATTTATGTGATTTGCTGGATGTGTTTATTTTGGAGGTGGGTGCAGAAAATGTTGTCCAAGTCATAACGGACAACGCTGCAAATTATGTTGCTGCTGGTAGATTGCTTATGGACAGGCATCCTACTTTATTTTGGACACCTTGTGCTGCCAATTGTATTGATTTGATGTTAGAGGACATAGGGAAAATTCCCTTTGTCAAAGAGGCTGTTGACTCATCAAAAACCATCACAAAATTTATTTACAATCACACATCTGTGCTTAGCTTGATGAGAAAATGCACCAACAACAAAGAGTTGGTGCGCCCCGCCATTACACGGTTTGCGACGAGTTTCATATCTCTTCAATCCCTCTTGAATTCTATGTGGGATTTGAAGAGAATGTTTGTTTCAGAGGAGTGGCGTTCTTCGCCAATGAGCCGCAAACCAGAAGGAGAGGCCGTCTGCAGACTTGTTTCATACCAAGAAGACTTCTGGGCGGGAGTGCAGGAGGTGTGCGCTGTCACAGAACCTTTGGTAAAGGTTCTTCGGTTGGTAGATGGTGAGAAGCCCGCAATGGGCTATTTGTATGAAGCCATGGATAGGGCCAAAGAAGCCATTCGGTCCTACTATGATGACAAGGGAGATGATGGGTTCCAGAGACAACTCCTTCTATGGAAGGTCATTGATGAGCGATGGAACAACACACTCCATCGTCCCATTCATGCTGCTGGCCTTTTCCTGAACCCTGCATTTTCTTATGCATGTGGGTTTAATTTTGATGTTGAGGTCGTGGAAGGATTATTAACCTGTGTCCAGAAGATGGTGAAAACTCCAGAAGAACGTATGGAGGTCTCTAGACAAATTGAGCAATATAAGTTGTCAGGTGGCACATTTGGCTTTGAGATGGCTATCAATGATAGGACGGTTAAAATCCCAGGTATTTTTTAGTTTGTAGTATGTACTTTGTAACTTTGTTTCAAATTTCATTGTTTCTTCAAATTCCATTTTTTTCTTATGTTTATTTAAAATTTTCTTTGTAATTTTGTTGTAGACGCATGGTGGAAGATGTATGGTGGCAGAGTACCCCTTTTGCAAAATCTTGCCGTGCGCATCCTCAGCCAAACATGCAGCTCCTCGGGATGTGAGCGCAATTGGAGTGTATTTGAAAAAATACACAACAAGAAGCGCAATAGGTTAACACTTAAACATTTAAAATATTGCAAATTTCCAAATAAATTTTTGAATTCATTAAAGTTTTAAACAATATTTTTTTTATAATATTAATTATTAATTTATTATTTCATGAACTTTGTACAGGTTGGAGTCCCATAGACTTAATGACATGGTCTATGTCTACTACAATCTTCGATTGTGGGTGAAACAACTAGAGAAGACACCTGATACGGAAGCCATCTCATTGGATGGGATTGACACCACTGCTGAATGGAGGGTTGAGACCGAGAGGCCTCTCATGGATCCCACTGAGGATTGGTTAGTGCAGGATGAGGGGGAGGAGGAGGGGGAGGAGGAGGAGGAGGAGGAGGAGCAGGAGCAGGAGCAGGAGCAGGAGGAGGAGGAGTTGGAGGAGCAGGAGGAGGAGGTGACACCGCCTACCCGGGCTACCCGGGCTACCACTACCACCAGTAGAGGACGTGGTCTCCGTCCACCTCAGCCTCTTGTAGCTGCTACTACTAGTTCTTCAGCTTCTAGAGCACGTCAGACTCCACTGCCATTTCCACCACCACAGGCACCAGCTTCTACATCTAGAGGGAAAGAGAAAGCTGTGCCATATTCTCGCAAGAGGGGCAGAGGAAATCAATAGGATTAGACTTTCATTTTATTGTATATGACATTATGACATGATGAGATACATTATCATATTTTTTGTTGATATTTTGAGGCTGAGTTGGACTTGGGACTCAGGACTTACTATTCAGGACATGATTCAATGTTATGTGTGATTTTAGCGCTAGAAATGATATTGAACATCTTATATATTAGTTTTTTTATCATATTTATGTGTCAATGTATTTATTTTATGTTGTAGATGGTTTAGATATTAAAAAAATTGAAAAAAAATGAAAAAAAATGAATATTTTTGTGCCAAACGATTTTTTCCGATTTTTTCCCGATTTTAACGATTTTTCCGATTTTTTCCCGGCGCCGATTAAATCCCGATCGCGATGTGTGCAACATTGAGAAGGACATACACTGTGAACATCCGTGGGGTATGTGTGCCTTAAGAGAAAATGGTGATGGTGTCTATCAGTCATTGTCTCGCCAACATTGTGCTCTAATGTTGTGGAGAGATAGCACTGTTAGTCAAGGCCTTGCTATGTGACAATGCTAGTCGGTATGATGAGATGTAATGAGATAAGATGAAAAAACAACTTATGGGATGGCTTACCAATCCGACACTTACGAGAATTCTTTAATATGAGAATGTCCATGTACCATATTATGAATACCTCCCTAGATAAGAGGGAGTGTTGAAATATGTAACTAGGTTCGGTCTTTGTAAATGTGAAATGTACTCTTGATTCTTGTATATTGTAAGAAGAAAGAAAAATTATTATTATGATTTTTGGTAGCATGGGTTCATGCTCAAGGTCAATTTCTTTGTAGGTCAAGCACTCATTGTGTGCTTCTAGGGTTTGTTATTGAGTCAAGAAATTAATTGATTCATTGTCATATGAAGAAGACCCCATTGCGCGTCTTGTATTATGTCAAGAGAATTTATTTTAGTCATAAAAGTGACAAAAGACCTCCTTCAAGACAAGTCGGCCTACAAGCAGTGATAAGTTGGTCTCATGGACAGCTACTCGACCTCCACAAAGAGACTATATATAAGAGCTCGACTTCATTTGGAGAAGCACCAATCAAGTTAGATCAAGGAAGAAAAGGAGACCCAAAAAGAGTGAAGAAGAGGAAGACTAGAAGGAAAAGAACAAAGTCTTTGAAAGGTGTTCTTGGGCTAAATATCCCACACCTGCGAAAGAATTAGGGCATCACCTTGCTGCAGTAATATTAAATTGCAGACTTTCCAAGAGACGCCGAAGTTTCGGTGACAAGAAGTTAAGTTTGCAAGCTGAGTAGTCAAGGGATAGAAAGTTGTCCAAACAAAGAAGAAAGGAAGCAAAAATTCACCATAATTGTGTCACACGTGCCATCTAGGGTTTTTGCAACAGGTGCAAAAAGTTGCAGTCATAATTGCAGGTCTGAATTTCTGATCATGGGAGAAGTTGTAGCTGCTAAGAGGCAAGTTTGACTTGAGTTGACTTTGTGAGAAAGAAGTTCTTTAAGGAGAAGTTTGACATGGTCTTGGAGGGATCTTTGTTAAAGGTCTTGGAATTCGTCATCTGAACATTTTATAAGAAGAACATAATTCTTGTGGGTTTTCCTCTCAAGAGGAGAGGTTTGGGGCCTGGCTTACAGCCTACATCTTGTGTCCTCTTGTCTCATTGATCTTCATAGTTTGGTAGCTGTTTCATAAGAACACTAATAATAATAAAGTGAAAGAAGAAGCTAATCAAATTAAATAAAAATACATCACAGGTAGTTATTAAGGTAAGAGAAATCAACTAATCTAGTTGCCCTAGATTACTCAACAAGAACTATGTATAGAAGAATTTGAGGAGGCAATATGTGAAGAAAATGAAAGAAGACTTCGTGGGAAGATGCATCTATAAGATAAGATAAGTGATCAACATCTGATATCTAGAAGGATTAGCTATGACATTTTCATGAAGACGGTATGAGGACCCTGATATGTATGTCGGAAAAGGAAAACCTTGGTAATATGTGTCTTGGAGATGTATTCATACATGTGCAGGATGTTGATGCTACTAGAAACTGATGTCATGACAAAAAAAAAGGCCATGATAAAAGGGTAACTTTGATTTAATGTTCATTTTGATTCTTGAAAGCATCTGGTTGGGTTGTTACAGGGCTACCAAAAGAGGGATGTAGAAAGTCACCTACAACTAGTACTCATGAGATTGGATGGAAGATCTTGAAAGAAACATGACTTGGAAAAGGTAGTTGTATGAAGGAAAGTCAGATGATATCTAGAAGATCTCTTTCTGATGAAGAGAAGGATGACATGACTATTGGTTCAACCCCATGGTTCATTAAAGGGAAGTGATGAAGAAGATGGCCGATGCCCTACAAGCAGATCTAGAAGATGAAGGCTCCATGATGAAGAAGTTGAAGTTCATGACATGATACCGAAATGAGGAGCCCTACAAGCCACTGATAGTACGATGATCTCCACCAAAGAAGTTGATAGCTACTGTTGATAACAAGTCCCTAGTTAAGAGGGAGCTTGGGCAAGTCACTAGGTAAGAGGGAACTTGGGTATATTCCTTTTATAGGAATTAGTAGATCCTCCCTAGTTGACAGGGAGAGATAGCACATCATTCTTGTCTTCATGTTATGAAGAATGAATGAAGGACTGGGTAAGCATATGAATTCCAATACTCTTTGAGGATGTGGTAGGGTATCTAGTAGATAAGAGTAGTGGAAGAGGAAATTCCTTGAGGATGTGTTAATCCAAGACAGGAATAGTCCTAAAAGGACATACCTTGAGAACATCTGGATGGGGTATGTGCCTTGAGAGACAATGATGAAGGTGTCTATTTGTCATTGTCTCCCCAACATTGTGCTCTTATCTTGTGGAGAGATAAGATGTTAGTCAAGGCCTTGCTATGCGACAATGCTGGTTGATATAATGAGATGCAATGGGATAAGATGAAATAATAGCTTATGAGATGGCTTACCAATCTGACTTTTCTTATGAGAATTCTTCAATATGAGAATGTCCAAGTACCTTGTATGGATTATGAATATCTCCCTAGTTAAGAGGGAGTGTTGAAAGGAGAGAGAGAGGCTCGTCCTTTTTACAATGTCATTATGTTGTGATCCAAGGCCAAAAAATAAGGGGGCTGATTCCACAAAGCCAGAGCCAGGGGGCCGATTTTGAAAGAAATTGAAATAGGATTAAATTTTAATATTATAAAGGGAACATTGAAAATCTCAATAAGGGGAAAATGCATCAATAAGATGACAATGACTGCTGGTATATGAAGAAAGGATGGCCCCTAATGCTTTCATTGGCCAATGTGTGTAATTGTTAGTTAATGTGTAAGAGGCATATCTAGGGCATGTTCTTGTTTGAAGAATTTGCTTTGAGGGTCATGTAGAACTTTCTGCGTTCTTGCTTCCAATGTAAAACATTGTTGGAATATTTACCAACACTGAGCAGGGGAGGGGGGATGCGGGATCAGTATTGGACACACAATCTTAATCATATCATGTAAACATTAAACTGTTAACAACACCATTCAAAAATGTGTAACATCAAGCATAGTACACGACATTTTTAGATGGAAACCCAAATGGGAAAAAACCACAATGCTTTTAATATATGTCCTGAAGATTACATCAACAAGAAGCTCCAACTTCCAAGATTCTCTAACAATGATTGGAAGGAGGCTCTAACCCCCTGGTTTTATCAACTCCAACTAAAAGGATATGCCAACACCTTGGTTTTACCATCTCCAACTGGAAGGATGCTCCAACACCTTGCTAGCATCAATTTGCTGCCCTAGTACCACCCTGAAGTGTTCTCAAGCTCCAACTTGACGGAGACTTCAATCTCCACCCTGCACTTCCTTGCCACCTTGAAGAAAGAAATATATGTTAGATCACACCGGCTACCCTACTTAGTCATTGCACCTGATCACTGCACTTCATAAGCACTGCTTTGATCACTGTCCAACCACGACTGTCAATGACCTTGGTGCCATTGCTGTTAATACCACATTAGTAGCAATATTGATCACTTGTTGTTATCAATTTGATCAACATTGGTCAACACACTTCAACAAGTCTGTAGACTCACTCAACCATAAACTCTGTCTTGGCAAATATGCAGATTACAAGTTCAACAAATAATTTTGACATTTATATGGTTTATTATCAGCTCTCTTTCAACCATAATCAATAGTGCATTTAACCCTAGACATAGTCTTCAACCTCATTGTCATGTCAATAACTTCAAACTGTAATATTCTAAGGAGATTTATTTGCGCTAGGTTATTCTTAAGCAACTAGGGTTTTACCCACATAATTCTTTCTAGAATTAGAAACAATTATTCCAGCATAAACATAACTTTCAGTAAACAATTCTATTCATCAATATGTCAAACCATATAGTGTAAGGCAACAATTCAATAGGATTAATGTAATCCGAAAGCCAACTATCCAAATATAGCCAACGAATTCCAGTACAGTTCTAACAATTTGAATCTAATTTGAATTCCATAAAACTTAAATCTACTTCCTATCAACTGGTTCGTTCAATTATGAACAAAGAGGCTACCTGGCTTCTTGTCTTGCTATAGGGTTATCTACCTTGTGAATTAAGTTTTAGAACAGGGCTGTAAGACTACACGGTGACTGAAAGGCTAAGTTGGATTCTGCTCTGCCCTGTGACCACATAATCTAGCAGGGCCCTAGGAGGGGGAACCTATGGGACAACTACTAGACCTAGTGACGACAATGGGACAGAGGCCCACTGTCACCTCAGTTAGTGTCCCCAGCTCTTTACGGACTTTCACCGATGGGAGGAGTCCTGGCAAGAGGAAATCACTTGTAATGAATATGTCAATGACTAGGTATGAAGTGATTTCACAAGGCCCATTCAAGGAGAGACACAATAAAGGCTCAATGCTTCAAGGAAGCTAAGGGCTCTCCAAGAAAGACCTAGGATGGAGATCAAGACTTAGGGCTTGAGATTTGCAATGATAATAGGTATGCCTAAGATCAAGACTCCAAAGGTGAGATAGGACCTCTCAAGAAGCTTTATAAGATGATTTGACACTTCAAATAGGCTCTTTGCTTTTCTTGAGAGACCTATTAAGGACTTATGCTAGACCTAGGGTTTTTAGGGATAATCGTGGGAAGAAATTCCTCCAAGGTATTCACTAGGTCAAGGTAAGAGAGAGGAAAGGGTCTCTTATGATTTATTCTATCGAATACAAGGCTCATACAACCCTCAAGGAAGCCACCTATCCAAGAAAAACAAGCTAGATTCCCTTCTAGGACACAAGGATTTATGGAGAACTAACCTTGAGAATTCCTTCAAAATTTGAGATTGTCAAGGGGAAACACTAAGGAAGAGTTTTATTCAAATGGATTCCCAAAATTCCTTCTCCAAGAGAATTTGCTATCATAAGTTATGAAAAAGCCATCCATAAGTGAGCCAAAATGACGACATCATGATGAAGAAGCGCCGTTGGAGGGCCTTGTTGAGTCCTCTAAGTGCTATGATGATAGAAAACGCTCCAATAAAGATTAATTAGGGGATGCCCCCTAATTTTCTATGCAAGTCATCATGTGGTGCCCCATAGTGGTTTTGGGGCACAAATACTAGTCACGTGGGTCTCCAAGTGAAAGAAAAGCCTATGCAATGCTCCAAATGAGGGTTCTGATGATGGTACGTGCCCTCCCATGTCTCAAGGATGAGTCAAAACTCCTCTAGGCCTTGGATCAGTTGTGATGATCATGCTAAGCCAACTACGACACACTGGTCCAAGTGCATCATCTCGCGAATAATGTGGGGCAATGAACAAACTTTTGAAGGTGTTGAAGGTGCCCATGGCATGAAATCATACAAGCAACTAAAAAGTCCCATGATCTCCACTAAAGAAGAAAGTTGTTGTTGGAAGCAAGTCCCTAGTTAAGAGGGAGCTTGGAAGCAAGTCCCTAGTTGAGAGGGAGCTTGGACAAGTCCATGGATAAGAGGGAGCTTGGGTACATTCCTTTTACAGGAATGAGTATATCCTCCCTAGTTGAGAGGGAGAGATAGACACATCATTCTTGTCTTCACTTTGGGAAGAAAGAATGGAGGGTTGGGTAAGCATCTCACATCCGATACTCTTTGAGGATGTGGTAGGGAATCCAAGATTAGAGTAGTCATAGAGGACCGATATTCTTTGAGGATTGGGAATCCAAGATAAGAATAGCCCTGGAACGACATACCATGTCAACACCGGAGTGTGGTATGTTCCTTGAGAGACAATGATGAAGGTGTCTATAAATCATTGGTCTTGGCAGCATTGTGCTAGGATCTTGTGGAGAGATAGAGTTGTTAGTCAAGGCCTTGCTATGTGACAATGCTGGATCATATGATGCTACACATATGGGTTACCAATCCGACTCTTCTTATGAGAATTCTTCAGAAATGTCCAAGTACCTTGCATGGATTATGAATACCTCCCTAGTGAAGAGAGAGTGTTGAAATATGTAACTAGGTTTGGTCTTCATAATGACATATGTAATCATGATTTTATGTATTTAATGAAAAGAGAAAAAATATATTTATTATTGTTGTCCTTGAGGCATGGGTTTCATGCTCAAGAGAAATTTATTTTTAGGTCAAGCACCCATTGAGTGCTTCTCGGGCTTGTTATTTAGTCTACAAGTCAATTGAGTCATTGTCATGTATTGAAGACCCATTTGGGCATGTTACATATTGTAAAAAGAATTTATTTGTGTCAAAATCAATGTGGAAAAAGTCGAAGTCGGGATTAATTCGGCAAGGGTCCAAAAGTTGAAAAACTCGGCAAAGTCGGCAAAAAGTCGGCAAAATTAAAAAAATACAAAAATATTCATTTTTAAAAAAATCCGGACTTTTTCAATAAAATCCCGACTTTTTCAATAAAATCCCGATTTTTTCAATAAAATCCCGATTTTTTCAAAGAAAAAAAAATCATTAAAGAAACTACCACGATTTTTTGGAAAAAGTCCCGATTTAATCCCGACTTTTTCGATTTAATCCCGATTTTTTCGTTTCTTAAAAAGTCGGCAAAAAATCGGCCGATTTAATCCTTTTCTTGAAAAAATCGCATTTTGGGGAATAAATCCCGATTTTATCGGGACTTTTTCCACACTGGTCAAAATAGAGTCAAAAGACCCTCCAGGACTTTGTCATGGTGCAAAGATCAAGTTGGCCTACATGAAGGGACAAGTAAGCCTAAGATAGCAACTCGTACCCCTCACAAGCCTATAAATAAAAAGGAACTCGACCTCATTTGGAGACTCACTCAAGCAAGTTCGATCTTCTCAAGATAGAACCTGGAAAAGGACGAAAATGAAGGAGAAGAACTAGATCGAAGTTTTTGGCCTTCTCTCTCTCTCTCTCTCTCTCGTCTTAGGGTTTCTACATTCGCTGGGCAGAAGAATTTGCTGGAAAAAAGAGTTTGTTGGGCAGGTTGAAGTTGCAGAAGAATTTGTTGGGCAGGTCGAAGTTGCAGAAGAGTTTGCTAGGCAGGTTGAAGTTGCAGAAGAATTTGCTGGATAGGTCGAAGTTGCAAAAGAATTTGCTGGGCAGGTCAAAGATCCAGAAGAATTTTCTCAGTGAGTCGAAATTGCAAAAGTTGCTGGATGCAAGGTTTGACTTGGCCTTGGATGGTCTCGGTCAAGGGTCATAGGTCTTGGAATTCATCAATTGAAGTTCTATAAGAAGAGAAGAATTATTGTGGGTTTTCCTCTTAGTTGGAGAGATTTTGGCCCTGGCTGATCTCCTACATCTTGTGTCCTATTGTCTCATTGATTTTATTGTCTGGTAGCTGTTTGATGATAAAGAACACTAATAATAACCAAGTGTAAGAAGAAGCTAATCAAGTTAAGTAAAAATACATCACAAACAGTTATCAAAGTAAGAGAAATCACCTAATCTAGTTGCCCCTAGATTTCTCAACACTTGAGAGACCTGCTAAGGACTTACACTAGACCTAGGGTTTTTAGGGATGATCGTGGGAAGAAATTCCTCCAAGGTATTCACCAGGTCAAGGTAAGAGAGAGGAAAGGGCCTCTTATGATTTATTATATTGAATACAAGGCTCATACAACCCTCAAGGAAGCCACCTATCTAAGAAAAACAAACTAGATTCCCTTACAGGGCACAAGGATTTATGGAGAACTAACCTTGAGAATTCCTTCAAAATTTGAGATCATCAAGGGGAAACACTAAGGAAGAGTTCTATTTGAATGGAGAGCCAAAATGATGACGTCATGATGAAGAAGGGCCATTGGAGGGCCTTGTTGAGTCCTCTAAGTGCCATGATGATAGAAATGCCTCCAATAAAGATGAATTAGGGGATGACCCCTAATTTTCCATGCAAGTCACCATGTGGTGCCCCATAGTGGTTTTGGGGCACAAATGCTAGTCTCATGGGTTTCCAAGTGAAAGAAAAGCCTGTGCAATGCTCCAAATGAGGGCTCTGATGATGGTGATGTGAAGAATCGATTACCCGATTCCTACTGCAGCAACTGATGTTAATTCTTCTAATTGTTAATTCGATTAAACAATTTACTTGCTGTGTGCTAGGACAAATATCGAATTAAATACATTGCATCCTACACAAAGATTTTTTTTTTAAACTAAATACAACACAGGAGAGAAATAATCATCACACACATCTCTACACAATTATTTTTGGACAAATGTCCCCGGAAAAACCTAGTGGGAAAACCGGTGTAGCAACTGAGGGTTTGTATTATTAAGTAGTAGTAAATCTAAGTACAATTCGTTGGATGTCCAACTGGCTATCCAATATAGAGAGAAACTGGACAAAAAGAGTAGTGAGATGATCTCACCCCATCACTGGAAGAAACGACATTGATCTGCACTAGAGATGAGCCTCTGCGTCACTCCCACGCAGTCACTGCATCGCTGCAGATGGGACTGCGTTGCACTTCCTTCTGATCCTCTACTGGCTAGAAACTTCAGCTCTCAGGCCTCCTAATCTCACACCCTGGCTTCTGGATTTGAAACCCGACTTCCTTAGCAGAATTTCGATTTCCCTTTGAAGCTCTGCGCTGCCATAGCGTAGCTCTGCGTGGCCCTGCGTCAGCCTCTCTGGACGTCTCTCTACCATCTCTTCCTTGTACTCTCTGGTCCAAGAAAACTTCCCTCCGGATACTATCCCTGCCCTCACTGCAAGATATCACTTCAAATCTCTCTTTGGCAATTGCTGCGCTGCTCTCTTCAGGAATTCGACCTTTGATCTTTTCCAAATGCCCATCAAGCCTCCTCTTATAATCCTCCAGTTGAGAACCAATAGCCTAGATTAGATGCTAATCAATGGCTCTGATCATTTTGGTTTGATCCTCATCTTCTTCTAGAAGTTTCATCCACAGTTTGATTAATACCCTTTAATTATTTTAATTTCCTAAGTTTAGACTTAGGCTTCTATTAAAAATAATTATTATTTTAATAAAACTGTCTCCAGGTGGAATTTTCCAAAACTTTTTTTGGGTATTGTGGAATACGTGTGTCCAAGCCTCCCTGCAAATTTTGAGGCTTAGAGCACATCCGATGCTACCAGAAATCAACAGGTGAATGCCCTCCCATGTCTCAAGGATGAGACAAACCTCCTCTCGGCCTTGGATCAACTGCCATGATCATGATAAGCCAGCTAGGGCACATTGGTCCAAGTGCATCATCTCACGAATAATGTGGGGCAATGAACGAACTTTTGAAGGTGTTGAAGGTATCCATGGGATGAAATGATGCTCTAACACATAATGGAGTCCCATGGCTCTCAACGCATTCCCTAGGGGTGTTAATGTGATCCTCTGGTGGGCTTGGGCCCTAATTAAGTTGTCCAACCCATGATGAAACCACTTTCCAATTACATGTAAGATCTAATGTGCTTCCTCACCATCAGGTATAATAATTCAATAGTGCATCTAAGTGAACCAGTTACCAAACTTGTTAATCAAGGGCACAATTGAGACTTCATAATGGGTTTCCCTTCCAAATTTGGGGCTTTAAGCTTGTAATAGTGTTACCTCCATAGGTAGGAGTGGCTAATAAACAACTCTATTAGGTGTTCCCAGCCCCTAAGGGGAAAGATAGGTCCAAGGTACATCCTTCAATTGATAGTGGTCATGTGAATACTAATGAGATGGATGGGGACACAACAGTCTTAAGGCCAAATGCCATGGGTTCAAGGGTGGTAATGATGCGGATGTCCACATATTTAGGTGTATAGATGTAAGAGTGAGCAATCATGGATACATGAGTCACCCCATCCTTTGTTTTTCCAACCTTCTTCATTTGCCTTTTGCATTTTCTTGATTTTTATTTATTATATTGCTCGGGGCTCCAAGAGATGGGAGCACGCTCTATATGATATAAACAATTATTACCCCTTTAAGGTGGAGTAGTTCATCGCCCACTAGGGTTTGGGACATGCATGGGTTCCTTAATGATGTGGGGGGGGCACTCATGGGGCCCTAGGAACCAGGGTGATGGCCATAATGAAGAGGTAGAGCTCATGTTTGGCTTTTTCCCATGCGCTATTTTTAATGTCCCGACCATCTTTTGCATTTTTTGATATTCTTTTCTTTTGTTTGTGGCCATGATATGCTTTTAACTCGTTATTTTCGCTGCATCACCCTTCAGGGCAACATTTCCAGGGCCAAACCAAACATGTGGACAAGGGTAGGGGGTGTACCAGAGCCTTGTGGACCTAGTGGTCATGTGGACCTAGAGTGGGAAGACGATGAAATAGGGCTTGTAATGTGTGAAGGGGAGTGAAAAATGTGAAATGAGAAAACAAGATTGTGCTACCAAAATTGGGGTTTCCCACAGGACTAGGATTGAGGATTAACCTCCCATTTAAGGTGAGGGAACAAAACTACAGTCAAAAACCTTCCTTCTTCCAAGTCACCCAATAATCCATGCCCAATTTGCCCAAGGAAAAACAAGTATAAGCACTGGATTGCACAATGAAAATCATACCTTTAGGATTTGGATGGCCCACCTTCAAACAAATGCTCTTAACAAATGGGCGAGGGAACACATGACTGGCTTAGGGAGCGGAGATCAAGTGGCACAATATCGGCTACATTGGTGGCTGTCAAGTGTTGCTTGCTGCTGGCTGAGGACAAATGTAGAAAAAATCCCCTACGGGTTACGTTGAAAATGTGTGGCATGAAAATGCATTGAAGAATGCATCAAAGCTTGGTTTATGAAAAAGGAATATGAATGTAGGAGAAAAAATCCCCTATGGGTCACGTTGAAAATGTGTGGCATGAAAATGCATCGAAGAATGCATCAAAGCTTGGTTTATGAAAAAGGAATTTACGAAGCGCAAAGTGATTCCATGTTTGGTCATATGTGGTATCTGGCTAGCATGAACCTTGACCATATGTCAAGATAAGTCTATTTCAACTTTTCAGGTATATACACAGATTTATGCACTAGAACTAAAATGCATTACTTGGGAATCCAAATAAGTGCCGAGACACATCCATGAGGTACAAATAGTTAAATCTGTCAACTCTGGATTTTTTGATAGGGCCTTTCAGAGATAGAAATATCAGTAGTGCTGTAGGTGTTTAATATTTTTATTATATCAAATTTAAAGCAGGTCTTGGGTTTAGGATCAAAATTTCAGTAGAACTAATGATAATAAATTTACTGGTTCAATGTTCTTTGGAAAGGATTAGTTCAAATCTGCAGTAATTAAACTGATTTCAGATCCGGTTTATGCTTGGAAAAGTGTGCCCTAAGGGGTGGAACTTCTTGTCATATGTTTGATATATTTTCTCTTGGGTTTCCTAGTGTATTGCGTTGAAGTAAGATAAAATATTGTCCACTCTTTGCTACTGTAAAATAATATTTTGGATCAGCCCTAAGGTTGAAGTTAACAGGGATTGGATCTGGGACACTTCCTTGCAAGGTAAAATTTCTGATTGCATTAAACTACATATTCTTGAAATTTCTACGTTGTTTGCCCTCGAAAGGTAAACAGGGGAATCCTGCTACCCAAAATAGGTATTTTCTTAAATCTGAAAATCTGTTGTGTTGGAGCACAAGCAAGACGAGACAAAAGATGGCAGAAAAGGCCTTAAGCCGTCTTCAACACAATGTATTGATCTCTTGGTATGAATTTGTAGTACATCAGTTTGACCATTCTAGATCCATATCTCACTAGGAACTCATCAGTGGATCATGACAACACCTCATCAAAGACAAGGATTACAACTCATGACAATTGTGATCTTGGACTTTGTGATTGCCTAGGGACACAATCTAACAAAATCCATAAATTACAAGAGAAGTGATTGTTAAATGATTGCCACTGATGACTTATAATTGTATAGCAATCCTTTTATGTTATGCCCCAAATGGAAAATAAGTTAATAACAAGTGGTGTAAGAGCAAGGGATTCTTAGAATGACATCTTCAAGGAGTACAATTCTGTCCTGGAGCTATAACTTTTGATTGGGATATCCAAACTCAGGTGCTGCTTGATTTTTTTTGGAAAGAAGCCATCTACAAGTATCTGTGGTTAAAATTCATCAGAATTGGCTCATGAATCTAAGAGATGGAGTCTGTAGAAGTTGGGATTCAAGTTTAGTCCTGAAAGAGCTACTAAAAGTGCTGTGTTGTACTAAACTCTTCATATCTTTTGATTCCAAACTCTAAATTAAGGCCTGCTTGATTTTCTAGAAAGAAGACACCTAGTAGTGTCTCTGATCAAAATCTTAAAAAATTAGTGAGAATCCCTAGGACATAGGGTCTGTGCAAAGTAGGGTTCATATGTGAAATCTTCCAAAAAATAGTCGAGTGCAATTGATTGAAAATATCTCAAGGTTCCCTCATCCAAATTCAACGTGACTTGATTCTCGTGAAAGAAAACATCTGAAGGTGTTACAAATCAAAATTTCAGATTATTTGGTGTGAAAATGAAGGATCTACAATCTGTATAAGTTTTCTCTCTGAAGAAAGGCTAAAAGTAGTAGGGTTTGGGAAATTTGTCATAACTTCACTTTGGCATGTCCGAATCGAGACCAAATGCATTGGGATAAAGTATTAGGATCTGGTAAATTGGGCATAGCTTCACCATGGCAGATTCAAATTTATTGAGACAAAGTGCATTGGGCAGAATATATTTCTGATTGTTACAAGTTAAAATTTCACCAAAAGTGGAACAAAAACCTTCGGGATATAACGAGTAAATGGTTGGTCTGTATACTGGTTTCCATAGAAGGGTCCGAAACACTAGGCAAGCTTAAATTTGTCATAACTTTTGATTGGCATTCGAGGGGCATTTGGAAGTGGAAATAGAGGATAATATTTATTTGAAATTGTGGAATTCGTGGGTTCTTAAAAGGCCCCAATTGTTTGAAGCAAGAACTGATGGCAATCCCAGATTTTAATCCTAAGAGGTCACAGGTTTAAATCCACAAGGGGGTCTACTATGTACATCTTCATGTACTTTAGATGAAATTGCTGTGTGGAGGGGCATCCCTTGTCCCACAAACAAGGGGGTTTCATACACCAATTTGGTGTTTGGCTTGGCCGCAACCTTAAAATTAAATTTTTATTAATGGAGATAAAGATGGATTGATCCTATTGAATGGTTATATATTACAACGGAAAATTAGAAGAATACATTTTGGTAAGTAAATATTTGAAGGATAAAGCTTATCATTGGTGGTCTAGTCTTGATGTATACACATCATTTTTACGTTGGAAGATTTTGAAAAGGCCTTCTCAAATAGTTGGACAATGGAAACAAAAATGGAGGAAAATATGCAAAAAACTAGAGATGATTTGAGAGAAGCTAAGGAAGAACTTACAAAGAAAGGTGATCAATTTTCCAAATTGCAGACCTTTAATCAATTACTTCTAAATGACTTTAATAGCTTAAGAGAGAATGGCAGGCAAATTGAAGGAGGAGAGCGATTAGTCAAAGGAATAACTTGTAAGGAGAGATGACAAAACAAAAGGTTGAATAATCGTAATCAATTCCGTCTTTAGCAATGTTAAGAGTGCAAAAAGGCATCTACATGAAGTAGAATCAGTCATAGATGAAGAGATGGCCAAGACAATGGAAAATGAAATACAAAAGAATGTTGAAGAAGCGTTAAATAGAAATGGAGTGAAATCAGGAATGCAAACAAAACTAAAAGAAGGATGAAACAAATGATGGATAGTATAACATTTCAACATGAAAAAAAGAAGAGAAGACAATGTGATAACCAAGCTTGGCTCACAAATAGAATAACCAAAATACTTGGAATATAAAAGTATCGATTTAGGATAAATAAATATATATTGAATAAATGTATGAATAATTGATATGGTTTGGTTACAAATAAGGGTCTCATGCAAATACTAAGGTGGGATGCCTTCTCATGAATAGTCATGTCCCATTTAACAATCACGTCCTTTCATAATTATTAATTATACTCATTAATCATTATTATTATTATTATTTATTAATATGTTTATGTTCATAACATTGCCTTCTCCTTTAGAAATGTTTTGTTCTCAAGGCATATCGATGAAAAGGCTTGATATCTTTTTTAGTCTCATAATGTCTTTGCTCCTTTCCCAATTCTTGGAACTGTCATCTTTGATGATACAAGACGATATGAACTTCTAAGTGTCGAGCAAAATTGTCGAACTGAAAAATGATCTAACTATTCTAGTTAGATCTTCTATGGAACCTTACACATGCTCGATACCTGGGATAAATTGTTTTCATTAGAATTAATTGTGTTGGCATCAATATTTTTCGGAACGCAAGTCAGTTGTTTTTTCCTGGGTGACATGGATACATTGACTGGTTGAGATGTTTTCTCTTATGATTAGGATGTTGATGAGTTCTTGTGAATTGGTTTTCCCTTATCATGCTTGTGGCGATTTATTGATTTACTTCAGGTATGTGATTTCCTTCACATACTAATGTTGCTTAGTTGATTGCTCTTTACTAGGAATTTTGATCGTCTGTACGACAATCTTTGAGCATGTTTTGATGTCAATTGGATTGACATCTTTGTGAGCTATGAGATTAATGGGGTCTGTATTTGTTCCCTTTTCCACAATTTGGACCCTTTTACTTGAAAACTTTGATGCTTCCTTTTGGTGAAGTTGTTCTATTATGTTTTACAACAACTGTCTATCATTATTTAGCTTCTTAATTTGCTGAAGTAGATTTTGATTATGATTTTTAGACGTGAATGCTCTTCATTTTGTGGATTGTTGACTTTATTCTCATATTTTAAACCTCTGATTTGTTCTAATAAACTTTGATTAAGGTTTTTTAAGTTCAAATTTTATTCTTCTTTCTCCTTTAGATTATCTTTGAATTCTTTCTCGAGATCTTCCTTTTTCTTGTTCTAGTTTTTATTATCCTGCTTCATATCCCTTGGTTTCTTGACTTGCGCAAGTAATTTTTGATTGTGGCTCCTCTGGCGAAAAGTTTCTTTGTTTTTTCTGAGATAAATTCATCAAATTCTTTTTGCATCCTTGATATTGACTTTCATTTTCTTGAAGCATCACATTTAAGATATCTTTAAAGTCCTTTGATGATGGTATTTTTGATTTCGACTTCATCGTAATGTCTTGGAATTAGTGTTGCAAACATCCCAATTATATTGCAAAAAGAATCATGAAATCATGACTTTTTGGCCTAGACAATGTTTGCTGATTTTAACCGATATTTTGGTGGTGTCTTAATTTTGCTAATGTTTACTAATATTTTATAAAATGCTTGGAATGAACCTATTGTTGTTTAAGAAACAACGTTTCAAACTTTAAATGTAAATCCATCATCACGGTGAACATAATCCCGATTTGAGATGTTGATCGCATGAGTTTTGTAAATAGTTATTATTGTAAGATGTGTTTCCATGTCGGCTTGAAATAACTACGTTTGTTCTTTTTTCAAAATAGGTTTCCTAATATTGTTAAGCTTTAGGCCAGTCTCTGTTCAAATTGTTGTTCATTTTCTCTATTTCTATAGCTTCTTTTATTTTTCTTTTGAGATAGTTATCTTCTTTTTGTATCAATTTGGCGGTTTCTATGCAGATATAGTGAGCAGAAGAGCATGCATGTTCCGCTAGAGCATATTTTGTTGAAAATGTAACTATGGTTGGTCTTCATAATTGCTATTGTACTTTGTCATTATGTATTTATTGTAAAATTGAAAAAGAAAAAGAAAATTATTCTCAAGCACGGGTTTCATGCTCATTTTATTTATTTATTAGGCCAAAGCCTCCATTGTAGGCTTCTAGGGTTTCTCTTGAATCTTAAGAGTCTTTGTCACACTTATTAGACCCTTCTTGAGCTTTTGTCATGTAAAGAAAATTATTTTAGAGTCAAAAGCACTATTTGTCACCTCCTCACCATGTCGGCCCTGCCTTGAAGAAGACGACCCAATTTGGGGCATTTCGATCTTGTGGAAGCAGTGTAAATAGAAGAGAAGCTCGACCTATTTGGCATCCATCATCTACAAGTTCGATCTGCGGTACAAGAGTAAGAAAAAGGAGAGGGAAGTCAAGGAGAAGGAAGAACAAATCAAAGGAAGACCAAATCAAACTTTTTATCACATCTCTCTCTCACACGTGTGCTTTTTCTAGGGTTTTTGGGCAAGTTGCAGGGGCGAAATTCCTGCAGTAACTACTGGTCTGAAATTCTGAGTTGCTCGGGGCCGAAATTCTAGATTGGAGCAGTTTTGAAGGAAGAAACCATTGTTGATTAAAGCATGATTTGTCTACTTGGAAGGAGGGCTAACTTGGTGATTGGAGGAAGTCTTTGTCTTGGTGAAAAGGTCCTGGATTGTCTCACTTTGACTTGATTCTATTATTGAAGAAGAGTTGACTGGGTTTTCCCCTTGAAGAGGGTTTTTTCCCTCGTTGAGTGCCTACATCTTGTTGAAATTTGTAACTAGGTTCGGTCTTCATGAATGTATGTGAAATGTACTTATCAAAAGAATGAAGAAAATATTTTTATAATAATTATTATGACTTATTAAAGCATGGGTTTCATGCTTGGGTCATCATGTTTTAGGTCAAATTGCCCATTGAGGACTTCTAGGATTTATTATGTCATTAGAGTCATTGTACATTAAAAGAGACCCTTCTTGGGCTTTCGAATCATGTAAGAAGAATTATTTTTGAGTCAAAAATGAATTTAGTCTCTTCCACACCAAGTCGGCCTCAAGAAGAGTAATTCGACCTCTCTGAAAGGCTATATATACAAGGCAGTTCGAATTCATTTGGAGAACATCTCACTCTCACACATAGTTCGATATTCGAAGCAAGAAGTGGAAAGTTGGTAAAGGGCTAGAAGAAGAGCTGGAAATGAGTGCGAGTTTTTGGAGAAAGATAGAAGACCTCAAGATCGAAATTTTGGGACAAATCTCACTCACTTTTGAGGTGTATCAAGGGAGATCGAAGTTTTTCTAGCCCGGTTGAAGCTGTTGTTGCTATAGCTGCTAGGTCAAAGCTGCTATTGGGTCGAAGCTGCTGTTGATGCTGCTAGGGCGAAATTGCTTTTGAAGGGTTATCATCTGCAAGAAGGATTGAGGGCTGACTTGGTGTGGAGGAAGTCTCTGTCTGGGTCTAGAGTCTTGGATTATCTCGAGAAACTATTGAAGGAAGAATTGTTGACTGGGTTTTCCCCTAGATAGGAGTTTTGCCCAGGCTTTCTTCCTACATCTGTTGTCCTTGTGTTATTGTTTTGGGAATTGCTTGATGAACTAAAAGATAAAAGAACATAAAGATAAAATAATCACAAGTAATTATCTATATAAGAAAATCTTTCTGCCTTTTTGATTTTCTAACATGGTTTCAGAGCTAAGGTGAAGGAGGAAAAAGGCAGTCTTGAGTATCTACTAGAAGAAATCTAAAAGATTGATCAAGGGATCATATAAGGAGCTCTTATAAGGGAAGAAGCTCACTATCTTCAAGGACAACGTCTAACACAATAAAGAGTGAGAACAAGTTGGAAGGAGCATCAAACTTTAGGTCTTGGAAGAATAAGATTGACCTCATTCTTGAAAAGAAAAAGGTCTTGGATGTGGTCAAAGGAAAGGTGAAGAAACCTACTGATGAATCCAGTGATGCAGACAAGGTGAAGTATAGAGAATTTGAAATATTGGCTATGACACTGATGGTAGAGAGCATAAAGGACAATCATGTCCCATACATTTCCAATATATACCATGCTCAGGAAATGGATGAAGCTTTGTCAAAAGTGTTCACTATCAAGAACATCGGTCAAGTAGCAAGTTTTAAGAATGAGTTAAGAACTACAAAGATGACAAAATATGATAATGTGGCTTCCTTCTTTGTAAGGATATCAAGGATTAGAGATGAACTTCAAGCCATAGATGAAATTGTATCGGAGAAGGAGCTAGTAATCATTGCACTATTGGGATTACCATCTACTTGGAGTTCTTTTGCTTCAAGTCTCAATAGTTGGAAATAAAGTCCTACCTTTGAACAATTGTGGAATGCTTGCACCCAAGAAGAAATGATAATTTCTTTAGTATCCAACAACGAAGAAGAAAAGGTCTCAAATGCATACTCTGCTTCTCACAAGAAAGGACACTCCAAGAAGTCAAGAGGGCCAAGGGGGAAGGTTGATATGGCCAAGATAAAATGCTACCAATGACACAAGATGGGTCACTATAGAAGTGACTTTCCTGAAAATCCGAAGAACAAGAAAAAGAAGCAAAGGTCAAGCCAATTTCGCTGAAGAAGGATCTCCAAAGAAGACTAAGCCCGAAGAACTAGACAATGTTCCACCAAGTCTCCGGGACGGGGAGACGCGGGTGCGGGGAGACGCACAAAGGGGACGTGTGGGAGAACCCTGAAATTTTAGGGAAATTTAGGGGAGACGGGGAGACGTCGAGGTATATATAATATAATTTTTAATTATATATATTATATATATGTATATAATTTTGAAATTTTCATGTTCATATTCATTGTTCAATAATGCTAATTCATCAAGATTCAATAATAAAATTCAATATGAAATATTCAAATACAATGTACATTGATCCATATCATTCATCATTCATCAATCATCAATCATCATTCTATAATTTACATCATTCTATAATTTACTGTTACATTGAATCATTGATCTAAAAATTAAATGCTGTCACTCATTTTGCAAATAGTTTATTTTGCAGATTTTGTATTATTTAATGCCCTGCAAGAAGGGTTTGCTTAAAAAAAATTAAAATTTAAACGGTGAATTTAACAAACAATTTAAATTTTACAGTTCTGAGTTAAAAAAAAAAAAATTTAACAGTGAATTTGACAAACAATTGAATTTACAGTTCTGAGTTTTTTAATTTTTAATGCCATGTAAATGAAAAAACTTCAAAACTTTAACACTGAAACAGTGAAACATGAAAAAAAAAATTAAAAAAAATTGCAGTCAAACTCACTGTGTACAGTTTGGAGCAGCTGCGTGGAAGTTTGGACTTTGGAATAGCGTTACACTTTACAGGCTTACAGTTACAGCAAAGATGCCGGCTGGGTGGAGGACGATGGTATAGCAGCAATGCTGCCTGCGTGGAGGGTTTGGTACAAGTTAAAACAGTTTAATAATTAATAATAACATTAAATAATACATGGCCCGATTAGTGAACGCTGAGAAGCCCAACGAAACCACCTCAGAGACAGCAAAAAATCCACAAAATTACTTCACAAAATCACCTCAGAAACGAGTTTTCTTGTTTGAATACGCTGCTGCCTGCCGCCTGGGTGGGAGGATGCCACTGCAAATTTGCTGAATCGTTGAATCAGAATCTTGATACGCTGCCGCCTGATGCCACTGCTGTTGAACTTGAAACTTGATACGCTGCGTGGGAGGATGCTGCCCAGTGCCTGCCACTGCTGTCACGGAAGTTTATATTGGAATTCCTCCGCACCTCCTCAAACAACAATGCTCCCACCATACGTTGCTGCCTGCCGTTGCGTGGGAGGAATGCCTCTGTTAATACGTTGCGTGGGAGGATGCCGCTGCCACTGCTGTTGATAGTGATACCTTGCTGCCTGCTGCCTGCGTGGAGCAAGATACGTTGCTGCCTGCCGCCTGCGTGGAGCAAGAACTGCAAGTTTTCAGCTGTTCCTAAGCGCTGAAGCCTGAACCTAACAGCAAGCCGCTGCGTGGACTGCGTGGAGAAGAGGGAGGATGCGCTGAAGGTTTGAAGAGCAAATGGAAGAAAAAAATGCGTTGAGGGGTAAACCGTAAGAGCATAATGATTCATGAATGGCGGCAAGTGAAAATTAAAAACTTGAATTAAGTTTTAACCCTAACTTTCCAATATTAATGTAATTTTTTATTTGTAATTATTAATTTAGTTTATTTTTATTTTTTATGTTTTTTTAATAAATTAATTTTCATTTTCTTTTAATTTTTTTTTTGGTTTATAAAGGGTAATTAGACAAAAATGAAGGGGGACGCCCAGAAGAACCCCATTTTCGGGGGGACGCCCAGAAGAACCCCATTTTTGGGGGGGACGCCCAGAAGCACCCCTTTTGGGGAGTCGAGTCTCCCACACTGGGGAAACGCACCCCCTTGCGTCTCCCCGAGTCTCCCCAAAAGGGGGACGTGGGGAAACGCACCCCCGAGAGTCTCCCCGTCCCGGGTGCGTGGGGTGCGCGGGGTTCTAAGTCCTACTGTGAAAAGTTGAGAAGCAACATCAAGTTGTTTGAAAGACCTCGAAGGTTTGTATTCATGTACATTTGAAAGTTTGTTATTGATTGGGGTTGTGTTTGTACAGGTAAATTTCTCGGAAGTTTGATAGCATATTTTACATGATTAGAGTTGTCGATCAGTTCGATTGAGAGAGATTTGTTGCTGATCTATTTGATCAGGGAGGATTTATCACTGATTGGAATAATCAGGGAGTTGAGGCTTTGTGTGTAAGACATTGTCTGGGAGGACATCTGGCCGACACTTTGTGTTGATGTCTAGTCCCTGAAGTAGGGAGGGTGGCGTTGGTCATGGAGCTCTGATCTCGGATACGCACTAGATCCCTAGGTTGATGGTTAGTAAGTAAGCCTGATGGTACCTAGAGAGGCTGAAAGCTTTAGTCCATCTTAGTCCCACCTGGATAGATTGCCTTGGTCAAGAATTTAGTCCATGGCATTGCGGTGACTAAATTTCTTCATGGTTCATGTGTTCTAAGATCTTTCTTGTACTTGTATTGATGAATGCCTCCCTAGTTAAGAGGGAGTGAAGAAATTTGTAGCTAGGTTCGGTCTTCAGAAATGTATTTGAATGTAATCAAAAGAATGAAGAAAATATTATTATTATTATTATTATTATTATGACTTCTTAAAGCATGGGTTTCATGCTTGGGTCATCATGTCTTAGGTCAAAGTCCCCATTGAGGACTTCTAGGATTTATTCAGAGTCATTAGAGTCATTGTACATTAAAAGAGACCCTTCTTAGGCTTTTGAATCATGCAAAAAGAATAATTTTTTGAGTCAAAATGAATTTAGTCTCCTCCACACCAAGTTGGCCTCAAGAAGATCAAGTCAGCCTCAAGAAGAGTAATTCGACCTCCCTAAAAGGCTATATATACAAGGCAGTTCGAATTCATTTGGAGAACATCTCACTCTCACACATAATTCGATATTTGAAGCTGAAAGCTAGAAGTGTGAAGTTGGTAAAGGTCTAGAAGAAGAGATGGAAAGGAGTGCGAGTTTCTGGAGAAAGATAGAAGACCTCAAGATCGAAATTTTGGGACAACTCTCACTCACTTCTGAGGTGTATCAGGGAGATCAACGTTTTTCTAGTCTGGTCGAAGCTATTGTTGCTAGGTTGATGCTGCTACTGGGTCGAAGCTGCTGCTGATGCTGCTAGGTTGAAGTTACTTTTGAAGGGTTATCATCTACAAGAAGGATTGATGGATGACTTGGTGTGGAGGAAGTCTCTGTTTGGGTCTAGAGTCTTGGATTATCTCGAGAAACTGTTGAAGGACGAATTGTTGACTGGGTTTTCCCTTAGATATAGGGGTTTTTCCTTGGCTGTCCGCCTACATCTGTTGCCCTTGTGTTATTGTTTTCGTAATTGTTTGATGAACTAAAAAATAAAAGAACATAAAGATAAAAGAATCACAAGCAATTATCTATATAAGAAAATCTTTTTGCCTTTCTAATTTTCTAACACATCTTGTGTCTCTTTTTCTTGTGATCTTCATGCATTTTTGAATTGGTAATTGCTTGATGAAAGATAACATAATAAAGAAGTAAAACAAGTGTTAATTTTACATAACAATGGTATGTTCTATGCTTAGCACAATTACTTCAATGTTCCTTTAGCAGCCTAATGACAATTTCCATTTAGTTTTCCAATAGCAATCACATTAACCATTAATCACATTGATAGTAGAAGTAGATAGAACATGAAACAAAATGCAGAAAACAAGCCAAGACAAGAGGACACCAGATATGGCAGATGTCAGGGTAAGACCCCAATGTGGGGAAACCCTTTGATCAAATCTTCTTATTATTATATCAAATGTTCAAATCTTCAAAGTTAAAACAACCCTCCCAATTCTGTAGCCAAGTACAGTCAAACTTCAGCCTTAACTAGAAAGTCAAAGATGGTCAATGTAGCTGTCAAACTTGCCTCCTTGAGCTCGGTCAACCTCAGTCAAATTCGACCTTCCTTGTTGATCAAAATCAGCCTAAAACAGTCTAGTCAAATTCAGTCAAAGGAGAGAGAATCTGCTATAATTTTCTACAATCAAAGATGCAATCAACCCTGAAGTCAACGCTGGTCAAATTGCCCAAATCTTCTCGATTTTTGTCCCCAGAAATGCGGCCTAGAGAAATAAAAATAACCCTCCAAAAATCGCAGTCAAAACAGGTCAAAAAGTCCTTGGTCAACGCTGGTCAAACTTAGTCAGCGCTTGACATTTTCGGCCTTGCAATTCAATCCAAAAATTCGTCCTTGCCACACATGTGAAAGAGAGAAGCTGTCCAATAGTTGTACGAACCAATGAGAGAAGGAGAGAAGAATGTGTGAGTGATGATGATGCCAATTGAGGTGAAAAGTCACTTGTATTTATACAAGTTGTTGAGGGTGAAGAGTCATGTCCTTTGGGCTTCATGAGCCTACATGATGATGTGGTTGACCTGCACAATTTGCACATGTGGGCATAAATTCAAAATCACACTTTTGCTTGTCCAAATTAGATGATTTTTATATCAATTTTGGCCCTCTTGAAAAGAGGAATTTAATGCAATCACCATCTCCATCAAATGAGTTGTCCCAAGGAGGAATTTGGCCCAAGTTTCCAATTTTAACATTCCCTCTCAACTAGGGAGAATTCCACCTGCCAATTCATCCATTGATCATCATGCCATCTTGTCATCATGAACCATCTTCGTATCTCATCTCATCTTTGCTCTGCTGAACAATGGTATGAATAATGAGGAAGAATTGGTCGAGAGTGGGTCACAAGACCTTACTACTCTCCACTCACAAAAGTCAGTCTTGATCCCAGATCAAGTAGTTGTGGGACACCATGCATCCTAGATATAGGGAGTACGATAGTAAACGATGCATCCATCGGTAGTGCTATGGTCCCTATCCACTTTTCCCAGCTCATTGGCAAGATGAGAGGTACTTCCCATGAGCCCTGGACTACATGGGTAGGATGTATGCTGGGGCATCAACAGGAGAAGGTGAAGCACTCATCTTGCTCATATGCCATAGGAGAAGGTGAACCACTCATCCTATGCATATGTCAATCGTAGGGGAAGGTGAACGACTCACCCTACACACGTGTCATCAATCGTAGGGGAAGGTGAACCACTCACCCTACACTCATGTCATCACAGGGTATCATAGGGGAAGGTGAACCACTCACCCTATGGTCACTCATAGCTCCAAGAAGTAGCCCAAGCCCCCAAGAGCTCTCATAGCTTAATGTCCAACTCAAGCGGGCTGCGATGACTCCAGGTCTCTCTCGGAAGGCTAAGAATTTGACCTTCCCTAAGGGCTTCGTGAGGATGTCTGCGACTTGCTCATCAGTCCCGATGTGATGGAGCCTTATTGCTCTCCATTGTACCATATACTAGATAAAGTGGTACTTAATATCAATGTGCTTGGAGCGGTTGTGGAACACAGGATTCTTTGAAAGGCGAATCCCACTCTGGTTGTCGTAGTATATCACGGTGGTATCCAACACATGCTCAAATAGCCCACTAAAGATCTTCCTCAACCAAATAGCTTCAAAACAGGCCATACTAGCAGTAATGTATTTGACCTCTGCGGTGCTTAGAGCAACTGATTTCTGCTTCCTGCTCATCCAAGAAATTGAAGCAGACCCTAGTGAGAAGCAACTTCCAGACATACTCTTATGATCTACCACACTGCCAGCCTAGTCAGCATCAGTATATCCATGTAGCCTCAAATTCCCGGTAGTGTATCTCAGTCCATAGTTGATTGTGCCACAGAGATATCTCAAGAGATTCTTAGTAGCAACCCAATGTATGTGATGAGGCTCAATCATAAATTGACTCAACATATTCACAACGAAGCATTTATTTGGTCAAGAGTTTACCAAGAACATCAGGGCCCCCACAAGTTGTCAATACTCAGAAGGGTTTGCCAATTTGGGCCCAACAACACTTTCTGTAGGCTCCATGGGATCCATCGAGCATAAGCTCATTTGTTGGAGATTCATCCTGCTTTTCTGTAGCACCATCATTATATTTCCTTGGAACGGGGAGATCTCCGACCTTCCCAAGGGCATTGTCTTCATCGAAGGTGACATCATGGCTTACTTCCACATCTCTTTGTCTAGGCACATAGATTCTATATGCCTTTGAATTTTCACTGTAGCCCACAAATATACCTTTATTTCCAGGTGCTTCTAACTTGTTTCTTTTCTCTTTAGGCACATGAAAATACACGGGCAACCAAATATTCTAAAATGAGAAACGTCAGGCTTCTTACTAGTGAAAACTTCTTCGGGTGTCTTGAAATCCAGTGCTTGATGTGGGTTCCTATTTTGAACATATACGTCAGTGTTTGCAACTTCTCCCCATAAGAACTTTGGTAGACCTTGATCATGTAGCATGGCACGGGTGGCTTCCATAATTGTTTGAATCTTTCTTTCAGTAACTCCATTTTACTCGGGAGTGTATGGAACTGTTGTCTCCCTCTTAATGCCAACCTCTCTACAAAAGTCATTGAATTCATGTGATTCATATTTGGTTCCATTGTTGGTCCTTAATATTTTGATCTTCCTCCCTGTTTGATTTTTCACCAAGGCTTTGAAAGAACGGAACCATTTGAACACTTCATCCTTCTTCTTCAAGAAATATATCCATGTTTTGCGAGAGAAGTCATCCACAAAAATTACATAGTATAAGTATCCTTCCAATGATGTTACAACCAACATACTAGATATGTCAGAATGTACCAATTGAATAATATCAGTATGAAGGGAATGGTCCCCTTGTAAGTTTTCCAATTGCACAACTGTGCTAAACTCCTTCATGATTCTTGTTGAACTAGGGCATACCTGTGACCAACTTCCTTACCCCAGGTAAGGCTTTGTAATGAAGGTGAGAAAATCTTCAGTGCCATAATTCAGATTGAAGAGAAGTATCACAAGTTAAGGCTCCCAAAGGACTTCCTCCAACTTGATAGAGACCTTCAACCCTAAATCCAAGCGTAAATGCATCTTTAGGGTTTTTTACCAAATACGTACCTTTCTGTCAATGAATGCTACCTTGAAGCCTTTATCTTCCATCGCAGAAATAGTCACCAAGTTCTTCTTCAAATCGAGCACATACAATACTTCTTGTAGATGAATGGTTTGACCTTGATTTAAGTGAAGAGTGACAATACCTATCCCTTTCACGGGCTAGGCGACATTATCTCCAAGTATGATCTCCAAATTAGTCTTCTTTTTAGCCAAATTTGAGAGGGTCTCCTTGTACCCAGTGAAGTGCCTTGAGGCTTCACTATCAATCAACCAATGATCCAAAGTATCCGGATGAGAGGCAATAGATAGAGTGGAAATAAGATAAAATTCCTTTTGTTTTTCTACAACATTACTTTCTTCATACCCGAAATTTCTTGTCCTTTTGGTAGGTCGACCATTTTCATATCGAGTAGTGGGAGCATTCCTCTTTCCTTTATTGTTGAACATGTTGTTCCTTTGATTTCCATTGCCTTTGTTGTTGTTGTTGTTGTCGTTGTCAACCCTTGGAGTATCCTTCTTGTGAGGACACTCTCTAGCATAATGACCAAACCTATAGCAATTGTATCACCTTCCTATTCTTCCTTCTTTGAATCCCTACTTGAATCCCTAACCTTGTCTTCTTGGACCAACATTATTCTTCCTCTTAGCATGAGCGGAGAAGGCAGTGAGTTCATTTCCATTTGAGGGTTTGTCTCTCTCCATCATCCTTGTTTCTTCTTGAGTGCATCCAGCCAATAATTCATCAAAACTAGGAATCTTGTCATTGTTTAGAATGGTTTTGTTAAACACATACCATGATCTTGGAAGACCTCCAAGTGCAATGAGAGTGAGCTCCCTGTCAGCAGTAACTTCTCCAATAGATAAAAGGTCATTCTTGATTTGTGTGATCCTCATGAAGTAGGATTGGATAGACTTTGCTTTATCCAACTTGTTCTTGAGAAAGAGGATTTGATTTGCATTGTTTACTTTGAACATCCCAACCAACTTATCATACATCTCCTTAGATGTTTCCAAATCAAAAATATAGGCAACCAAATCCTTTTGAATGGAGTCTTTGATAATTTTCTTAGCGTTGACCTCACCTTTCTTGTATTTAGTCTTTGTAGCAGTAGGTGCATTTGAATTAGGCTCCACCACTCTTCCCTTCACATAGTCCATGGGATCATGCTCTTCCAAAGTCAAGTCCAAAGTCATCTTCCATGCATGATAGTCAAATTCGTCCTTGGGCTTATCCTCAATTTTGAAGTAAGATTCGTTCTTGTCCAACAAATATCTCTTAGTGATTGCTTTTTTTCTCTCTTGCTTGGGCTTTGTCTTCACTTGTGCTCTGATACGATGTTAATTTTAGATAACAATGGTATGTTCTATGCATAGCACAATTAATTCAATGTTCCTTTAGCAACTCAATGACAATTTCAATTTAGTTTTCCAATAGAAATCACATTAACCATTAATCACATTGACAGTGAAAGTAGATAGAACATGAAACAAAATGCAAAAGACAAGCCAAGACAAGAGGACACCAGATTTGGCGGATGCCAGGGAAAAACCCAAATGTGGGGAAAACCCTTTGATCAAATCTTCTTCTTATTATATCAAATGTTCAACAGAGAGAGAGAGTACAAAAATTGACTTGCCAAATCAAAGTCAAAACAACCCTGACAATTATGTAGTTAACTACAGTCAAACTTGAGCCCCAACCAGAAAGTCAAAGATGGTCAACGTAGCTGTCAAACTTGCCTCCTTGAGCTTAGTCAACCTCAATCAAATTCGACCTTCCTTGTTTATCAAAATCAACCCAAAACAGTGTAGTGAAATTCGATCAAAGGAGAGAATCTGCTATAATTTTCTGCGGTCAAAGATGCAGTCAACCCTGAAGTTAGCGTTGGTCAAACTACCCAGATCTTCTCAATTTTTGTGACCAGAAATGTGGCCTAGAGAAACATAAATAACCTTCCAAAAATCACAGTCAAAACATGTCAAAGTGTCCCTGGTCAATGCTGGTCAAACTTGGTCAGCTCTTGAAATTTACGGCCTTGCAATTCAGTCCAAAAACTCATCCTTCTTGCCACACGTGTGAGAGAGCGAAGCTGTCCAATAGCTATACAAACCAATGAGAGGATAGAAGAATGTGTGAGTGATGATGATGCCAAATGAGGTAAGAAGTCACTTGTACTTATACAAGTCATTGAGAGTGAAGAGTCATGTCCATTGGGCTTCATGAGCCTACATGATGATGTGGCCGATCTGAACAATTTGGACATGTGTGAGCATAAATTCAAAATCACACTTCTATTTGTCCAAATTAGACGATCTTTATATCAATTTTGGTCCTCTCGAAAAGAGGAATTTAATGCAATCATCATCTCCATCAAATGAGTTGTACCAAGGTGGAATTTGGCCCTAGTTGCCAATTTTAACAAGAAACCAACATATATCACAAGTAATTATCATGAAAAGAGGAATCAAAACCCTAATAACTACATGCTTTGATTTGTCAATAGATTTTGACGTCCCCTCTCTTGCTATATCTGCCACATGCTCCTTTAGTCTGGTGAGCATGGATCTTCCTGTGTCGCCTATGTATTCTTTGACGCAAGAACAAGGGATCATATATACTCCTTTTTGAAGTTTGGAATCCACAGTGTCTTTAATTGAGTCAATAGTTTTCCTTATGGAGTTTGGAGGAGAGAATGCCACTATAATGTTTTGCTTCTTTAAAATTTTAGCTATCTGGTCTGTAGTTCCTTTGATATAAGGCAATGTGATCTTGGGGACATTTACAAGATTTCTTCTAGAATTTCCTCTTACGGCATGTTGGATAGCTTTGTTTACAGTGCTTCCTTGGTATCCATTTTTTGTAAAGACATTACAAAGATGGATCAATTCATGGTTCGTATGCTGTGAGTTTGATATTCTGTTAGCTCTGGTTGCAAGGGTTTTAATGATACCAACTTTTAGCTTCAGATGGTGATGGGAGTCTGCATGAAGGTATCTGGCTATATGTATTTTCTTTCTATATACCCGGTGCCCTATCTTGCCATTTTTTTTGGTGAGGAGGACATCTAAAAATGCTAATTGGTTGCCTTTCTTGATTTCGACAGTGAACTTGATGTGTTTTGAAAGGTTATTAATGTAATTGAGAAATTCATCCAATTTATCTTTCCCATGCTTCCATTTTGCAAATATGTTGTCAACATATCTTTTCTGTTCATCTGGAGTCATTGGGAAAGAGCTAAGCGCTCTTGCTTCAAAATGATCCATGTAGATGCTGGCTATGATCGGAGATAATGGTGTGCCCATAGCCACTCCATGGGTCTGGGCATAGATCCTCCCTTTATAGCTGAAAGATCCATGTAGATGCTGGCTATGATCAGAGATAATGGTGTGCACATAGCCACTCCATGGGTCTGGGCATAGATCCTCCCTTTATAGCTGAAATATGTGGATTTGAGGCATAATCTTATTAAATCTACCTTCTCCTTATCTGTTAAGGATTTCATTACATCAATGGCTTCATCCACTGGTATTTTGGTATAAAGAGATACAATATCAAAGCTTATGAGAACGTCTTCATTGTTAATTTCTAAATTTTTTATCCATTGAATTTATATTTTCATGATTTTTATGATTTTTTGGTTTTCTGGACCCTTGCTGATTTTATCCCAATAACAATGTTTGCAATGTTGCTTGAAATGTCGTCATCTTCTTCTATAGGGAAATGTCAATTTTTTTTCCTCAATGTTTAACATGAAGGTATCCATTTTTTCAAACCAGGGTGAACTGAGAATTATGTCGATCTTTTCTTCAAATGTAGTTACAATATTGAATTGAGATATACATTCATAATCATCAAATCTTACTTGCAAGTCTTTAATGTTGTATCATGCTTTGAAATAAAAAACATTTTTATTCTCAATTATATTTGATTATGGAATTAATAATTGATTTGCCAAATTGACGTAAATGTAATTTTCCTCACGATTCTCACTAATAAGGATATTAATCTATTTTCTTTGAATATTCACTTTCATATACATAATCCATTAGTGAGATTATGCCACCTTTATAAGAGAATCTTCTTTCCTTCATTTTGAAATGTCTCATTTTTTTTTTTTATAACTATTCCTTGAATATTCACTTTCATGTACATAATCCATACGGTGAGATCATGCCACCTTTATGAGAGAATCTTCTTTCCTTCATTTTGAAATGTCTCATATTTTTTATAACTATATAGATGGCTAATATATCTCCTAAGTATTTTTTCAAATTTTAATGAGCTCAAAAATCACGACTTCACCTCAATAATTCTATTGACAAATACCTTTCCACTTACAATTACCTTCACTTGAATGTATTTGAAGATTTTAATGATATAATATCTCTTTTTCACCTTTTAACTTAAAGGCTTTTCCTCTTTTATAAATAAGTCTCCTTAAGAATTTTAAATACCTTTTTATTTTAAACTTATAAAACTCCTTAAAATATGCTTTATTTTTCCAAGTATAATTCCCCTTGTATAATGGATTTTTCTTTTTTTAAAACCCTTGAATTATACAATAGAAACAAATGTATAATGGGTTTTTCTATTTTTTCTAAACCTTTGAATTATACAATAGAAACGACTATTCTTCGAAATGGTTACATTTTAGGGCAGCTGTATGGGATAAGGGTTTTCATACGGAAACCATATGGATGTAATTCGACGGGTGGAATGTCAGGTGGTCGAGGATGTACAGATGTGATGATGTATGGACACAGTGGATGTTGCACACGTAGAGAAATAGTACTGCAGATGGTGGTAGTAAATTATCTATATGGAGCATAAGCGGATGACGATGGAGTTGTATAATAGCGGTATGGATGACAACATATCAATTGTATGCAGTGCCTTAAATGATTAGTCAATGAATGGATAGGTACAGACGGTATGACCTGGCACATGTTGATCATTTATGGTCAATAGAAAATACGGTAATATGGACAGATGTGCGGACAATCTACACTCAAGATTTGTATGGTAAAAGGAATGTGTGAATGATGGCTACACGGATGATGGCTTGCACGCCAGAATCGATGGTGGAATCAACAACAACTATTGAGCGAGGGTACAACCTATATAGGATCAGATTTTAGAATGATAACTATATAATTTTTTTATTTTATTTTATTTCTCTTAATGTTCAAGGGCCTGAGTGTCAAGAAGACCGTAGAATGGAGAAACTTCAAAAATCTGTGTGGCTAAAAGCCTGCAATTAAGTAGCCAACGACAACAAAATTTTGACCAAGAGTCGATGGCCAAACGTCAGGATCAAAGAACAAAGTTCTGATACAAAATGTGATAGTCAAACCTGGCTTGAATAGAATAACCAAAATACTTGGAATATAAAAGTATCCTTTTAGGATAAATAAATATATATTGAAGAAAGGTATGAATAATTGATATGGTTTGGTTACCAATGAGGGCCCTGTATAAATGCTTGGTGGGATGCCCTTTCATAAATAGTCATGTCCCAACTAACAGACATGTCCTTTCATAATTATCAATTATACTTGTTATTTATTTATATATTTACGTTCTATTCAACATACTATCATACATACTATGATACTACATGTATGACAGACAAGATGACCCCTCCATTCTGCCATATGGGTCCAGAAGGGCTAGTTGAGCCATACAAATCAGCGTAATGGTTCATCAAGGGCATTTTATATGTTCATCCATGTTGTTAGATGCTCATAATACTATTTTATTATGTTTGAAGCAGTGTTGCAAACATCTCGATAACATCCCGATTTTATCTTAAAATCACGATTTTTTGTCCTAGCTGATGTTTGCTGATTTTTACGGATATTTTGATGGTATCTTGATTTTGCCGATGTTTTGCTGATTTTTACCGTTACGATTTTTACAATTTTTGGTTTTCCGGGCCCTTTGCTGATTTTATCCCGATGTTCACAACATTGGTTTGAAGGCATCAGTGATGATATCTTGGGTCTAGAGTCAAGGCAAGTTTTTTGAAATAAAGAAGTTTCTCTAAATTGTTAATAACAAGCTCTTACAGTAATGCCATAAAGCTCAGCTTTCTGTCTTGCCAACTATTAGATAAATTATCTTCTGCCTTCTGGTTATTGGAACTCCAAAGACTCCTTCATTTATTGATGGTTGCTTCTAGCAATGTTGTTATTGAGAGATACAAGGGTGTTCCTCTTGTGGAAGGGTCCTGAATAGAGATGTTAATTTAGCTTATGGGAACATTCTTCTGCAATTGATGGTGTTTCCTTCATAGTATGATGCGCACGTACTAATGTATACATTATAATATAGTTTCTAGCTCTTTTTATGAAGTTTCATAGCTTATGTTCTTCATACTTTGTCAACCATTAAACAACTACTTTACTGTAATGTGTGTGCTACATTGAAACTCCAAAATCTGCCCCATAACTTGTTTGAGAGTTCCAAAATAGTGACATGTTTATTAAAGCATAGGAGTTCTCTCTTGTTAGTGCGTTGTCTTTTCTGTTGGTGTTTTGGGGTTTATTTGGAGGGTGGTTTGCATGTGTTGTGCACTTGGCAATGCAGTTGCACGTTGCTACAAATAATATGCATATTTTGGTCTCCCAACAACTATAAAATGCCTATGATAAGCTCTCTCTCTCTGTTGGTGTTTTTGTTGTCACTGTTTTTCCCTTTAAATTTTGAAATAATGTCTCTCTATCCATGGCAGGGACAATCAAGCAAGAATTCAGTTTCTTCAGTTCCTGTGGCACCCCATGTCCGTAGTACACGCAAGGCTTCTAGTGATCATCTTGCACTTAATATAGACATGGACTCTGATAAGTCAACTTCAGACCGTGAAGATGATGAGAAAGGTTTTTTGTACTTGATTTTATAATGTTAAAACTGTTGTTCCCTGCTTACTGTGCAATACAAGTTAAGATTACTACTAGCAATAACTTACTACATTCATTCTCTGTTGATTGTAACAGGTCATGTTTTCAAGTCACTCACATCAACTGGGATCATTCCGAAGTCTACAAGATCACTAGCGGACCGGATTGATGGGATCTGGTAACTTTTAAAAGATACTTTCTTCCATTTGAACAAATTGTTTTCAATTCCTTTCACGCTTTGACGAAGCTGGAAATAAATGTCTTATGAACCAGGGTTTCAGGTGGGCGTATGCTAATGCGACAACCTACAGCAAGGATGGGCCTTATAGTCTATTGGGTTGTGCTACATTTTTGGATGGTTGCGACATTTTTGTAATTTTTTTTTTCTAGCGAGCTTGGCTGGATATTCTAACGGCAGCATGAGGTGTCACTATGTTGAGGTATATAGTAATGATTCCTGCTATCTCTGCTAAAGCCTAAAAGCTAGAAATACATCTGTTGCTCACAGCTCATTTGTTGTTATTTTTCAGTGTTTCCAGGTATTTCAATTTTCAGGTAGTTGCTATTGGACAGTTCAGTCCATTAATACAAATGGAGTTGTAAATCACAAAAGATGTGCTCCACAAACAAGAACAGGTAATTCTTTGTTTTCTGTTAAGCTATTTTAATATATCCTGGCAGGGATTCAGTTCATATCACAAGAAATCGGTAGAATCTTGTATTTCATATGATCACTAGAAGATATGATTGTTGTGGTCAAGTGTGGGGTGAATCATCTTTGTCTATCGTTCCCATGATCATCCTTGAGTGTAGATTTAAGTTCATATGGAGTAGATTCAAAGGAAATCTGCTTTCATTTGGTTCCAAAGTTGGACGAGCTTCGAAATCATTGTCTAAAACACAAGTTCTTCTTCAAATTGGTGATGGGCTGCAGCCTGTGCATTTTGCAGGGTGTTTAATTTACAGCATGTTTTCTTTGCAAGGATAATGATGCTTTGGTGAGGGAAGCTTCCTGCTGTCGTTGCTGTCTGATACCCATCCCAGGATTGTAGGCAAAATAGGATTTCAACATTTATTTGTATGTTGATGATTCTTTTATGCTAATTTTAGTAGCCATAACAGTAGCAGTGTTCCTGTATTTTGTTCTCTCACTGTGGGTTTCAACTCCCCTTATTTTATTTCAACCAACTTTGGTTGCTTTAACATGTAAAATAAAAACATAGTAGGGTATGAAGGCCATAAATCCTGCTTATGAGAGGCAAGAATCAGTGACTATGGCTAACCAGCTAATTCATTTTGTTCACAATGGTTATGTTAATTGTTTCTTGGTAAGCATGTATTTTGATGATTGTATGCATCAAGGAGTGGATATATTGTACACCAAATTGCAAAATGCGTAACAATTCACAGAAAAAATGGAATTAATTTGATAAATGTCCAAGTTACCTGTTGTGAGGGCCATCTGGTCATGGCAATAAGATATGCAAGGAGGATATACCAATCATTTAAATGTTAAAATACCCAAATTTTTAAATCAGTGGAAGGTAATGATTTCGTACAGAATGGAACTTGATGAAACAAATAAGAGACCTATCTCGAACGACTGCCAAATGCAATACTGCACACTGTTAATCCGGATAATTCGGAATATCTGGCTGTGGCATTGTTTTATAGTGTTGTGGATGCATGAGTGTAGCTCACGATGACTGTCCCACAAACGCCTCTCACTAACTTACAGATATCATTCGCTTGGTTAGTGATATTGTGGTAAACCTTATGGGATGATGTTCATTTTATGAGTAGCATTAAATTTGTTACAATTCACATGGTTTATAAAATTGACAAAAGGAATCCAGTAAAAATGCTGGTCAGATGAAAATGAATAGATGCAAAAGTTGGTTTCACAATCAAATGCTACTGACATATCTTGGTAGAGATGATATTCATCAAGAATATTTTTCAGACGACAAAGTTCTCTATTGCCAAAAAGTGCTTTTCGGTAAAACCGATGGTTTAGGTTCCCCTTTATCATTGTTTGCAGACATATTGTTCTAGCCCTTGCTTATCTTAAAAGTTCTCTATGGTGCAATCCTTGAAGACTCCATTGTTCCAGTTGTTTAAACTCTGGCCTGCCATCACGCAGTCATTTATGTAATTTCCTAATTAAAAATATTAATGGTGGGAAACCACACTGTTTCTGCACTGGACTTTATTTCCAAGGCTTTTCAAAATGTTAGAAATTAGTTTCTCGTAGAGTGGGCCAAAGTCTTTGTCGGTGAAACCAGTGTCCTGCATCTCATCCCTATAAAGCTATATCTAAACACTTTGGAATTAGTGATTTTTTTTTCAGTTACAACTAAGTGTTCCTAGGGAATTATAGAGGAAAGACGGTGTAGTGCGTAGCATAACTTGGGTTTTGACTCCTGGAGGTTTATATCTTCTTTATGAAGAGGCCTTTACATGTTTATGATGCGTCATTTAGTCGATGCAAGAGCTTATGGCATTGATCCATATTCCAGATGGACCACATTTATGTTTATGTAATTGAAAACAGTGATTATGTAAATAGGGCTACCATGCCACTTAATAACGTAGGAATTCTTAGATATCAAACTTTATTTACATGGATATTACAATATCTAAAAAAGTAGATATATAGGGCATACATTCTTATCAAGTTGAAATGATTACATTCTTATCAAGTTGAAATGGTTAATGTAATCATTTTTTAACTTAATTTTTTTAAGTACAATAATAATATTATTCAAACATGTTTTAATATTTTTATGGTTGGGATGTTAAATTGAATATTTTGGATAACTGATAATACATGAGTGTTAGCTTGGGTGCTAGTTTGTTTTAATATTTTTATGGTTGGGATATTAAATTGAATATTTTGGATAACTGATAATGCATGAGTGTTAGCTTGGGTGCTAGTTGGGATACAATGTATCCCACTATCTTTAAAATGGTTAAGGTTGGATAACTGAAAATACATGAGTGTTAACTTGGGTGCTAGTTGGGATACAATGTATTCCACCATCTTTAAAACTGTTAAGGAATCTTTCTGAATCTTTGCTAGACCTCTTTAGTTTTTGGTAGTAAACAATTAAGGGATGTGGAGCAAGTTTCCCATGTGCAACAAGAAATTTTATTTTTTAAATCAAATCTACAAACGAAAAGGTATGGGAATGTATTGGTGTAAAAAATTATTCAATAGTCATATTTAATTTTAATTAATAAACACATAAAATCTTAATTTTTATAATAAATTTGCAGTATAATAAGATTTTTAATCATGTATTTTTACTTTTATTTTAACATAGATATTATTAATTTGCAAATAGTTTTTTTTACAATATAATGGGCCAATATCATGACTTATTAATACCATTATCTTATATCTTCTAAATTAAATCTAAAAGCAAACATGTAGAGGGGAGATGTTGGAATGCTGATAAAGATTGACTCTGTCAAAATAAAGTAAAATAAAAATTAAATCAAGTTAAAAAATAAAATAAAATAATTAATAATTATAATTATCAATATAACATTTTGAGTTAGTGAAATTACACAAAACTAAAAATAAAATAAAAAAGATTAACCTTTGTCTTGAGGATGAACCACATTAGTTGGTTGGAAACGTCATCAAATCTTAGTGATGTGATTAATCTAAAAGACATTCTCATTTACAATATGGATCACAAAAGTCTAAGATCTAATAATGTTTAACATTTTGATCAATTCAAATTCCATAAAGTAAAAATAAAATTAAATCAAAAGATTAATACAATGTAATATAAACATTTGAACTAGGTAAAAAAAACCCTATAAAAATAAAATAATAAGAAAAAATAAAAATGGGCCATGGTATTGAGAACCCATGGTATTCATGTGGAATATAGCTTATTTAAAGGGAGAAAATAGACTAGTCTAGATCCATATTAATTCTAGATCTACCAAGTGCCTAAAGGGATCAAATCTCTTGATATACAAACCTCTTTTAGAGTGATTTGATCCCTCTTGGTAGATCCGAAGTTAAAAATGGATCTAGGTTGGTAGTAAAATAATTTGCAATATCATATAGATAGAGATGATACCAATATAGATGTCAAATTAAATAAGCTTCACAATGCATGGCATTTAAAACTTTATTGATGCTAATATTATAAGATAGATTCTATCACATCAATTTGGGGACTTGCTCACCAAAAGTCAATGTCACCATTGATGAAGACTTTGGAGTGGGTCCTTATAAATCATGCATTTATATCATGCAATTGTTATGCATATGTGGTTCTTCACAATGTGACGCACGTAAACATCTAAAACTTTATTGATCTTAATATTATAAGACAATTTCCATCACATCAACTTGGGGACTTGCACACCAAAATCAATGTCACCATGGATGAAGACTTTGGAGTGGGTCCTTATAAATCACGCATTTATATCCCACAATTGTTATGCATATGTGGTTCTTCACAACGCAACACATACACATCTAGAAGGCGAGTTTTAATGTCAAACAAAATCCCAACTTAGAGTTATCTTACAATAGTAAGATAACTTGTAACTTAAAAAGAGAACATAATAAGAGAGTGAAGATGAGATTGAAATACATTGAACTATGGTCTAGTAATTGAAATGGAATGTCGTCACATTAATGTTCCCAACTCTAACTTGCGAATAACCTTTGGTATTATAAGTGGATCAAGTTCAATGAATTTCACATATAAAATTCATTTAATTAAAAACAAAAAAATTCAAATCTTGAAATTTTTTATCACAAAATTCAATGGATATTTTTGTCAATATTAACATAATTTACCAATGACATTCAAATATGGAGTTTTATTATCATTCTATATTCTTAGACACCCAAATATGGAGTTCTATTATCATTCTATATTCTTAGACATTTAAGAAGAATTAACATACAATATTCACAAATTTTGTCTTTTAGGATGCTTTTTAAGATTTTAACATATTGAGTATCCACTACATATTAGAGATGGGACATTATTCAATACCCAATGATGTGTATATATTGCTCTATTAAATGTTCATGATGACTTTCACTATTGTCTAGCCTTTTTACTTGGTGCACCAACACATTAAGAGCAAACATTTCATTTGGGAAATCAAAGTGTAGTGAGCACTATCACATCACCTTATTTTCACAAATCCTACACGCTCTGTTTAACTAATGGAAAAAAAAACAAAACAAGAAAAACAAAATCACAATCAAAAGTATATGTTAAAAACAATATAATACAAAAAGAGAAGATACATTTTTTTTTAATTATTATTATTATTTATTAGTGGTTAAATTTTTTCATAATTAATAAGTGAAATATCATAGTTTGATCATATTATTTGGATTTAGCTATGGAAGCCTTTTATAATAAATTTATTTATTTATTCTAAGAGTAACCTTTCAAGTACTTCCTCATGATCATGGGTGGTAAATGGGATAAACAACACACCTTAATATCAAGCCTAACCTCAAGGGGACTAATAGAATTTAAATTATGAGCTCTTAAACTTTATGGGAGAGATATCACATTTGAAGGAACCCTTGGGGCTCACAATAAGTTAATTCTTTGAGGTTTTGATAAATTATTTGTATAATAAATATAGAGCTAAAATGTGAGGTTGAGGGAGTTTGGTGAAATTTAAGAGAAAAATATATTTAAAATCACAATTGTAATAAAAGTGTATACATAATTAGTTTAGATATTATTTATGATATGCTTTACTTTACCATGTGTTACATATGTGTTTCTACAACAATGTTTGAAGGTACCTCTAGGACATTGGGAGCATCATCCCACCTTTTAGATAATTCTATAATGAAATGTATATCATTCTTAGATGGTGAGAACTAATGTTCCTCGATAATTTTTAAATTCCGATGATTTTGATCCTAATGTTGAATCAACAATTGGATGAGATCATTACTCACCATAAGAGATGTTGTCCCTGACATGTAGAATCATTAATAGTTTTTGGGGAATTCTCTTGTGTAATCCATTCCTTCACTATGGTATCATCAAAGTAAGGGGTTGTAAGATGTTGCTTGACATAACAAACACATTCAAATTTGAAATAATTTAAATGTTAATAGACTAATAAATTATGTTATAGATATATTCAATGAAACAAAGATAAATAGACATGTTGATGCTCTATTTCTATTAAGGCGCATTGATGTGATTGATTACTTGATGAAGACATGGACACCCTAAGGTACCATCTTAAAACAATGAATAATGGCACAACAGAGCAACCATGTATTGAGTTTCTCATATGATACATCAGAGTGTTCCAACACTTGAAGCACATAAAAAATATGGTCTTGGTGGGAAGCCATGTCTAACTACTTGCATATTCAAGGTGTGTTACATGTAAGGTGATCTGTTTATATGGGGTGATTATATTGACGTGCTATATCAATGGTGTTCCCTACTATAATAAGTACATCATGGATGTGAGTAATGATTGTCAAAGGTTTTCCCATAGAACCATGTGTTGTGACGACTTGATAATTGCTCACTACATAACATGATAAAATCCTCATATAGAGAATCAACACATTGATATGTTATGGTCACAAATATGAATCCATGCCTTTGTGTGTGTAGTAACACATGGCTAATGTGGCACCATTAGATTGACATGCACCATAATTATTGTTGGGTGTGTGTTATATTCTTTCGACGACTACCCCACATTGGGTGTGTGTTATATTTTTTGTTTTTAGAATTCGTATGCAAGTAATTTATGTACGGGGTTAAAACCGACATTTTGTATCAGAGTTGTTTCGGCTTTAAGGGGACGCCTTTGCTGCTGAAGAGTTTTCCTTGCGCCTGTGGTAGACTCTGTTTGGTGGGAGATCTGTGGGATCGATTCTCGTGGTGAAAGAAGATGTTAAGTAGTGGAAATATAGAGATCAAAAAATTTAATGGTCAGAGTTTCTCAAGATGGAGGATTTGCTGGTGGATAAAGATCAATGGATCATGGTAAATCCGAGTACTAAACCAACAATAATGTCAGCTGAAGACTGGGTGAAGTTGGATTTGAAAACAAAGAGAACAATACGATTGTGTGTCTTAGATTTAAAGTTGCTGAATGTATTAGGGGAAGCTTCGACGAAGGCTTTGTGGGACAAGTTAGGGACTTCGTACCAATCTAAGTCTTTGGTGAATAAACTATTCCTACGGGAAAAAGCTGTATAACATGAGGATGAAAGATGGAGACTTGGTGATAGGGCATCTGAACGCATTTAATACTGTGGTAAGCCAGTTATTCGCTGTTGATATTAAAACTTCAGATGAAGATAAGTGCATCAGTTTGTTGTGTTCTCTACTAGATTCATGGGATAGTTTGGTTGTTGCAATAGGTAGCAATGCAACTGCCTTGCAGTTTGAAGAAATAGTCTTATCCTTGCTGTCGGAGGAGATGAGATGGAAAAATATGGAGGGCCAGAATGGTGATTCCTTGTCTGTACTAGGATGGTCACAAAATAGAAACAAAAATAAGTCATTGAGTGGGAGATATAAATCTAGAGGGAGATCTAAATCTCCAGGAAAACCTGTAAAGGTGTGATGGAAATGCAGAAAGGAAGGACACTTCAAAAGGGACTATAAATCTAAAGCTCTTGAGAAAGGAAAGGGATCTGATGATGCTCCTTTTGCAGAGGTGAAAACTGTCTCAGATGAAGGTGGGGATGTGTACTTGGCTTCTTCTTCAAGTACAGATGTAGATCATGAGGCATGGTTGATTGACTTAGGTGCATCCTTTCACTTCACTCCCCATAGAGAGTGGTTCTGCGAGTATGAGAAATATGATGGTGGTGATGTCTTCTTAGGGGATGATAGGAAGGCTATAATCATTGGTCGCGGAAAAGTCAAGTTGAAATTGCAAGGTGGAAGGTTTAGAACACTTCCGGGTGTTCTGCATATTCCTTCATTGGCCATAAATATGATTTCTGTAAGCAAGATGGATGATGCAGGTGTAAAAATAGCGTTCGAGAAAGATACCTACAAGATGGTTCGGGGAGCACTGGTATTGATATGGGGAGTTCGAATTGGAACTTTGTACAAGCTTCAGGGTAGCACTGTTATTGATGGGTGCAATAGTTCTATGGTTCCTAAAATTGGAGCATAAAATCTAGTGGTCTTTGGAGAAAAGACCATGCTATGACATCAAAGGCTTGGACATATTCAAGAGAAGGACTTTCAAACACTTCATGGTAATGGTATGGTAGAAGGTATGTCTAATTTCTCTTTGGATTTTGATTTATGTGAAATTGCGTATATGGGAAGCATAATCGGGTGAGTTTCCCCTTTGGTGCTAAGAGGGTGAAACATATATTAGAGCTTGTGCACAATGATGTGTTTGGACCTGTGTTGGTTCCATCTAGGTAAGTATGTGTACTATGTATCATTTATAGATGAATTCTCAAGGAATGCATGGATATATTTCCCTAAGAAGAAATCTGAAGTATTTGATAGGTTTAAATAATTTAAGGCTTTGGTGGAAAACATGACAGAGAAGAAGATAAAGGTGCTAAGGACAGATAATGGTGGAGAGTTTTGCAAGAAGGAATTTGAAGAGTTCTGTAAGAAGTGTGGTATAGCATGGTAGAAGACTACTCCATAGACACCTCAGCAAAATGGAGCAGAAAGGATGAACAAGACATTGATGGAAAATGCAAGAAGCATGCTCAGTGGTGCTGGGTTAGGACAATAATTTTGGGCAGAGGCGATGGAGACTACATGTTACCTGGTCATCAAATCACCTTCATCAGCGTTGGAGGATAAGACTCCACAAGAGGTATGGAATGGTAAGAAACCTTCTCTTTCACATCTGAGGGTATTTGGATGTGATGCATATGTACATGTTCCAAAGGAAAAGAGAACAAAGTTGGATAGTAAATTTGAACGATGCATCTTTATTGGGTATAGGGATGGTTTAAAAGGTTATAAGCTTTGGAACTTAGAAACAAGGAAGGTTGTGTACAACTGAGATGTGGTGTTTAGAGAGGTGAAAGATGTTATTAGACATGAATTCCTATCGAAGGAACCTGACAAGATAGAGTTTGAGCTAAAGGGGGAAGAATGAGACTCTACAACAAAAGAGGAATCAGAAGATGAAGAGCCACAAAATCTAGCTCTGAGAAGATCAATTCGAGAAAGAAGACAACCATAAAGGTATAGTCCACCTGCTTTCTGTTCAAAATTTTCTTTATCTATTATGGATGATGATCCCAGAACTGTGAGGGAAGTAGTAGATTTAGAGGATGACAAACTCTGGAAAGCGACCATGGTTGATAAAATGACATCTTTGCACAAAAATGAGGCTTGGGATCTAGTGGAGTTGTCGATTAGAAGGAAATCTATTGGCAGAAAATGGGTGTTTAAGAGGAAGATGAATGCAGAAGGCAAGGTGGAGAAATAAAAAGCTTGATTAGTAGCAAAAGGTTAAACCAGAAAGGTATAGTCCATATGCTTTCTATTCAAATTTTTCTTGATCTATTATTGATGATGATCCCAGAACTGTGAGGGAAGCAATAGATTCAGAGGATAAAAAACTCTAGAAAGTGGCCATGGTTGATGAAATAACATCTTTGCAGAAAAATGAGGCTTTGGATCTGGTGGAGTTGCCAACTAGAAGGAAATCCATTGGCAGCAAATGAGTGTTTAAGAAGAAGATGAATGGAGAAGGCAAGGTGGAGAAATACAAAGCTCGATTGGTAGTAAAATGTTATTCACAGGTGTCGAGAATTGATTTTGGTGATATTTTTTCTCCTGTTTCCAAGGTAGCTTCTATTAGATTAGTTTTATCTGTTGTTGCTCGTTTTGATTTTGAGTGTTATGAAACTAGCTCACAAAAGATAGAAAAGATAGATCGACTTGAAAATTAGCCTCTTCGAGGAGACAACCTCCTTTACATTACAAAAATGAATAATTCTTGGATGATATAAATGCCAATACCTCCTTTCTATATTTAGGAGTCTAAGCGGTCCCAATACAATCAGAGCCTACATAACAATAATATTGTAGGGGCACAACAATAACAATAGTGGGATTCTATGGGGCATAATAATAACAACATGGGGACTATATGGGCACAATAATACAATACGGGGGTTGCACTAATAACAATAATGGGTTACACTAGTAGTATAGTGACCTAACATGCCCCTCTCCTTCAAAAAGTGTTTTCCTCAACGTTTGAGTAGTTTTGGATGCTTTTGTATATAATTCTCATCCTCCCATATGTAATCTTCAGCGGGTAAGTTCTTCCACTTGATGAGATACTCTAAAATTGATTGATTTCGTAGCTTTCAATTTGTTGTTTTTGTGACTACTTTCGGTTCCAATATGATTCCTTCCTCGTCAAGTTCTGGCAATTGTTTGAAGTGGGATATTATCACCTATAACATTCTTTAATAAGGAAACATGGAAAAATGGGTGCACTCGAAAAGATGCAGGAAGCTCCAATTTCTATGCCATAGTACCAATCTTTTGTAACACCTTGTACGAACCATAATACTTTGGTGCTAATTTATTATCCTTCGTAGATTGCTTGATGGACATTTGTTTGTATGGTTGTAGTCGTAGAAATACCCAATCACCTACAACAAAACTTCTTTCCATGCGATGTTGATATGCCTGTTGTTTCATTCTATTATGCGCCAAAGTGAGGTTATCCTTTAAGAGTTTTAGAACTTGTTGTTGATGCTCGATGTGATCTTCCACTGTTTGAACCTTAGACTTTTCTTTTAAAGATGATGTGATGGATGGTGGATGATATCCATAAAGTGCCATAAATGGGGTCATTTTTGCTACAGTATGGAAGGAAGTGTTATACCACCATTTAGCCAGAGGCAACCACTTGAGCCATTGTGTCAGAACAAAGCAATGAAGATATCCTTCCAAAAATTTGTTCACTATCTCAGTTTCCCATCAAATTGAGGATGATAAGATGAGCTATGAGCTAACTGAGTATCCACATATTCCACCTCTTGTACTCCAAAGAAACATTTGGAGCTTTTTGCATATAATTGGTCTTACCAATGCATGACCAAAAATTCATAATGACCCTCATGAGTTCTAAATGTTGTTTTTGGAATGTCTTTAGTCTTCATTATGATTTGATGATATCCTGAACAAAGATCCAATTCGGTCAAGTAAATTGCTCCCTGCAATTCATCCAATAATTCATCAATGAGAGGAATGGGAAATTTATCTTTAATATAAGCTTGTTGAACTCCCTATAATATGGACACATGCACCATGATCCATCCTTCTTGTGTACCAATACCACTGGAGCATAGAAAGGACTTTGACTAGGTTGAATTATACCAACCTCTAGCATTTCTGCAACCATACATTCAATTTCACTCTTTTGGGAATATGCATATATGTAAGGCCTGATGTTTGGGGGAACACTTCTTGGAATCAAATGAATAGCATGATCATGATCAAGAATAGGTGGTAGGCCTTTGGGAGTCTCAAATACCTTGGAATGATTGTCCAAAATGTTTTTGGGATTTGGAGAAATAGATGATTTTGATGTGGGAACCTCTAGTGAACATAATTGTGCAATTACTCCACATTGTTCTTTATTTAGAAGCTTTGTCATGCTGTTAGAGCTAATTATATTTCTCGGTTTCCCTTCGATACCCATTAATTCAACTTCTTTTCCTTCCCAAAAAATTTCAAGAAAAGTTCTTGAAAATTAAAAACTATCATACCCAAAGATTGTAGCCATTGGACTCCTAGTACAACATATGCACCACCCATTGGAATGGAAAGCATTCGACTATTCAAGAAATATTATCCCATGGATAGCTTGATATTATGGCACTTTCTAGAGAAATTTATGATTCCTCCATTTTCAACCATTACTTAACACTCTAGTGCTAGATATAGGAAGAAATTCAATTCCTTGGCTATCTTACAATGAATAAATTTATGGGTACTACCCGAATCAATCAACACTATTACCTTTTTTCTTCTTGATATGCACTTATATCTTGAGAGTTTCAAGAGTGGTAATTCCTACCAATGCATTACAAGATATGGCTAGATTCATTTCTTCTTTCTTTAGGATTGGTTCCTGGTGTATATTGTCTTCTTTTGACGTTTCTTGTTCCTTTTCTTGCTTCTCTTCCCCATCTATGTTAATTAATTTCTTCTCAGCACACTTATGACCTTTAGTGTATTTTCTATCACAATTGTAACAAATACCTTTTGCTCTTTTCTATTCCTGTTGTTGTGGTGTCAACCTTGTAAGTGGTGAAACGCTAGGAGAAACAAAACTTCCATCTTTATAGTTGTGAGTGGTAGGCTTCCTTGTTGCCATAATTTTGCTTTCGATTTTTCTTGTCAACCTGAATGACTTCTCCAATGAATTAGGTTCCTAAAGGCGAACCTCATGTTGGATGTTATCCTTTAAAGTCCCTATGAACACATCAATCCTATGCTCTTCAAGAATAACTTTTACCCTTATATTCAATTTTTAGAAGTCCTCATTGTGCTCCATCATTGAATACTTTTATTTGAGATTTATTAATTGGCTAAAAAAGGTGTTGCTTTTTATATCCTCATAATGTGATATCATTTCTTCTGTAAAAATTTTCGAAGTGACAAACTATTTACAAGAGCAAAACCATTGATACTATTCAAACTGATTTGGTTCCAAATATAAAGTTGCAATGCGTACCTTTTGTATGTTTTGCACATTATGGAGATCAAAATATTGCTCCATTTGTAGTATCCATGTTATGGGATTTTTACCATCAAACTTCCTCATATCGATATTTGGAACATGGTGGGTCTTCAATCCAATGTTAGAGTCTATGAGATCATGATTAACATTTTTTTTGTTCTCATCATGAGTTTCCTTTACTACCCTTTCGCCATTAGTAAGCATTTTTTGTAGCAAATTTGTTAAAAATGTCTTCAAATATTCTATGTTTCATTTAATTTTTTATTCTATACCATCCATATTAGCTTCCATGCCCCTTGAATTCCTTCAAACTATTTTTTCAACCAAACTTATGCAAAACTTTAAAAAACTACACACCTTTTTTCACTTTGTAGGAGCTCGATATTGAATCTGTATATATATATATATATATATATATATATAATTTCAGATCTCCAAGGTCTGAAATTATGTCATGTGGTATCCCTCTGAGTCCTTTTTCCAACTCGCAAGTCTGATCAAGATTGGATTCTCCAAGGAAGAGCTATGTTAAATCTCCCACGATGACTTGATTATAGACTAGTTCAGTAAAGTGAACTTGTACGAAGTTCCACGTGTCACTGTTTCGACCTTAGGACCTGAAACTGATACACAGAAAACTAAAGGCCATCCTGTTTTTGTAACTTTTTATGAAATTTCAATCTGATGCTCCGAGAGAAATTTATGACGATTTTCCCTAGGTCACTTTTTTTCAGATGTAATTTGGGAGCCTGCAAAACCCTAAATGTCTTGGACCATATCTCCAAAAATATAGCGAAACAAGATCGGAAATTATGGCCTGAGCTTCATCAAAATTTAGGCTCAAATGGGTTTTAATTTCAGAGTCTGAACATTCGTCGAAAAACAATTATAGCGAAAATTCCATGATGGCCTGTTTGCGATGGAATTCTGGAGCTTGAAAAAACCCTAATTTCCTCAAATCATGTATTCGAAAATATAGCGTGAGAATATCTGGAATTCGGACCTGAGGTTCAAAATTATTTTGGCTCAAATGGGTTTTTTTAAGCTTCTAAAAGTTCGTAGAGAATACTTTATGTAAAAAATTCTAGGATGACCTATTTGGAGCAGTGAAACCCAAGAATCCAAAGCTTTAATACCAAATGTTATGAAACCAACTCACAAAAGATAGAAAAGATAGATCAACAACTTAAAAATCAGCCTCTTCGAGGGGGAAACCTTCTTTACATTACACAAATGAATAATTCTTGGATGATATAAATGACAATACTTCCTTTCTATATATGGGAGTCTAAGCGGTCCCAATACAATCAGAGCCTACATAACAACAATATTGTAGGGGCACAACAATAACAATAATGGGCTTCTATGGGGCATAATAATAACAACATGGGGACTATATGGGCACAATAATACAAAATGGGGGTTGCACTAATAACAATAAGGGGTTACACTAGTAGTATAGGGACCTAACATTGAGGTAGAATAGATGGATGTGAAGACAACATTTCTTCATGGGGATCTGGAAGAAGAGCTCTACATGAAGCAACCTAAATTCTTTGCGGTGAAGGGTAAGAAAGAACTAGTATACAAGTTAAAAAATTATGTATGGGTTAAAACAATTACCAAGGATGTGGTATCTGAATTTTGATACATTTATACGGGGACTTGGTTTCACTAGAAGCAAAGCAGATCACTATGTGTATTTTAAATTAATTGGTGAATTTGTTATTTATCTGGTCTTGTATGTGGATGGTATGTTGCTGGTTGGAAATGACAAAGAAATTATCGAGGATTTGAAGACCCAATTGTCCTCCAAATTTGACATGAAATATCTTGGTGTTGCAAACTATATTTTGGGCATGGAAATTAAACGAGATTGAGCAAAGAGAAAGCTCTGGTTAAACCAAAGGAAGTATGTTGAGACAATACTGTAGAGGTTTAATATGCAGGATAGTAAACCAGTGAAGGTTTCTATTTCTGTAGGTGTAAATTTATCTACTGAATAGTGTCCCAAGACACAAGAAGAGGAAGAGGACATGTCCCATGTTCCATATGCAAGTGCAGTCGGTAGCTTGATGTATGCAATGGTATGTACTAAACTAAACATTGCACATGCAGTGGGAGTATTGAGAAGGTTTATGTCAAAACCAGGGATGGAGCATTGGACAACATTGAAGCGGGTTTTCAGGTGTTTGTGTGGCACTAGTGATTATGGTTTGTGCTACCAATGAATACCAGGATTGGAGATATTTTTGGACATTCGTGGCTTTGTTGATGCAGATTGGGTTGGAGATTTGGATCAGAGAAGATCTACAAGTGGGCATGTGTTTAACCTATTTGGAGGTGCAGTAAGTTGGATGAGTAAGATATAGTATGTAGTGGTACTTTCAACTACAGAGGCAGAATACATGGCAGCCACTCATGCAAGAAAGGAAGCAGTTTGGTTGTAGAGATTGTGTTCAAATATGGGGTTAATACAACGAGTTATAAGGATAGACTGTGACAACCAAAGTGCAATTTGCTTGGAAAAGAACCTTGCTTATCATTTAAAGACAAAGCACATTGATGTTTAGTATCACTTTGTGACGGATATGGTTTAGGATAAAAAGGTGTTGTTGGTAAAGGTGGAAACTTTGAAGAATAATGCAAATGCATTGACAAAGTCTGTGAGCACTGAGAATTTCTCTTGGTGTACAGAAACAATGGGCGTTGCAGGGCTGGACCAATGACTAAGCTCTCCTGTGGAAAGAAAACAACAAGTGGGAGAATGTTGGGTGTGTGTTATATTCTTTCCATGACTACCCATCGCGCGGGGGGTGGTAGCCCCTCTCTGTACGTTGCACCGGGCGCAGCAGGGGGGCAATAGCCCCCTGCACGGGGTTCGGGGTAGCGCTCCGGGAAAAAATTCTATATTAGGTGGGCATATCTACCAATGGTTTTGTGCATGGATTTTACACATGGTTTTGGGCATGATGGTTTTCTGTCCATGGTATTTTGTAGATCCAATCAAGGGAACTACGGTTATGTTCTAATCTAGGGTTAATGTATTGGGGTATATGGATGCTTCGACATGTATATACATGTATTGTAACATTGAAAGGAATATAATGAAAAATCAATCTGGTAGCCTCGGTTTTTGGATCCAAGGAAAAATCTCTGTGTATATCTGTTTTATGTTTTATGCTCTTGCCATTGTTTATTTTCTGTTTTTAGAATTCGTATGCAGGTAATTTCTGTATGGGGTTAAATCCTATAATTATAATACACATCACTAAAAACTAACACACCAATTACATAAAAACATAGTTTCATACAATTAATTAATACCTTATTTTGTGCTACCAACCATTGGTGCATTATTTGATATGTAAAGTTACTATTGATGCATTGTGGTAAACCAAACATGTTTTTTTTTCCTTATATATTTTGTGGTGCGATAGAATTCCCTAGATGCATCATTCTAGATCGATGCATTGTGCCAAAATACAATGGATCTACACCATTGCTCTTAACAAAAACAATTCACCAAAAAAAAGATGAGAAACAAAATACTACTAGAAAAGAAAAAACAAAATTAATAAAAAATGTAATATTTAAAACAATATAAGTTTTCTAGTTGAGCATCTATAACTGAGAATCCATGATATTGAATATGAAGAATTAAGAATCTAGTGATTTTGAGGAGTACTTTATAAACCCATCACTACCATGGTTAAAGCAAATAGAGGATGACAAAGAAGAGAAGTGAGGTAGACTCAATCTTTGATGTTATGCCGACGCTTTCAGGTGAATGGAGAACTAAAGGGGTATAACTGAAAGTATTAATGGTCATTTTTTACTTTTACCATACCTGTGGTGCACCTCGTCTTTGCGACCTTGGTGTGCCTATGATTTCAAAGTGCATAAATAAGTGATTTTTTTTTTAATAATAATTTATAAAATTTGTTGGTGCATGTACAATATAAGGTGTACTATACAACACATTGTGCTATGATAGATATTAAACACATGTTGTGCATGCTAGATCTGGTTCAGTTGATGAGTATTGGAGCATCAAGGACAATGCACTTCTTAAAATGTCGTGCACCATAAGGCACATCATTGCATGGTAAGATATTTTTGGAAAGCAAACATCATTTTAGTAATGCTATATGGACCTTTCAATGCATGATAATTTGACAAGGTATTTTTTTGGGTTGATGTCCCTTTAGTTCGGATCAATAATGGTGCTCTGATACATCATTGTCCTAAGAGAACCAATGAACCTACGGAAAAGAGGCATATCATGAAATAATTGATTCAAAAACCTTTTACCACAACCTCTGTGAAAATCCTCCACTATAAGCCTCCATAATTGTGGATAGACGAAAATCACATCTACAAAACCCCTACAAACGCTGATTTCCTTGTAGTAAAACTTCTTATAGTGTTAGAGCACTCTCATAATAATGATAATAAAACCTTTTCTATTGTTTCCATAAATAGGAAATATTTGCTCTTGTATAAACACATTTAGGGCGCACATCCTCAACAACTCCTTTCTAGCTTCTTATTTGCCTATTTGTCAAAGTACAAATCAATAATTTTTCGAGAGCAAGAACATACAATTTTACACTTCCAAATTAAATGTCCATATGTATCACATATTTTAATTAGTCTTTTTTCTTCACTTTAATCTTAGAAACTCATTATTTAAAAATAATAACAATACGAACTTGTTGAATAATAAACAAGGGGGCGATGCAACATAGTCCCTACTTTTACCGCTATTTAATTGAAACTCTTTACGTAAATCTTTTCACAGAGTGGAAGCTACTTTCGTACTCAATATTGTGATTGACGTATAAGATATTATTGGTGATATTTTAAGTGTAAATAATGCTTATCTTCATATTTCTGAATATCTCTTTGCTTAGGCTTTTGTGCGGAAGTGCACATGAAGTACCTACTCATGTATTTGGTCAACCATTGACATTGGAAGCTGTTATTAATTGATAAATATGTTTGCATTAAAGGCTTTTGTTGTTAATATTTTAGTAAGCGGTTGACATATACAAAATTATTAGTAATATTTTAATTGTAAATTTGTGTAGATCTCCGCACTTTGCACTAAATGTTTTTATTGATAATAATATTGGTAATATTTCAATTATAAATAATGCATATTAGTAGTAAATTGAGTAAAAGTTGTGCGGAGTGCACACAAATTTGTAGGATGTGCGGAAGTACGAAGAATGTTCATTGTGCGGAAGAAAATTTCAAGTTTCATTGCGAGATAATAGCATTGTTTATGCTTATATTATTGATAATATTTTAATTGTAAATAATGTATACCACTGCTATTTAAGTGATTTTTTACAAAACCGTATTTCATTGAGCATACGTTTTTCTTATGGGATGTGTAGAAGTGCGGAGAAGGTTCATTGTGCGCAGGAAGTTTTAAAGCTTTCATTATGCAGATCTTTGCATTTTGCACTGAAATATCTCATTGCTAATATTTTAGAATCAAAACATATTCCATATTTGTTATTCACAATGACATTGTCTATACTTATATTATTGATAATATTTTAGTTGTAAATAATGCATACTATTGCTATTTTATCGATTCATTGTACGGAGGAAGCTTTGAAACCTTCATTGTGTAGATATCCGCACTTCGCATTGAAGGCTTTCATTGCAAATATTTTAGTTACATTAAAAATACATACTTTATGCTTATATTATTGATAATATTTTGATAGTAAATAATGCATGCATGTTCATATTTTTGAATATGTTTCAAATTAGGCATATGTGTGGAAGTGCGGAGGAATTTTATTTGAGGAGAAAACTTTCAATGTGCGGATCATCACACTTAGCACTAACATATTTTATTGTTAATATTTTAGTATTAGGTAATTCATATTTGCTCAATAACATTGTCTATGCTTAAATTATTGATAATATTTTAATTGTAAATTATGCATCCTATTGCTATTTAATTGATTCATTGTATAGAGGAAGATTTGCATCCTTCATATATTTTAGTAATAAAGTCATATTTACGAAGATATTTCAAATTAGTCATACAAAGGAAAATTTCAATGTGTGGATTGTTGCAGTTGGCACTAAAGGATTTTATTGCTAATATTTTAGTATTAAACAATGCATATTTGCTGTTTGCAATAACACCAAAGCAAAAAAAAACTTATATAATACTGTTGCTAATATTTTAAAGATAAATATTTCGTACTCCATGTCTCTACAACTAGTTAAGTGGGGTCCACATTTCACCCACATTTCTATCTCAACTCATGCTTGCTCCGCATAACATCTGCACAACTTCCTCCATACACGCTATATCTGGACACAATTCCTCCACACACGCTATATCCGGACACACTTCCTCCACACACACCCTGGGCTAGACAACGCCAGAGTGAGTAGCTATTTTAGTAAGCGATTGGCGTGTACAAAGTTATTGATAATATTTTAATTGTAAATAATGTTTATTTTCATATTTTCGAATATTTCGAAAATCTCATTGTTTATACTCTTTTATATCTCTTTCATATTTTAATAATATCATTTTTTTGCTAATATTATTGGTAATATTTCAGTTATAAATAATACATATCAGTAGTGAATTGAGTAAAAGTTGTGCATAGTGCACACAAAGTTGCATACAAAACCACATTTCATTGAGCAACAACTTTTTTTATAGGACATGCAAAAGTGCGGAGAATATTCATTGTGCAGATAATAACATTGTTTATGCTTATATTATTGATATTATTTTAATTGTAAATAATGTATACTACTGCTATTTAAGTGATTATGTACAAAGTTGCATTTCATTGAGCATAAAATTTGTTTATGGGATGTGCAGAAGTGCAAAGAAGGTTCATTGTGCGCAGGAAGCTTTCAGGCTTTCATTGTGCAGAACTTCACATTTCACATTGAAGGCTTTCATTGCTAATATTTAAGTATCAAAACATATTCCATATTTTCTATTCACAATAACCTTGTTTATGTTTATATTATTAATAATATTTTAGTTGTAAATAATGCGTACTATTGCTATTTAATCAATTCATTTTACGGAGGAAGCTTTGAAATCTTCATTGTGTAAATCTACGCACTTTGCATTGAAGAATTTCAATGCTAATATTTTAGTATTAAAAATGTACACTTTATGCTTATATTATTGATAATATTTTCACTGTTGATCAGGTGCTCAAGTCCTAGGTGTTGTAAAAATGCTCAAAATTCAAAGTGCTCAGAACTGGTTCACAGCTGAACGACTGGAAAGTGCTCGTCCTCCCAATTCCAGTGCCACAAACGGTTCGGAAAACGGTCGCCGTATGAAGGAGATATGGCCAAAACAATATTTTGCCCAAAACATTAGAAAATTGGAATTTAAAAAAATAAAATTAAAAAAAGAATATTCCACAGAATATTCCTTGGAATATTCCAGGGAATATTCCCTCTACATCAGCCAATCACAGGCCGCCACGTGGCAGGCCCAGAGGGTGCCACGTGGTCCCCAGATGACGTCAGCAACAATGGGCGCATATGTATTTAAATTTTTTTGGCACTTCCATGGTTTGAACCCGCGACCTGTTGGATACAAACCGCCAGTTTTACCATTAGCCCAAAGGCTGGTACGTTGGTCAATGGGCAGAACGTTTTATTAATAAAGTTTAAATTTTGCAGAGCGTGAAAAACAAAGGGGGCCAGCCCCGCCCTCCATGTGACCGTGAGCCGGAGACCGTGGGCTATCCACTAACCGCCAGCCAAAACAGCCGGGCACGCACTCCGAGGCAAACGTTTATTGTAACTGCAGTTGTGGCAGATTAGTTGGCGGTGGAGCCGAATTTGGCAGACCCGCCATATTTGGCGGGCCTAACTGGCCTCCACTAAAGTTAGCTGGAGTTCTTTTAGGGGAAACTGGCAGTCTGGAGTAAATGGCCATAACTTTGGCCCAGAAAGTCGGTTTTGGACGAATTTTTTTTTTGATTTTGGATAATTTCGACCTTCTGAAGCCATTGGTGTAGGTCTTACAGCCATCAGAGGTCATTTGCATACGTTTTGGAGCCGTGAAAGTTCTAGGAGCCACCAGGGGCCAGTATTGGGAAGACTGTACAGGGTTGCAGGTATCCATTGGAGGTGATCCAATAGTCAATCCTGAAGGATTCATGTGTTCTGAATCCATTTCTACCATCTATTTCTCCTGTAGATGCTTATATTCAGCTGTATTTTCAATTTGAGCATTTAATAAAAACAAGGACAAGCCCATTTGGAGGCTTTGGACCCAGCAGACGTAGCCCTGGAGGGGGTGAACTGCTTTATCAACTTCTTGTGCATATGTGGTTGGTTTATTTTGCAGAAAAAATTCGTTTTTATGTGTTAAACAGTAAAAGGAAATAATTCTGCTATGCTTAAATGGGTTGTAATCAGCTGAAAAATTCATGTGTTTCATTTCTGCAAGACATGGGAAGCTTTTAAATATGTTTATTTCTGAATTGAATACCTTGCAAACGAATTTCAAGTAGTTACATATTCAGATCAAGTTGGTATCAGAGCTCAGGGTTTTTGTGCAAAGATCTTCTAATTGTCTTGCAAGTATTGATGCTTACCAGGTTGAAACTTAAAAGAGGGGAAGGACAGTTGACTAGAGAAAGAGAGAATCCTCAGTCAAGGAAGGCCAGAGAGCCATCACCTACACCTTCAATTTCACCCTCAAGAGTCTCAGCAGAAGCTTCAAGGATGTCTGAGCATGGAGGAGAAATTTCTTTAGAGACAGATCCAAGAGAAGAGGAAAGAATCTTCAGAAAGGCTTTCTTAGATCTCACTGAAATGGTGAGGATATTGTACCAAGAAAGAAATGAGAAACTGGCTGGAGAAGGGTCCAAACATCCACCTGAAGGAGAAGGCTCTTCAGGAGGTAAGAAGGATGATGATCATTCCAAGAAAGGACATGGAGGTAATGGTGATCCACCACCCCCATCTTCACCTTCTTCCTCTTCATCCTCGTCTTCTTCTGTTCATAAGCATAGATCCTCTGGAAAAAGTTCTTTTTAAAGCTTGATGTAAAATTCAAATTACCTATGTTTAATGGTGAAGTGAATGCAGAAAAGCTTGACAACTGGATTAGGCAGTTGGAAGTTTACTTGAGGATCCAAAATATGCATGATGATGCCACAAAGATTCAGTTGGCTTCTTTGAGAATGGATGGAGCAGCCTTGGTCTAGTGGGAGGCCAAGACTAAAGAGGAGATCAAGAAATTTGGTAAGGTTTCCTTAACATGGCCTGAATTTCTGTTAGCCATTAAAAAATAGTTTTATCCTCTTGCTCACATGCAGAAAGCCATTATGAACTGGCAAAATTTCAGACAACTTAAGGGTCAGAGTGTCCAAGACTACACCCAAGAATTCAGGAGAAGAGCTCTCTTGTTAGGGGTAGATTTACAGTCCCAAGACTCCTTGCTGAAATACATTGGTGGCTTGCATAGCTACCTTAGACACACCATCTTGATGTTTAACCCTACTAGCCTGGACGAGGTTTGTGTCCAAGCTACCCATTTAGAGGCAAGGGGAAAAAACACATTTGAAGAGGGTAGAAACAAGCCCCCCAAGGGGAAAAGCAAAGAGAAAACCTCCAAGGGAAAAGGGAAAAAGAATGCATCTGTCAAACAGGAGAGTGAGAAAGTGATATGTAAACACTGTTCTAAACCAGGCCATGAGGAGAAAAACTGTTGGAAATTATATCCTGAAAAAAGACCTCAATTTAACAAATCCAAAGGGAAACAGAAAACTGCTGCTACTACATCTACACCAAAAGATTTAGGGGAAGATTCAGGTGATGAAACCAAAATTGCAGCCCTGGGTTTGAAAAACTTGAAGGGAAAAGAAGTTGAAACTCAAGCCAGCACTAGTACCTCAAACTGCCATGTACAAGCTCCTAATGAGGAAGAAAGAATTGAACTGTTTCATGTGAGGGTGATTTCAAAACATACTAAAATTGACACACTTTTTGATAGTGGGTCACAATCAAATCTTATATCAGAGGACTTGGTCAAGCAGCTTAAACTTGAGACCGTTCCACATCCGAAGCCATATCCACTTGGATGGATTTGCAAGGATGCAAATTTACAAGTTTCAAGAAAGTGCACATTGCGCTTTGCAATTACTGCACATTTTATTGATACAGTTGAACTTGATGTGGTACCTTTTGATATAGCAGGAATTGTTTTGGGAAGTCCTTACTTGTTTGACAGGAAAGCTATCTTTCATCACCATGAAAACAAGTATCATCTGTTCAAAGATGGCAAGGAGTTCATTGTTAGAGCTCATCGCAAGAAGACAAATATAGCGATGGTGAATGCAGGACAGGTAAAAAGGTTGGTCAATTCAAGTAAGAATTTTGTTCTTCTTATGATTAAGCCCAAGGTTGATGTGAATCATGAGTCATTTGACAATTGTGATCCAAAACTTAAATCAGATCTGTATGAGGTAGTTGATGCATATCATGAGATGTTTCAGGAGCCAACATGTTTGCCTCCTAAGAGGGAGATTCAGCATGAAATCCATTTACATCCAGATTGTCCTCTTCCAAACATAGGCATGTACCGCATGTCTATTATGGAGAATGCTGAAATAAAGAAGAAAATCAAGGACTTGTTGGACAAGGATTTCATAAGGCCAAGTACTTCGCCATGTGGGTCACCGATTGTATTGATTCCAAAGAAAGATGGAACTTGGCGTATGTGTGTTGATTTCAGGGCCTTGAACAAGATAACGGTAAAGAATCGTTACTCACTCCCAAGGATAGATGATTTGCTAGACCAGCTGAAAGATGCTCGATATTTCACTAAGTTAGACTTGCGTAGTGGATATCATCAAGTAAGAATTGAAGAAAGTGACATATGGAAGACAACCTTTAAAACCAAACAAGGACTCTTTGAGTGGCTTGTGATGCCATTTGGTTTGTGCAATGCACCTGCAACTTTCATGCGGGTAATGGATGATGTCTTGCGTCCTTTTCTTGATGATTTCGTTATTGTCTACTTAGATGATATCTTAATTTTCAGCAAGTCTAGAGAAGATCATGTCATGCATGTTAGAAAAGTACTTGATGTTTTGAAGAAGAATCAGTTATTTCTTAAAATGTCAAAGTGTGAATTTGGAAAGACTTCTTTGGTTTATTTGGGACACATAGTAGGAGGAGGTGCTTTGAGAATTGATCCTGCTAAGATTGAGGCTATTGTGAAGTGGCCTACTCCCAATTCCATAACAGAGGTAAGAAATTTTTTGGGTGCAGCTCAATATTGGAGGAAGTTTATCTCTAACTTCTCTTCTATAGCAGCTCCTATGCATGCAGTGACAAGTGTGAAGCATGCTTTCCAATGGGGAGGCAAGCAACAAAAAGCTTTCGAATCTTTGAAAGAGAAGATTAGTTCAGCTCCAGTCCTTGCATTACCGGATTTGAGACAGCCATTTGAGATACAAACTGATGCTAGTGATTATGCTATGGGTGCAGTTCTTCTACAGCATGGTAAGCCTATTGCATTTCATTCTGAAACTTTTAATGGTGCTGTTGTAAATTATCCTACATATGATAAGGAGTTGTATGCGTTGGTACAAAGCGTCCAAAAGTGGAAACACTATTTGATGGGCAAAGAAACTGTTATACATACCGACCATCAGCCCTTACAGTACTTGCAATCACAAAGCAAGTTACAACAGTCACGACACTTCAGATGGATGGGCTTCTTGCAACAGTTCCATTTGGTAATAAGGTACAAGAAAGGTACTTTGAATAAGGTTGCTGATATGCTTTCAAGGCCTATTATTGGTGCTGTTACTTTACTTAAGAATGATTCCATTGTACATGATAGTTACATAGAACAATATGCATCTGATGATGACTTTAAAGATGTGTATGCTAACTTGAGTAAAGGGAATCATGTAGAGGAAAATGATTATCACATGCATAACAATTTGCTGTTTCATTTGGGCAAGTTGTGTATACCACAGGGGGAGAGGATAAATGTCATGAGAGAAGCTCATTCTTCTCTTATTGCTGGCCACTTTGGTGTGAGCAAAACAGTTGCACATCTACAGAGGTATTGCTATTGGTCTCGCATGGTAGATTCTGTTTCAAGGTTCATAAGAGGTTGTTCATTATGTGCTACAAGCAAGCCTAGCAATAGGAAGCTTGGTTTGTATACTCCTTTGCCGGTACCTTCTAGACCATGGGAGAGCATCTCTATGGATTTTGTAGGAGGTTTGCCAAAATCTAGAAAGCAGCATGATTACTTATATGTAGTAGTTGATCGTTTCAGCAAAATGTGTATACTTATGCCTTGTAAGAAAACTATAACTGCTGAACAAACTGCTGAATTATTTTTTCATCATGTATGGATTCACTTTGGTTTGCCTACTTCCATTATTAGTGACAGGGATTCCAGATTTGTGGGGAATTTTTGGTCCAACCTATGGGAGATGATGGACACAAAGTTGAAGAAAAGTACTGCTTTCCATCCGCAAACAGATGGACAAACCGAAGTTGTGAATAGAACCATTGTGCACCTCTTGAGAGGTTATTGCAGCAAGCATCCCAAGCTTTGGGATGAACATTTGCACTACATACAACATGCTTACAACCGTGCCAAGCACTCTTCCACAAACACCTCACCGTTTGAAGCTTGTTTTGGTTACTTTCCAAAATCACCTCTTGATTTCATTCTTGAGAAAGATGTCGCCATTGAGGGACATAGTGATATTGACAAAGCTCGTTCATTCATTGAAATAATTCAGCAAATACATCAGCAAATTCAAGAACAACTTGAGAAGAGTCAAAGCAAGTACAAGGAAAGACACGACAAGCATAGAGTCGATCACAAGTTTCAAGAAGGGGATGAGGTATGGCTGTACATTAGTAAGGAAAGGATGCAAGGAGAAGGTAAAAAGCTGAAGCCTATTTGTTATGGTCCATTCAAAATCCTCAAGAAGGTTGGAAATAATGCTTTTCAATTAGATTTGCCTTCCTACATGCAAATGTATTCAGTTGTCAATGTGGAGAACTTACGTTTGTATGAACCTCCTTTGATTGCTGATCATGAAAGTGCTGTTCAGCTGCCATCTATAGAAGATTTCTCGCCAGAATTTTTAGATGAGCTGAAAGAAGATACAATCCTTGACAGAAGGACACGCACTTCAAGGAGGGGCAGTGTAGATTATGTTCGGGTTGGTTTCAAAGGCAACAAACCGAACAGGGAAAAATGGATGGAGGTGGAAAAGTGAGGGAGCTGTACCCTCACCTCTTTAACAGGTAGTTGAAGGCTTTTGGGGTCCAAAAGCTTCCCAATGGGGAGGCGTGATCAGGTGCTCAAGTCCTAGGTGTTGTAAAAATGCTCAAAATTCAAGTGCTCAGAACTGGTTCACAACTAAACGACTGGAAAGTGCTCTTCCTCCCAATTCCGGCGCCGCAAACGGTTCGGAAAACGGTCGCCGTATAAAGGAGATATGGCCAAAACAATATTTTGCCCAAAACATTAGAAAATTGGAATTTAAAAAAAAAATTAAAAAAAGAATATTCCACAAAATATTCCTTGGAATATTCCAGGGAATATTCCCTCTGCAGCAGCCAATCACAGGCTGCCACATGGCAGGCCCGGAGGGCGCCACGTGGCCCCCAGATGACGTCAGCAACAATGGGCGCATATGTATTTAAAATTTTTTGGCACTTCCATGGTTTGAACCCGCGACCTGTTGGATACAAACCGCCAGTTTTGCCATTAGCCCAAAGGCTGGTACGTTGGTCAATGGGCATAACGTTTTATTAATAAAGTTTAAATTTTGCAGAGCGGGAAAAACAAAGGGGGCCAGCCCCGCCCTCCATGTGACCGTGAGCCGGAGACCGTGGGCTATCCACTAACCGCCAGCCAAAACAGCCGGGCACGCACTCCGAGGCAAACGTTTATTGTAACTGCAGTTGTGGCGGATTAGTTGGCGGTGGCGCCGAATTTGGCGGACCCGCCATATTTGGCGGGCCTAACTGGCCTCCACTAAAGTTAGCTGGAGTTCTTTTAGGGGAAACTGGCAGTCTGGAGTAAATGGCCATAACTTTGGCCCAGAAAGTCGGTTTTGGACGAATTTTTTTTTTGATTTTGGATAATTTCGACCTTCTGAAGCCATTGGTGCAGGTCTTACAGCCATCAGAGGTCATTTGCATACGTTTTGGAGCCGTGAAAGTTCTAGGAGCCACCAGGGGCCAGTATTGGGAAGACTGTACAGGGTTGCAGGTATCCATTGGAGGTGATCCAATAGTCAATCCTGAAGGATTCATGTGTTCTGAATCCATTTCTACCATCTATTTCTCCTGTAGATGCTTCTATTCAGCTGTATTTTCAATTTGAGCATTTAATAAAAACAAGGACAAGCCCATTTGGAGGCTTTGGACCCAACAGACGTAGCCCTGGAGGGGGTGAACTGCTTTATCAACTTCTTGTGCATATGTGGTTGGTTTATTTTGCAGAACAAATTCGTTTTTATGTGTTAAACAGTAAAATGAAATAATTCTGCTATGCTTAAATGGGTTGTAATCAGCTGAAAAATTCATGTGTTTCATTTCTGCAAGACATGGGAAGCTTTTAAATATGTTTATTTCTGAATTGAATACCTTGCAAACGAATTTCAAGTAGTTACATATTCAGATCAACTGTAAATAATGTATGTGTTCGTATCTCCGAATATGTTTCAAATTAGGCATATGTTTAGAAGTGCGGAGGAATTTTATGGTGCGAAGAAAGCTTTCAATGTGTGGATCTCCGCACTTGGCACTAAAGCCTTTTATTGCTAATATTTTAATATTAAATAATACTTATTTTCTCAATAACATTTTCTATGCTTAGATTATTGATAATATTTTAGTTGTAAATGATGCATACTATTGCTATTTAATTGATTGATTGTATGAATGAAGCATTAAAGCCTTCATATATTTTAGTATTAAAAATGCGTACTTTATACTTATATTATAGATAATATTTTAATTGTAAATAATACATATGTTCGTATTTCCAAATATGTTTCAAATTAGGCATGCAGAGGAAGCTTTCAATGTGCGGATTGCCGCAGTTGGCACTAAAGATTTTTATTGCTAATATTTTAGTATTAAACAATGCGTATTTGTTGTTTGCAATAACACTGAAGCAAGCGCTAGAATTATACAATATTTTTTCTGATATGTTAATGATAAATAACTTGTATCTCCTTGTCTCTACAACTAATTAAGTGGGGTCCGCATTTCGCTCACATTTCTGTCTCAGTGCATGCTTTCTCCGCGCAATGATGTTTGCACAACTTTATCTGCACATGCTATATCTGGACACACTTCCTCCACACACGCTCTGGGATAAAATCCACTAGAGTGAGTAGCTATTTTAGTAAGAGTGATGTATACGAAGTTAATGGTAATATTTTAATTGTAAATGATGCTTATTTTCGTAATTTTGAATATTTCGAAAATATATTTGTTTAGGATTTTGTATATCTCTTTCATATTTTAATAATGTCACTTATATTTCTAATATTTTATTTATAAATAATGCATATCAATAGTCAACTAAATAAAGGTTGTGCAAAGTGCACATAAAGTTGTGTACAAAACCACATTTCATTGAGCAAAAGCTTTGTTTATAGGACATTCAAAAGTGTAGAGAATGTTCATTGTGCGGATAATAACATTGTTTATTCTTATATTATTGATAATATTTTAATTGTAAATAATATGTACTACTGCTATTTAAGTGATTATGTACAAAACCACATTTCATTGAACAAAAGCTTTGTTTATAGTATGTGCGGAAATGCGAACAAGGTTCATTGTGCGAATCTTTTCATTTCGTATTGAAGACTTTCATTGCTAATATTTTATGATCAAAACATAATCCATATTTGTTATTCATAATAATATTATCTATGCATATACTATTGATAATATTTTAGTTGTAAATAATGTGTACTATTTCTATTTAATTGATTCATTATACGAAGAAAACTTTGAAGCCTTCATTGTGTGGATCTTCACACTTTGCATTGAAGACTTTCATTGCTAATATTTTAGTATAAAAAATGCATAATTTATACTTATATTATTGATAATGTTTTAATTGTAAATAATGCATATGTTCGTATTTTCGAATATGTTTCAAATTATCCATATGTGTAGAGGAAGTCCATTGTGTGGAGGAAGCTTTCAATGTGTGGATCGCCGCACTCAGTACTGAAGATTTTTATTGCTAATATTTTAGTATTAAATAATGCATATTTTTTGTTTGCAATAACACCAAACAAAACGATAGAATGATACAATATTGTTGCTAATATTTTAGTCATAAATAATGTATATCTCCTTGCCTCTACAGTTAATTAAGTGGGATATTTCAGTCACATTTATGTGTCAACAGATGCTTGCTACGCATAATGACGTCTACACAATTTCTTCCGCACACACTATCCCTGGACACGCTTCCTCCACACGTCCTTTGGGCTAGACTCCACCAACGCGAGTAGCTATGATACATCCTAACCCTTTTTTCTCACCCTACTCGCATGCGAATTAGCATTGTTCGAATAGGCTAAAATGTGGGTGCTCTTAATGTCATTATTGACACTGTAATTGTTCTAAAAGAGAAGCTTAATGCTTCAGAAGACGATTCAATTTAACCATATTAATTAATATCATAATTTTATCTCTTATAGATGACACTCAAATACACAACACATATTCTATTAATATTATAGAGTTAATTATTTTGATTGCATTAAAATAAGAGTTTAATAGTGGCCCCGATTATGCTTATAAGTTCACTCGATCCATTGCTTCCACCAAATGCACAATATATTAATATTATAATAGAAGAATATAGTTAATGATTATAATTAATATAGTTAATATGTATTAATGGTTAATCACTGCAAGCATTAGGGTTGTATGTCCATTTATGCTCTTCCTTGCAATTATATAATAAAGTAGAATGAGAAATCTAGAAAATTATAAAAATTGAATCATTGTACAGAAGATTGATGTCTGGAGGTCGACACAATGAGTTGAACTTTTGCACAATGACAATGCTGATGCCGAGGACTATGCCATGTAGGGACCACCAATTAGAAGCCAACCTAATAATATCAAGTTGAAGTCAAGCTCCTAAACATTTAAATATTTCAAGCTTCAATAACTCCCAAAGCAATGATTTTGTTTTAGATATGCTTGACGACATTATTGGTAATGTTTTAATTATAAATAATGATTTTATCGCTAATATTTTAGTATTGAATAATCCATATTTATTGTTTGTAATATTTTAGTTATAAATAATGCAAATTTCCATATTTTCAAATCTCACTAATCAATTGAGTAAAGGTTTAATTGTTCTGAAACCCAAGTAACCTGTAACCGCATGGATGCTAATATCATTGGGAACAATATTTGTTTATGGTTATCTTGCTGAAATTAGGCACATGTGCAGAAGTGCAGAGGAAGTCCATTGTGTTGAGGAGATTTCAAGCTTTCATTGTGCGGATTTTTGCACATCATACTAAATAATTTTGTATATTTTTTCGCGAGGGGGCTTGGAAGTTTTCAAGACTTTTCATATTGAAGGATTTTACTGCTAATATTTCTTTTTTTAACAAGGTCAATGACCTTATATTCATTCCAAAGAAAAAAAAGAGGCTAATAGCCTTGATACAATGCTTCCTGTTGATTGAGAAAGGAAACCAGAGCTAGGTTCCTTTGTCTATATTTTCCTTCTTTTGTGTAGGATGGACTGAATCCTACATTTCCTATGAAACTTTCTTTGTAAAATCTAACAAATTGCTGCAATAGATATATGGATTTACATTTCAACGTTCACTAATATGAGAGACAAAACTACAAAGGGAAAGATAGTCATTTTGATTGAAAACAAGTTCTTGTGGAGACTTCTCTGAAGTTGAGCTTGTCTATTCATGCTGCTATTGATTGATGGATCTCTCTTCCTTCTGAGGATGCATGTTTCTACAACCATTGAAGCCAGAGTTCTCTGCATGTTTCTTTTCAACCATTTCATGCAATGAATATAAGGCTTGATCATTGTGGGAATGACACTGTCAATTATCATTGAATGATTCTTTGAGGGAGGGTGATTATTAGTATAGAAATACTATTTCTATAAAACATCTTTTGTTCCACCAATTCTGCAATGCTTTTACTTGGTCCCACTCAACTTTGAGAGATTTGCAATCGGGGCAATCAGGATTCGAAGCCATATGTTGGTAAGACCAAGAATGGGAAGAAGAGAAACGATCCAATCAGGAACCACAAAGAGCACTGAAGGATGAAAGGTAAAGCGAGAGTGGAAGAGGGGGCATGCAAACCTTAGCGAAATTGAGGAAGGGGAGAGAAACAATAAGGGGAATTGCTCATCAATTAGAAAATTGTTGTAAAAGAGGGTGCTGCGGGGTTTGCTTAAAGAAATCTGAGTGCAATACACATGCACGATATATTTGAGGGTGATTATGAGAGTAATTGCATTGTATGTGAATTGCAAAGCAAGAGATTTTTCTTGGATATGCTGATCCACATGGGGTTAGGCGATTTGTACTTTGGATATTTTTCTGGTGATTAATGAAGTGATGTCTATAGTCTTTTTGGGGAAGTCGATTTGAAATGATCATTTCTGAGGTCCTTTCTTGCAGGTTATCTGATAAGGTTTGAGGGAATATGCTTGAGAAGGATCTCCTCATTAATTTTGGATTCTCCTTGGGGTCTATGACAAGATTTGTTTTCAAAATCATCGACCTTTCTATTGTTTTCTATGAGAATGTGGAAATAAGAGGCCTCTCCCAAGTGCTTCATTTGATGTTGAATTCAAGTCACAATTTTCCGAAGATCTGCATTGTTGGGTCTCGTTCTCATGACCATTTTTTGAATGAGAATAACTAAATCCCTGATTACTATTGCATTTTTAAAGTTGGACTAATGGAGGATCTGTGTGCCCAGAAAGAGACTGTAAGCCTCAAACCTGTTATTTGTTTCATTTCCCAATCCCCACTCATAGGTCACTATTTCTATTCCTTCATGATTGAGGATGAATCCTCTTGCTCCATCTCATCCAGGATTAAATTTAGATGCCCCATCAAAGAAGAGGCAAGGCTGTCTATAAGATTTTAACCAATCCCTGAATTCCTTATATTCCCATCACACCTTCCAATTGACTATGCTGAGTTGGTTTCTTAGGGGGAGACAAACGTTGTGGGGTGTTTTGTCCAAAATGAATTTGAACTATTGTCTTTCTTCGATTTGCAAGGACTGAATCCCAACTTTACTATTTCCTTTTGAGAGGATGGCTTCTGTGGAGAGACTCTATAACAACCTAGATTTAAAAATCCATGTAACAAAGTTAATAAAAGTAAAAAAATAAGACTAAAGTCATGGGACACGTATTCCAAGTTGAATGTTGGGTAAAAAATCCTAGTGGGTGTTCATTTGGTTTATTATATCTAAAACCAATTGGCAATGGGAAATGTCAAAGGATTTGGAAAGGCAAGAGGCATTAATTGGCATTTTATTTATGAAATAATGGAAAATAGGAGAAAAGGAAGGTGAAAGGTCATAGATTGCAAGTGAGGAGGAAATTGAAGGAAAATAATGGAAAATTTAAGATTCAATTAGAGGCCTCATTAATAAAAACCTTATGAGGATCAATTGGTAACCTTTTGTCAGTTCAACTTTGGAGCTCTTTCTCTATTCTCACTCTCTCACACTCTTGGACACTAAGAGCATTCTTGGAGAGCTATAGCATTGGATAAAGAAAGGTAAAGGAAGAGGAAAAAAAGAAAAGGGAAGCAAAGATCAAACAAGGAAAAGCAGGATCAAGCAAATACAACAAAATTACTCGCATGTATCGAATTTCATTTGTGATATCCTTGCTATATTTGGCATGCATGGTACATGCATGTTTGTTGTTGGTTCTCTTATAGTCATTATCATGGGTTTTTCTAGGTGTGACTTTGTTTAACATCCTTTCCTTGCCAATTTTGGATAAACATGGTGTGGTGGAGTTCTCTTGTTTTGGTTGAGCTGGATTTCCATATGGACTCGAAGTTGAGTGGGGTTGTGTCAGGATTATTCACAAGGCCTAGGAATCCTGGGATGGGATACACGCTAAAGCCTGGTTATGAACACCTCAAATGACCCTAGGAATCCTCAACCAGTGAATGGAAGGATACATTGTAAATATCAGAGGTGAATACCCTTGATTTGGCATAGGAATCTATTGAACAGTAATGGAGGGATACACGGTAAATCCCAGAGGTGGTGACCATGTAGGCATAGGAATCCATTGACCAATAATGGCAGGATACACAGTAAATTCAAGAGGTTGAGATGGAAAAATTTCTCACGGTTTAGGTGGAGAGATCCGAAGGCATCTATGCTTGTTTAGGGCCTAGTGATCTGGTGGGGATTGCGGTAAAGCTTGGTTGTATTGATGAGGGTTCACACCTAGGAATACCTTGACGGTATATACGGTAAATACTAAGGATGCCCTAGTTGGTTTTGTTATGAGTCCCACATTCATGCTTGGAATATGGCATGAGGGTGATTGGATGAAAGAAAGGTTTGGTTCAGCCCAATCTATGGTCGGGTGGTTCGTGGAAGTCCCATACTTGGTTGGATTATGCATTCATTAATAAGAACTCTTTCTCCTTGGTATTATATGTGTAAATGTACTAGTTCATATGTGATTCTTATGACTGTTGTATCCATGTTATCTATGTTGGTTATATGCTGGTCATGAGTAGGTTTTATGACAAACATGATGTATGGATATTATCATGTTTTGATTAGAAAATGAATGAACAATAATATATGACATAATAGATGATAATTCGTTTGTTGTGATGAGGCATCAATGCTTCCTTATGAATCTCAGATAAGTATTAGACCCCTATGTTCATATGTGTATTTATGACTTGAAAATTTCATGTTCATGATATGTTTCACAAAATGTTTGTCATGGCTAGGCCTTGTTAGGTCTAGTTATTCTCTAAGATTTGTATGGAAGGATTTTTCCTTATGCCATTCATGGTTATGTAAAGTTTCATTAAGTTTTGGGCAGAGGTCTGGATCCTAGCCTGAAAAAGTGGCTTAAATCCTGTGGTCGCAGGCACAAAATGGGTGAAAAAGACTGCAGTCTCTCCCTTGTAGTCATCATGTGTGTGACTAAATGGTTTCAATCAAAATCAGGTAATGCTGTGCCAAATTATGGAGATCAGGGCACTGAAAAAATATGTTTAATTCAGGGTCCGGGCACTTGGAAAGGTGGTTTAAACCTCGGGGGTCTTATAACACCTAATAGGGAAGTCATTAAGGGTTTTGGTTTGTTGATTCCACTTCCTTAAGGTGATCTAGGAGGTTGAAACATATCATAGTAACTCTTCATCACATGTTTACCCGATAGGCTGGTAACTTGGGTAAATGTGGGAGGAGGGCGTTACAGATTCCAAGTTTTAGCAATAACTTTCCTATTTTCTTGCTTTTTGTTTTGGAAAATATGTTTATTTCCTAGCTAACCAAATTTGCCAACATAAGAATGCTGGGAGACTTGTCCAAAATCTCTCAAGCAATTTTTTGTTTTTTGAAAAAATGTAGATAGTTAGAATTCCATTTGGTGAAGAAATCAAACATGCCAAGGTCAGAATTTACTTGAGCTTGAAGAGGGTTAACCAAAGGTTGACAACAACCTTTTGAGAGTTCACATGAGATAAATAGGTGCTGAATGGTTTCCTCAGCCCTCAAACACAAGGATAGATTGAAGGCCCTTGAATGCCTCATTTTCTAAGGTTTTCAACTATATTGATCTTCCCCTTAAGCATTGTCCATATAAAGACTTTGATTTCAGGAATAATTTCAGATTTTAAAACAATTTTCCAAAGGGGTCAGTTGGGGTGCTTCTCTTGTTCTCCTTGACGCATTTCATATCTTGTTTTAGATGAATAATCCCTTCCAATTGGGTTCCATTTGAAGATATCGTGCTGCCTAAAACATATTGGAGCTACTCCCTTGATATGTTGGAGAAGAATATTCCATTGTTGTAGGAGCTCCGATGGAATTGCATATGTTTTACATCCTTCCCATGTTTTGTCTTGCTGATTCCAAACTGATATTTGATCCAATTTTGAAATGACTTTACCTTGAAGCCATGTATTGAGATGTTGGATCTATGGCATGGATGTGATCTTGGGAATTCCAATTATGCTATCATTCCAAAAGTTTATTTCTTTCCCTTCCCCTGTAATTTTGTACGTGTTGGCTTGAATGAGAAGCAGGGTATTTTTGCACAACCTCCAAATTTGCGAACATGACCTATTAGGAATATAGATGGTGAAGGGATGATGTCAGGAAGCGTTAATGTATTTGTGTTCTGATAATTTCTTCCACCGTGAAGCTTCTCTTGTTATTAACGATCATATGAGTTTTTCTCCCAAAGATAAATTCGTCAGTCCTGGTTATTGAATAGATATCCCTTATTTTTCATAAGGTGTTATTACTTTTTTCCAGCTCATTAGACTTAACTGTTTTGTTTATGTTCTGCCTCCCTGCCACATGAATTTCCTTGATACTAATTCAATTTTATTTTGAATCCCAACAGGAGCTTGCACAATTGTATATTGGTATAAGGGTAGATTTGAAAGAATTGATTTAATTAAGATTATCTTGCCTGCCAGATTGAGCCATTTCATTCCCCATTGCTGTAATTTTCTCTATAGCCTCCATCCTATTGACACATAATCATTGGGATTGGGCGAACACTTGTAAATAATGTAAATAGTAAATAATGGAAAATGAAGAGTCATCGGGAGGTGAAGCCCAAGAGTCTCTCCCTCATGTATATAACCATGCATAATCTTAATGAATAAACAAAATTCATATGAGGAGTTACCTCATGGCTTGACATGGTATCAGAGCCAACTCCATTTTTATCTTTCCTATGCTTGTAACTCCCTTCTGCCATTTCTGCAGTCTTCCCCATTTCTGCAGTCTGCCATACTCTTTGTCCCGCGTTAGTGTTGAATGCATATTCCACTCTGATTCCTATGCATTATGGACATGAGCCCTGTGTGTTGAGATGTGCTCTGTATCATGAAAAGAAGTATTGAGGCCTGCACTGTGTTATTACCACAGTCAATTTTGAACGCCCCTCCATATAGTGCTACCATTACTCGTTCCTGGCCATTGTTCACGACCCTCTCCCCACTGCGCAGCGGGAGTGGTATGGTTGGTTGAATGCTACCATCAGTCCACATACATTGCACGCTCCACATCAAAACATTGTTACCACTATGGTATACCCACTGTGGCTCCTCATAGGCAAAGTGAAATCCACAATCCATACAGTCCCGATTTTGATACATTATACACTACCCCCATTACGATTTCCTGCGGCCCTCTCCCTGGTCAGTTCTCCTATACACCTCGCGAGTTTGATTGTGCTCCTCACAGTCCTTCGACTGTGCTCCTAGGAACACTTGACACCCTCGCAGTCGGTGGTTGCATTATCATACAACACCATTCTCCAATTCAATATCACCTCAATACTACCTCCCCCTAACGTGGTATTCATCAGCTTCCTTGGTATATGCCTACTTCCTTGTTATACCGCCTCAATATATTAATCCCTCCTCTCACTACTTCCTTGGTATTCTCCCCCATATAATACCCTCCCCACATCAACCTTCTGCAAGTATTAGCTCTATTCTACATATCAGAGTGATTTTTTATTTTTTTATTTCTTTTTTACGCCAGAATTGCTTTTTTTTTTTATCCCTTGGAGTGCAAATTTTATATATTGGCAGCAAAGTATATTTTTTACAATACAATTTTTTTAAAATTCATTCATTTATATCTATTGTGGGAGTGGTTCTCACCGGGAAGGAGAACTATCCTGAGTGGTCTCGGAAGATCAAACACACTCTCATTTTCAATGAGATGTGGAAAGGAGTTTGTGTAGGAGAAGGAGATAATGAACCTGCAAAGCCTACCTCAGACAAGGAATTCACCATTTGGGAAAACAAGAACAACAAGGCCTATGCCTTGATTGCAACATCTGTAAATGAAGAGGTGAGTCGCCATATTTCACCATTTTCAAATGCTTTTGAAGCCTTACAGAAGTTGAAGGAACCCTATGACTTACACTCTGCGCTTGAAGTTGTCCAATTGATGATTAAATTGTTTAGTCCTGAATTATAAAATGATGATCCTCTTGATCTTGAATCAAAGGTAAAATATATTATGCATGATATCAAAGTCACTAATTTTGAACTAGACATTCCTTTGATAACTTTTGTCAAGGCACTTTATCCCACTTATTCAAATTATCTTTAGTTATTGCAAGAAAATGGAAACCTCAAAGAGATTACCTTTGACTCCCTTGTGAATAAATTTGTTGAGAGAGAGAAAGATTTTTGGGTGAAGGAAACTCCTCAGTCTTCTGAAGAAGATGTGTGTCTTGCACATATAGAGAAGAATCATGCTCAAGATTCTTCTAGAGGAAAAGGTGGTCTAATAGGAAGAGGAAGAATAAATTTCAGAGGCAAGGGGGGCATAGACTCTCAAGGAGAAAAGTCTGATCTTCATTTCATACGTTACAATAGAGATGGATCACATGATGCATCCACATGTAAGTTGCGTTGGGACAAAATTGAGCAGGAAATAAATCAAGCCAAAGGTAAAACCAATGACAAAGAGAAAGGTAAATCACTTGAATCTACTCACTATGTTGTGGCACATTGTAATATTGGAGTAACTGAAGACTTGTTTAATGCTTCACTTGCTTCTTGGAAAAATTATTGGTTGCTTGATTCAGGTGCAACTTGCCACATGAATTTTAGAAGATATTTTTTGAAGAATTTACTGAAAATGTTGATGAAGCAGTATACTTTGCAGATAAATAAAAATCAAGCCATTAGGGCTTGGCACAATCAGGTTCAAATTGACTGGTCTTCTAGACTTTCTTCTGCATGATGTTTTATATCTCCCACAACTGAGGAGAAACTTGTTGTCCTTGGTACACATCCGCCAGCAAGGAAACTCCATTAATATGTTTTATGGCAAGGTTGAGGTGAGAAAACCATCATATCACTCACTTGTCATGATGGGGATAGAAGAAGAAGACTTCTCAAGATACAAGGTACCTCTGCTCGTGTAAAAAATTTCTCATATTGTTCTCATTATGATGAAGTTACATTTCCATCAAGTCTATTATGACTTGCTAGGTTTGGACACTTGAACTATGACAACCTTTGCTTGTTGAAGGAAAATAGTGTTACTGGTTTCCCTACAATTCCTAGGAAACTTAAGCAATGTGATGATTGCATTCTAGGAAATCATAAAAAATAGTCTTTTCATGATTCACATTCCAGAGCACATAGAAAACTTGAACTCATTCATTTAGATTTACGCTGTCCAATGCCTGTTCCTTCTGCAAATGGAAACAAATATATGATGACATTTATTGATGACTACACCAGAATGTGTTGGGTTTATTTATTGAAGAAAAAATATGATGTTTTTCAAACATTCAAGAACTTTCATACATGGATTGAAAATGGTGCACAATCTCATATTGGCTCTATTCACATTGATAATGGAAAAGAATACACTTCAAATGAATTTGAAAACTATCTTCATCGGCATGGGATCAAATATCAAACAACTGTGCCTTATAATCCCCAACAAAACAGAGTAGCTGAAAGAATGAACAGGAAAATTGATGTTTTTCAAGAATGTAAAATTGATGTTTTGGGATGATGCAATTCTATGTGTTGTATATGTAAAGAATATATGTACATCTAATTATATTAGAAACAAGACTCCTTATGAAATGTGGTATGGCCACATTGCTTTGGTAAAGCATATTAGGGTCTTTGGTTCCACCTGTTATGCATTGATACCAAAGGTACATAGAAATAATCTTGGTGCAAGGAGTTGTAAGTGTATCTTCTTGGGGTATTCAAATACCTCAAAAGAATACCGTCTCTATGATGAAGTTAATGAAAAGTTTGTTGTATCTAGAGATTTAATGTTTCTTGAATCTTCCAAAGCTGCAAATGTTGTTAAGCGGTAACTTGATCTCTTGGATAGATTCAGACATGCAAAATCATTTCAAGAATTTGATAATCAAATTCCACATCTTGAAGGGGGGATTCCTATACTAGATCAATCTGTGGAATTTTCTTCTGAAGCACTCTCTCCCCCAAATGAAACTACAAACACTTATGATACTTTGAGGATGTGATTGACAAAATTCGGAGACTCAATCTTGATTAGGTCCCAACTTAGTCAACTGTGTAGCCTGGACCATCTCAAAAAGGTCCCCCAAAGTGGCTGACAAAGACACTTGAATGTGTTCATCCCGATGAGGTTGGAAAGATAGGAACAAGAAATTCGACCAGGAAAAATGGAGGTGATGTAGATGATTCTGATTCACCTATTGATATGGATGTTTCTTATGATTGTGAACTGAATTTGTCTACAGATTTTGAACCAACTTCCTTCAAAGAAGCCACTCCTCATGATGAATGGAAAGAAGTGATGCAAAAGGAGTATGATGCCTTGATAAAGAATGACACTTGGAAATCGGTTGCTCCTCCATTGGGAACCAAACCAATTGGCTACAAGTGGGTTTACAAGAAAAAGTATAAAGTTGATGGCTCACTTGACAAGCACAAATCTAGGCTTGTGGTAAAAGGTTTTGTACAGAAGGAAGGGGTCGATTATGAGGAGACTTCCCCCCACAGAAAAATGGGCTACCATCCAGACACTCTTTACGACACTCTTTACGTTAGTAGCTAAGAACAATTGGAAAGTCCATCAAATGGATGTAAAAATTGCTTTCTTGAATGGAGATCTGAAAGAGAATGTTTTTATGTCCCATCCTGAAGGATTTGTTGTTAAGGGGCATGAACATAAAGTACACAAACTTGTGAAATCCTTGTATGGCCTGAAGAAATCACCGCGAGCCTAGTATGAAAAGTTAACTGAGCATCTTCTGAAACTCAAATTTAAACATTATGATCTTGATGATGCAACTTTATTTGTCAAGAAATTTGGAAAAACAGTTGTATATCTTGTGGTATATGTCTATGATGTTTTGATGACAAGGAACAATGGGAGCTACATTGCATCCATAAAGAAGGAATTGAGGAAAGGTTTTGAAATGACTGACTTGGGCTATGTTCACTATTATCTTAATATTGAAGTAACTCAACATCCAAAGTCTATATTACTCTCTCAAAAGAAGTACATTGGAGATTTGTTGAACATGTTTGGCATGGTTGAGTGCAATCCTCTGAATACTCCAATGGAACAAAACTTAAAGCTCACATCCATTGAAGGAAAAGAATTTGAGGATGCAACAAAGTATAGACAACTTGTAGGAAGTTTCAACTACCTGACTACTATCAAACCAGACATTTCGTTTGCTTTTGGAATCCACTACAGGTTTATGCAAAAGCCTTGTGAGGGACATTGGTCTGTTGCAAAAATAGATCTAAAGTACTTGAAGGGAACCCAAGACTTTGGACTCAAGTATACACAGGTGGGCGAGTTCAGCTTGATTGGATACTCTGATTCAGACTTCGATGGAGACAAAGAAATTGGGGTATCTACTTCAAGTTATGCTATGAGTCTTGGATTAGGAGATGTCTCCTAGAGATCATGCAAACAATTAGTTCCATCAGATTCCACAACAGAGGTAGAATATGTGGCAGCAGCTGAGGCAACAAAAGAAATTGTGTGGCTCAGGAAAATAATGGAATATTTGCAGGTAAACCAAGTACATTTAACTCCACTCATGATTGAAAACACCTATGCAATAAAGTTGGCCAAGAACCCAAAGTTCCATGATCGAATGAGGCACATAAATACAAAATACCATCTGATTCGACATCATGTTGAGGCCAAGATAATCCATCTATGCCATTGTTCCACTAATGAGAAGATTGTAGACATCTTCACCAAAGCGCTTGGAAGAGAAAAGTTTGAAAGATTCAGAACAATGCTTGGACTCACCAAAATCCTTCAGATTAAGGGGGGGAATTTCGACACCTAATCATTGGGATTGGGTGAACACCTGTAAACAATGTAAATAGTAAATAATGCAAAATGAAGAGTCATCCGGAGGTGATGCCCAATAGTTACTCCCTCATGTATATAACCATGATTAAAATTAATGAATGAACATAATTCATTTGAGGATTTACCTCTTGGCCTGACACATCCAAAACTATGATTTCATTGGAAATTTGGAGATTGAAATTCCAAAATATTTAAAATGCATCCAACCTAATTTTAAAGGGATGCCAAAAAATTGAGAGATGCGTTGAAGAGTTTTGGGAGGGATATTCCAACTGCAAATGATGCTCTTTAAGTTGTTAAGTAGACCTCCCGAGGCTTCCAGAAATTGATCCAAAATGGATTTTAACTTTTAACAACAATGCAAGAAGCACCTCCAATGAATAAAGTGCCATTGAAGAATTGGGAGTGATTCATGCTCTTAATTCCTCTGCTGTATTTAATTCTAGTGAGGATCCTGCTTTGCATATCTTTCTCAAGTTTCCTACTGAGAGATTCAACCATTACAATGTAAAGGAATGGAGAGATAGAGAAAACTTTCCTAATACCCCTAGATCTTTGAAATGATTTCACTTGCCTTCTATTGATTAAAGGGGCTATCCAGGGCCTATGGATACAATCTTTTATGAGGTTTATGAAGTCCCTGGCAAAGACTAATTTGTCTAGGAAAATAAAACGAGTTGTATAACCTGAGGATGAAAGATGGAGACTCAGTGACAGAGCATCTGAATGCATTTAATACTATGGTAAGTCAGTTATTGTCTCTTGATTTTAAAATTTTAGATGAAGGTAAGTGCATTAGTTTGTTGTGTTCTCTACCAGATTCGTGGGATAGTCTGGTTATTGCAATAGGTAGCAATGCAACTGCCTTGCAGTTTGATGAAATAGTCTCATCCTTGGTGATGGAGGAGATGAGATGGAAAAATAAGGAGATCCAGAATGGTGATTCCATGTCTATACGAGAATGGTCCTAGAACATAAACAAAAATAAGTCATCGAGTGGGAGATCTAAATCTCTAGGAAAACCTGTAAAGGTGGTGTGCTAGAAATGCGGAAAGGAAGGGCACTACAAAAGGGACTGTAAATCTAAAGCTCATGACAAAGGAAATGGATCTAATGATGCTCCTTCTGTAGAGGTGAAAACCACCTCAAATGAAGGTGGGGATGTATACTTGGCTTCTTCAAGTACACATGTAGATGATGAGGCATGGTTGATTGACTCAGGTGCATCTTTTCACTTCACTCCCCATAGAGAGTGGTTTTGTGAGTATGAGAAATATGATGCTGGTGATGTCTTCTTAGGGGATTATAGGAAGGCTAGAATTGTTGGTCACAGAAAAGTAAAGTTGAAGTTGCAAGGTGGAAGGGTTAGAACACTTCCGGGTGTTCTGCATATTCCTGCATTGGCCAGAAATCTAATTTCTGTAAGCAAGCTGGATGATGTAGGTGTAAAAATAGTGTTCGAGAAAGATACCTACAACATGGTTTGGGGAGCACTGGTATTGATGCGGGGAGTTCGGATTGGAACTATGTACAAGGTGCAAGGTAGCTGTTATTGATGGGTTCAACAGTTATGTGGTTCCTGAAAGTGGAGCAGAAAATCTAGTGGTCTCTGGAGAAAAGACCATGCTATGGCATCAAAGGCTTGGACATATTGGAGAGAAGGGTCTTTGAATACTTCAAGGTAAAGGTATGGTAGAAGGTATGATTAATAGCTCTTTGGATTTTGATTTCTGTGAAAATTGTGTATATGGGAAGCAAAATCGGGTGAGTTTCCCCTCTGGTGGTAAGAGGGCGAAACAAATATTAGAGCTTGTGCATAGTGATGTGTTTGGACCTGTGAAGATTCCATCATTGGGTATGTCTGTGTACTATGTATCATTTATAGATGACTTCTCAACAAATAAATGGATATATTTTCTGAAGAAGAAATCTGAAGTCTTTGACAGGTTTAATGAATTTAAGGCTCTAGTGGAAAACCAGATAGAGAAGAAGATAAAGGTGCTGAGGATAAATAACTGTGGAGAGTTTTGTAGTAAGGAATTTGAAGAATCCTGTAAGAAGTGTGGTATAGCATGGTAGAAGACTACTCCATATACACCTGAGAAAAATGGAGTTGTAGAAAGAATGAACAAGACGTTGATGGAAAGGGCAAGAAACATGCTCAGTGGTGCCGGGCTAGGACAAGAATTTTGGGCAGAGGCAGTGGAGACTGCATGTTACCTGGTCAATAGGTTACCTTCATTAGCGTTGGAGGATAAGACTCCAGAAGAGGCATGGACTGGTAAGAAACCCTCTCTTTCACATCTGAGGGTATTTGGATGTGATGCATATGTACATTTTCCAAAGGAGAAAATAACAAAATTGGATAGTAAATTTGAAAAGTGCAACTTTATTGGGTATAAGGATGGTTTAAAGGGTTATAAACTTTGGAACCCAGTAACAAGGAAGGTTGTGTACAACCAAGATGTGGTGTTCAGAGAGGTTAATTATGTTATTAAACATGAAGTCCAACCAAAGGAACCTAAGAAGATAGAGTTGGAGATAAAGAAGGAAGAATCAGACTCTACAATAGAAGATGAATCAGAAGATGAAGAGCCAAAAACTACAGGTGTGAGAAGATCAGTTCGAGAAAGAAGGTAGCCAGAAAGGTATAGTCCATCTGCTTTCTGTTCAAATTTTTCTTTATCTACAATGATGATGATCCCATAATTGTGAAGGAAGAAATAGATTTAGAGGATGGAAAACTCTAGAAAGAGGCCATGGTTGATGAAATGAAATCTTTGCACAAAAATGAGGCATGGGATCTGGAGGAGTTGCCAGATGGAAGGAAACACATTTGCAGAAAATGGGTGTTCAAGAAGAAGAAAAATGCAAAAGGAAAGGTGGGGAAATACAAAGCTCTGTTGGTAGCAAACGGTTATTCCCAGGTGCCAGGAATTGATTTTGGTGAATTTTTTCTCCTGTTGCCAAGGTAGCTTATATTAGATTACTTTTATCTGTTTCTGCTGCTTTTGATTTTGAGGTAGAACAGATGGATGTCAAGATATCATTTCTTCATGGGGATGTGGAAGAGGAGATCTATGTGAAGAAACCTGAAGGCGTTGCGGTGAAGGGTAGGAAAAAACTAGTATGCAAGTTAAAGAAGTCTTTGTATGGGTTAAAATAGTCGCCAAAGATGTGGTATCTGAAATTTGATAAATTTATACGGGGACTTGGCTTCATCAGAAGCAAAGTAGACCAGTGTGTGTATTTTCAGTTAATTTGTGACCGTGTTATTTATCTAGTCTTGTATGTGGATGATATGTTGCTGGTTGGAATGAAAAAGAAATTATCTAGGATTCGAAGACCCAATTGTCCTCCAAATTCAGCCTGAAAGATCTTGGTGCTGAAAACTATATTTTGGGCATGGAAATTAAAAGAGATCGGTCAAAGAAGAAGCTATGGTTAAACCAGAGGAAGTATGTTGAGACAATATTGCAGATGTTTAATATGCATATTAGTAAACTGATGAAGGTTCCTATTCCTGCAGGTGTAAAGTTATCTACTGAACAATGTCCCAGGAGAGAAGAAGAGGAAGAGGACATGTCCCATGTTCCATATGCAAGTGTAGTTGGTAGCCTAATGTATGCGATGGTTTATACTAGACCAGACATTGCACATGTAGTGGGGGTATTGAGTAGTTTTATGTCAAAACTAGGGAAGGAACACTGGACAACAGTGAAGCGGGTTTTCAGGTATTTGCGTGGCACTAGTGATTATGGATTGTGCTACCAAGGAAGACTTGGATTGGAATGAGTGTTGGATATTTTTGGCTTTTTTGATGTAGAATGGGTTAGATATTTGGATCCGAGAAGATCTACAAGTGGGTATGTGTTTAACCTATTTGGAGGTGCAGTCAGTTGGATGAGTAAGAAACAATTTGTAGTGGCACTATCAACTACAAAGGCAAAATACATGGCAACCACTCATGCAAGAAAGGAAGCAGTTTGGTTGCAGAGATTGTGTTCAAGTATGGGGTTAGTAGAGGGAGCTATAAGGATAGCCTGTGATAGCCAAAGTGCAATTTTCTTGCAAAGAACCTTGCTTATCATTCAAAGACAAAGCACATTGATGTTTAGTATCATTTTGTGAGGGATATGATAGAAGACAAAAAGGTGTTGCTGGTAAAGGTGGACATTTTGAAGAATACTACAGATGCATTGACAAAATTTGTGAGCTCTGAGAAGTTCTCTTGGCGTAGAGAAACAATAGGTGTTGCAGGGCTGGATAAATGACTAAGCTTTCCTGTGGCTCCCTGTGGAAAGAAAACAACAAGTGGGAGAATGTTGGGTTGTGTTATATTCTTTCCAGGGTGTTTGATGGGGGTGGGTAGCCCCCCCTCTACGAGGTCTGGGGTAGTGCCCTAGGAAATTTTTTTTGGGACCCTATATTAGGTGGGATGAACCTACCTATGGTTTTGTGCATGGTTTTAGCACATGGTTGGATGCGATGGTTTTTCGGTCCATGGTTTTGGGCGCGATGGTTTTTGGTCCATGGTATTAGATGCTTCGGCATGTATATTTATATGTATTGTAACATTGAAAGGAACATAATGAAAAATCAATCTGGTAGTTCCAGTTTTGGGATCCATGGGAAAATCTCTATGCATATGTGTTTTATGTGTTATGCTCTTGCATTGTTTATTTTATGTGTTTTAGAATTTGTATGCAGGTAATTTCTATATGGGGTTAAAACCATCAATTCACACATATAAGCATCACATATCAAGATAAACATATGGAAAAATGTGCAAATACTTTATTGAATAGAAGGAAGTATTACAACCATGAAGCCTAATTCGAAGTCACTCCTCCAGCTTTGGTTCCATCCATATCACATCATAAGCATGACAATCTGGCAACATAACGACACTTATAATAGTCTCAAATATCAAACGAACATCATCTCCTTACAATTCATCAAAGTCCATCCCTTGATGACTTAGATGAGTGCTCAATTTATAGGAATATGGAGGAGGTTTTGTCATCAATGAGGGTATTGAATGGCCTTCCAAACTTAGAATTAGTTCCATGGAGGAAAAGATGAGAGGATGGAATGTATCTTAACACATTCCTCATCCATTTTCGAGCTCATAGGAGATGGTAAGTGTGCGAATCTTCTAGAAGGCTCTAGAAGATAAGAATATTCCCCAAACCCTATGTGAATTTTGCTCAATCTCACCCAACGCAGGTCAAAGAGGGCATAAGTGCTCTACAGAGAACCCTGGCATGAATTTAACTGCTCTGCAATGCACCCTTGCATGGGCCTACCTATGCTGGTCCCTCTAGAGGTCATTTCACGATGTCTTCAGGCCATGAAACTGTCTGGGAAGGAGGCATTCAAAAGGTTGACTTGTTTAGGGCATGTGGCAACTGAAATTAGGGTTTGATGAGCCCTTAAACATTGATCTGGATGATGGGAGTGATGTGCCCAAATGGATATATAACAGTTGTCCCCTAAAGCATGAAGTCAAAAAATGTTAATGTCGAGTGAAATTCTTTATGATGTGATGAGGAGGTTTCGAAGTGGTTGGTGACCTGCATCGATTACAATACATAATATCATGATATTTGATTTTTCTCATGAATTTCTGAAGGAAGGCATACCCATGCTCAGCATATAAGCTTTCATTACAAGTACATAGACAGTTGTCTACAAATATAGACCCATGATCGGAATGACCATCAATGTAAAGCCATTGTACGAATGATTTGGTACATTTCCTGAAACTAGATCTGGATGGATGAAACTAGATTTGGGTTCTTCTATCTCGTTCAATCTTTTGCTCAAGTACGAGTCAAACCATGTGAATATGTGATCTGAAGTCAAACATGGGAAGACACTGTCGGATTACGAGCCAATGATGTAAGCCGTTAACAGACGCGAGAGAAATCACCGATAATGATAATGATCCTCAAGGTACTGCAATACATTCTGCATGGTGTGAATGGATGTTTTGATGTCTAACACCATACAAAGTATTTTGGTCGAAGGCCAGTGATGTCAATCTATCGCCGGAAGCAAGAAACTTTCCATTGATATATGCAAGCCTCAAGGTACTGGAAGGGTGTTTCTAAGTTAAATTCTTGGATAATGTGTTGATGTCGACAAGAAGCGACTCGTCACAAGAGGGCCTTGATGTATTCCACATCAACGACACCAAACGAGTGTAATTATTTTGGAGACAGAATTTGACTGATGACACAAGGTTCAAGAATGGTAGTCATGAAAATGAAGGTTTATGGTTTTGCAAAGGATGAATTTTGACTGAATGACTTCTCTTGAACATGTTGACGACACTGAAATGAATTGGTAGCATTGACCCAAAACAAAGTGATGGATGGTATGATAGACCAATTATATGATAACTATCAAGCTAATAAACCAACCCAAATAGTCACGGTGATGAAGTCAACGTGTCATGTTCAAGAGGACCTGCTACCAAAAGTGGTTTAGCCCTTTTTCCATTTTCCCCAATCATTGCTGACCAATACCTCTTTATTTTTTATCATGCTTGAGGGGGATAACATATGCTTGTTGTATAATTCCACCCTTTGGGTGAATCCATCACTATGTGATGTTTTAACGAGTCTAGTGAAGGTGAAACTCAGTCTTGTCATGATCGACAAGTTTTTCGCTATTTGATGTTTTAACGAGTTTAATGACAATGATCACTCGGTCCTTTTCATGTTTAGAGAGTTTGAAAAGGGACAAAAAGGTGAAACTCAATCTTGTCATTATCGACAAGTTTGTCGCTATTTGATGTTTTAACGAGTTTAATGACAATGATCACACGGTCCTTTTCATGTTTAGAGAGTTTGAAAAGGGACGAAAAGAAAAATCCACAAGTTCTTTTTCAAAGATTTGTCTCTCAAGCTCGAAAAGGCATAAAACAATACAATAGAGAACCTATTGACCATGTTCAATCAACGTATTCCTTTTTCGTAAATAATATATCTCAGCCTGAAAAAGGGTTAAACTTATACTGAGTAGATGCCATTTCCAATCTGTTAACGAGCTGAAAAGGACAAGTGCTCGACAATATTTTCATATTTAGAGAGTCTGAAGAGAGCTTAAAGAGGACTCCATTTTGAGGAATGAGTGGTGTCTAGGATAACAACTGGTTCCGGTAATTTTTGAACTTCTCAAAACATGTTGATTTATGTGAAGAGGATGGCTAATAAGACCACTCATTGCAACTATCCCTCAAAAAGGGAAAAACAACCAAGTGAAAGCGTATGATCAGCCAAGAAGATAGTGACGATGGAAGGAGAAAAACCAAGTCTCATCTGACAGAAAATGCTAATAGAATGGAAATCACGAGGGTTGAAATGGAAATGGGTTCATTTTACACAAGCTTGAAATGAAAAACTATGCTTGAATTTAGTTTCATTTTTAGACAAGCTTGAAACAAAGAACTATGCTTGAATTTAGTTTCATTTTTACACAAGCTTGAAATGAAGAACTATGCTTGAATTCAGTTTCATTTTTACACAAGCTTGAATCATGAAAAACTATGCTTGAGATTGGTTTACATGCCCCCAGCATGATGACTCAATTCTAGGTGCATGACCCCCAAGCTTCATTATATTCACCCAAGTAGACTACTCGTGGATATCAGGTGGATGGAATGAAGGTTCATTTATGAGATCAAGTCAAAGACTCGACTAGGATTTTATGAGATCTACTCAAAGAATCGACTTGGAACTTTGCTCCAGGGGACCTTATTTCATTTTTTAATGAGCTTGACACAAGACAAGGAACTTTGCTCAGATTGCTTGTTTCATTTTTTAACAAGGTTGACACAAGACGAGGAACTATGCTCATATCCTTGGTTTAATTTTTTAACAAGGTTGACATAAGACAAGGAACTATCTTCATGGGAGCTGTTTCATTTTTTAATGAGGTTGACACAGTAAAATAACTATCCTCATTTACCTAGATCACGACTCATAAGTAGTCATGACTTCCAAGAGTTTCTCATAAAATGGGAGAACAATGCTTTGGAAGGGATCTGTAGCAAGGAATCCGTTAGAGAGATTTGGTTCCAATGCCCCCAGTACATAATGTACAACATCACTAAATTGATCGTCACTTAATGTAGGCATGGAACAGGTTGCCACATAATTAACCCATGGCGAGGATGATACCATTGATACAAAAGGACCCTTTAGGGAAGATGGTTGATTGGAATCCATATTTGGACTGGGAAATGAAAGCTTGTCAACAGTGGCAATTCTGCCTTCACGCAGGAAACAAATCACTCGAAAGAGTGTTGAAACAATAGATCCCATGTCATAAACATAGTCGTGCCCAAGAAGTAAATTGTAATCTAAAGGGCCTGGGACTACCATCACATTCAGATAAATGATTTTTCCTCCCAAAGTAATAGGCAACTAAGGAAGGATCCCTAATGGTTGACTGGTTCCTCTGTTAAAAGCCAATAGATTTTGGGTAACAGGAACAAGTGGCAGCGAAACTAGAGCTTGCCAAGCAGTGGAGGAAATGATACTCACAAATGCACCTTCATCTATAACAGTTCCAGGTACAATCATATTACAAACCTGTACTATGATTTGGAAAGGCACATAAGAAGGAAGACGACATCGTGTCAATCGATTCCAATCGAAGGAAGTGACTAGACTACTTGGAGGGGGTACTGTAGAAATGGGAGAATTAACCCCTTGAGTTACGAGAGCGGGAGGATTTTCCTCCTGTCTTGATGGAGCAAGATGATTTACCCCAAGCTCATTGGAATCTGAAGAAACGAATAAAACTTGAGTGGTATCATATTCACTCTCTTCAGGAAAGGTACGATTAACTAAAGGTGAAATCGGGTCAACTGTTTCCTCAACTTGTGATTAGTCAGGTATAGACTCATGGGATTCACATTCAGAGAGAGTGGGTTTGACCGGCAATTGATTTGGGTCAGTCACTTTATCAACTAGTGAAGGATTAAGGGATAGTCTCCTGTAACCAGATGGAAGTCACTGCGGTGAAGCAGGATGGTTATCCAACACTTTTTTTGCTTCATCCAGATAGGGACAAAGGTGAATGGGGTGATTCCCTTCACGTAACCTATAGGGAAACTTAACTTTACCCATCTTTCCATGAACTTTACTACCACTAGTTGATGGTGTGTCACCAACATGATCTTTAGAAGTTGATGACACAGGATGATGTGAACGAGAAGACCATTCTTCTAAGATCTGAGGAATATCAGGACAATTTTGAAGAAGATGGTATCTCGTACAAAGTTTGCATGGATATCGAACTTTGTGAGGCTTATCAGATGGTTTCTCATAGAATTTGCATTCAAAGTAATGGTTGCTTGGTTTCCTCCCTGCTGTATTTTCTTCTCCTTCTTCTTAGCCACCTAGTTACTAGTACCAATACTTTCACTAAGTGAAGAGGAAGAAGGGGAGGAAGAAACAACTGAGGAACAAGGCAAAGGGTCAACTTTAGGATGAACTGGAGGTTAATTTTGTCCAGTTGGAGGAGTACTTGATTATAGTGAAATCACGAAATTTTGAACCAAGGAGGTTGAAAACAACCATATTGGCAAGCCAATGGTAAGTCCTGGAAGGGACAATGTAGCCATATAAGGAGCACCAATTTTTCTAAAAGGAGGAAGAGGAATGGGATTCCCATCAAAAGGAAATCCTTGATGGTGGACTCCAGATTTGTCGCCATATGTCTCAACCTAAGATCAACTAAGGAGTGAGCATGGAGGATGTTATCTGTGGTCAGTTAAATTTATTTTAATCAAAATAACAAAATAAAACAAAAGAGGGATGATCTAAGAAAAAAGATTACCAAGTAACTGTGAATTGTAGAATACCTCCTAGCGAATTGAGAAGTATGGGAAAGAAATCTCCCTGAATGTTGTGTTTGGTGTATCACAGTGTACAAGGCAGCTGACTCGGTTACCTAAGGATGGATAGCAACATAGTGTTGTCCTCCCATATATACCCAAAAGTACGTGGAGGCCCAATCCGTATTAGCGCTTTCTAATGCGAAACCGCACAATGGGAGCATTCCCATATAATTTACGTACTGTAACACTGCCCCATATACTTGAAGGTATGTGGACGAGCTACGATATACTCACGTACGTGGAATGAGGTATCACACTCGGGATGTATCAAAGACAAGTTAGCGACATCTTCTATGTTTTACAATGCTAGAACACATCTCTAGCCTAGAACCTCTAAATGTTATGCGTTAAGTTACAATGCTCCATTAGGTTAATTCAGATGAATTTTAAGTTGATCTTCTTAAGAATTTTCCTTTCAAGGTTCACCACGTAATGTATGTTTGCAATTCCTAGAATGAAAATATTATGATAAACATTATTTTTATTCAATTCGAACAATGAAAACCTTAGCTAGAAAGGGATATAGCAATCAAATCTTTGACAAAGAGCAAATAGCACATCCAATGCAATTTCCCTAACTATTCCTATCAAGCATTCACAAACTACAATATGCACAATGAAAGTTTTTCTTTTCAATTCCCTTAATGTTGGAATGAACAAAAGGAACTAATGCACATACAATCAATCAATCTTTTTGCAAGAACGAAGACTTTATGACAGTTCCTTTTCGAAAGATATGAAGACTTTTACGACACTTTCTTTTGAACAAAGATTAATCGACTATAATCTAACTTTGATAATGAATCGATAATGACAAAGAAATCATTTAAGAAACATTAATCAATCAAATCCAAAGTAGGGCTAGAAAAGGAAATACAATGTTGATTTCAAAGACATAACATTCATTGGTCATTCAACAAGAAGAAATAGAAGGAAATTTTGGAAAAAACAAAATCCAAAGGTGGAAATTTGACCTAAGGTGGATCACCGTAGCTATGAATGGGAGATAGTGTGCTTCAAAGCACTATCCCTAAGCCAAGGGTGCTATTCAGCACACTGTGTCCCTCACAAGCCTGCGCCGGTGATAGTAAGCCATTTCAAGAGGCAAATAAACACGGTTTTTGACCAAAATTCACTTCAATAAGGCTGAAATATAGGCAATGAAAGGTAGTAAGGGCTGCTAGAGTGTCCTAGGATGTGATAATATACTTGGAACAATGATCGTTCCTCACCAGAGTTGCCAATTTGTTATGAAGAATTTGGTATCTATGGACAAATACTAATTTCCTAGACAGTAGCTATATCTCGAACAATAGTTTAAAGCACTTTAACCTTTTCCTATAATCAATAGATAAGACAAAGATAATGAGAGGACCTACTTGTACTTTCGGTTTCCTCTTGTCTCCTTTGTATCGATCCTGTCACTCCTTCACATACTTAACACGCTTGAGAAGTACCTGTAAACATGAACAAAAGACAAAGAACCAATCAAAGCAAAATATCTATTGATTACAAGTAAATGTAATCAGATACATTCATGTTGGGTTGTGTTATATTCTTTCCACAACTAGCCTATGTAGTTAACCAGTGGGTTAGATGGGGGGTGGATCCCCCCCTTTGTTGCACTGATTGCACGAGCGAGGGGGGGGTCCCAGAGGCTTTGAGGGGGGCGGGTAGCCCCCCTACAGGGTCCAGGGCAGCGTCCCGGGGAAATTTTTTTGGGACCCTATATTAGGTGGGACGAACCTACCTATGGTTTTGTGCATGGTTTTAGCACATGGTTTTGGACGCGATGGTTTTTCAGTTCATGGTTTTGGTGATCAAAATCGGATCCATAAACGACTGTCAAAGAACCTTGACTGTATCGAGACGAAACAAATCCTTGAAGAATCCAAAACAACAATTGGAAACACCCTGAACCAGTGGCCATGGAAACTGGTGTGGAACGATGAGGACCTCGATCAAAGCACGCTGATCGAGCCCCATGGAGACTATGCAGGAGGTCGATGTAGCCCTAGGAGCCCTAGAACGGGAAAAGGAGTTGATTTTCAATGCGCGATTAGCGCATCGCTGGGCAAACATGGTCGAAATGGAGGGGCCTTAAGCCCTTGGTCGCGTTGGGAGCCAGAGGATCGCGGGTGGAGAAACGAAAAGCACCGACGTATGAAGGTGGGACCCATGACCTGGAAATTGACGGTTTGATTGGGGTGCCCTTGAACGGTAAGAGGTTTTGGAGGAGAGCAGAGCGATCCCACTCAGCGATCGATGCGTGGCAATGGAGGTGAGAGAAAAACCGCCGTGATCGCGCGTTATCGGTCGAGCAAGTTAACTGCGCTCGACGTGCGTATGACATTGGATCTTGAGGAGTCCAGATCGGACGACTGAGATTGTGCCCGATAGACAGAAGCGGAATAGACAGGGAATTAAGCCATGATTTAAGGGGATTTGGAATCCGTTAACCTCCACGGTGGAGAAAGAATGTATTCATGACATAACCGAAGAAATGAATCGACAAACAGGTTGGCGCTGTTCTGATGGAGACACGTGGCTACTTCCCGAGCATTCATGCTGACGCCAAACAGGGAACTCCAAGCATGCAGGTAGTAGGCGAATCGACATAGGCAGGAGAGGAACAGAGATCGAATGGCTAAAGCCATGAACAGAGCCAGTCGAATAGAGAGGGAGAGAAGAGTCCAAGCGACCAAGAGAGATAGTGAACAGTGAACCCTGAGAGGAGGACTGAGCATGGAGAGCAGTAAAGCCAAGCAGAGGAGACAGAGGGCCGAGCTGACCACAGGCAGCATCGAGCACCAGAGAGCTTGAAGAATCAAGCCTTCCCATAGAGGAATCTATTCGGATTGAGCACCATAGTTGGATCTTTCCACTGTAGACCAAGGGTCACAGAGCTGGTAGGAAGAACAAGAGTTTGTGTACTCCAAGTGGCTTGGGGAATCCAAGAACCACCCTGCCAAGCAAAATCTACTTCAAGAGAACTCATATTGAGTCCCTGCATTGTAATTTCTCTGCTGAAAGACACAATAAAACAAGGCCACCACTGAAGCTGGACCGAAGACGTAGCCCTGGAGAATAGGGTGAAATCCTTATTAAAAACTACTTGTGTCTTTGTGTTGCTTACTGTATTTCTTTGATGTCTTTCCATTTTATCTGTATTGGCAATCTGATCGATTCGTTGTTTCAATAACACAGAACACACACACCATCACATGAGTCTGTAATACCTGTTGTTTAATAAATCTTCAACTGAGGTCACTCATAGGGTGATTATCAGATCAAGTGGTATCAGAGCACTAGGCTGTAAGGTTAGACAAGATTGTGTTGGTTTAGCTGTGAATGATCACTAGATCAAAGCTCAAATTAGGAGAAGGAGAGTTGGTGGAAACTAATCCTAAAATTGGGAGAGTCTATTCTCGGAAGACAATGTCAGAAGAAGGTTCTATAGGGCTAGACCCTCAATTCATAGAAAGTTTCCTAGCTATAAAGTCTATGGTAGAAGAAATGTATAGGGACTTTAGAAAGCATAAGGGTGAAGATTCATCAAGCTCTAAGCAAGATAAAGAAGAAGATGAATCTCATTCCCATAACCACTCCAAAGGAAAGGGAAAAGAAGAAAGCTTCCCTACACCTCCTAGTAGCCGTGTGAATAATAAGAAGGCATCTCTGATTAAGTTAGATGTTAAATTTGACTTGCCTATATATGATGGAGAGCTAAATGCTGAAAAGTTGGACAATTGGATTAGACAAATCGATGTGTATTGCAGAGTACAAAATATAGACTCAGACAAAAGCAAGATTCAGCTGGCAAGCCTTCGCCTAGGGGGCACTGCCTTGGTTTGGTGGGAGGGCAACACCCAAGCTGATATGAGGAAGCATGGTAAGACCATCTCTGTCTGGAGTGAATTTGTTACTGCAATCAAACAGTAGTTCTATCCATTGGCCTACATGCAACAAGGCATGATGAGTTGGCAAACTCTTCGGCAGTTGAAAGGGCAAAGTGTACAAGGGTATACTCAAGAGTTCCGAAAGAGAGCATTGATGTTGGGTATCTCATTAGACTCACCAGAAACTCTTTTGAAGTACAATGGTGGTCTACACAGCTACATGAGGCATACCATCCTCATGTTTAATCCCACTAGTATAGATGAGGTATCTATACAAGCTACTCATCTAGAAGCTAGAGGAAAGAATGGGAATCTAGAAGTTGGGGGACCATCCCAACCCACTGTAAGAAAGAGAAAGGAGAAAAGAAAGAAGAAGTGGAAAGCAAGGAAGGCTAACACTGCACAGAAAGGCAAAGCTTCATGCACTCACTGTAAAAAGGAGGGGCATGATGATGAGCACTGTTGGGTTCTGCATCCAGAGCTGAGACCTAAGAAGTCCAGGGCAAGAAGAAGAAGACCAATGTAGTTATTCAGAAGGATTTGGGGTCAGACTCGGGAGATGAAACAATCATTGCAGCCACAGGTATAAAAGGTTATCTGCTTTAGAGAATGCTGAAATCAAGAATCAGGTGCAGGAATTGCTCTAGAAAGGGTTCATTAGGCCTAGCACATCACCATGTGGGTCACCAATCATTTTGGTGAGAAATAAAGATGGCTCATGGAGAATGTGCATTGATTACCGAGCACTGAATAAAATAACAATAAAAAAATCGTTATCCCCTTCCTCGCATACATGATCTTTTAGATCAACTGAAGGAAGCTGTTTATTTCACCAAGCTGGATTTGCACAGTGGATACCATCAGGTCAGAGTTGCAGAGCAAGATGCATGGAAGACTGCTTTTAAAACAAAGCAGGGATTGTATGAATGGCTGGTTATGACTTTTGGCTTCACCAATGCCCCTGCTACTTTCATATGATTAATGAATGATGTACTCAGACCTTTTCTTGATGATTTTGTTATTGTGTATCTCGATGACATTCTGATTTTTAGTAAAACGTTGGAAGAACATTTAAAGCATGTTAAGGAGACATTAGATGTTTTGAAAAGAGAAAAACTTTATGTTAAACTCTCCAAATGTGTGGTTTGTCAAAACCTCTCTAAATTATTTGGGTCATATAGTAGGGGGAGGTGAATTGAAAATAGATCCCTCTAAAGTGGCAATCATTGTAAATTGGCCTAAACCCAAGTCTGCTACAGAAGTGAGAAGCTTCTTAGGAGCAGAACAATGTTGGAGGAAGTTCATTTCAAAATTTTCCTCAATTGCAGCTCCCTTACATGCTTTGACAGGATTGAACAAGGTGTTTCAGTGGGGAGGCAAGCAGCAGAAAGCCTTCGACACCTTGAAAGAAAAAATTAGTACAACACATGTACTAGCACTGCCAGATCTACAAAGACCATTTGAGATCCAAACTGATGCCAGTGACTATGCCATGGGAGCAGTGTTGACACAACATGGTAAACCCATATGTTATCATTCTGAGACTTTTAATCCTGTAGTAGTCAACTATCCTACATATGATGAAGAATTGTATGCATTAGTTCAGAGAGTGAAAAAGTGGAAACATTACTTAATGGGAAAAGAAACAGTAATACATACTGATCATCGGCCACTTCAATACCTACGCTCCCAAAATAAGTTGCAACAATCAAGACATTACAGATGGATGGGTTTTCTACAACAGTTTCATTTAGTCATCAAATATAAAAAAGGGCATACATAACAAGGTTGCAGACATGTTATCTAGACCCATTATAAATGCATCTACCATACTTAAGCATAATTCTGTGTTGCATGAAAGCTACATAGAACAATATGCTCAGGATATGGACTTTAAAGACGTATATGCAACTTCGAGTCAAGGAAAAAGAGTAGAAGAATTGGACTATCATGTAAAGGACCGACTCTTATATCATTGTGGGAAACTTTGCATTCCACAAACTGAGAGAGTAAAGATAATTAGGGAAGCACACACTTCTATGATATCAGGTCACTTTGGGGTAAGTAAAACAGTTGCACAACTGCAAAGGTTCTGCTATTGGCCAAGAATGAGTGAGACAATTTCTAGATATGTAAAGGGGTGTGCTATGTGTGCTAAAAGCAAGCCCAACAATAGAAAACTAGGCTTATACACTCCCTTGCCAGTTCCTTCTCACCCTTGGGAAAGCATTTCCATGGATTTCGTGGGAGGACTGCCTAAATCTAGGAAAGGTCATGATTATCTATATATTTTTGTGGATAAGTTCAACAAAATGTGTATTTTGATACCCTGTAGTAAACAGATTACCGCTGAACAAACTGCAAAATTATTCTTTGAACATGTATGGGTTCATTTCAGATTGCCCACTTCTATTATATCTGATCGAGACACTCGATTTGTGGGAAAGTTTTGGTCCAGTTTGTGGGAACTAATGGACAACAAATTAAAGAAAAGCACAGCTTTTCATCCAAAAACAGATGGCCAGACAGAAGTAGTTAACAAGACAGTGATCCAATTATTGAGAGGATATTGCAGCAAACACCCTAAGCTTTGGGATGAACACTTGTGTTATGTGCAGCATGCTTACAATAGAACCAAACACTCTTCTACCCAGAGATCTCCTTTTGAGACCTGCTTTGGTTTCATACCAAGGTCTCCCTTGGATTTTGTCTTTGGTAAAGATACCATGGCTTATAGACACAATGATGTGGACAAGGCAACTAGGTTAATTGAATAGATCTAGGAGATCCACGAGGCAGTACAGGAACAACTGGAAAAGAGCCAGGCCAAGTACAAGGCTAGGCATGATAAGCATCGGATGGAGCATAGTTTTCAAGTTGGAGACCAATTCTGGCTATATATCAGCAAGGACAGGATGCAAGGTGAAGGTAAGAAGCTAAAACCTATCAGGTATGGACCCTTCGAGATACTTGAGAAGATTGGTGAAAATGATTTTCGCCTTGATCTACCAGCTTACATGCACATCTACTCAGTCGTGAACACAGATTGCTTGAGGTTGTTTGAACCTTCAATGATTGAGGACCCTGAAGAGCAGAGTCAATTGCCTTCTGTTGATGACCTGCTACTTGAATATCTTAAGGAGTTGTAGGAAGATATAGTGTTGGACAGGAAGGTAAGGATGATGCGCAGTGGACAGGTGGAATAGCTCAGGATTGGGCTTAAAGGTTCGAAGCAGAGCAGTGTGAAGTGGATTGAGATTGGACAAGTGAGACAACAATTTCCTCACTTAATCGATGCTTGAAGAAAACCAACTTTTGGTGGTCCAAAATCTTTTCAGTAGGGAGGCCGTGATCCAAATCAGATCCATAAACGACTGTTAAAGAACCCTGACTGTATCGGGACAAAACAAATCCTTGAAGAATCCAAAACAGCAATCGGAAACACCCTGAACCAGTGGCCATGGTAGCCAGCATGGAACGACGAGGACCTTGGTCAAAGCGCGCTGACTGAGGCCCATGGAGACTGCGCAGGAGGTCGATGTAGCCCTTGGGAGCCCCGGAACAGGAAAAGGAGCTGATTTTCGATGCGCAATTAGCGCATCGCTAGGCAAACAGGGCTGAAATGGAGGGGCCTTAAGCCCTTGGTTGCGTTGGGAGCCAGAGGACTGCGGGTGGAGAAACGAAAAGCGCCGACGTACGAAGGTGGGACCCACGACCTAGAAACCAGCGCTTTGATCGGGGCACCCTTGAACAGTAAGAGGTTTTGGAGGAGAGCGGAGCGATCCCACTCAACGATTGACCCGTGGCAGTGGGGGTGAGAGAAAAACCGCCGTGATCGCACGTTATCGGTTGAGCAAGTCAACCGCGCTCGACGTGCGTATGACGTCGGATCTTGAGGAGCCTAGATCGGACAACTGAGATTGTGCCCGATAGACAGAAGCGGAATAGACAGGGAATTAAGTTGCGATTTAAGGGGATTTGGAATCCGTTGACCGCCATAGTGGAGAAAGAATGTATTCACGACATAACCGAAGAAACGAATCGACGAACAAGCTGGCGCTGTTTCGATGGAGACACGTGGCTACTTCCCAAGCGTTCATGTTGACGCCGAACAGGGAACTCCAAGCATGCAGGTGGTAGGCGAATCGATGTAGGTGGGAGAGGAACCAAATAGGCATGGAGATCGAATGGCTAAAGCCATGAACAGAGCCAGTCGAATAGAGAGGGAGAGAAGAGTCCAAGCAACTAAGAGAGACAGTGAACAATGAACATGAGAGGAGGACTGAGCACGGAGAGTAGTAAAGCCAAGCAGAGGAGACAGAGGGCCGAGCTAACCACATGCAACATCGAGCACCAGAGAGCTTGAAGAATCAAGCCTTCCCATAGAGGAATCTGTCCGGATTGAGCACCATAGTTGGCTCTTTCCACTGTAGACCAAGGGTCACAGAGCTGGTAGGAATAACAAGAGTCTGTGTACTTCGAGTGGCTTGGGGAATCCAAGAACCACCCTGCCAAGCAAAATCTACTTCAAGAGAACTCACATTGAGTCCCTGCATTGTAATTTCTCTGCTGAAAGACACAATAAAACAAGGCCACCACTGAAGCTGGACCGGAGACATAGCCCTGGAGAATAGGATGAACTCCTTATTAAAAACTGCTTGTGTCTTTGTGTTGCTTACTGTATTTCTCTGTTGTCTTTCCATTTTCTGTGTATTGGCAATTTGATCTATCTGTGGTTTCAATAACACAAAACACACACACCATCACATGAGTATGTAATACCTGTTATTTAATAAATCTTCAACTGAGGTCACTCATAGGGTGATTATCAGATCATTTGGGCACGATGGTTTTCAGTCCATGGTATTGGATGCTTCAACATGTATATATATGTATTGTAACATTAAAAGGAACATAATGAAAAATGAATCTGGTACTCCCGGTTTTGGGATCTAGGGGAAAATATCTGTGTATTTGTGTTATGCTCTCACATTGTTTATTTTATGTGTTTTAGAATTTGTATGCAGGTAATTTCTGTATGGGGTTAAAACTGACATTTGGTATCAGTGTTGTTTTGACTTCAAGGGGACACCTTTGTTGTTGAGGGGTTTCGCTCGGGCCTGTGGTAAACCCTGTTTAGCGGGAGATCTGTGGGATCGATTCTAGTGGTGAAAGAAGATGGCGAGCAGTGGAAAGATGGAGATCGAGAAATTTAATGGTGAAAGTTTTGACTTATGGAAACTCAAGATGGAGGATTTGTTGGTGGATAAATATCAGTGGATCACGGTAGATCCAGGTACTAAACCAACGGGAGTGTTCAATGAAGAATGGAAGAAGTTGGATTGGAAGGCAAAGAGCACAATACAATTGTGTGTCTCAGATTCAGTATTACTGAATGTATCAGGGGAAGCTACGACGAAGGCTTTGTGGGACAAGTTAGGGACTTTGTACTAATCTAAGTCTCTGGTGAATAAAATTTTCGTATGGAAAAATCTGTATAACTTGAGGATGAAAGATGGAGAATCAGTGACAGAGCATATGAATGCATTTAATACTATGGTAAGTCAGTTATTGTCTATTGATATTAAAATTTTAGATGAAGATAAGTGCATTATTTTGTTGTGTTCTCTACCAGATTCGTGGGATAGCTTGGTTATTGAAATATGTAGCAATGCAACTGCCTTGCAGTTTGATGAAATAGTCCCATCCTTGCTAACGGAGGATATGAGACAGAAAAATATGGAGAGCTAGAATGGTGATGCCTTGTCTATACGAGGAAGGTCCCAGAACAGAAACAAAATTAAGTCATCGAGTGGGATATCTAAATCTAGAGGGAGATCTAAATATCCAGGAAAACTTATAATGATCATGTGCTGGAAATGCAGAAAGGAAGGTGGGGATGTATTCTTTGCTTCTTCAAGTACACATGTAGATCATGAGGCATGGTTGATTGACTCAGGTGCATCTTTTCACTTCACTCCCCATAGAGAGTGGTTCTGCGAGTATGAGAAATATGATGGTGGTTATGTCTTCTTAGGGGATGATAGGAAGGCTAGATTCATTGGTCATGGAAAATTAAAGTTGAAGTTGCAAGGTGGAAGGGTTAGAACACTTCCATGTTTTTTTCATATTCCTGCATTGGCCAGAAATCTGATTTCTATAAGCAAGCTGGAAGATATAGGTGTAAAATCAGTGTTCGAGAAAGATACCTACAAGATGGTTTGGGAAGCATTGGAATTGATGTGGGGACTTCAGATTGGAACTCTGTACAGGCTGTAAGGTAGCACTGTTATTGATGGGTGCAACAATTTTTCGGTTCCTGAAAGTGGAGTAGAAAATCTAGTGGTCTCTGGAGAAAAGACCATGCTATGGCATCAAAGGCTTGGACATATTGGAGAGAAGGGCCTTCGAATACTTCATGGTAAAGGCATGGTAGAAGGTATGACTAATAGCTCTTTGGATTTTGATTTTTGTGAAAATTGTGTATATGGGAAGCATAATCGGGTGAGTTTCCCCTTTGGTGGTAAGAGGGTGAAACAAATATTAGAGCTTGTGCACAGTGATGTGTTTGGACCTGTGAAGGTTCCATCACTGGGTAAGTCTATGTACTATGTATCATTTATAGATGACTTCTCAAGGAATACATGGATATATTTCCTCAAGAAGAAATCTGAAGTCTTTGATAGGTTTAAAGAATTTAAGGCTCTGGTGGAAAACCAGTTAGAGAAGAAGATAAAGGTGTTGAGGATAGATAATGGTGGAGAGTTTTGTAGTAAGGAGTTTGAAGAATTCTGTAAGAAGTGTGGTATAGTACGATAGAAGACTACTCCATATACACCTGAGAAAAATGGAGTTGTAGAAAGAATGAACAAGACGTTGATGGAAAGGGCAAGATGCATGCTCAGTGGTGCTAGGCTAGGACAAGAATTCTGGGCAGAGGTGGTGGAGACTGCATGTTACCTGGTCAATAGGTCACCTTCATCAGCGTTGGAGGATAAGACTCCACAAGAGGTATGGACTGGTAAGAAACCCTCTCTTTCACATCTGAGGGTATTTTGATGTGATGCATATGTACATGTTACAAAGGAGAATAGAACCAAATTGGATAGTAAATCTAAAAAGTGGATCTTTATTGGGTATAAGGATGGTTTAAAGGGTTATAAGCTTTGGAATCCAGTAATAAGGAAGGTTGCGTACAACTGAGATGTGGTGTTCAAAGAGGTTAAAGATGTTATTAAACATGAAGTCCAACCAAAGGAACCTGAGAAGATAGAGTTTGAGCTAAAGGAGGAAGAATCAGACTCTACAGTAGAAGAGGAATCAGAAGATGAAGAGCCACAAACTCTAAGTTTGAGAAGATTAGTTCGAGAAAGAAGGCAGCCATAAATGTATATTCCATCTGATTTCTGTTCAAATTTTGCTTTATCTATTACTAATGATGATCCCAAAACTGTGAAGGAAGCAGTAGATTCAAAGGATGACAAACTATGGAAAGAGGCCATGGTTGATGAAATGGAATCTTCGCACAAAAATGAGGCATGGGATCTAGTGGAGTTTCTGGCTGGAAGGAAACCCATTGGCAGTAAATGGGTGTTCAAGAAGTCTAAAAAATGCAGAAGGAAAGGTGGAGAAATACAAATCTCACTTGGAAAAGGTTATTCCTAGGTGCCGAGAATTTATTTTGGTGATATTTTTTCTCCTGTTGCCAAGGTAGCTTCTAGAAGATTACTTTGATCTATTGTTGCTGCTTTTGATTTTGAGGTAGAATAGATGGATGTGAAGACAACATTTCTTCATGGGGATCCAGAAGAGGAGATCTACATGAAGCAACCTAAAGGCTTTGTGGTGAAGGATAAGAAAGAACTGGTATGCAAGTTAAAGAAGTCTCTGTATGGGTGTTGTGCTATTCAACGACCCCCTATTTATTAATGATAGTAGTTAATATTACGTTAATAAATGGGGACCCTTTAAAAAATCCATCCAAAAAACAAAACTTAGCATTTAGGCATTTCTTTTTATTTTTGGAATAAAGCAAAGATATCAATCAAACCCCCCTCCCGTTTCTAGAGAACTACTAAATGCTTACCTTCCCACATACAACATGATTAATCACCGTGCAAAGACCTTTCTAACCCTCTCCAAATCAAGTAAAATGATTGAAAAAGGACTTTATGCTCAAAACTATCATAAATATGACATAAACTAAGTCCTTAAGATTTTTCTTAAAAAAGCTGAGTCTCACATCGCATGTCATCATTCATAAAGGACCCACCTTAAAAAGGTTATTTCGAAACATGCGAGATGCGAAATTGTGATGGCGTTATAACCTTTATCGCATTGCATTTCGGGCATTCAAATGAACACCGCAAACTTACCACCAACCGATATTGCAAAACATGATCAAGACCTGGACCCACTCCTTAAATATATCATAAGAAAATGTTTTAGGTCCGCCACTCATTAAAAATGGTATTTTACATAGAAAGATCTGGAAAGTATCTATGTTTTGAAATGATTAACGAGCTGCTCACATCTCGCATCTCGCAAAAACATAGCAGGAGGTAAGAATGGTGAAAATGAATAATGCGATATTGTGATCTGCGATATTGTTCGTAAATCGCACAATCGCCATAATCGCAGTTCAAAGGCTCGCCACCCTAGAAGCTTTCTTCTCATTTTACGATGCAAACATTTATGAGCATTAAAGCTAAGGGATAACAAAGCATTAATGGGCATTTAGTAAGAGATAACTGCATTTATGTATGAACAACCCTTTAGCATTATATGATATCTTCTTACATGCGTTCGAATAAAATTCCTTTTATCACCTTTACAAGTTACCTGCATTATTTCATTTTACGTTCATCGGATAACTGTTGTTCTCCACTTTCAGGGAATATCTGCAGAGAAAATCGTTGAGAACAATGATGAAGAAAGGCAAGGCAGTCGTCTCTGAGAAGTCAAAAATGACTCCTCTATTTACGAATACTACATGAAACAGAGAATGAGGAACCTATACATGGGAGGCCATGTATAATATACTGGAGGAAGAGCAACCAAGGATTTTGGAAACAAAGATTACAGTTGACGGACGTGATTCCTCAGACGCTTCCATGTTAGAGACGACATGCTCATTTTTGCACCGCATAGCCATGCACCCAAAGATAATCCCTTATATTGACATGGTTAAATGGGTTATTGATGAAGCTGACATCTCAGACAAAGAATTCAAGACAAGAAGCCAAGAGGTTATGGGATCTTTTACCCCAGAAAACCTACGGCTTATGTACCACCTACCAGAGCCACAAGTCATCTAGAACAGGCAGTTCATTGAGAAGTTTTCCAAAGAGAACGACAACCCAACAAACTGCACCCGGGCCTAGTCAAATAATGAGGAAACAATCAAGAAAGACAAAAAGGGTATGTACACTACTTCGTCTATTTGTCCCCCTCATAGTTTGGTAGCGGCCATGCTATGTTGACTATTTGGAAAACGCGATTGTACTAAATTTTCCCAAGAGAGGTTGCTATTAATAAATGCAACTGTTGATGCAATTGTAATGGATTGGACACAAATTTTGTCTGACAATTTAGCAAAAACAATAATCAAGTATAGAAGGAAAAGAAGTGTTGCTTCGAGGGTTTACCCTCCAGTTTTTATGAGCGCCTATGTAATGGATGCAATTTGTTTTAGTTCAAAATTCCCTATCATGGGATGGAAATGGATTGTTCGAAATGCCCCCAGGTTTTCCAAAGAAGCTGAAGTAGATATCCTCCCAGTGGCTAGATGGTTTGGGGAGGAAACATTTACGTATATCAGGGTTTTTGGCAGCATCACCTCCCCCCATGTCCTCCCATACTATGTTCTAGACAAATTGATGGCTAGAGAGATAACCTATCAAACAGCTAGTGAGGGAGGGATGAGAAAGATATTAAAGGAATAAAAAAAGGCCATCTAGCCTACATTCCCTTTACAGTGTGGAGCATTTTCATTACACGACCTAGGGCATGCATTTAAAGAAGTAGAGAACATTTTATCTCTACAGCTACCCAAATTCCTTGGAAGGCAATATGAACTATTCGACACTGTCGAAAATTTCATCACTTTGGTGAAAATAAAAATATTCAGTAATGAGGAAGATGGCTTTGATGACATCTTTAAAACACCTTCATAGAGGTGAAGCATATAGCATTATTACATTTTGACCGTGAAGATATGGAAAATTTTTATAGCTACGGAGAAAGGAGGTTATCAAAGGTCCCATTGGATCAATTATTGATTGAATCAATAAGAGCCTACTCCCAATGTGAGTATAGAAGGTGACTCCAAAGAAAATTCTAAAACCAATTCTGGAGTAGAATCCCAAGAGAAATCTACCAGGGAATCATAGAAGTCATCACTAAATGGGAAAAGTAGAAGCATGGAGTCGGTAAAGGATACAACCCAATCTACACAGAAGAAAGCTGAAGAAACTTAATTCAGCAAGAAGGCTGAAATCCATGCCACCTCCGCATAGCCAATAAAACCCCTGGTAATTGATTTAGAGGAAGAATGGGACAATTAATAAAAGGCTCAACACAGAGGAAAAAACGCTAGAGTTGCAAACTCCACAACAGAAAACAACTCAAGAAATTACAACATAAGAGACTATAAATACTCAAGAGGTAGAACACATCTCTGTCACCCCCACCTCTGAAATAGTCTTGAGAATAGAAGAGATTCCTCCTCTAGATGTGTTTTATAGCCCACAAAATAAGGCCGTGGTGAAAAGACAAAGAAAGAAAAGGAAGTTTGACTCTACAACTGCTACTACCCCTGAAAATGAACCAATGGATGTTCTCTGGAAAGACTCACCCATTGACCCGTCTTCCAATCTACTAGACTCTCACAGTTTACAGCTGCCTATGCTACAACGACCATGGACAAAGAAACACAAGTACACATGTTTCTTAGAGAAAAAGAAGATAAAATTATATCGCTTGAGAAACAATTACATCAATCAAAATCTGACCAGCAGTCAGAGATACAGTTAGCTAAGCTACAACGGGAATTCGAGCAAATGTAAATAGAACATTGAATCAACTTAGCTGAGAAGGAAGCACAAATACATGAAATAACTGATCTACACAAAGATGATCCAAAAATTGATCAGTTTTTTATCGAAGCACTTTGTCTTAACTCCCAGTTGATGCACCAGAAAGAATTATTGTGCCAGAAGATTTCACAATGGAACTCTTATTGTAAAGTAAACGAAAAATTGACAAGTCAAGTCGTGGAAATGAGACTTGAATATGATGAGATCTTTAAAAAGATCTCCGATTTCATCTTCTAGCAAAATACAAAAGATGGGAGAAAAGCTGACTTGCCTAAAATAGATGAGTCACACAAAGAAATCTTATTTGTGAACTGGGATTCTCGACTTAAAGAAGAAGAAAAGGCAACAACAGACGCGACAACAACAACAACAAATAGTGTCATAGAAAATGTAAATGAAAATTTACATAGTACCAACCTTGTGGAAGAATCCATTCCAGGTTTTCTTCCTAATGCGTAACAACTTGAACTACAGTGGAAACAGGAAACATAATAAAATATAGAAGTAATAAGGCAAACAACCAGGTTAAACTGGGAAGCATATTGGCAACATTTGGTAAAACCTCACAGCCAATGGATGACCCTGCGATGCCTAACCACTTCTACGAAGAAAATGGCGCCAACACTAATCGATGTTGTATTCGTTGGACAGTTGAAAGCTAAAGTTGGCCAACCAACACAGCTCAAGCCCATGATGGAGATTTGTGATCTGAAAGATCAAATGCATGATAGCTAGTCACCATGTTTATTTCTATTTTGATTTTATTTTTGCATAATTTGAGGCAGGTTGTTTAAACCTCCTCAACTATTTTTGTAATAATCTATTTTTAGTTTTATAGTTTAAGTATTTAAATCCCTCTCATGCATTTAGAGAGGGGTCTAGAAATTTTATCAGAAATAGTCTTCAAAACATTCACTTCTGTCCCTTTGAGGAAGTTTTGGTGAAATTAATGGAACATGATTTATTTTTATCTGATTTAGCATCTTTTACTGAAATTGCACTTTGGTACTCTTATATGGTGTTGAATGGACTGAAGATAGATCAATATTGTTGAAACACATGAGTAGGACGTATTATAAATGGTACTTTTATCTTGTAATCCTTTTTACTCATGTATTAAGCAATGATTTATTTTTGAATTGTTTATGTATGAAAATCTGAATCTTGATTGCCATTATTGCACTTCTTTATGATGATGATCTATATTTTATGCTGAATACATGAATAATTCCTTATGCGATATGTCTTTCACAATCATTTCAACTAACGTTTTATACGAAACGATTATTGTTAAAATGAATTCGTTTCTCATTGCAATTGAATGATCTTTATTATCAATTTCTTTTAGACATCATTGTAGATCATATACATCAATTTAACCCTGGGTATAGTTATAATTAGATAGTGTTTGAATTAGGATAAAATGCATGTGATTGTTAGTTTAGATTAGATTACTTCTAGCTCAGACATTACTTCAAATCATCACATATCACCCCATTAACACAATCATTAAATCGATTGGGAAATTGGTCCCATTATCTCTAGTCAGAGCCACTACTCCAAATGGAAAAGGAGTTGCCAACCAAGGTCCAGACCGAGTGGTTTTCCCCCATGTTGAAGCAATGATTTAAGAGGCTTCAACATTGGGTTAAAATAGTCACCAAAGATGTGGTATCTGAAATTTGATACATTTATATGGGGACTTGGCTTCACCAGAAGCAAAGCATATCACTATGTGTATTTTAAATTAATTGGTCACCGTGTTATTTAATTGCTCTTGTATGTGGATGATATGTTGCTGGTTGGAAATGACAAAGAAATTATCCCGGATTTGAAGACACAATTTTCCTCCAAATTTGACATGAAAGATCTTGGTGTTGAAAACTATATTTTGGGCATGGGAATTAAAAAAGATCGGGCAAAGAGGAAGCTATGGTTAAACCAGAGGAAGTATGTCGAGACAATATTGCAGAGGTTTAATATGCAGGATAGTAAACTGATGAAGGTTCCTATTCCCGTAGGTGTAAAGTTATTTGTTGAACAGTGTCCCAAGACACAAGAAGAGGAAGAGGACATGTCCTGTGTTCCATATGCAAGTGCAGTCGGTAGCCTAATGTATGCTTTGGTCTGTACTAGACTAGACATTGCACATGCAGTGGGAGTATTGAGCAGGATTATGTAAAAACCAGGGAAGGAACATTGGACAATAGTGAAGCGATTTTTCAGGTATTTGCGTGGCACTAGTGATTATGGCTTGTGCTACCAAGGAAGACCAGGATTGGACAGAGTGTTGGATATTCGTGGCTTTTTTGATGTAGATTGGGCTATAGGTCTGGATCAAAGAAGATATACAAGTGGGTATGTGTTTAACGTATTTGGAGCTGCAGTCAGTTGGATGAGTAAGAAAAAATCTGTAGTGGCACTATCAACTACAGATGCAGAATACATGGTAGCCACTCATGCAAGCAAGGAAGAAGTTTGGTTGCAGAGACTGTGTTCAAGTATGGGTTTAGTACAGGGAGCTATAAGGATAGACTGTGATAGCCAAAGTGAAATTTTCTTAGCAAAGAACCTTACTTATCATTCAAAGACAAAGCACATTGATGTTTAGTATCACTTTGTGAGGGATATGATAGAAGACAAAAGGTGTTGCTGGTAAATGTGGACACTTTGAAGAATACTGCAGATGCATTGACAAAATCTGTGAGCTATGAGAAGTTCTCTTGGTGTAGAGAAACAATAGGTGTTGCAGGGCAGGACAAATGACTAAGCTCTCCTATGGCCCCTTGAGGAAAGAAAACAACAAGTGGGAGAATGTTGGGTTGTGTTATATTATTTCCACAACTAGCCTACGTATTTAACCAAGGTGTTAGAGGGGAGGCGGAGCCCCCCCTTCGTTGCACTGATTGTGCAACGGAGGGGTCATAGGGGGTTTGAGGGGGTCAGGTAGCCCCCCCTCTATGGGGTCTATGGCAGCGCCCTAGGGAAATTTTTTTGGGACCCCATATTAAGTGGGACGAACCTACCTATGGTTTTGTGCATCGTTTTAGCACATGGTTTTGGATGCGATGGTTTTTCTGTCCATGGTTTTGGGTGCGATGGTTTTCGGTCCATGGTATTAGATTCTTCAGCATGTATATATATGTACTGTAACATTGAAAGGAACATAATGAAAAATCAATCTCGTAGTCCTAGTTCTGGGATCCAAGGGAAAATATCTTTGTATATGTGTTTTATGTGTTATGCTCTCGCATTGTTTATTTTCTGTGTTTTAGAATTCGTATGCAGGTAATTTCTGTACGACGTTAAAACCGACAGTTCACACATATAAGCATCACATATCAAGATAAACATATGGAAAAAGGTGTAAATACTTTATTGAATAGAAGGAAGGATTACAACCATGAAGCCTGATTCGAAGTGACTCCTCCAGCTTTGGTTCCATGCATATCACATCATAAGCATGAAAATCCGGCAACATAACGACACTTACAATAGTCTCAAATCTCAGACTAACATTACCTCCTTACAATTCATCATATTCCATCCCTTGATGACTTGATGAGTTCTCAATTTATAGGAAGATGGAGGAGGTTTTGTCATCAATGAGGGTATTGAATGGCCTTCCAAACTTAGAATTAGTTCCATGGAGGAAGGGATGAGAGGATAGGATGTATCTTAACTCATTCCTCATCCATTTTCGAGCTCATAGGAGATGATAAGTGTGGGAATCTTCTAGAAGGCTAAAAAAAATAAGAATATTCCCCAAACCCTATGTGAATTTCGCTCATTCTCACCCAACAGAGGTCAAATAGGGCCTAAGTACTCTGCAAAGCACCCTGGCATGGACTTAATTGCTTTGTAGTGCACCCTTGCATGGGCCTACCTACGCTGGTCCCTCTCGAGGTCATTTTAGGATGTCTTTAGGCCATGAAACTATCTAGGAAGGAGGCATTCAAAAGTTTGACTTGTTTAGGGCATGTGGAAATTAAAATTAGGGTTTGATGAGCCCTAAAAAAATGATCTAGATGATGGGAGTGATGTTCCCAAATGGATCTGTAACAAGTCCCCTCCAACTATGATACTTTGGTTATCTTTTGTTTCTAGATGGTATGCTAGGTATTTCCAACATATTTCCTTGTCTTTGTAATAAACTGGGGCATAGACATTGAATTTTATGATACATTTCCCTATATTTTTTTTACTTTTAAGTCTATTTTGACCAAATGTTGATTTTTTTGAACTCCATTTAGTTCCATTAGTGTTTGATTCCACGTAGTGCAGATTCCTCCCTATTCTCCTCTTGCACTTATTGCTACCCCTTCGAATTTTTTTATTCTTTGGATTACTAACACCATTTCTTCTTCACTTAGCTTATCTAATGAGATATTTAACTGCATTTTCTTTATAGGTATGCCCAAGACCTCTGTAATTCCAGGAGAATAGATTCATTAATTACATTGAGATGGAGCGGAAGAATCCTTTCCTCTTCCTGCCTGGGTTTGCATGTCCTTAATTCTTGCACCTCTATCTATGTATGTGTCCATTAGTTGTTGGATTCCCATTTCCGTGTCCTTTTGTGTTGCTTCGTCTCGTATCTCCTTGTTTGGTTTCCTTCATATTGTTTGGGATTCTCTGGAGGGGCAAGCGATTCTTTGGATTTATTTCTGATTAAGATTCTTGTAAAGGATAAAGCTTGGGGGTTTGAAGAAAGGCAGGGAGAAGAAGGAAAGTAGAGAATAAGATTGAGAGGGGGAAGGTCAGGGGACGGAGGGTAGGAGATGAGGGGGAAGGAACGACATCGTGTTACTCTAACTCATCCAGCTGAATCTCAGCATCTTCACAAGCTGTGGGGGGGGGGGGGGGGGGTCAGAATCAGGGGGTTGCTAAGGATGAGAAGGGGTTATTGAGAAGGGAATGAGGGGATACTGAATGCAAAGGAATAAAGAGGATGGAAGGGTGGGCATCATAAGGATTAGATCCTAAATGAGAGGGTACTGCGAGATTATTTTATTAGTTGGATTCCCTATTTTTTTTTCGTCTACCTGTTTCCGATTGTGCTTCTTGGGTTTCTATTGGCTCCTTTGTTGCTTGTTTAGTGCATCTATTTTCAAAATGACCATATTCATTAAATACCTTGCATTTAAACTGGATTTTTTCATAATCCATTGGTTGAATTTCCATCAAGTTATCTATCTTGATCTTCACTGCATGTAGTAGCCCCTTGCCCAGGTCAATTTCCATGCATATTCGAGCACATGCATGAAAATTTTCTCTTGGATTGATTCTATCTATATATTTACAGAATGCATCGCTGATTCTTTTACCGAATCGTATCCCCAACAATGGAGAAGGAGGTGAGGAGGTTGAACCCAGACTAGAACAACACTGGGTATATTGAGTTCAGGATCGAAGTTTGGCATCTATTTGTTTAGGTATAAGCCTCTTGTGTCCATAAAATATGGTATGTTTCTGAAGATCAAATCTCGATCTTCCTTATATTCAAAGTAGAAGGTAAAATAACCCCTGATACAGAAACGAATAGAGATTTGACCTTGAGTTTTTTCAGCCCAGTTTCGTTCAACCCATTTCTGATTTTTTTTTGGAGAGGGCTAGAGTGTGGTAAATTGTCCTACAAATCCTCTCTATGCCAGAGTGAGAGTTTCTTTGCGAGAGACTATAGGGGGAAACTCTATTTCCAGGATTTCGTCAAGTTTCTTCACAAACTTGGAGACAAAAGTGTTGAAGGAAATGTAACTAGGTTCGATTTTCATTATGACTTGTAATTATAAGAGAAGAAACAAATGAATTATTATTATTCCTTGCATCATGGGTTTATTGAGCAAGATGTGTTTCCCATAGGTAAAAAAATTCTTCTTGATGTCTTTAGGATTTATTATCTCAACATAAGCATTATAAAAGTCATAATGTTAAAGATCTACGCTCCAAAACGTATGTCACTATCCCCTTACAAGTCAGTCAAAATAAGACAGTTATCTCCTTCATGAAACATCGACTTAAATCAAAGTTTCTCATGTTGGCCTATGATACCAATGCTGGTCTGTATATATAAGAAGTGACTTTGCATTACAAGCAACAAGTCTTCGGATATCTCTGAGTATTCAATGAAGAAGATAAAACACAATACAGTGAACGAAGAAGTCTCAGATTTCTCTCAGTGAAGTCTGTCTTACATATATATCTCAAGGGTCTCGGTGAAGTTTATCTTACATACATATCTCAAGGCTCTTGGTGAAGAACTGTCTCATATACATATATCTGAGAAGTCTCGGATGAACTCAGTCTCTTCATCATCATAACGAAGAAGTGAAGGACTATCACAAGAAAATGCCATGAAGGGGAAGCAACATACTTGTGTTGAAGTGAAGAACTGTGGTAGACGAGGACTAGATAACGAAATCTGAAGGAGTACAATGAAATAAAGACAAGTACAAAGATCGAAGACTGTGGTTTGAAGGCTCAATAGTGCCGGGGATAGTGACAAGCATCTTGGAGGTAATATTGAGTTAATTAATTTTTTCGAGGGTCTTCATATTCATCAACTAAACATTTATAAGAAGAGATTGAAGGGTTTTCCTCTCAAGAGGAGAGGTTTTAGTCCTTGTTTGAAAGCCTAAACATTGTTTCACTGCCTTATTGATTTGATTTCTATTTGATGTATGGAACACACACTGTAATAAGGAACTAAGATAATACGATGTGCATAAGTAGTAATCATGTAAGATAATTATGAAATATATCATTCCCTCCAAACATGGTTTCAGAGCTATGGTTCAGTCAAGGGTATCTAAGTGACACTTAGGAAGGCTATCTAAAAAAGGATCAATTACTTAAACATCTCTTCATTGTCTCATCATAAGATCACAGTTCAGAGAAAGATTATAGTGCTACATCATGGTGTCACAATGTTGGTACCTCAAGCATTGATCTATCATTTCCATATTGGATTCCTCCCACTATCTCTACCTTAGAGAGCTCGAACAAAATCTCAGTGAACTTATGAAATCATAATGAGCAGTCTCGGTGAAGTCTCGAATTCATCACAGTAATAAGTTGTTTAGGATTCAATCATCTCTATGTTCTCGGTGATCCTAAACAAGGAGGTCTATGTTCACAATCACCTCACTTACTGTCCCAATAATATATACTTAGGTCTAGTTATCTTGATACGAAGACTTTGAAAGTATTTATGTCCACTTGAAGTAAAAATAAGAAGGTTCAGTTCTCCTTTTCATCTCAGTGCTAAATTACATTATATGAAGTGTCAACTTGAAGTATCAACAATATATGAAGTATCAACTTCAGTAATTACAATCATCAACTCATGTTCAATTCGATAGAGTATATCTGTGTCATTCCTGGGATCCTCACTTCTTGATCACTGAACCTCTTCTATGCAATAAAAGATAGTCTCGACATAAATTATAGTATGAGGGATATATATCTTGTAGAATTGATCCAAGGAGTAACTCTCACAATCCATGAGATACCACTGTCTCAATCTAGTTACTATAACAAGGCAATTTCAATGATAAGATAGTCTCTCTATACGGTGCTACCCACAACTTAGTTACCTATGTTATTTAGTGACAAGTTCAGGCTCACAACACAATGCCTCTCTACACAACTCGTATGTATAGTGCTCATAGACATCATTGTCTCGGTACAATGTCATAACAATATACATGTAAAAGTCTTGAATCTTGTCTATGAACATGATGCTCAGATTAGAACATAAGTCTCTTTATATCACCACCATAGTTTTGATAATGCTCGATATAAGTGTTTGCTTATGCACTCCTAGGAATACTGAGTGTGACAAAGTCCACTTGTGAGATAGCAATATCTCTAGCTTGTCAACAATGCATTAACATATAGAAGTCAAAAGTACCTTGAAGATGAATTAGGAGTCAAGATGAGCTCAAGGTCACGAAATAGTTTTGATGATGTCAAGATAAAAAATATGGTGGTAGAAGATCTCCAAGAAAGTCTTGATAAAAGGATACTAGTGGTTCATGATGGGAAGCTCAAGAAAAGGAAGCATCAAGGAAATAGAAACATTGGAGGATAGTAATAGTCCTCATGAAAATATCCTTGCATAAAATGAGGAGGATAGTCTTAGTCCTCATAAATGAGCGAAATTGTTGAATTCATAAGGTAGGCATTAGGGAAGCTAGTAAAGGAATTACGAACATTATAAGAAAAGTATGGTTCTTAGTAGGACATTGACAAGAGGAAAAGAAAATATATGTCACTGGATAGGATGGAGGGAGTTGAATGAAGCCCATAGTAAGTGGGAGTAGAATTATTTAAGTTAGTCTCTCTCTATAAGTCTCTTTCTGGGCTCCTAGATCCTACATATAATGTGACTACAATATGTTATAGGATGTGGTGTGACATTATGGAAGTATTATAAACAAGATTTGATGACATCATCACGAGGGTGACTAGATTCAAAAGGATAAGTAAGATACCTATGTCAACAACTTAAGGTTTCTATGAAAGAAGGCAAGCTGCAGGCAACAAATTTACAGAACTCAAACATTTGAAGAAGACTCATCATGCATCAAAAGGGAAACATCTACTGGAAAAGGATCTTTAAGATCCTCAATATTCTCTGATATAATCCTCACTAGAAAATTCACTGGATTAGATATGAATCAAGTGTTTCAATAGGAACTCCAACTTATGGAGTTCACGGATGATGATATGATGACATGAATCAGATCAAGGGATTGAAGATTTTTTCAATCAAGGAAGCTACTGGAAGAAGCCTCGATAACCTGAAGGTAAAATAAGGTATGTATGCTTGTATTTAATATTATAATATCATGTCATATGGTTGTAGGTAACATGCATCATTGCTTATATATCAAGAAACATGATTAAGAGAAAAAGGATATCCTCGTCTGAAATAATTCAAGAAGACATAAGTCACACTCGATGAAATCAACATAATATGTCTTCATATGAAGTATAAGGTGGTTAACTACAATATAAAAGCTCCGATTGAAAGATAATGGGAATGAAATACGTGAGGAAGGAAGATATCGTGAGATATGAAACCTTGATGAAGGCAATCAACATCCAAAAGATCAAGACGACTGGACTAGAAAATCTCCCGGAAAGATATGAAGACTCTGATGGAAAATATGAAGATCCTTGACAATGGATATCTTTGGGAGATGTGTCAACATGTATGCAGGATGCTGATACCTACATAAATATGTCATGATGAAGAGTCATCTCGTAAGGTATGACTTGATTTAATATGTTTTGATTTCTTGAAAAATATCTAGATAAGTTCATGCAGGGCCACTCAAACTAGAGTTGTAAATACAAGTAAATATAACATTCGTGTGGTGGATAGAAGAAGCATGATGGAGAAGTAGCCATATGACGAAGGTTCCAGATATGAATAAGGCCACTTTCCATGAAGAAAGGAATGACATGAAAAACTAAGGAGGAAAGTGATCAATGGTTGTTTCCCTACAATGAAGAAGCTCAACTGAATTCATGACATCAAGGAGAGAAGTTGATCAAGTAGCTGAAGAACCCACAAAGAAAAAGTTGCTGATATATAGGAGTCCCTAGCTAAGAGGGAGATCTAACAAGTACCTGATTAAAAGGGAGCTTGGGCAAGTTTCTGATTAGAGGAAACTTGGGCATATTTTCCCCAGTTGAGAGGGAGAGATAAACACAACATTATTGTCTTCACTTTGAAAGAAATAATAGAGGATTGTGTAATCATTTGGAATTTGTTGCTCTTTGAGGATGTGTACAACATCCAAGAAGAGAGTAGGCAAGAGGACCGATATTCTTTGAGGGCTAGGAACCCAAGATAAGAATAGTTCTAGAAGGTCATACTTGGTGAACACCTGGGTGGGTATGTACCTTGAGAGACAATGATGAATTTGTCTATAATCATTGGTGTTTCCAACATTGTACTCTGATCTATTGGGAGATAAAGTTGTTAGTCAAGGCCTTGCTATGTGATAATGTTGTTTATAGTGATGCTATACAAATGGATTAATATTCCGACTCTTCTTATGAGTTCTCTTTAGTATTGAGAATAAACATGTACCATTTAACGAATACCTCCCTAGTTAAGAGGGGGTGTTGAAGGAAGTGTAACTAGGTTTGGTTTTCATTATGACTTGTAATTATAAGAGAAGAAACAAATGAATTAGTATTATTCCTTGCATCATGGGTTTCATGAGAAAGATGTGTTTACCATAGGTGAAAGACTTCTTCTTGATGTCTTTAGGATTTATTATCTTATCATAAGTATTATAAAAATCATGATGTTAAAGATCTACGCTCCAAAATGTATGTCACTATCCCCTTGCAAGTCGGCTAAAATAAGACAATGATCTCCTTCATGAAACATTGGCTTCACTCAAAGGTTCTCATGTCAGCCTACCATACCAAAACTAGCCCATATATATAAGAAGTGACTTTGTTGTGTGTGGAGCATGATTGTTCAGAGGTCTTTGTTTCAGCCGGATGTATACCCCAGGAAGTTTGGCCGATCCCCCCTGGCTGGGGGGTCTGGGGGCCAGAGCCCCCGAAGACAAAAATAGATGTAAAATTGCCTTGTAAAAGTATAGTAATTTCTAGTCAATTTGGGCCGTTCATTAGGCAGATGATCTGACGGTAGAACTTATGTTTAGTTTAGGGTTTTTTGCCCTAGAAGGCAACCCCTCTCTTTGTATGAGGGCATTATATTTGAGGCTGTGATATAGATGTGTATTCTCTGAGCGAGAAACATAGAGGTGAGACTGTGAGAGAAAACAGAGGATATTACAACGGATTTGCTGTAGGCTATGTCTCTTCATTTTTCTAGATAATAGAAAGGAAGGACTGGCTGTTTGGGGTGGACGTAGCCCAAACTGGGTGAACCACGTATATCTGTGTCTCTCTTGTTTTATGTGTTTTATGTGTTTATATTTTTTTAATATTTTATGTGTTCCATTGCTCCGTAATATATAATTTTCTAACAGAATTCACATTACAAGCAACCAATCTTCGAATATTTTTAAGTATTAAATGAAGAAGATAAAACACAATACAGTGAACGAAGAAGTCTCAGATTTATCTTGGTGAATTCTATCTTACATATATATCTAAAGGGTCTCGATGAGGTCTATCTTACATACATATCTCAAGGCTCTTGATGAAGGACTATCTCATATACATATATCTCATCAGTCTCGGATGAGCTCAGTCTCATCGTCATCATAACGAAGAAGTGAAGGACTGTCACAAGACAATGCCACGAAGGGGAAGCAACATACATGTGTTGAAGCAAAGAACTATGGTAGTCGAGAAAGAGAAGACAAGGACTAGACAACGAAATCTGAAGGAGTACACTGACATAAATACGAATGCGAAGATCAGAGACTGTGGTTTGAAGGATGAATAGTGCAGGGGACAGTGACAAGCATCTTGGAGGTAATCTTGAGTTAAGTAATTTTGTCAAGGATCTTGGTATTCATCGACTAAACATCTATAAGAAGAGATTGAAGGGTTTTCCTCTCAAGAGGATAGGTTTTAGCCCTGGCTTGAAAAACTAAAAATTATGTCACTGTCTTATTGATTTGATTTCTATTTGATGTATGGAACACACAATGTAATAATGAACTAAGATAATATGATGTGCAAAAATAGTAATCATGTAAGCGAATTATGAAATAAATCATGCCCTCCCTAAATTCTCAACAGGAAGGTCGCTCTTGAGGAGGCCCAAGCGAATTGATGAGTTGGAATGGCCAGGGAATCTGGATTAGGAGGGGACACGTGAGAAGGATGGTGAACTCCTTACAAAGCATACTTTGTAGGGGACATTCGGGGAAGATGAGAAATGAACAACGAAGGGAAATAAATGAGTGCAAAGGCGGAGGCTCAATGTAGGGAAGAAAAAAATAAAATAAAAATTTACTACTAATATTTTAGTATTAGATAATCCATATAATTATAAATAATAAATATTTCCATATTGTCGAATATTGATAGTCAAGTGAGTAAAGGTTGTGTGCAGCCCGAAGAAAATTGGATCATTGAGCACAAGCTTTGTTTATAGTTATGTTGATGAAATCAAGTGGATGTGCCGAAGTACGAAGGTAGTACATTATGCAGAGGAAGCTTTCAAGCTTTGATTCGACAAGCATTTAGTGCTTTGGTTCTTAGAAGCTTTGATTTTTTCTTAGAACTAATGTGTGGGTGCCAAGTTTGGTTGCAGAAAAGTTCAAAGCTAATGTGCAATATCAATTTTCATATAACAAATTTGATATCGTATATTATAGTCACCATTTGTGTAGTATAACATTAGTGTATATAACATATTTTATTATGTAATTATTGTAGATTATGTCTAGGTAGTTGCAAGCGGAAGTGCGAGATCAATGAGATACAATCGTTGAAATTTGATCCCCACCTACATAATATACTTCTTTTAGTAAATAAAGTTCATTTTATATTTGGATAGTGCAACAAAGGAAAAATTCATTCAAGTGGTGAATTGACATCTAGGATCTGAAATTACTTTTGCAAAGTAAAAGCTGTCCAATAGAAAGGCTAGTATACATAGTAAATATGTTGGATACATGTTAGTTTAGTGAATAATTACCAAAAAAACTTTTATTTATCAGGAAAAGAGCTATAGTTAATGAAAATAGAATGTAGTTTATGATATTAATAACATAGTATCTTGACACCGATTTCTAAGGCATGTAAGACAAATTAATCATGAAACATAATCGTGTCAATTACACTATGTTGAATTGGAATTTAAGTAAAACGTATATGATTTAAAGTAAAAAAATTACAATAGTTTTTATTTATTAAAGATTAGACAAATCAATACTATCCACATTGATAAATACTATTGGTTAGTGGATACCATTAAAATCGATAGGAGTTAAATGTCGTTTCAAAACTTAAATGTCAATTCATGATTTAGATAACTTATTGCCTCTTACGTCTTATATATACGCTTGTTTCTTGTAAAAGTAGTTTGTCAATGTTCATTTTGTTCCAGACTAGTTAGTAGGTTATAAAAAATCAATTTGCTTCGTTGTTCTGAAACCGTTAAGTGTTTTAGGGTATTGCTTTATAATTTGTCTATTATTAGTTTTAGGTTTTTAGTTAATGCTTTGTAATAATGAAGAAATTCAAAAATCAGTTACTCCATGGATGAAACAAATTAAATGTGGATATTTTCTAATAATGACAACTAGCTTACATGTTTCATGCATTTTACTCTGCACAATTCGAATTTCAAATGGGTTAACTCCGATGAAAGAATTATTTTCTCCTTCTTCTTCTTCTTTCTTCCGGTTCTACATAAGGCCATTTTGTAATTCCACCTCTTTTCCATATGTAGTATACACCTCCTGCATTGATTACAATCACTAGTAAAACTTCAACCACAACATTATTATTATTATTTTTTGTAATTGGTAAAATTTATTATTAAATAATGCCATTTAATTTAGTTTTATGATTTGTAGGTTTATTGTTGTTTTATAAAATCTTTCATTGTGTGGAAATAAAGATTTATTATGGGATTGACGTAATAAAAGCTACACATAGTGAAACAAGTTTCTATATATAGCATGAGTTGTATAAATACTTAATTCCGCAAATGCATTTTTTCCTCGCATATATTCCACACACTCACAACCACTTCTACACAAATAGGTCCGTACTCAGTAACATTTTACAAATACTCATTTACAATTGACTACTGTAACTATAATGATTTAAAATATAAGCTTTAATATGGGTTTCGCACAAGAAAAAAATCCCCACAATAAAACATGTTTCTATATTCATTAAGACTTATTTAAATTCTTATTTGCTTTAAGTAAACAAACTGTATATGTATATGTCTATAAGAAAATGACTTACAAAAACTGGTTTACAATTTACTATTATAAAATGAAATATGGAGTTTTTTCACAATGCTTTGAAAAAACATATCCCATAGGTCAATGTATAATTATTATTATTTATTGTTATCATCATATATTGTTGTGGGAAGATTTTACTCCAAGAAAATTCCTCTACATAATGAAAAATCTCATCCTAATCTCATCAAAATGAAAATTCTGTACAATGAAACACTGATGTGTGCAATTATCGCTTTTTCCCATGAATTCATGAATGAAGGAAATTGGAACATAATAGTCACGCTTTCTAGCTGAGTGACCTTCAATAGTTATCAACATAGTTACAACAACTGTAATTGTATTGAGATTCAAATGCTAGTCACAAAAAATGCAATAGATACAACTTCACATGTAAAATATTATGTAAGAATGATTAACATAACTTGTAAAATGTTTCAATATTAAAATAGAGTAAATAGAAATTCATTCTAATTATCATTCATTATGAAACATTAACTAATATATAAATCTCAAAGCAAATACTGGAAAACAAGTGTTCAATTATTGTTTTCTGTATAATATTTGAGAACCCAAGTCCATACAACATCCCATGTCAAAAATTATCTCACAATTGTTTACATAATTAGTAAACATATTAAGAGATAGAAAAAAAACAGTAATCATAATTCAAATAAGTTATGATTACAAAGCCTTGGTATAGGAAATGACCCCTATTGCATAAAACATTTATCAAAATACTAATACTTCAATCGCAAATTTAAATGCATTTGTCCCGCTAAGCATTGTGATTGCAATCTCGTCAACTGTAATCTCCAAAAGTCATCTGCAACAAGTAACAAGGAACTACATTAAGGAATAAGGCTATTCCATCATAGCATACAAATAAGATCTAAATAGTAAAATGATTTGATGATAAAAACAAATGTTATGATGTATTAAAACACTTACAATATGCAAAAATAGAGTCTGATATTCTTCAACCCTCAACTATCTCTCGCAATTAGGCTTCCTACAACGAATTCCTTCACTTTATCTTCAATGAATTCTTTCATCGGAGAAACTATAATGTCTTTCTTAACACGTTCACTAAATATATCCTCCTCAATTTCTTTTGCTTCTTCTTGCAATTTGAAAATCGAGGCATAGTACTTTTCGTTAACACCAACAAAAGTAATTAGCCATTTTCTAATTTCATATGCACTAAAATCAGTTATATCATCAAACTTCGTTGCCTGTAATGGTTTTAGCTTCTCCAAACAAGCCATCAAATTCTCCTTTTTATTAATCTAGATTCATATGTAATACATGAACCGTTTAAATCTTGAACAATCACTACCGCTTTGAGATACACATCTTCTCTTCAAATTTTTATGTCTCCACACTGAGAAAGAATGTCTTCCAATGTTATGATTTTCTAGACCACACAGTCTTGATTTTCCTCATCTGATGAACATCAGAAAACTATTGCTTATCTCTTTATAGTTCAGACATTGAATCAAGCTTCTGAATAAAAATTAATAGGTCATTGTCTAAAAAGTCCCAGTCTCCCTCCAACTCACTTTTGACCAATTCGACAAAAGACCTAGTTCTTTTCGTTAAATGTCATGGATCAAAAGAAACTTTCCATGAAGATTGAATAATCCACAATCTTTCATATATATTACTGATGATATATGATTTCACTACACTCAGTAGATTGACAAGTTTCTCAAATCTATTAAATCCTCCAGGACTAGAAGTTTCCAATGATTGTCCACCTATTTCCAGTGGAGTCTTCAACAAAGGACCCAGGCTTAGGGCATCTTCTTGCTCTTTTATTTTTTCCTTTAGCTTCAGATTTTTTTCTTATCATCGACCAACAAAATTTGCAAGGACTTCACCACCAACTTCATGCAATTTCATCAGGCTTTTCATTATAACTGAAGACAAATAAACATTCAATTATGTCTGATCAACAATCTTTCTATTGGAAAGTTGTATCCTTTCAATATTCAATCTCTTAATGCCCTTGTAATAATTTTCATTCTAAATGTGACAAAACGGTCGTCGAAAGTAATGTACTCTTCAGTATTTTCCTCCAGTATTCTATGATTTTGTTGTGAATACGTAATAACCCAATGAAGCAATACAACACTATCAACTTCCATGTCCGCAACTTCTTTATCGCTCTTCGTTTTAGGAGCACTATTGGATTTAAATAATTCAACCTTCTGCACTCTTTATGGAGTTAGTATATGAGGAGGCCCTTCGTCATCCCCGACACTTGATATCTTATCGACAACCAATTTTTCATTTCCAGTGGTTATTTTTCTTCTTTTTCTAGTAGATGAAGTCACACCAATACCGCATGTGCAAGATTGAGACTGCCCCATAGGGTTTTCCATTCTTTTATTAAATATTTATCCTTCCTTGATGATCCCTTTTTGAGCAATTTGTCCAACATCTACTAGAAATTTTTGATCTTTTGTTGATACATAGTGACTTTCTTCCCTCTGCTCTCTACTTCTCAGAAACAAGTTCCCGTACCTCATAGACTCAAGGTGTTCCATGAAATTTCTTCCTCTATCAAAGCCTTTAATATCTTCAACTTCACTTAAGTTGAAGACATCCAAAGCCTTTGCAAAAATGAGAGTGTGAGTCGTATTCTTCACAATCACTTTTCCAATGGTAAATGAAAAAGAATTAAATTGTCTTTTCTTTTTCTATACAGATATAGATATCCAACGATGATATTGCCTACATAATTTAGTAACAAAATACCTATCCAGAACAAACGTTGGAAAAAGTAATGGCTTATCTTCAAAACCACAAATTCATACAACCGTATTGGTTTCTCTTTCCTCATATTCCCATTTGCAAAGTAGGAAATCATCAACCTCTGCAGATATTCAAGAAGGCTCTTGTCCAATTACCATGCAATACACTTGCCTCATAAACACATCCTAAATTAAACAAAAAATTAAATAAATTTCATGCTTCCACAATATAGGAAACGAAAACTGCATTGGTTCCTCGCGAAACTTGAATATAGGATTATAGGGAAAACCACTAAAACATGCCTTGAAACAAGAAGTGTTATAAGATACTCCATCTTAAAGAATCCAATTTTCTTGGGTAATCTATGTAACTAAACAACTAATTAATTCAAAATGGCATAATCCCAATAAAAAATACAATTATTTTTGTATGTCTCATAAAGGATATAGAAATGCATTTCGGGACATGTAATTTACTTTCTAGCCCTACTACACGAGAAACAATCCAACATAAATCCCTAAAAAATTTCCTAAACAAAGAAATATCTATAAGAGAAATATTGGAAGGAAACTCAAAAGTTGTAGAAGTGAATTCCCACACAATGTCAATTCCATGCTCTTATGGGTCCAAGAAACTATATGTAATGAATAATTCTAAATGCTTATTCAATTCTGGTAACTTAAATAAAAATGTGAATGAATTGGGATTTAAAGAAACCTTTATTGCTCCAACTTAATTTCCCTCTTTCTGAAATCAAAATTATTTGCACAAAAATAAACAATTTCTCTAAAATCAAAGACCTCTGGAACACACCCAACATTCGCTAATCTGGTACTCCAAATATTGTCATCTATTTTCTCTTACATTGATAGATTCACATATCACTCATAAGTTCTCAACTAATTAAAGTTATCATCAATCTCATCAAGTAAGTTGATTGTATCACTACCGATAGCCTCTTTTCCTCATGTGAAAACCATTACACATGACGCTTTGAATAAATAACAATTAAAGATAACAAAACCAACTTTAACGAGAAGTAATAGGAAGAAATTTTGGAATTCCAAAAGCATCCTATGCATTTACTTCACACTTTTCTCCCGCTTCAATATCATTAATATACTGTAAATACTCCTCCCCTCATATCTATACACTTTTATCAGCTTACCCAGGGTAAACATGAGATGAGGGGCTACTATAACAAGACTCGACCTCCTAGGTGACCTTAAGGAAGTGGAATCAGTGGAAACCCACAAGACATACCTTCTTACCTGCTACAGGACTCCTAAAAGCCTTCCCAGGCATCCCCATGACCAGTCCCTGGGTCCCACTGAGTTTTCGTGCATCAAACCCCTGGACACTCCCTTAATATGGACAAGGGTGTGTCTGGGAGGCTCTAGAAGCTTCCACAACAAGGGAATGGGAGATTTCAGGGACTTTTTTCCTGTGTTGTACCTGCAACTCTGGGATTCATGCCACTTTTCAAGCCCATAATCTAGGTCACTGCCCAAAAACCCCTGTAGCTTTCAAAATCCATAATTTACATGAAAATAAGACTCGCAAGCCAAAAACTGACTCCAGGAATAGGCCTGATCATCCCCAATCGGGGTTGACATTTTGTCAAACACTTGGCATTAATGCAATCTACAAGACATGAATACAATACAAAGCATAAATGATTGATAACTCATATGAGACTCAATAAGAAGGATCACCACCCTCTTCCCTTGATTGTTTTGAAATCAATTATGTAATGCATCCATTATCCTTTCAGTTACAAGTAAATACATGAAATAACCATGACTATAAAAATTCATATAACCATGCTTATAACAACGAGATAAAAAATGTAACAACGAGATAAAAAATGTAACATGTAACAACGAGATAAAAAATGTTAAGGCCACATAATAACAAGTACAAAAGTAAGAGAACTTAGCTTTTATTAAACATAGGAAAGAGCCAACTAGGTTCAGGACTTCTACGTACCACCCGACCATAGACATGGATGAACCAAATATTTCTTTCATCCAGTCACCCCCATGCCATATTCCAAGCATGAATGTGGGATATCATGGATAAAACAATTCAAAAAAAACCAAGGGAATGCAGAGGTTAAACCACCTCCACCCTCATTAAATCCCGATCTCACCAAAACCGACACCAAGATCACAAAACCAAATTAATCTTGGAATGCATATGGACTCCATCACTATCCTTGAGGAATTTTATGTTTCCTTGTCTCTCAGGTTTTACCACAATCCACACTGGACCACTAGGCCCTAAACCAAGACTCCACCCTCAGGCTTTACCATGTATCCCGCCAAAACTGGTCAAGGAATTCCTAGTCCTTTGGGAATTTTCTTAAGACCACATCCACCTCGAATTCAGAAACCATCTTGCAATTTCAAAGCTCAAAACCGAGAAACAATCTCATCACACCATGGGTATCTGGAAAAAGGAAATGCAAGGCTGAAATTCACTGTCATAACCCAACATGACCATGCCACTGACAACCAGAGAACCAAATACCAACATGCATATCCATGCATGTCAAAAACAACTAGGAAATCACACATGCAATATGTTACTTTCAAGTATTCCTGTTGAAGCTGCTTGATTCTTGAAGCCTAAAAACCACTATCATAACCAGGCAAGACCATGCCATCGACAACCATAGAACCAAATACCAAAATGCAAAGCCATGGATGTCAAAACCATCTATGAAATTACACATCCAACATGTTACCTACAAGTATTCCTGCTAAAGTTGCTTGATCCTTCTCTTCCTTTCTTGCTCTTTGCTTTCCTTTCTTTTCCTTGTCCTTCCTTTGCTTGTTTTTCCCTTCCTTGGTCCAAAGCTAGAATGCTCCAAGAAAACTCTAAGTGTCCAAGAGTGTGTGAGAGAGAATAATGAGAGAGCTCCAAAACTAAACTCACAAAAGGTTACACTAACCAAGCTTGAGCAAAATTTTCCAACTGATCTTCATAATATTTTTTTATTAATGAGGCCTATATTTTCTTCATTTTCCATTATTTTCCTTCAATTTCATCCTCACATGCAACATGTGACCTTTCACCTTCATTTTATCTTAATTTCCATTATTTTCATAAATAAATGTTCCCAAAATGCCATTTTTCCTTTCCAAAGCCTTTGTCATTTCCTTTGCCAATTTCCTTAGCCATAATAAACCGAAGTGACATCCCACTAGGATGTTTTTCCCACCAATCAGGTTGGAGTATGTGTCCCATGATTGTGCTCTTATATATTTTGCCTTTATTAACTTTTACATGGATTTTTTACCAAGTCTATTACAAAACCCTCCCCTTGGGGGAACACCATCCTCAGTGTTCAATGAAACCTATAACCAACAAGACTGCTGAAAACAAAACATACTTCCCATGGAGCTTTATAACATAGCTCGTTGCAGTATTTATAATGACCATTTGCTAAAACATGACAAACATATCGTTTGCTAGAGCTTTATAACACAACTCATTAGGGTATTTACAATAATAATCACATATACACACATACACATTTGCTTCACCCAAAAAATACTCATATTATCTATGGAGTTTTATAAATCAAGCTCGATACAATATTTACAATAATATACACATTTTCTCAATCAACAAATAAAAGGATACAATTCCTGCATTCGCAACAAGGGAATCCAAAGGCTCACACCTCCATCCTCAAAGTAATACCAAGATTCAACTCCTTCCTAGGAAGTCCATAATCCACTACAAGTTCAAATCTTCATCCAATGTCCAACGTTATAATCCTGCATCACTTTGTCCTCTCAGCGAACAATTACCGGCTTATTGTTCTAGGGCTCACTCCCAATGTGCATTTTATTCCATATGGAAATGCTAATGACCAAACCAAATCCACCCGCAACCTTCCCTTATCTGCTACATAGTCCCTCGAGTAATTTGGTCACCCCCTTCCATGCAGTCACTCACCTACCAAGTTCCCCGACATCCCCTATCCTGAGCTATCCATCCCTTGGCAAGGCTTCCTCGCATCGGAAGGTCAAACAATCAAGGCATATACTAGCCTCAAAACCATCATACCAGTCATAACATGTTCATGGAAATCAATGGACACTATTGGGTACCAGTGTCCCACAATGGCCCTGCTCCTGAATGCTTTACCAACATACTGTTTCATGTTCCAATTCCTTTTGTTGTTGCCGCTAATTCTTACCGTCAGTTTTGACCACCCAACTGGGCATTTCATGCTTTCCTGTGTTAAGCACATAATTTCCATTAGATTCAAAATAAATTGAAATAAATTGAAATCATACATCATTGTTGGCCTTTCAAAAAGGTACACTTGCATTTCCGTTCGCTTCCTGTTAGAATAAATCAAACTAGTATCTTTGAACAAATCATCATGTATAAACATATCACATCATGTTAACTCAAAACACAACCATCATAGATCAACATCATGAATCACATGTAACCATCATAGACCATAATCATTGATCAGATGTAATCATCATAGACTAGAATCATAGATCACATGCATAATAAAACTGAAATAAAAGATTGATACTTATCCTTTAATCAATCTTTAGCTTCTACCTTTGTCCTTATTCTGTATGCACATCGGATTGGTTTCCACACCCGACAAACACCAAGTGCCTTCCCCTCAACCATGTGCATATACACATAATGTGCATCACACACATACAACCACACACGACATACAACACCATGCAATACATGCATCTATACCTAACATACCACACATGCACCTACACCTAGCGTACAACAGAACACAATACATACTCCTACATCCAATGTACACCACAACACAATACATACACCTACACCCGATGTACAACATAACACAAATATGTACACATAATACAACACAATGAGTACATATGCAATGATACCACAACTACACAATGCACATACATAGTACTGTATGCCCTGAACACAACATGTACGACATGCATAAAATACCACATGTACACTAGTACCATATATACAACATGTACATAGTACCAAATATATACAACACCACCTGCACAACATCACATGTACACGACACCACCTACACAACATGTACACACCGCCACATGTACACCGCACCACTTGTACAATGTGTACACAATACCACGTGCACCACATGTACACGACACCACATATACACAACATCATAGGGACGACATGTACACAACACCCTCTACATACAACACCACATGTACAAAATGTACACAACACCACATGTACAATCATGCACATAACACCATATGTACATAGTACCACTTGTACAACATGCACACAACACCATAAGTACAATCACTGAATATAAAGTATGCACAACATATGCACAACAACAACACTACACATCCAAAACCACACTGCATCTACCAAGAAACCTTACTTAAAGTGTCTCTCCACCATCCATGCTTATCCTAGCATGCCACATATCACATTGTTTTCATTCCGCTGATGTATCTCTTAGCATTAGCTTGTTCATAACATAAACATAGACATAATATAATCACACAATATAAATTCATATCCACATGATACTAACCTCAGAGATCGGTCAGGCTATTCTTCCCACTTGATTCCTCATGAAATAGGAATCTCTTCACGCCATTCATCTGCATAAGCAATCATTCCTCCACAAGAATGATTTCAGACAAAAGTATGCATATATACATATAAACATCAACATAAAACAATCATGATCCTATCATACAATGACATACATACATACATACATACATATATACATGCATATATATAAGCATTAGCATAAACATGGTCACAACATAATTACCAAATATCATAAGGTCAAGGTTAAGAGAACTCCCTTTATCCAAGAACATCATGCACAACATTGAGAACAACCATTTACAACATAGAAAAGGAACTAGATGCCTCACATCCATTCACTTTACATTTCTTGTTAGCTTTCTCATGATTGTCCTACCACCATCCATTTATACTAATGGACCTCTTGACGGTGTTGGACCCGCCAACATGTCAAGGGGATTTCCCCAGTAAGAATTCCCAGTTAGACCTCAAATCGTTTGGTGTAGGAGTCCCAGCAGTGGGTCGTAATGTAATGCCTTGACCGCGATGTCGCCCAGAGGTAAGTAACATGACTCTATCAGTAGCAAGGTTGTGACTACTGTAATGTGTCAGGGAAGATGTATGAGAGGTTCTAACACATAGGGAGGAGATGAGGGTGAAGGTGAGTTCCAGGTTGAAAGGGATCAGTCCCAACTCAGCTAGGAACACACAAAACAAAAGGACACGCACAGCTTCCGGTGGAGCAGTCCACTCGAATGCGACAGTCACATCATAAAAGGTAAGATAACACGTACAACACTCATGAATAAGTCTGAATGAGTACAATGGTTGTTACAACAAGGTTCATGTGAAAGGTCTGTCTGTTGTTTGACAGAGTAGTTGACATGGATGGACAACATTAACAACATATACAACACATTTGCAACAAGATTCATATAATTGCATAAAAGTCAGTTCATACACAAATACATAAGTTAAACAACATATATCATTAAGGCAACCAGAGCAGTCCAACTACAATAAAAGCATATGCATGAAAATGTGTTGGCTCTTATTATATAAAGAAGTGTAAGTTCCAATCATATAATACATCCATGTAAACCTGCTAGCCTCATCAGTGGAACATTATAGCCATATCCGCCTGCTCCTCCAAAGAGATGAACTAGCTCTGTGCAATGGAGAAGCCAAGGCATGTTACAATACTGTCCAAGTTCTTTCCAAGATAGTCTTATCAGAAGCTTGGATGACCAAAAGCCTATACAATGAGTTATGAGGGACTATTTATAGCAAAGGGCAGGGTGACCCTTGACATTCCCCTTTGTGATAGTTCAACTACCCTCATGACTCTTCACCTACTCTATGATTGTTACATCCAACTATTAACACTTGAATTACACTTGACATGAATCGACATTACAACGCACATGTATTCATGTGAGACAACATGGCTTGAGCAAGCCATGCAAGACATCACTGACACTCGGTCCGCTGTGATGAGACTAACTCTTGACATGCTTGTGATGGTGAAGGTGGTGAGCTAATGCCAATATTGGTCGTCCGTGATGCTGTGCATGCACCTCATGGTGACATCTTGCTGAAGCGAACCCTTGCCTCCATTGCAACTGGTGCATTGGTTTGATCCCTTCATCCAACTCATCTGATAACATGCGAATGGTCTTCTTTGGTGCGGCTGAACCAACAACACACTGATGCATATTGTCCGTGTTGATCTTCAAGTGTGTGTTGGTGGTCATGCGCATCAACTTGCTGAAGTACATGTTCTGCTCCAGTTGGACTTGCTTCTTGTTTTCACCTTGATGAGTGTGTTGAATGGGTTGGATTGCATGCGTGCACATAATGACATGCATGCTGATGAATCTCTTTTATACGATAAACAACACTATTCACCATGTTTTCCCTCTGTCAGCTGCTAGGATGGATCTTTAACTTGTACAGACACAGTTTCATCCGTGAGTGCACGTTGCACCCATTATGGTTCTTGTTCCTGCTGCAAGTCATTCGTCTGTCTGTGCATCTTCATGTTCTTCCGGAGTTGCTACTTCAACACATGCAACTCCTTCTTTATTCCATTCTCTGTCTTCGTGTGACCTTCATGTCACGTCGTCACCTCATAACCCGAGTCTCCAGAGTTGCTTTCATTATCAGTGGACCTTCTTGATCTTGCAACTTTGTCTCGCCTTTGTGTTGTCAACAACCTTCCTCTTGCATTCATTGCAACTGCGGCATTCATTCTGTTCACTACATTCACTGCATTCGGTATGCTACCTTCAACTACTATACATGATGTTTCTTGTTGTGATGTTGTTGTTGTCATATCTTGATGTCCTTGTTTACAAATAACTTGATATCTTCGTGAGAAGGAAAGCTCATAGACATCTGATTGATTGCATCTTTAGGTGTGCTTTGGATGGTGTCTTCGACTCTGCTCTCTTTGAAACCATTGTAGCTGCACTGCTGAGAGGAATACGAACACCTAAAATACCTGGAGACATGGCAACACTCAGTCGAAAACCAAAATGAAATTTTAGCACTGACTTGCAACATACCTGTGTGACTGATCATGAAGGTTGCGAAATTTCGGCCGGGAGGTCAAGAGACCGACTTCCAAGACTGCACAAGGCATAGTCTAGGCTGCTTATGCACTGAATGACTGCTAGAACTATTTAATGCACAGTCAAGTCTGGCTGCTGACTGTTGGGAAGGACTGCTAGCCTAGGGACAAATTTGTGCAATTTCTTGGGCCAAATAGCCACTGTCCTCCAGAAATGTGCAAAACAGTCCTGGAGGCCAGTGTTGGGTAGGAATGCACAAATCTAGAGAGGAAGGTGAGCCTTCCTTCCCCAGATTACATAATGTAGCCTTGGTGAAGGCAGAGTCCAGGCCAAGGTTGGCCCCAACTCGCCGACGAGAAACTGAAACCAACTAAGACAGTAAATGCATGGTGACACTAAGTGATAGCAGAAGTGATTGATAGTGCATGCAAAACATGAATGAAAGATTCAACAAACATATCAACATGCATGTGGGTGAGGCAGTTCGCTAGTTGGGCGAATGTCCATGCAAAACAGTTTCATGCATGCGACAACAATGAGATAGAAACAAAAACTGAAATAGAGCTAGGACAAGCTAGTATACATGTAAGGACAACAATTGTTCAAAGAAATCAAGCAAACGGTACTCATACAAGTGAAAACACAAAAAGCGACATAAATGCAACACAAGGCATGGGAAACGGGCTTACCCCAAAAAAACTGAGCTGAATGTGCCAACTCATCCTATTTTTGATGTGGGATGTTAGAGATGTAAGATTAATGTGAGGAATGAGCTCTGCAACATCCGGTTGATGATTTTTGATAACATCAAGGTTGTGACGCGCATGCCACAAATCTAGGGAAAGTGACTCTTGGTGGGAGGTTTCTGAAATGATCCTTGCATGTAACCTCCAACTGCTAAACATAGAACCTTGAAACAAGGGATACCTTTGCAAGTTGCCTTGGGAGAAGCAACCCATTCATGGAAGTCAGTTTTGCATGGTCCTGGAGGGAACCAATCAACTCAACTACACATGCAAGAGACTGCTTGACTGCTGGAGAAAAACGGGCATTTTTGGTTGGGAGTTGGGCTGACTGCCCAAGAGGTTTGCACAATTTCTGGGAAGAGCAGTTGTCTGTTGCCCAGATTTGCGCAAATCCTAGGCTAAATAACCCTGCTGGGGAAATTTGCGCAAATCTTGCTGAGCGTGCTGGCTAGCAGCATTGCGCAATCCTATAGCCCAGTAGGCTATCAGATAGGATTGTGAAATTTTTGGAGGGAAGGCTAGTTTCCCTCCAAAAATGCACAATTTTCAAGGGGAAGCTTCTCATCTTGTAGCTGGACCAAGTCCAGATGAACAACCTGTGAGGGGAAAGGATCAATTGTGATCGACAGGCTGCCTTTATGTGAGTAAAATACTGAAGCTTGAGTACTTGATGAAGCAAGACAAAGTGTTGTGTAAGGTTGGTTGGGAGGCTCCAAAACATGCTAAGGAAAATTTTTTGGAGGGTGGTTGTAGTTGCTACAACACTTGGCGACACACTCATAGAACTCCAACTCTCTGAATGGACCTTGTTCGTGAAAAGCAAGTCTAATACCTCTGGAATTATTGTTCAACTCTCATCTCATCTTGGCTTCGCACTAGCTTGATTGTAAGATGTAGCATCTGCTAGACTCTCGGTCGATTGACACACTTTCCTAGCCAAGGAAACACAATTGTTTCAATTGGGGTTGAGGGGTATATAGGTGCACAAGCAATATAGTCGTCAGAGTCTAAGTTTCATATCTGGTGTTGCTCCACTGCCAGCAGGCCTGGACAGTACACCTGTGGAGTCACATAGGAATACAAGCATGGATCTTCTACCAGTGAGCCTAGTCAGTACCCCAATGGTTTTACTTGCATCACCTCCTTGCGCAAGAAGCCTTTCTCTTCTTTCGCCTTATTCATTTTTCATTTTTTGACTTTCCATATTTTCATTGTGCATAACAATTATTCATTTCAGAGGCGGAAGAGAGATCCTGACTTATTGAGAGCGGGAGAGGTTGTTCCAGTAGAGAAGTAGTTTATTGTATCTCTGACGTGCCTGTTTAGGTTTTCCCCCCTCACCTTACTATACTTGACTGATATTACAAGGGTTAACCCAAAAACAATCGACTAGAGAAGGTGACACTAGTTAGCACGCAGGCATTGTGTTATCACCAAGGTTCACTTCGAACAGTTGTATTTTCCTTCAGCGTATCATGGAATAAGAGTAACAAGCTCATCATACAGAGGCAAGATGATAGATAACCAAGTAGTGATAGCTATACAAGCTCTCTTGTACTTTACCCAGCTCGCTTCAAGAGTCATACATCGTTTCATGCAAAACTAACCTACGAATGAAACAAGTGAACTAAAAAGCATCAAAGCAAAGCAAAAGTGAAAGCAAAGCAAGCAAACCAGCAAACAAAGCATGTAAGCAGACAAGCATGCAAGCAAATAACTGAAAGAAAAAACTAATCCTACTCCCACACTAACGGTGCAAGGGCTTGATCATGTGAAGTGATACTTCCAATGCAACCATCGGCGCATTGGTAGACCCATGTTGGTGAAGGCTTGGTCCGTGAGCAAGCCAATTGTGCAAACCAACAAACAAGAAAGATATAACAATGAAGACAGCCACACTTCGTGTTTCAAAGTGCCCACGGGACATAAGTGAGTGCATGCGTATGATGAGCAGTCTGTGAACTTACCATGGTGTTGTGTGATACTACGTGCATCCTTGAAGCACAAGCACACTCTTGACTGTGACATGCAAGCAAATGAAAGAAACAAAGATAACTTTCATCACACACGAGTGCTTGCAATGTAAGACTCTAATGCATGAGAAATGGGATCGTGCAGTTCAAGTGGAGGAAGTGTGATCTGTGAGTGAGATGGATCTTCAATGCATACATATGAGTGATGAGGAGCCTTGGGTGATCAAACAATTTCATGATCGGAAGTGAGACTAACCCCAAGAGAGTGAGGACCAGACATAAACATAAGCTTGGGCTGAAGTGCCTCAACAATCTTGGGTGTCTCAACTTCATCATCAGGTGGATCATCATAAACGGGTGGCTTCGAAAGATCAACTGCGATAAAGTCATGATTGTGATAAAAAAGGAAAGTAAATGGATCACGACCGCCACAATCAGAAAGATCAATGAATTATTTAGCATCCTTATGATCAGATAAATCAAATAGAGGGGTAGATGAAAAGCGAACAAACTCATCTTTTGTATCTCCGAAAAATATAGATGAAGGATTAAGTGGATCTTCAATGAGTAAATTATCTCCTCCATTGTCGAATGATGGACTAACATTCGGTGAGTCTTGCAAGTGATCAACAATCGGTGCATCCATGGATGAAGACACACATGCAAAATCTTGGATGGAAGGTTCACTAAAGAGGTTAGGAAAGAATGGAGGAGGCTTGGACGAAAGGGATTCATCCTTCGCTGAGCGTTGATGCTGAAGCTCCCACTCGTACTGTTCATGAATGACAACACATGTTGGTTGTGCAACACCAACTCCTTTAATGGGTTGTTCCTCGTTCACAACAAGTGAAGAGTCTGGAATGGACAAACACAAGACAACATCATCCAGAGGAACACTCGAGTGCAAAGATGGAGGTTGAAGAAAATAATGCATATGAGAAATCAAAGGACTCAGAACCAAATTTACGCGAAAATTGAGTGAAGTGATGTTGCGAGAGTATGAAATATGAACAAGTGTGTGAGCATGCTATTCAGTATCACTTGGCAGTGGTGGAGCTGTTGAATGAGAGGAAGACAGGCAGTCAGTTGAGACGGTGTCCACATCCACATGAGATTGCAAAGCTCCATCAATGAAGAATGTTGAGTGAGGCTTGATTTCAAGCTTTCTCTTGGGACAGGTAGATTTCTTAAGGCAATACTCAAACCGATCCCAGAGATATGTAAATTTCATCTGGCTCCTTGGAGCTTGAAACTGCAAGTCACGGAAGCGCTGCCAAAAATCAATAATTGATTCATACGGAGCCATCCGTTTTTGTAACAGTTTCCAGTCAAGATGGTCTAGATCAAAATGATAGAATGTGTCTTCAATAATATCACATAAGTGCTCAAATGAGTGCACGGTGTCAGCCGGTAGGCTGAGCACCCAACGAAATGGAGATTCACGAAGTGTGTATGCAAGCAACAAACTAGCCTGTTTGTCAGAAAACTCATCTTCCTCATGAATCATGGAAAGAAAGTTATGTAAGTGCTCAGGCCAGGCCACTTCGCCTTCACCATCATACGTGTGAGTGGACAAGAGATTGAAAAGCTTCCCTGTGATGGAGACATCTTCACGACTTAAAAAACACCACATGGGAAGTAGAGTGCAAGACTCCATGAAATATGTGCAAAGGTTCAAAACTGGATGAGAGGACAAAGCTTGTCATTAGGCCCTCCTTCTAGTGCCAAAAATTTTGACGTGCTGGACCCGCCAACATGTCAAGGGGATCTCCCCGGTAAAATGTCCCAATTAGACCTTAGACCATTTGGTGTAGGAGTTCCAGTAGTGGGTCGTAAGGTAATGCCTTGACCGCGATGTCACACAGAGGCAAGTAAGATAACTCTGTCAGTAGCAAGGGTGTGACTGCTACAACGAGTCAAGGAAGATGTATGAGAGGTTCTAACACATAAGGGGGAGATGAGGGTGAAGGTGAGTTCTAGGTTGAAAGGGATCAGTCCCAACTCATCTAGGAACACACAAGACAAAAGGAAATGAAAATCTTCCGGCGGAGCAATCCACTTGGATGTGGTAGTCACATCATACAAGGTAAGATAACATGTACAACACTCATGGATCAGTGAATGAGTGCAATGGTTGTTACAACAAGGTTCATGTGAAAGGTCTGTCTGATGTCCGGTAGAGAAGTCGACATGGATGGGAAAGCATTAACATCATATACAACAAATTTTCAAAAAGATTCATATAATTTCATAACAATCAGTTCATACACAAATACGTAAGTTAAACAACATATATCATTAAGGCAACCAGAATAGTCCAACTACAATAACAACATATGCATGAAAATGTGCTGGCTCTTATTATATAAAGAAGTGTAAGCTCCAATCATACAATACATCCATGTAAACCTGCTAGCCCCATCAGTGGAGCTTTACAACCACATCCGCCTACTCCTCCAAAGAGATGAACTAGCTCCGTGCAGTGGAGAAGCCAAGGCATGTTACAATACTATCCAAGCTCTTTCCAAGATAGTCTTATCATAAGCTTGGATGACCAAAAGCCTATACAATGAGTTATGAGGGACTATTTATAGCAAAGGGTTGGGTGACCCTTGACATTCCCCTTTGTGATAGTTCAACTACCCTCATGACTCTTCACCTACTCTATGATTGCTACATCCAACTATTGACACTTGAATTACACTTGAAATGAATCAACATTACAATGCACATGTATTAATGTGAGACAACATGGCTTGAGCAAGCCATGCAAGACATCACTGACACTCGGTCCGCTGTGATGAGACTAACTCTTTGACATGCTTATGATGGTGAAGGTGGTGATATGATGCCAAGCTTTGTCATCAGTGATGGTGTGCATGCACCTCATGGTGACATCTTGCTGAAGCAAACTCTTGCTTCCGTTACAATCGGTGCATTCGTTCGGCCCCTTCATCCAACTCATCTGCTAAAATGCACATGATCTTCTTGGGTGTGGCTGAACTGTCAACAAACTGATGCATAGTGTCCATGCTAATCTTCAAGTGTGTGTTGGTGGTCATGCACATCAACATGCCGAAGTACATGTTTAGCTCCAGTTGGAATTGCTTCTTGTCTTCACCTTGGTGAGTGTGTTGAATGGGTTGGATTTCATGTGTTCACACAATGACGTGCATGCTGTTGAATCCCTTGTATGAGATCAACAACGCTGCTCACCATGTCTGCCCAGTGTCAGCTATTGGAATGGATCCTTAACTTGTACGAGCGCAATTTCATCCGTGAGTGCACGTTGCACCCACTGTTGTTCCTGTTCCTGCTGCAACTCATTCGTCTGTATGTGCAACTTCATGTTCTTCCTGATTTTCTTGTTCAGTACATGCAACTCCTTCTTTGTTCCATTTTCTGTATTCGCGTGACCTTCATGTTGCATCGCCACCTCATAACCTGAGTCTCCAAAGTTGTTTTCATTATCAGTGGATCTGCTTGATCTTGAAACTTTGTCTCGCCTCTGTGTTGTCAACAACCTTCATCTTGCATTTATTGCATTCGTTACATTCATTATGTTCACAGCATTCACTGGATTCGGTATGCTGCCTTCAGTTGTTGTTCATGATCCTGCTTGCAGTGATGTTGTTGCTATCATATCTTGATGTCCTTGTCTACAAAAAACTTGATATATTCGTGAGAAGGAAAGCTCATAAACATATGATCAATTGCATCTCCAAGTGTGCTTTGGATGGTGTCTTCAACTCTGATCTCTTGGAAAACATTGTACCTGCACTCCTGAGAGGCAAACAAACACCTAGAGACATGGAAACATTCATGGAAAGAAATCTATCGGTCAAAAACCAAAATGAACTTTGAGAATTGACTTGCAACATACTTGTGTGACTGATCATGAAGGTTACGCAATTTCGGTTGGGAGGTTGGGAGACTGACTGCCAAGATAGCATAAGGCATAGTCTGGGCTACTAGGAGACTAAATGACTGTTAGAACTGCACAATGCACAATCCAGTTTGGCTGCTGACTACTAGGATTGCACAATGCACAATTCCAGCTGGGAAGGACTGCTGGCCTAGGGACAGATTTACGCAATTTCTTCGGCTAAGCAGCCCTTGCCCTCCATAAATGCACAAAAAAGTCCTAGAGGCTAGTGCTGGGCAGGAATGTGCAAATATGGAGAGGAAGGTGAGCCTTCCTTCCCGAGATTGCGCAACGCAGCCTTGGTGAAGGGAGAGTCCGGGCCAAGGTTGGGCCTGACTCACAAATGAGCAACTGAAAGCAACTAAGACAGTAAATGCATGGAAACACAAAGTGATAGCAGAAGTGATTGATAGTGCATGCAAAACATGAATGAAATATTCAACAAAGAGATCAACATGCATGTGGGTGAGGCAGTTCGCCGATTGGGTGAATGTCTGTGCAAAACAATTTCATGCATGCAATAGCAATGAAAACTGAAACAGAGCTAGGAAAAGATAGTACACATGTAAATGATAGTAAGCGTTCAAATAAATCAAGCAAACAATACTCAAACAAGCGAAAACACAAAAAGCGACAAAAATGCAACACAAGGCATGGGAAATAGGCTTACTCCAAAACAACCGAGCTGAATGTGCCAACTGCTCCTAGATGTGATGTGGGATGTCAGAGCTATAATATTGATGTGAGGAATGAGCTCTATAGTGTCCAGTTGATGAGTTCTGATAACATCAAGGTTGTGATGCGCATGCCACAAATCTAGGGAAAGCGACACTTGGTGGGAGGTTTTTGAAATGATTCTTGCATGTAACCTCCAACTACTAAACATAGATCCATAAAACAAGGGATACCTTTGCATGCTACCTTGAAGAAGCAACCCATGCATGCAAGTCAGTTTTGCTCGGTCCCGGAGGGAACCGGTCAACTCATATGCACATGCAAGAGACTGCTCGACTGCTCGAGAAAAATGTGAATTTCTAGCTGGGAGTTGGGCTGATTTCCCAGGAGGTTTGCGTAATTTCTGGGCAGAGTAGCTAATTTCTGCTTAGATTTGCACAAATCCTAGGCTGAACAACCCTGTTGGGGAAATTTGCACAAATCCTGTTGAGAGTGCTGGCTGGAAGGATTGCGCAATCCTAGAGCCCATCAGGCTGCCAGAGAGGATTGCATAATTTTTGGAGGGAAGGCTGGTTTTCCTCCAGAAATGCGCAGTTTTCAAGGGGAAGCTGCTCAACATGCAACTGGACCAAGTCTGGATGAACAACCTGTGAGGGGAAATGATCAACTGTGATCGACAGGCTTCCTTTGTGTGAGGAAAATACTGAAGCTTGAGTACTTGACGAAGCAAGACAAAGTGATGTGTATGGTTGGTAAGGAGGCTCCAAAATAGGCTAAGGAAAAATTTTTGGAGGGTGGTTGTAGCCACTGCAACAGGACCCAACCAACTTAGCTGAATGTCATACTCTTACCTTTAGCTTCCCTTACACATGGACCAACTTCATCTGAGTGTTTCATTACTTGTTGGGTTCCACACAACTCTCCCAGAGTTCCATCAACTTTCATCTTTCCCAACCAATTACCAAGACCCTCAAAACACAAATGGCAAGAACAAGAAACAAAAAAGAAGAAAATAATGAAAACCAATAAAAATACGACACCACAAACAAAGTGGCATGATCATGCACTAGACGTATGAAAACTGCTAATCAAGCGTAAGAAAATGAAAAGGCATTAACAACAGAAGACCCTCAACAAACACCATGACTCAATTCCCATTGTTTCCCAGTGCTTCCAAGGGAAATCTCAACCTAAGCCTTCTTCAAGATTCCATGGAAATTTCCTTTCCATGCAATTCTCTCTATCATATTGCAATAACACCATAACTGCTAGTGCATACATAAATGTAACAATATACCAATCATATTTCTTTCTTGCACCAATCATGCTACCTTATAACTAAACACACATGTCAGCTACATGTTCCAAATATCAAGGCAACATATCTACTAATTTGAAATCAACCTCTACCAAGACTAAAAATCATGTCATAATCCATATTCAACTCATAGTCGTTAGACATAATGCTACACCTGTCACCTTATTACACTCAAGTACATATCAACTATCTCAACACATGTGTGAGTAAAACCATCTTAAAACAAGATCATTCCTTCGAGCAATCTTACAACACATAACCATATCATGCAATTCATCAAGCATTCAACCAACTTGCAAACATGCCATGTTAAATAAATCAACTAGATGACATAATAAAACACTCAAACATCAAATAGATGACATAGTCAAACTCATACCTTAATTTCATAACCCTAACCATCTGCATAGGCCAATCCAATTTAGCATGATACATATAACGTCAAGATATTAATGCAATAACCCTAATCATTAACTAACATATAAAAACAACAAGTTAACATATAACATGCTCATCAACAACATATAACATAATCATCAAGTTAACTATCATAAAACAACAATAGCAATGCATAAACAATAGTTTACTATCATTCATGACTATCCGACACATGCACATATGACTACACTAATCAACCAACATTTATCATACATGTAACCATAATAATAATAGGATGGCAAGCATATCAGCAATCCTAATGCTTATAACAAACATTAACCAACATACCGGCATGCCCACTATACAAACCTGTATGATGATCTTCTCTTACCCCGAAGTCCATTTTTGTAACTTTGGTTTAATGATATGCATCTCCCGCTTTATCTCAACCAACTCATTAGCATCATAACATACCAATAACATCATGATGACCTAATTCGATACAATGAACTCACAATGCATGTTTGACCTACCATACATGCATAACCATAACCATGATAATGCATGCATAAAAAAATATAGACACCGACATGCATAACAAATGTATATACAACCATACACTCATGACAACACATCCCACAACAGCACCATCAACCTTCACATGGAGACATTACTACAACCATGATCAACACCATGCAAATGCATCGAGCACATGGAATACAAGCATAAGAAACACATAAGAAACCAACATGAATGCATGACAAACACATTCCACCCATCCAGTCCAAGGGCTAAACCATGTTCTGATACCACTCTGTGGTATCATATATCACTCAAAATAACAGAAACCAGACACCACCCAAAGAGAATGAAACTAGCTCTGATACCACTATATGGTATCAAATATGACCCAAAGAGAGCACAACCGACTTTGATACCATTAAGAGGTATCAAATATGACCCAAAGAGAGCGCAACCCACTCTGATACCACTTTGTGGTATCAGATATGACCCAAAGAGAGCACAACTTGGCTCTGATACCACCTTGAAACGACGCCTCCCCTCATATTTACCCACTTTCATCAACTTACCTGAGGTAAACATGAGATGAGGGTATACTATGACAAGACTCAACCTCCTAGGTGACCTCAAGGAAGTGGAATCGACAAAAACTCACAACATAGACCTTCTATACATGCTACAGGACTCCCAAAATCCTTCTTAGTCATCCCCATTACTAGTCCTTGGGTCCCATTGAGTTTTAGTGCATCAAAGTGTCTAAGGGGGCTCTAGAAGCTCCTACAGTAAGGGCAAGGGAGATTCCAAAGACTTTTCCCAGTGTTGTGCTTGCGATTTCGGGATTCATGCCACTTTTCAAGCCCATAATCTAGGTCACTACCCATAAACCCCTATAGCTTTCATAATCCATAATTTACATGACAACAAGACTTGCAAGCCAAAAGATGGCTCTAGGACTAAGGCTAACCATTCCTAATCGGGACTGGCATTCTGTCAAACACTTGGCATCAATGCAATCTATAGGACATGAATACAAGATAGAGAATAAATTACTAATAAGTCACATGAGACTCAATAAGAAGCATCACCACCATCTTCCCTTTATTGTTTTGACATCAATTAGTTATTGCATCTATTATCCTTTCAGTTATAAGTAAATACATGAAATAACCATGACTATAATCAGTCATATAACCATGCTTATAACTAGCATTAAACCATGTAAATAAAAATGAGATAAAAACCATTAAGGACACATAATAACAAGTACAAAAGAAAGAGAACTTAGCTTTTATTAAACATAGGTAATATCCAACTAGGTTCGAGACTTCCATGTACCACCTGACCATAGACATGGCTAAACCAAATATTTCTTTAAGTCAATCACCCCCGTGCCATATTCCAAACATGAATGTGGGATCTCATGGATAAACCAATCCAAAAGCAACCAAGGGAATCCAGATGTTAAACCACCTCCACCCTCACCAAACCGTGATCTCACCAAAAACAACACTAAGATAAAAAAACCAAACCGAGCTTGGAATGCCTCCAAACTCCATCACTATCCTTGAGGATTTTTCCTTCTCCTTGTCTCTCAGGATTTACTGCAATCCACACCCAATCACTAGGCCCTAAACTGAGACTCCACCCTTAGGATTTATCGTGTATCTCACCAAAATTGGTCAAGGGATTTCTAGGCCTTTGGGAATTTTCCTGAGACCACCTCCGGCCTAGATTATGAAAGCATCCGATAATTCCAAAGCTCAAAACTGAGAAACAATCCCATCACACCATGGCTATTTGGAAAAAGGAAAGGCAAGGCTGAAAACCACTTTATAACCCAACAAGACCATGCCATCGATAGCCAGAGAAACAAATACCAACATGCAAAGCCATGCATGTCAAAACCAGCTAGGAAATCGCACATGCAATATGTTACTTTCAAGTATTCCTGTTGAAGCTTCTTGATCATTCTTTTCCTTTATTTCTCTTTTCTTTCCTTTCTTTTCCTTGTCCTTCCTTTTCTTTCTTTTCCCTTCCTTACTCCAAATCTAGAATGGTCTAAGAAAACTCGAAGTGTCCAAGAGTGAGCGAGAGAGAGAATAATGAGAGAGCTCCAAAACTAAACTAACAAAAGGTTACATTGACCAAGCCTGAGAAAAAGCTTGAGAAAAAATTTCCAACTGATCCTCATAAGGCTTTTTATTAATGAGGCCTTTATTTCTTCATTTTCCAATATTTTCCTTCAATTTCCTCCTCACATGTAACCTGTGACTTTTCACCTTCCTTTTCTCCTAATTTCTATAATTTTCATAAATAAATGTGCCAAAAAGTCCATTTTTCCTTTCGAAATCTTTTTCCATTGCCTTTGCCAATTAACTTAGCCATAATAAATCGAAGTGATACCCCACTGGGATGTTTCTCCCACCATTCAACTTGGAATACGTGTCCCATGACTATGGTCTAATATATTTTGACTTTATTAACTTTTTTACAAGGATTTTTGAATAGGGCTATTACATATACATGTCATACAAAACATATAATAATAGACGTTGTCTATTGAACCTGTAAGTTCGCCCACACGGCTAAAAATCAATGCAATACAACTTTTTTTTGTTTGTTTAATAAAAACCCGAAAACACAAGTGTTTGAAACAATTTTTTGTAATAGTTCGAAATGGATTCAACATCGCCAAAAACCACATTGGCAAATTTGTCGATACTGCCAAAAATCACTGCAAACCAATTTTTTCTTTTCTCCCCCTCTTTTTTTCTTAATAAATATGATAACACGATTTTTGACATCCGATTGAAACCCAAGATTACAAAAATTGACAACTGTAACCTCAAACTACAAAAAATCACTGCCATATTTTATTAGCAACATGCTTGAATTTCCTTTGTTTTTTCCGGTTAATTTTGAAGATTCGTAAAACTATAAATAACACCGTAGTCTAACGAGGCCAAAAATTCACCTGGAAAGCAATGGAAATTCCTGTAGGAATTTAAAAAAAGCTCTCAAATTTTTTATTTATTTATTATTATTATTATTTTTAAACCTACTTACAACTGTCAAGGTTCAAGATTTTCAGTGCCCCAAATGTTCTTGGTGGTGCTGAATCCATTTCCACCATAAAAAAAAATGATTCGAACACTCTTAATATTGGATTTAAAAAAAAAAATCACCAGATCCCGTAGAGAATTCGGGTGGAATTGTGGCCTCTAAAGAGAACGCCATCAATAATAGCTACAAATAGTAAAGTGCATAAGGACATTCATATTTTTTTTCATCCCAACACGTATTCAAGTAATCTATATGACAAGTCGACTTGACAACTGGTCCCACTACTTTGTAAAACCAAACCAAATTTGATTTACAAATAACTTGACATAGCTATTTCTCGCAAAATTTGACACTTAGTTACGATGCATTGCGAACCTTATTCTTCAAGGACACATTTAATTTTAAACTCTTTGATTTTTGCAATGCGAAAATAATTTAATTACTGCAAGTTAATAGTTTTAACTTTGAGTTACTTTTAGTCACATTTGGAGACTCATAAAACTATCAATAATAGCCACAAACAGTAAAGTTACCTTCTATGATGAATCAAATTGACAACTGCTCCCCATTTTTTTTTTCTAGTTAAGACTAACCTAAGTACCCACGGGGGATTTGAACCGGTGGACAACTGCTCCCCATTACTTTGTAGAGCCAAACTAAATTTAATTTATGAATAATTTGACATACTCATTTCTCGCAGCATTGTAGAGAAAAGCTTGCAGAGTATCGTAGAGAAAACCAAAGCTTGCAGAGTATTACATAATATTGTAGAGGAAAGCTTGATGAACCAAAAGCTTGAGTATTGTAGAGCAAACCAAATCTAATCATAATCCACTTATTTAATAACAAAGTTATATGTGGCATAAGAAACAAAAATTTACCATACAAACAAGTTTGAACTAACTACAATCATGATAATTAGCTAAGAAAATACCTAATGCGAACAATAAACTGACAAAGGTGAATTGATTTAGAAGCTTGCAGTATTGTACAACTTCTATATATTTGTACTACTACTATCGTCCAAGCTAAGCTTCATAGGTAACAGTTTATGTAAGGCAACAAAATCTCGAGCAATAGTCCAAGCTCTTGAACACAATTTTGCAAAGAGAAAACGCTACACACCCCACTGTGTTATCTATCACTACAAATGTTTTTTTTTCCCTCACTATGCTATCTATTTCAAATATTTGCAGTATAATTTCCCTAGAAATCATCATCTTCCACTCTTTTGCGTCTAAAACACACCACAAAGATAAATCCGCCATCTAGATTTTTGATCATCCCGATGTCTGTCTTCTAAATAATAGAAAATGAAGTTGCAGGTAAATACAAGTCATATCATCATTTAACTCACTGACTACAAACCTGCTCACGCATTCAGAAAACCACATAAGCACCAAAACATCAAATCTAGAAAGATGAGTTTTGTATACATTCAACATAACACAAATGCATGTGCAGAATTGTTGAAAATAGCAACAAGAAATGCTAAAAATAACATTTCAGAATATTCCAATTTTAATTTGTCCTTGAATTAAAATTCGAATATAGTCTCACTAGCTATTTGGAAAATAATTAATTAATTCATCTTGAGTTAATTAGTTGGAGAAATTCAAACATGAAGTCTTTATGAAGTCATGCAACAATTATCCCTTTGATTGAGGAAGTTATCCCTTAATTAAGGAGATAAGGATTAATTGTAATTAGTTAGCTTAGTTAACTGAGTTAAGTCCAGTTAAATTAGTTCCAAACCATTTGAGGAACTAATTGTGAGTTCAGTCAGTTAATGCATGCATGCATGCAACTAGTGTACTCTAGATAACTGAATATTCTCTCATAAATAATTGATGCATGTCAGTTCAGACAAAGACCCAGTTGAGATTAAAGGCAGGGACAATGTACTATCAGTTGCAAGAATTTTCCTATAAAAAAATCTCTTGCATGCAGAAGGAATTCATTCCTTGAGATTTGCGCAGTTTTTACAAGGTGTGAGATTAGTGTAAGTGATCAGTGTTACACTTAGTAACAATAGGATCACATAGGAGAAACAATGCGAGGAAATAGGAGGTTTGGAGGACAGAGGATAAGGCATATGTGTTGTCTATTCTGTCTATGAGCAGCAGTGAGGGATTGTACTGAGAGCTGGATAGCTGTGAGAGCTAAAGCTTTGTGTAGTCCTGAGATATTTCCACTTGTATGATAATACAAATAGTGGGGTTTTTAGTTGAGGCTTCCCCAGAGTATTCTTATGTGTTTCATGTATGATTGTTTCTTCTTCTCTGATATATGTGTTCTGTTTTGCTCAAATCAATTAAGCTTCCGCAAGTTTGATTGTAGAAGTAGATTAAGTATTTTGATTCAGTACATTACATAATCAGGTTAATCTACGGTAAGAATTTCTAGATGGTATTAGAGCAAAGGTGATCAAAGAGGAGAACAATATACAGAGAAAGAAAATTCAAAGTTTTGAATTTCTTGATTACAGGTACAAAATCGAATTCTTATCACAACTCAAAGTTCACCAATGGCGTTTAATGGCTTGAGACTCTAGTATGCCTTGGATGGCAGCTCGAATTACATAGCATGGAAGGATCACATGGAAGAGGTATTAGAAGACAATGGTTTGAAGGATTTCATTGATCAAGAAATCCCTAAGCCAGCTGCAGCTAATGCACAAGAATTGGCTGAATGGAAGAAGTGCGTGGCGAAGGTGAGGCAGATTCTTCTGGAGGGAGTTCGAGACCATATTGTCTCGAGTCTCCATGGGAAGGAGACTCCATTTTGAATGTGGAAGACATTGAAGAACCTATATCAGAACATCAGCGACCAGAGGAAGCTAGTTCTCAAGGACAAGCTTTGGAAAATCAAGTGTGAAAAGGGTGACACTATTTCTACATATCTGAACAAGCTCACCACCTGCAGAGATGAGCTTGGGAGTGTAGGAATAATTTCAACCGATGATGATATGGTGAGCCTTGCTCTCCTCGGTCTTCTAAAGAGCTGGAATAGCTACCAGGACCCAGTGAATGGAAGAGAGAAGCTGTCAGACTGGGAACGACTATGGTCGGATCTGATGCAGGAGGAGATCAAGAGGAGCACCAGAGATGGTTCTTCATCTAAGCATGATGATGAAGAAAATATAGCCTTAGCTAGTAAGGAAAGGAAAGGGAAAGGGAAGGCTTCCCATTCCAAATCGAGTTCTTCCCATGGTGGGAAGAAGATTGACAAATCTAAAGTGAGATGCTTTAATTGTCATGAGGTGGGTCATTATGCTACTAATTGTCCATTGAAGAAATCCAAGAAGGGATCCTCGAAAGGATCAGAAGGTGAGGCACTGGCCTCTCAATTTGAATTGGATTTTACCCTCATCACATGCATGGTTTCATCGATGGTGGGTTGTGTTTGGTATCTGGATAGTGGAGCCTCATTCCACATGACCGATGATAAGAGTTTATTCAGTACCTTGGAGAGAAAGACCTTAAGATGCGCATAGAGATGAGCGATGATGGAAAGTACCGTGTTTCAAGTGAAGTTACAATTGTTTTTTAGAGGGACATGGAGCTCCTCTCACCCTGACTGATGTAAAGTATGTGCCTGGACTGAAGAATAACTTGGTATCGGTTGCGATGTTGGAAGACAAAGGCTATGATGTAGTCTTTAGTAAAGCAAAGGCGTTCCTGAGACACATAGCCACAGGTCAGACTGTTGAGTCTTGAAAATGTCATTCATTTGCATTATACTTTCACTATTATGTCCATTATATCACCTCCATTTCACCTCCATTTCACTACTATGTCACCACATTCATCCCACTTTCATTATCATTGGGCCACCTTTATGTTTTTCCAATATTTGTTATTTCTAAGCCTTTTAAGTGAATTTGTGGTTAAACATTAGAAAATAATGTGCATATGCTTATACCTAACAAATGGGTTGAGATTGTTGACATGTGTAGGTTGAAAGGAGGCTTCTAGAAGACCCTTATGTGGCACTCTAAGGCCAAATTCGAATTTGGTTGGAAAGAATCATGGGATCATGAGGATATGTGTCACATCTCCTAATTGTATTGTAACTCTAAAAAGACATGTGTCTTATCAGTTCCTATTTTGATTAGGACTCTAGAGGTAGAGGGAGAGATTCATGGACTATCATTAATGAGATGGCTCTCATCTTTTTGTATAAATAGGAGATCTCTCTCCTTCATTCGCTAGTCTTTTCCTTTAGTCTTTTCTTAGTCCTTTTAGTTTGTTAGCCCCATGGCTTTTGAAAGCTTTGGAGAGCTTTGTTGTACTTTGCACTTTTGAAGAAATTGAATAAAGCTTTGATGTTCTCAACATGGAAGGAGATGTGAAGTAGATGTCATGGAGCATATTAGGATGTAAGTAGATTAGATTTCATTTTGTAAATATTGCTTTGTAGAATGTAAGGTAGATTAGATTTTCATTCATGCAATTTTAATTTATGCAAGTGTGTTTAATTTTGCTTTGATTTCATAGGTAGTAGGGGGCCCCTGCCTTGTACATATGTCTTTGTTGTATTTGCTTTATCTCTAATGGCATTTTCAGTTGTCATATTCATAAGTTGCTGCCTTTATTTTATTTTTCATAGCTGATTCCTAGTTTAGTTTCTCAAAGTTGTATGTTAACATATTGATGGCCTCTTTATCATAAATTGTTCATCTTTTAGAGATCAGAATACTAATAAATTACAGCTGGCTTTGAGTACTTTTTAGACTAATCTTTAACTACTTTCTAATCGTGCTTCACATAATTCCATATGCTGAAAGCAGAGAGTTAGGAAGAGCTGAACATTATAACTAGTCTTTAAAGTAGAATTTTCTCATTTTTGATCACTTTTTAAACTCATCTCTAACTACTTCCTAATCGTGTTTTACATAGTACCATATGTTGGAAGCAGAGAGTTAGGAAGAGATAAACATTATCATTGGTTTTTAAAGTGGTTTTTCTTACCTTTTTATTGCAGCAGCATGAGTAGTGACTAGTGCCATTAGAAAGTGGTTTTTATGCTTTTCTTTCAGTTTCATTTCAAGTTATTTCTTTCAAGCTCTTTCTTTGCAAGTTTAAAGTTTGATTACTTTTTAGACTTATTTCTAACTACTTCTTAATCGTGTTTCACATAGTACTATATGTTGGAAGCAGAGAGTTAGGAAGAGTTGAACATTATAACTGGTCTTTAAAGTGGTTTTTCTTACTTGTCACCTTAGAGCTTGATTACTTTTTGGACTTATTTCTGACTACTTCTTAATCGTGCTTAACATAGTACTATATGTTGGAAGCAGAGGGTTAGGAAGAGTTGAACATTATAACTTTATAAAACAACGAAGTAAGAAAGAGGTTAACTAAGCACATATAGTGCACCACACTTCATCAGTTTACGATACCCAGATTGATAATTTATGTAGAGCAATTTAAGACGTTAAATTGACTAGACACAGACCAAGAGGATTGGGATTCGAGTGAAGAATCTCTACAATCTGGAGGTAGATGATTGTGCTACATTGAGTTCAAAAGCAGAATTGGTGCAAAGCCAAGCTATTGGCGAGTTATGGCATAGGCGGTTGGGCCACTTGCATCATGGGGCCTTGAAGATAATGCAACAGATTTCGACTAGACTTCCCAAAGGTAAACTTGAGAAAGTTGACACATGCAAAGGTTGCACCTTAGGAAAGTACACCAAGTCTTCCTTTCATGATCAAGATAGTTGAGCTGAAGCAATCTTGGAATGAGTTCATAAAGATGTGTGTGGACCATTCTCGACAGCATCCACTACAAAGCAAAGGTATTATGTGATTTTCATTGATGATTTTTCTCGTAAATGCTGAATCTATTTCATGCAAAAGAAGGATCAATCCTTCTCAAAGTTTTGTGAGTTCAAAGCTTTGGTTGAGAAAGAATCAGGGAAGAAGATCAGGGCCTTGAGAAGCGACAATGGTGGAGAGTATGTCTCTCAAGAGTTTAAGGACTTTTATGTTGTAGAAGGAATTAAACGGGAATTGATGACACCTCATAACTCACAACAGAATGGGGTGGCCGAGAGGAAGAATAGAATGATTGTGGGGGAAGCTCATGCAATGATGCATGACCAAGGCCTACCACTTCATTTGTGGGCTGAGGCATACAACATAGCGGTCTATTTGCAGAATAGAAGCCCACATCACATACTTAGGATGAAGACACTAGAGGAAGCTTTCTCCAGGAAAAGACTAGACGTGGGTCACTTCAGGATCTTTGGCTCATCGGTATATTACCATGTGACCAAGGATGCCCAAAAGAAACTTGAGTCGGCAGCTGAGTTGGGAATACTTGTGGGGTACACTGACACACCTTACAACTATCAGGTGTACTTGCCTACCAGTCGGAGGACAGTGGTTTGCAGAGATCTTGAGTTTGATGAGCAGAAGGCCATGTGAGTTTCCCTTGAGAGGGAGCTCCAACTACAGGTTGTGGAGGAACTTTTGGTTCCTAAGGAGGAGGAGCCTCATACTGATGGGAAGCAGCCGCATGCAGAGGTTCCAAGAGTGGAGACATCCACTCAAGAAGAGTCTTCCAGAGATGGGTGAAAGTGCACAAGAGAAGCTGACATATTGTTGTCGGATGCGAGAGAGAATGTGGGAGAACCATCTTCTCAGTGCAGACAGAGGAGGTCACCTGATAGGTACACTAGATACATGGACCTTATTGGGGAATGTGTTGAGACCGAGCCATCTTCCTTTGAGGAAGCAGTGCAGCAGCCAATTTGGGTTGATGCTATGGTGGAGGAATATGACTCCACAATTCAGAACAATGTTTGGGATGTGGTTCCAAGACCGAGGAACAAGTCAGTTGTGAGTTCCCACTGGCTTTACAAGGTAAACCAAGTTGCCGATGGTAGTGTGGAGAAACATAAGGCAAGATTTGTTGCCCGTGGTTTCTCATAGGTCGAGGGGATTGACTATGATCAGACTTTTTATCATGTAGCAAGGTACTCATTTATCAGATCGATGTTGGCAGTATCATCACATATGGGTTGGAAGATCCATCAGATGGATGTGAATACTGCATTCCTCAATGGCAAGATTGAAGAAGAGGTGTACATAGAGCACCCGGAAGGTTTTGGGACCTTCGATCGTGAGTCACATGTGTGCTGACTCAAGAGAGATTTGTACAGGCTGAAGCAAGCACCTCATGCTTGGAACACTAGGATCGACAACTACTTCATCGGGTTGGGCTTCACAAAGAGTGAAGAGGATGCAAACTTGTACCACATCATGGTGGAAGGTAAGCAATTGATCATTGTTCTTTATGTTGATGATCTGATATTGACAGGTGATGATCAGTTGATCATGTCTTGCAAGGAAGACCTTGCAAGAGAGTTCGAGATGAAAGACATGGGTCTCAGGAACTACTTTATAGGCATGGAAGTGTGGCAGAAGGATGGGGAAGTGTTTGTATCTCAAGGAAAGTATGCCAATGAGATACTTAGGAGATTACACATGGAGAAGTGCAAGCCCATGCAGACTCCTCTAGCAGGTAACTGGAGGAAGGAGGATGCTACTTCAGGAGAAGTAGTAGAAGCTACTATGTATCGACAACTTGTGGGTTCACTGATGTACTTAGTGAACACACGACCAGATTTGTGCTATGCATTGAACCAGCTGAGTCAAGCTATGGTTTAGCCTACCAAGCTGTTTTGGAAGGCAGCTAAGCATGTTTTGAGATACCTTAGAGGCACATCTCAGTATGGATTATGGTACAGACGGACAAAGGGAGTGAAACTACAGGGCTTCATAGATGCAGATTGGGTAGGGAGTTCATCAAATCAAAAGAGCACATTAGGAGGAATTTTCAACCTTGGTTCAGCTGCAGTTTCTTGGTACAACACGAAACAGAGGTCAGTTGCACTCAGCTCAGCAGAGGCTGAATACATGGTTAGAAGTCAGACAACATGTGAGGCCATTTGGATGTGGAAAATTCTAGTTGGTTTGTTTGATCAAAGGATGGATCCAACTGTGATCTATTGCGATAATCATAGTAGTTTTAAACTCTCTGAGAATCCGGTATTATGATAGGTCCAAGCACATCGACATTCGGTACCATCATCTCAAAGACTGTGTGGTGCGGAGGTCATGTTGTTGTAGTATATTTCGACCGAGTAAGATGCTGACATTTTGACTAAGGCATTGTCAAAGTGTAAATTCGAGTTCCATAGAGACAGGATAGGGGTGGCAGATAATCCCTTTCTTATTGAGAGGGAGTGTTGAAAATAGCGACAAGAAATGCTAAAAATAGAATTTCAGAATATTCCAAATTTAATTTGTCCTTGAATTAAAATTGAGAATTAAAATATCGAATTTAGTCTCACCAACAATTTGAAAAGTAATTAATTAATTCATCTTGAGTTAATTAGTTGGAGACGTTCAAACATGAAGTCTTTGTGAAGTCATGCAACAATTATCCCTTTGATTGAGGAAGTTATCCCTTAATTAAGGAGATAAGGATGAGTTGTATTTGAGTTGTAATTAGTTAGCTCAGTTAACTAAGTTAAGTCCAGTTAAATTAGTTCCAAACTGTTTGAGGAACTAATTGTGAGTTCAGTCAGTTAATGCATGCATGCATGCAACTAGTGTACTCCAGATAACTAAATATTCTCTCATTAACTCATGCATGTCAGTTCAGACAAAGACCTAGTTGAGATTAAAGGCGGGGACAATGTACTATCAATTGCAATAATTTTCCTATAAGAAAATCTATTGCATGCAAAAGGAATTCATTCCTTGATATTTGCGCAGTTTTTACAGGGTGTCAGATCAATGTGAGTGATCAGTGTTACACTTGGTAATAGTAGGATCACCCAGGAGAAACAACACAAGGAAATAGGAGGCTTGGAGGACATAGGAGAAGGCATATGTGTTGTTTATTCTGTCTATGAGCAGTAGTGAGGGATTGTACTGAGAGCTAGATAGTTGTGAGAGCTAAAGCTTTGTGTAATCCTGAGATATTTCCACTTGTATGATAATACAAATAGCGGGGTTTTTAGCTGAGGCTTTCCCCAGAGTATTCTTCTGTGTTTCATGTGTGATTGTTTCTTCTTCTCTGTTATATGTGTTCTGTTTGATCTTGCTCAAATCGATTAAGCCTCCGCAAGTTTGATTGTAGAAGTATTTTAAGTATTTTTCTTTAGTACATTGCATAATCAGGTCGCTACAGTGAAAATTTCTAGAAGAACTATAGAGAAAATCCATTTATGCGCAAAAAGTTCTCACGCACAACCACCTCCGCACAACTTCATCCACACAACCACTTTTAGACTCAAAAATGCCCTTTTTTCAGTCATCTACATTTAAAATTGATATTAATAAATGCGGGTCCCAGATATTGTGGGATGGAAACATTCGTTTTGAAATAAATGTTGGACAAAGCATTTGTTCTCCGCACACACTTCCTCTGAACAAAATAGTCCATTGTGTTCAAAAAATTCTCAAGTTTTCATTGTATGCACTTCCACACTCTGCAAAATCTATTAATAATAAAATATGCACTGCTCTTATGCACAATCTACTAATATCAAAACACATTATACTTAAAATATCCCTTTGCACTTCCCTCATTCCGCATGCACAATTACTCTCACACTCAATAACACCCTCATTCATTGAAATTTGAAACTGATATTAATAAATGGTCATAAATTGTGAAATATGTCCCTAAATAAGAATTAAAAAAGGTATTTCTACATTCATTATTTTAATAAACTTTGCAAAACAATTTCGCATAAAATCACCACCTGCCACTATTTTGCATCTGAAACATGCTACAAAGATAAAGCCACCATCCAAATTTTTCATCGTCCTGATGTCTGTCCTCTAATTAATAGAAAACAAAGCTACAGGTAAATAAGAGTCATGTCAACATTCAATTCACTGACTACACACCTAACATCAAATCTACAAACATGATTTTCGTATATGTTCAACATAACACAAATGCATATGTGTGGAACTACAAAGAAAATCCATTTATGCACAAAAATATCTCATGCACTACCATTTGTTCCAAAATAAATGTTGGGCAAAGCATTTGTTCTCTGCACACACTATCACAGAACAACATAGTCCATTGTGTGCAAAAAACTCTCAATCTTCCATTGTATGCATTTCTGCACTCCACAAAATATATTAATAATAAAATAAGCATTGGTCTTGTTCACAATCTACTAATATCAAAATGCATTACATTTAAAAGATCCCTTTTCACTTCCCGCATTTTGCACAAATTCTGCACATGCATTTGTTCTTTGCATAACCTCCACACATGCACAACCACCTCCGCTCAACTTCGTCCACATAACTACTTTCACACTCAATAACGCCCTCAGTCATTGACATTCGAAACTAATATTAATTAATGATCATACATTTTGCAATACATCCTTAAATAAGAATTAAAAAAGAGATTTGTATATTTATTATTTTAATAAACTTTTCACAAAATTTTCGCATAACATCTGCACACGCACAAACACCTATGCACAATTTCATCCACACAACTACTTTCACACTCAATAACACCCTTTGATCAATCATTGGCATTAGATACTCCGCACAACCTACCTCCAAACATCTATTTTTGCACAACCACCTTTGGATAGCTACTTCCGTATTTATGAAAAACATTCCTAAATAATAATTAAAAATATATTTTATATTTATTATTTTAATAAACCTTGTACAAAGCCTTATGCACATTTATTTTACCGCACAACAATTTTTCTTCACATGGATTGAAAACAAAGATTATTTAGCACCACGTGTCTATGCAAAAGACCTTAATAATACCAATTGTATATTTGTTCAACCCTATGCAAAAAAACCTACAACCACATCAATTCTCGCATCATTAACCAGATCTATAACATAACAATTCCCCACAACCACATGTCACATGGATTGAAAACATGGTTTATTTAATATTTCTTAACAAGAGTAGCTTTTATAGTTCAACGGTTAAGTTAATTATTAAAAAAAGCAATACTCTCTCCCTCTACTCCCATTTCTCCCACACATACTTTGTCCTTCGTACAATAAAAGTTTCGCACAACAAAATAGTACCAATTACCACATCATTCATCAATACTCACTATGCAAAGGACCCCAGTTCTCCCACACATAATCTTTCCTCCACATAAAGAAACATAATAATATTAATTTGACATTGGTTCAACCCCCCCGGGGCCTGTGCAAACAACCTGCAACCTCGTCAATTATCACATAATTAAACATAACAATAACATAAAAATGTCCTACAACCGCATCAATTCTTGCATCATTGAATAGAGTGCTAACATAACATTGAAAACGTGAGAGCACTCACCAACACAATGACCACTCACCAAATTACTTTTATTTTAATTTTAAAATGAATTGTTAGGCATTGGAAAAAAAACGAAAACAAAACGCCCTCCACAAAGGGAATTATGCCCCATCAGAGCTTTCTTAGCCAATCAGAAATTAGAAAAACATTTACTAAAAATTTGAAAAATTTATTTGAATTTATAAAAAAATAGAAATATTAATAATTTTCTAGAAACTTTGATTAAAATTGATAAAACACAGGCAAATAATGCACAGTCAACACAACTTGACCGTGAAGTGAATGGTATAGTCCGTAACGAGGTAGGAATAATAAGAGATTGTTTACAAAGAGGCCAATAAGCAATGGGAGATAATTTATTTTTAAAATAAATTCTCCAAATATGACTTATCTAGTTGGAGACCAATTTAACTATATCATAACATGGAATTTGTTGCTTCTCCCCTTGCCCTTTTGCATAATTCTTGAAATGGGCCACTTAATCACCTTCTATATTGAGAAAACAATCCATCCAATTAAAAAAAGTGTTATAAATTGTAATGTAAAAGAGGAATTAGGATATTGGTGTACATGCGTTCTGTGGCTAAACAATAAAAGGTTTCCCACTTACTAGTATATTCAAAGATGTTATGTGAATCATAATCTCACCTTTAGTCACAACAACATTGGAAATATCATTGCAACTTTGGAAATCTCATTGCAAATATATGCATGTTCATAATATTTTGTGGTGTACTATTGGAAAGTTGTGAAAATATTTGTAAATCCAAAGCAAGAGAGATAATAGATAAGGTGTGGAGGAGATGTGTTCAATTTAATAGTACAAGATGGTTGCAATGAAGCTTTCAATATGGGATTGATTATCATTCTTGATGAGATCAAACTTTTTAACTTTTTGGGTAGTAATGCCATGAAGTAGCAAAATGTGGACATACTAAGATTCTATAGGTCTATTATATAGAGTTACGTATGTACAGAATTTTGATATATCATATGGATCACAACACTATGTCCATTATTCCCGGATGCGGGTGCCACGTCGGGAGAACACGGTACGCCACATGGTGTACATGGGCGAGCCTAAGGTTAAGTCACTCCTAAATTGCTCCACGCCGCCCTGGCCAGCGAGCGTGAGAGCTAAAGGGAGACGGGACGGCCATTTATGGTCTGAGAGGAGCCTTAATCGCAGAGGCAGGAGGGAGTTATGGGGCACCAGCTCCAAGGCGAACCACCGATGCATAAAATTGCAGAAGATGGAGAATGTTGGGCAGTTCGATCTAAGGAGGTAGAGGTGTGGGTTTCAGGGCTCAGAGAGGATTCTAGGAGCCACCTGCGGATTCTCTGGTGCTGTGGAAAAGCTTCGACAGGAAGTGTTGGTAAGTGGGCAGTTATGGCGCCAAGGCAAAGGCCTTTCAGTCGACGCGGCTTAGGAAGAAGAGATGCCTCGCGTCCCCCTGTCAATCGGGCTTCGAGTTGCTGCCGATGCCTTTGTCACAGGGTGGAGGAAGCCAACCCCATCCAAGCTCAGCAATTTATGGAAGCCAAGCCACAGAACCCAGAAGCTGCTCCACTTCCGGCGTTCGGCTCAGCGATTTTCTCTATCAACAATCTGCAAGGTAATTCGAGCATCCAGGCTCATGTTTCAGTTTTATTTGTGGAAGAGGCGAAAGAAATCGAGGGGGAACAATCCCAGGCTCCAATTCAACCAATGGATACTCCCCATGCCCCAATTCAGCTTGCAGAGAGCTCCAAAGCGGCTGAGGACAAAGCTGGAGCACCATCTGAGCCAGAAGCTGCTCTGCCAGCCTCCCAACCAGCACCAGCAAAGGGCAAAGCTAAATACGACTGGGGACCCCCACCAGAAGGAGAATACTGGATCTATCCAGAAGACTCGGAGGAGGAATCTGATGCCTAGTCACGCGCTCAACCCAATTCCAGCTCTCTGTATGCACTCAGGTTTTTTTGTCTACTGTTTAATTAGCCACCAACACTTAATGTATAGAGTTAATCGTTTTGCTTGGTCAGATAATTTTGACGTTCAAAGTAAGTCCGAACCCCTGCGTGGGTCTCTGATGGTTTCTATTCAAGTTTCTTTTCTGCCCCTGCGTGGGTCTCTGATGGTTTTTATTCAAGTTTCTAGTCTTCACAGCCCCTCTGCTATGGCAAGGGCTCTCAGTTTGCATAGAATGCACATGAGATTGGTCTCTTTTTGGCCCCTGCGTGGGCGCTTAAGCACTGGAAAAAGGCCCCTGCGAGGGCAATGGACTCAATGCAGCTCGATGAGCAAGAGCGCCAACCCAGGCCTCTCGCAATGTATAAACCTGAATGTAATCGTTCTCAGTTTTTACTGTAAATAATAGAAGTAGAATAGCCTTTAACGATAAAAAAAAAAAAAAAAAACACTATGTCCATTATGCCCAATTTCAAAGATGTAATTCTCCATGGATGGTATAATCACGGAAACCTATTTAATAGAGGTAATATTATCCTCAATGTTATTATTTGCAAAGGAAACAACAAAACTAAGCTTTTTACACAGCTCTTACATCTAATCCTTCAACAAATAAAAGGTGAGTATAACACCCCTATTTTCTTCAAAAGGTGGCTTCAACAAGTCTGAAGTGCTTCCATCATCAACACTATCAACTAATATTTTTGTTGTTGCATATACAACAGTTCATTTAACTTAGCATGTCCTCATCCATGTTGTTCACATGCTATCAATTTTCAACCTTTGCCATCTTTCACTCAAACTCACTGTCATTATTAGGAGCATAAATATGACATGAATATCAACAATGGTCTATTCTTACCCTCTTCCCCAAAAGTGTTCCACACAAAATGGAACCCATTGACTAACCTTGTTTCAGGACCCAATCATGGAAAATACAACTCTATTTTCATAACATCCACATAGCATTTTCATTGCAGGAGGCTTATCAACTATGGAAAACACTCTAAGAGTGGTTTATCAACCAGACAACAAACACCTCTAGTTGTTTATCAACCCTCTCATGGAAAGCACCTCGTGGAAACTCAGTACAATATTTTCATTACAAATGGATTATAAACAGTGGCAAGCACTCTAAGAGTGGCTTATCAACTCGATAATAAGCACCTTGGATGGTTTATCAACCTTCCCATGGAAAGCACCTTGTGGCCTCCACACGATATTTTCATTACAGGTGGTTTATCATTTGTGGCAAGCACTCTAAGGGTGGTTTAGCAGCCTGTAAATAAGAAACTTGGGTGGTTTATCATCCTCCGCATGGCAAGCACTTTGTGGTAGCTCCACACAATATTTTTATTTCAGATGGTTTATTAGCTGCAAAAACCACTCTAAGGGTGGTTTGTCATCTCAACAACAAATACCTAGGGTATTCTATCAACCTCCTCATGGAAATCTGATCCGGGTTATCTTTTGTATGTAGATGTATTAAAAGAATTACATAACAGTTTCCATCTTAACCAAAGAGAAATTAAATGTGCACATGTGAATAGAAGAAGAAGAAACATATGAACAAGACAAGAAGAACACAAGTTTGATAACGGAGTTCGTCCCTCCTGGACTACGTCTCTGGGCCCTGCTCGATCAATGGGGAGGCTTTCATTCATTAAAATGGCATCATAAAGAAATTATATTCATCAGTTACGAAAATGGAGCTTTATACCTCCACGCTAGAAATTTCCTGAAAATTGGAGAGCTCTACTGTAGAAACTGACACCACCATCGAATTCCTGTCGTCGAGAGGTGTAAAAACGATATAGAATTTTCCCAATTCTGAGTCATGGGAAAAAATCAACCCCTTGCACAAGTTTGCCTCAGCAAAATACCACCAGTGGTTTCTGAAGGCTCTATCTCGATTTGTGTGCCTGGGCTATTGTACAATGACTCTCCTCCTCCTCCTCGTTCCTCGCACTAGTAGAAGTTTTGAGTTTTTAAATAAGGTGTGGAGGTCTAGTGGTTAAGTGTTAAAAATAGGGCGCATGGGTTAATTTTTTAACATATACATATCCCATGTATTAAAATAACATACAGTATGCTATTTTTAACCTGACATACCACCCACCATATCATATAATATGTGATTTTGTACCCACCATATACAATATTAAAATCCAAACTTGGGTGGTGGGCCCATATTTCACGTGGCCTGCCCCTTCCCATATCTCAACAACAAATACAAAGTTTTTTTTGTTCTATTATATGGGGGTACGTGGTGATATTGGGTGGCGGGACCACCTATGTGGCCGCCTACCCAAGCCCCATCGTTTCAATGTTCAACAATCCACAGTCCCATGGTCTATCAACATGCATCAACGGCGGTCTCCCAAGCGGCAGTTAACACATAACAAACAGTCATGTGGCACGACTTCCCTTCTACATCCATCGGTCAGGTAGTTACCACGACATTTTTGGCGTGGTCATAACTATCCCTTTGATGGTTCCAGTTGCTGGCATGGTTAACCTTGAACGGTGGTTACGTAAAATGATTGGCGGTGAAACCATATGGCATAAATAAATAAATAAATAAATAAATATATCTATATATATATATATATATATATATATATATATATATATATATATATATATGTATGTATGGTCCGTTACAAACCGTATTAATATATATGTAAGGGTTTGACTCCGCCATGTGGGTTGGATTAACTATATATATTATATATGTAGTTTTGTCTAACCACAATAATTCGTGTGCCAATATTTTTATTGATTGGTTGAGATATATGGTGCCGAGATTTTTGGGTTTTGATTTTTAATATCCCCCCATATATATTTTGAATTTATAGAACCTTTGCCGAAGGAGTGCCTTTTAACAAGACCAAAGTTTTACCTGGAATTCCGGCCCAAGTTGGCTGGAATCCGAGAGCCAAGTTTTGACGAAATCTTTCCTCCATTAGGCCTGCCACCCAAGCAAGTCAACTTGAACTTTGACTGAGCCTAGTTCCTTCATCCAAACTCGAATTGGATTTTCGTTCACGTCGTTGGGATCATGAAGACGAGCACTTTGATCTGATGCCAAGAATTTCCCCTTTTCCGCCACTTTGAATTTCGAGCCTTTTTCATTCCCTTGATGTCTTGAGATCCAGCTGGATAAATCCTCCCCATTGAGGAGCTTTTGGACCGCCAAAAGCTTTTCATTAGTCAATTGGCAAGTGAGGGTACTGTGCCCTCAATTTTTCTTTCTCCAGCCATCTAGCCTTGCTGGGATGCATTCCCTTTAATCCAACTCGAAGGTATTCTACATCTCCTCGCTGTCAAGTCCTGATTCTTCTGTCGAGGATGATGTCTTCGAGCAACTCATCAAGATATTCAGGTGCAAAATCATCGATAGTAGGAATTGTGCCCACCTAATCAGTGTCCACGATCAAAGGTGGTTCATACAACTTTAGGTTCTCCACATTCACTACTGAGTACATCTGCAAATATATCAGCAAGTCAAGACAAAAGGCATTGTTCCGAATCTTCTCCAATATGGTGAATGGTCCATACCAGATTGGCCGCAACTTCCTTCCTTCTCCCTTCAAACTGTCTTTGTTGATGTGGAACCACACCTTGTTGCCCACCTGGAATTGATGGTCAACTCGGTGTTTTTCATGTCGAGCCTTGTAACGGGCTTGACTCTTTTCCAACTATTCTTGCACTGCTTGGTGAATCATTTGGATTCGCTGAATGAACTGTTTAGCTTTGTCTTTATCATTACGTCCACTGGAGACATCCTCCCTTCCAAAGACCCTATCAAAAGGATCCTTTGGTAGGTAGCCAAAGCATGTCTCGAATGCTGAACGTTGTGTCGATGAATGCATTTCTCTGTTGTAGGAATGTTGTATATAGGGGAGATGTTCATCCCACAACTTGGGATGTTTCCCACAATAGCCTCGTAATAAGTGTACCACAGTACGGTTAACAACCTCTGTCTACCTATCAGTCTGCAAGTGAAATTCCGTGCTTCTTTTTAGTTTGGTATCCATCATCCTACACAAGCTGATTCAGATTTCCCCAAGGAAGCGAGAGTATCGATCCGAAACAATTGATGTGGGTAACCCAAAGTGGACCCAAACATACTGAAAGAAAAGAGAAGCAGTCTGCTCTGCAGTAATTTGATTTTTACAAGGCATAAGAATACACATTTTTCTAAACGGTCAAAGACGACATACAAATAGTCATGACCCTTCCTAGACAAAGGTAGACCTCCTACAAAGTCCATTGACACACTTTCCCATGGACGACTCAAAATAGGAAGTGGTGTATAGAGCCCAAGTTTTCTATTAGAGGGCTTTGAAACATAACACATCACACAACCCTTTACATAGCGAGTCACAATGTTTTTCATATGAGGCCAAAAACAAAATCTTTGTACATGACATAAATTCTTTTCGACACCAAAGTGACCAGACACAAGAGAGGTGTGGGCCTCTCGAATGACATGTACTTGTTCCCCTGTGGGAATGCATAATTTACCAAGGTGATACAACGATTTCCCCTGCAAGTGATAGTTGTCCACTTGTGAACCATGGATTAGTTTTGCATAAATTTCTTTAAAGTCATCATCATTAGCATACTGTTTAGCATAACTCTCAAAATATAATGACGCATTATGCAAAATAATAGAAGCAAAAATAGGAGGGCGAGATAGCATGTCGACCACTTTATTGCTAGTGCCCTTCTTATACTTTATTACTAGATGAAACTGTTCAAGAAAACCCATCCACCTGAAATGACGAGATTGCTACAACTTGGTCTATGACTGAAGGTACTGCAAGGGTTGATGATCTGTATGGAAGATGGTCCCCTTGCCGATCAGGTAGTGTTTCCACTTTTTCACACTTTGGACCAAGGCATAAAGCTCCTTGTCGTAAGTGGGATAGTTTATCATAGCCTGAAAGAACTTCTCAGAATGGTAACATATCGGCTTCTTTTGCTGCATCAGTACAGCTCCCATGGCATATCCACTGGCATCTGTCTCGATCTCGAATGGCTCTTGGAGATTTGGTAAGGCTAGGATTGGCTCGGTGCTAATCTTTTCCTTCAATGCTTTGAAGGACTTCTACTGCTTTCCTCCCCATTGGAAGACCTGTTTCACACTTGTCAATGCGTGCAAAGGTGCTGCAATAATAGAAAAATTGGCAATAAATCTTCGCCAATACTGGACTGCACCTAAAAAGCTACGGACCTCTGTTACACTAGTAGGCTTAGGCCACTTTACAATTGCTTCAACTTTTGAAGGATCTATTTTTAACTGAGCATGACCAACAATATGACCTAAGTACACCAAAGAGGTTTTCCTAAACTCACACTTTGACAACTTTACATAGAGTTTCTCTTTTTTCAATACATCAAGCACTTTCTTTACATGGCATACATGTTCATTCCAACTCTTACTAAAGACAAGAATATTGTCTAAATATACAAGAACAAACTCATCAATAAAAGGCCTAAAGATATCATTCATGACTCTCATGAATGTAGTTGGCGCATTGCAAAGTCCGAATGTAATCACCATCCATTCGAACAACCCCTACTTTGTTTGAAGCCAATTTTCCACACATCTTGCTCTGCGATTCGAACCTGGTGATAACCACTACGCAAATCCAATTTGGTGAAATAAATGGCATTATTTAACTGATCTATTAAATCATCTATGCGTGGAAGAGGGTAGCGATTTTTCACCGTGATTTTGTTTACTACTTGATAATCAATGCACGCCCTCCATGTGCCATCTTTCTTCGGCACCAAGACAATCAGAGAGCCACATGGAGAAGTGCTCGGCTTGATGACCCCTTGATCCAGCAATTCCTGCACCTGTTTTTTGATTTCCTCCATCTCAATGGTCGACATCCTGTACATGCCAATATTTGGTAAAGGAGCGTCATGCTACAAATGGATCTCATGTTGGATTTCCCTCTTCGGAGGTAATCCCTTTGGTTCCTGAAACATCTCATGATAGTTAGAAATTAATTCACATAATTCCTTTTTATGTTCATGATCACAACCCTGGAAAGCATCGGCTAATTCTGCATCTTTTCCCCTTACAACCATAAGCATGCAACCCTTACTAGAGTTCACCAACCTCTTCATTTGTCCTGCACTTACAAGGCTGGCGTTGATTTTATGCTGATGAGCCCTTACAATATATTCTACCCCATCTTTTGTGATTTGGTATTTGTTTTCATGACGAAAGAAGATTGCCTTTCTATCATACAAGTATGGACTCCCTAACATCATGACATAGATATCGAATGGTATTACATCCAGCTCTACTTCATCCACTAGCTTAGAAGCAATTACAAATTTCACCTTACACTGTTTAGTTACATTCAATTTTGCTTTATCATGTATCCATCCCAGTGGGTAAGGTTTTGGATGTGGTTTTGTTTCCAAGCCAAGTTTCTTTACCAATGATTCTAAAATTAAGTTTTCTTGGGATCCAATATCAAATAGAGTTTCCACTTTAGTATGATTTACCACAACTCTAATATGAAATAACTCAATTGTCTTTCGTTCATTAGGTAGGGACTCATTTACTGAACTAATGCTTTCATGCGAATCAGATTTAACATGAGGTGTAAGAGTACCTTTTGTTCCTTCTGTTATGATCAATGCTTCATCTCTAGAGTCAGAACCAAGGGCTTGCTGCACAACTTCCACTGTCTTATGTTTGCATTTTCCTCGAAACTTCTTTGGTTGCTTTTCTGGATGCATTTTCCAATAGTGACTGTCGTCATGACCTTCCTTTTTGTAGTGATTGCAATAAGGCTTTTCTCCTTCTTCTTTCTTGGATGATGTTGTCTTCTTCTCATTTCCTTACCATTTTGCTTTAGGTTTGCCATTGGGGGGTTTGAAAGGTGGTTTCTTTAAATGATCATCTTTGTTATTTTTGCCCCTGTTTTCAATATGGATTGCCTTTACACTAGCCGAGTGAATGGTGGTTGGTTCAAACAATAATAATGAATGCCTAATGTAACTGTGTAATGATCCAATGTACTTAGTTACAATTTCAGGTGTATCAAGTGCAATACCCAAATCAAGTGCTTGCTTCCTAAATTCTTCTGTAAAAATCTGAACATCCTGACCTTTGCCTTGCCTTAAATATTGCCAGTTCATTAATGATTTTTTCATATAACCTAATGGGTAGAACTGTTCCATTAATGCAGAAACAAAATTAGGCCATGAGGAATAAAGAGTACCCACATTCTTACTGCTTTTCACTTTGCTCTCCCACCAAACGAAAGCAATGTTGGTTAGCCACAAAGAGGCCAACTGAATCTTTGCTTCATCCTCCACGATCTGCTATATCCTGCAGTAGATCTCAATCTGCTTAATCCAGTTATTAAGCTTTTCTGCATTACTTTCACCATTAAACATGGGAAGATCAAATTTAACATCTAATTTAAATAAAGGTTTCTTAGATGCATCTTTTGAATTTCGATTATCATGATGGTGAGGGTAAGAAGGAGAAGGAGAAGGAAGGGGATCTCTTCCATCGCCTCCATGTACGGAACCTTGTTCTTCTGGATTCTTCCCTTCTGCTTTTTCCAGTCTTACAAGCAATTGACCAAGTTTTTCTGTCATTGTATAGAAGTTCTTGCAGAAATTGAGCTCCTCTCATACCGAGCCTCTTCATCTGCCATGTTTCTTCTTCAATGTGCATGCCTCACCTTGGGATCGAAAGGTTGTAATTCTCCTTCGCCTCTTAGGAGCCTGTTTCTCGTTAGCATACAAACATACAATTCACATCTAAAAACACCTACTCTGATACCACTTGATCCAGGTTATATTTTGTTTATAGATGTATTAAAAGAATTACATAGCAATTTGCAGCTTAACCAAAGAGAAATTAAATGTGCACATGTGAACAGAAGAAGAAGAAACACATGAACAAGACAAGAAGAACACAAGTTTGATAACGGAGTTTTTCCCTCTTGGACTACGTCTCCGGGCCCTGCTCAATCAATGGGGAGGCCTTCATTCATTAAAATGGCATCAGAAAGAAATTACATTCATCACTTACAAAAATGGAGCTTTATACCTCCATGCTGGAAATTGCCTGAAAATTGGAGAGCTCTGCTATAGAAACTGACACCACCATTGAATTCATGTCGCCAAGAGGTGTAAAAATGATATAAAATTTGCCCAATTCTGAGTCTTGGGCAAAAATCAACCCCCTGCACAAGTTTGCCTTAGCAAAATACCACCAGTTGTTTCTGAAGGCTCTGTCTCGATTTGCATGCCTAGGCTGCTGTACAATGGCTCTCCTCCTCCTCCTCCTCATTCCCTGCGCTGGTAGAAGTTTTGAGTTTTTAAATAAGGTGTGGAGGTCTGGTGGTTAAGTGTTAAAAATAGGGCGCATGGGTTAATTTTTTAACATATACATATCCCATGTATTAAAATAACATATAGTATGATATTTTTAACCTGACATACCACCCACCATATCATATGATATGTGATTTTATACCCATCGTATACAATATTAAAATCCAAACTTGGGTGGCGGGCCCGTATTTCACGTGGCCCGCCCCCTCCCATATCTCAACAAGAAATATAGAGATTTTTTTGTTCTGTTATATGAGGGTACGTGGTGGCATTGGGTAGTGGGACCACCTACATGGCCGCCTACCCAAGCCCCATCGTTTTAATGTTCAACAATCCACAGTCCCGCGGTCTATCAACGTGCATCAACGACAATCTCCCAAGCAGCAGTTAGCACCTAACAAACAATCATGTGGCGCGACTTCCCTTCTACATTTGGTAGTCAGGTAGTTACCACAACGTTTTTGGCGCGGTCATAACTATCCCTTTGATGGTTTTAGTTGCTGGCGCGGTTAACCTTGAACGGTGGTTACGTAAAACGGTTGGTGGTGAAACCATATGGCATAAAAAAATTAGATATATATATATATATATATATATATATGGTCTGTTACAAACTGAATTAATATATATGTAAGGGTTTGAATCTGCCATGTGGGTTGGATTAACTAGATATATTATATATATAGTTTTCTCTAAGCATAATAATTCGTGCACCAATATTTTTATTGATTGGTTGAGATATATGGTGCCGAGATTTTTGGGTTTTGATTTTTAATATCCCCCCATATATATTTTGAAATTAGAGAACCTTTTATGAAGGAGTGCCTTTTGAGCCAAGTTTTGACGAAATATTTCCTCTAGGCCTGACACCCAAGCGAGTCAACCTGACCTTTGACTGAGCCTAGTTCCTTCATCTAGACTTGGATTGGAGTGTTGTTCGCGCCATTGGGATCAGGGCGATAAGGAATTTGATCTGATGCCAAGAATTTTCCCTTTCCGCCACTTTGAATTTCGAGCCTTTTTCATTCCCCTGATGTCTTGAGATCCATGTGGATCAATCCTCCCATTGAGGAGCTTTTGGACTGCCAAAAGCTTTTCATTAGTCAATTGGCAAGTGAGGGTATTTTGCCCTCACTTTTTCTTTCTCCAGCCATCTGGCCTTGCTGGGATGCATTCCCTTTAATCCAACTTGAAGGTAATCAACATATCCTCGCTGTGAAGTCCTGGTTCTTCTATCGAGGATGATGTCTTCGGGCAAGTCATCGAGATATTCAGGTGCGAAATCATCAATAGTAGAAATTGTGCCCACCTCATCAGTGTCCATGATCAAAGGTGGTTCATACAGCTTTAGGTTCTCCACATTCACTACTGAGTACATCTGCATATATACCGACAAGTCAAGATGAAAGGCATTGTTCCCAATCTTCTCCAATATGGTGAATGGTCCATACCAGATTGGCCGCAACTTCCTTCCTTCTCCCTTCATCTTGTCTTTGTTGATGTGGAACCACACCTTGTTACCCACTTGGAATTGATGGTCAAGTCGGTGTTTATCATGTTGAGCCTTGTAAAGGGCTTGACTCTTTTCCAACTGTTCTTGCACTGCTTGGTGAATCATTTGGATTCGCTGAATGAACTGTTGAGCTTTGTCTTTATCATTACGTCCACTAGAGCCATCCTCCCTTCCAAAGACCATGTCAAAAGGGTCCTTTGGTAGGTAGCCAAAGCATGTCTCGAATGGTGAATGTTGTGTCGATGAATGCACTGCTCTGTTGTAGGAATGCTATATATAGGGGAGATGTTCATCCCACAACTTGGGATGTTTCCCACAATAGCCTTGTAATAAGTGTACCATGGTACGGTTAAAAACCTTTGTCTGCCTGTCGGTCGGTGGGTGAAGTGTCGTGCTTCTTTTCAGTTTGGTGTCCATCATCCTCCACAAGCTGGTCCAGAACTCCCCAAGGAAGCGAGAGTCTCGATTTGAAACAATTGATGTGGGTAACCCAAAGTGGACCCAAACATGCTGAAAGAAAAGAGAAGTAGTCTGCTCTATAGTAATCTGCTTTTTACAAGGCATAAGAATACACATTTTGCTAAAATGGTCAACAACGACATACAAATAGTCATGACCCTTCCTAGACAAAGGTAGACCTCCTACAAAGTCCATTGACACACTTTCCCATGGATGACTCGGAATAGGGAGTGGTGTGTAGAGCCCAAGTTTTCTATTAGAGGGCTTTGAAACAGAACACATCACACAACCCTTTACATAGCGAGTCACAATGTTTTTCATATGAGGCCAAAAACAAAATCTTTGTACATGGCATAAAGTCTTTTTGACACCAAAGTGACCAAACACAAGAGAGATGTGGGCCTCTCGAATGACGTGTACTCATTCCCCTGTGGGAATGCATAATTTACCAAGGTGATACAACAGCTTCCCCTGCAAGTGATAGTTGTCCACCTATGAACCATGGATTAGTTTTGCATAAATTTCTTTAAAGTCATCATCGTTAGCATATTGTTCAACATAACTCTCAAAAGATAATGACGCATTATGCAAAATAACAAAAGCAGAAATAGGAGAGCGAGATAGCATGTCGGCCACTTTATTCCTAGTGCCCTTCTTATACTTTATTACCAAATGAAACTGTCAAGAAAACCCATCCACCTGAAATGACGAGATTGTTGCAACTTGGTCTGTGACTGAAGGTACTGCAAGAGCTGATGATCTGTATGGATAATGGTCTCCTTGCCAATCAGGTAGTGTTTCCACTTTTTCACACTTTGGACCAAGGCATAAAGCTCCTTGTCATAAGTGGGATAGTTTATCACAGCCTGAGAGAACTTCTCAAAATGGTAACATATCAGCTTCTTTTGCTGCATCAATACAACTCTCATGGCATATCTGTTGGCATCGGTCTCGATCTCAAATGGCTGTTGAAGATCTGGTAAGGCTAGGATTGGCGCGATGCTGATCTTTTCCTTCAATGCTTCGAAGGAATTCTGCTGCTTTCCTCCCCATTGGAAGACCTGTTTCACACTTGTCAATGTGTGCAAAGGTGCTGCAATAATAGAAAATTTGGCAATAAATCTTCACCAATACCGGACTGCACCTAAAAGCTATGGACCTCTGTTACACTAGTAGACTTAGGCCACTTTACAATTGCTTCAACTTTTGAAGGATCAATTTTTAACTGACCATGACCAACAATATGACCTAGGTAAACCAAAGAGGTTTTCCTGAACTCACACTTTGACAACTTTACATAGAGTTTCTCTTTTTTCAATACATCAAGCACTTTCTTTACATGGCATACATGTTCATTCCAACTCTTACTAAAGACAAGAATATCGTCTAAATATACAAGAAAAAACTCATCAATAAAAGGCCTAAAGAGATCATTCATGACTCTCATGAATGTAGCTGGCGCATTGCAAAGTCCGAATGGCATCACCATCCATTCGAACAACCCCTGCTTTGTTTTGAAGGCGATTTTCCACACATCCTGCTCTACAATTCAAACCTGGTGATAACCACTACGCAAATCCAATTTGGTGAAATAAATGGCATTCTTTAACTGATCTAATAAATCATCTATGCGTGGAAGAGGGTAGTGATTTTTCACCATGATTTTGTTTAATGCTCGATAATCAATGCACATCCTCCATGTGCCATCTTTCTTCGGCACCAAGACAATCAGAGAGCCACATGGAGAAGTGCTTGGCCTGATGACCCCTTAATCTAGCAATTCTTGCACCTGCTTTTTGATTTCCTCCATCTCAATGGTTGACATCCTGTACATGCCAATATTTGGTAAAGGAGCATCATGCTGCAAATGGATCTCATGTTGGATTTCCCTCTTCAAAGGTAATCCCTTTGGTTCCTGAAACATCTCATCATAGTTAGAAATTAATTCACATAATTCCTTTTTGCGTTCATGATCACAACCCTAGAAATCATCGGCTAATTCTGCATTTTTTCCCTTACAACCATAAGCATGCAACCCTTACTAGAGTTCACCAACCTCTTCATTTGTCTTGCACTTACAAGGCTGGCATTGATTTTATGTTGATGAGCCCTTACAATATATTCTACCCCATCTTTTGTGATTTGGTATTTGTTTTCACGACGAAAGAAGATTTCCTTTCTATCATGTAAGTATGGACTCCCTAACACCATGCCACAGATATCCAATGGTATTACATCCAGCTCTACTTCATCCACTAGCTTAGAAGCAATTACAAATTTCACCTTACACTGTTTAGTTACATTCAATTTTTCTTTATCATGTATCCATCCCAATGGGTAAGGTTTTGGAGGTGGTTTTGTTTCCAAGCCAAGTTTCTTTACCAGTGATTCTGCAATTAATTTTGCTTGGGATCCAGTATCAAATAGAGTTTCCACTTTATTATAATTTACCACAACTCTAATATGAAATAACTCAATTCTCTTTCGTTCATTAGGAAGGGACTCATTTACTGAACTAGTGCCTTCATGTGAATCAAATTTAACATGAGGTGTAAGAGTACCTTTTGTTCCTACTGATGTGATCAATGCTTCATCTCTAGAGTCAGAACCAAGGTCTTGCTGCACAGCTGCCACTGTCTTCTGTTTTCCTTTTCCTCCAAACTTCTTTGGTCACTTTTCTGGATGCATTTTCAAACAGTGATCGTTGTCATGACCTTCCTTTTTGCAGTGATTGCAATAAGGCTTTTCTCCTTCTTCTTTCTTGGATGACGTTGTCTTCTTCTCCTTTCCTTTCCATTTTGCTTTAGGTTTTCCATTGGGGGGTTTGAAAGGTGGTTTCTTCAAATGATCATCTTTGTCATTTTTGCCCATGTTTTCAATATGGATGGCCTTTACACTGGCCAAGTCAATGGTGGTTGGTTCAAACAACAATAATGAATGCCTAATATAACTATGTAACGATCCAATGTACTTAGTTACAATTTTAGGTGTATCAAGTGCAATACCCAAAGTAAGTGCTTGCTTTCTAAATTCTTCTGTAAAACTCTAAACATCCTGACCTTTACCTTGCCTTGCTTTAAATATTTCCAGTTCATTAATGCTTTTTGAATATAACTTAATGGATAGAACTGTTCCTTTAATGCAGAAATGAAATTAGGCCATGAGGAATAAAGATTACCCACATTCTTACTGCTTTGCACTTTTCTCTCCCACCAAACGAGAGCAGTGCTGGTTAGCCACAAAGAAGCCAACTAAATCTTTGCTTCATCCTCCACGATCTGCTATATCCTGCAGTAGATCTCAATCTGCCTAATCCAATTATTAAGCTTTTCTGCATTGGATTTCAGAGATCTGTGGTTTGAGCTTTCTGAATTTTTGACCGGAGAACCCACAGTAATGGAATTTTTACACCAACGTTTCGAATCCCAAATGGGATCCATCATCAGGGTAAGAGAAAGATGATAGAAGATGATAAAAGAAGAGCCCAGATGGAAGAAATAAATACTGATGAGGGAATAATAAAGGAACAGCACAGGTCGGCCAGAGAGACTTTTTAAAAAGAAACCTAAAATTGATTTTAATAATTATGAATTAATATTAATTATTTTTATTTATATAAATTAATATCAATTATCTAATCTTTATAAATAGATATCAAATATTTAAAATCTATAAAACAAAGACATTAAACTAAACCACTATTAAAATTAATATCTAAAAGACTAACATATATATTAATATTAATATCATAAATCTAAATATAACCTAAACTCTATATTAAAATTAAAATCAAAAACTAAAAAACTAAAAACTAGAGAATATGCTAGGTCAAAAATCATAAAATCTATGAAACAATAATACTTATTAAACTTAATAATAAGAAACCAGATCCCACTATAAAACCTTTAATATTAATAAACCTAGATTCTATATAACCTGATATATATAATAGAATTAATAACAAAAAGACCTAAAATTAAATCAAAAACTCAAAAAACTAAAATGTATATATAATATTAATATTACCTTCTCAAAACTAATAAATATTTTATAATAATAAAATATCATAGAACCTAAAACTTAAATAACATTAATATTTAAATAATCTAATGTCTAAGAAACTAAATAATTTATAAGAAATAAGATCACTATAAAGCTTAATAATAATCTAACCTAGAGACTATCTAACATATTATATATAAAAGAATTTATCTCAATAAAGCCTATTCAATACTAAAATCTAAATAAATTAGAATTAAGATAACAACACAAATTCTTTATTAAAATCTATATTTTAAAAAAAATTTAAACTATATTAAAAACATACATAAGGGATTATATTAAAAACATGCTAGAGATTATATTAAAACGAGTTTTAATAGAATCAATAACACAATTAATATTAAGATCAAAACTATGCTACTATCTATAATAAAAATTTTATTTTCATAGGTCGACTTCTATAGATATATATATTAATCATCTTACCTATTTGACAACTTACCTGGGGCCTGGCAGACGCTTCTTGATTTCCCTGATCAGTGGGAGCCAGCTTCCGCTAATTTCCAACCCGCTGTCTCTGTTTAGATTACAAGGATGCTTCAGGATTTCGAGGGCTTCTCTGATTTTCCGTCTCTGATGCTGCTCTTCTCTTGCGATAATTGATGCGTTTTCTAAGCAGATGTGGTGCTTAGTCTTCGAGGAGTGCTCTGCCAAGGCAGAGGTACGAGATCTTCCATTTCTGATGTCAGCGCCATGTTCTTTCAGTCTTGTCTGGAGGGAGCGACCAGTTTCACCTATGTAGCTTTTACCACATGAACAGTCTATTTTATAAACTCCTTTAAGCTGCTGCTTGTCAATATCATCCTTAACAGATTTTAGACTTTGTCTGATGGTACCGGGAGCTGAGAATTGAGTTATAATATTCTTCTTTCTTAGGATCTTTGCTATTTTATCTGTGACCCCATGGATATAAGGAAGAAAAACTTTACCGTCCTGAGGTTTATTCTCCTCTTTAGATTTGGGAGATGACAACCTCATTTCAGCTTTCTTTATGGCTTTCTTAATCTCATGATCCTTGTAGCCTATATTTTTGAAAGTTGAAACCAAATGCCTCTTTTCTTCATTTATATGATCTGAGTCAGAAATACGGAGGGCTCTAATGGCAAGAGTGTTCAGAACGCCAAGCTTTTGGGCTGGGTGATGGTGGGAATCTGCATGAAGGTAGCTCTCCGTGTGAGTTGACTTTCTGAAAACTTTATGGCCCAAGGAGCCATCCTCTTTCCTGATGATAAGAATGTCTAAGAAAGGAATACTCATATTTTCTTCAAGCTCCATAGTGAATTTAATATCAGGGGAGATGGAGTTAAGGTGATTAAAAAACTTGTCGAGTTCTGCTTTTCCATGGGTCCATTTTATATTGGTGTCATCGACAAAACGCTTCCACCAAGTTGGTTTTAAAGGATAAGATTCCAAGGCCTTCTTCTCAAAGTATTCCATGAATAAGTTGGCTACAATTGGCGAGAGGGGTGATCCCATTGCTACACCAGATGTCTGCTCATAGAATGTTCCTTGGAATGTGAATACAGTTGACCTTAAGCAGACTTCAGCCAACTTTGCAGTCTCTGGATTAGTGACACCTTTTATAACATGAATGGCTTCATCAAGAGGGATCTTCGTGAATAAGGAAACCACGTCAAAGCTCACAAGGATGTCGTCCTTTTCTGCATTACTTTCACCATTAAACATGGGACGACCAAATTTAACATCTAATTTAAAGAAAGGTTTCTTGGATGCATCTTTTGAATTTCGATTATCATGATGGTGAGGGGAAGAAGGAGAAGGAGAAGGAGGGGAATCTCCTCCATCGCCTCCATGTACAGAACCTTGTTCTTCTGGATTCTTCCCTTCTACTTTTTCCAGTCTTACAAGCAACTGACCAAGTATTTATGTCATTGTATAGAAGTTCTTGCGGAAATTGAGCTCCTCCTCATACCGAGCCTCTTCATCTGCCATGTTTCTTCTTCGATGTGCACGCCCCGCCTCAGGATCGAAACGCTGTAATTCTCCTTCGCCTTTTCGGAGCATGTTTCTTGTTAGCATACAAACATGCAATTCACATTTAAAAACACATGCTTTGATACCACTTGATCCAGGTTATCTTTTGTTTATAGATGTATTAAAAGAATTACATAACAATTTGTAGCTTAACCAAAGAGAAATTAAATGTGCACATGTGAACAGAAGAAGAAGAAACACATGAAAAAGACAATAAGAACACAAGTTTGATAACAAAGCTTTTCCCTCTTGGACTACGTCTCTAGGCCCTGCTCGATCAATGGGAAGGCCTTCATTCATTAAAGTGGCATCAGAAAGAAATTACATTCGTTAGTTACAAAAATGGAGCTTTATACCTCCTTGATGGAAATTGCCTGAAAATTGGAGAGCTCTGCTACAGAAACTAACACCACCATCGAATTTCTGTCTCGGAGAGGTGTAAAAACGATATAAAATTTTCCCAATTCTGAGTCCTGGGCAAAAATCAACCCCTTGCACAATTTTGCCTTAGCAAAATACCACCAGTGGTTTCTGAAGGCTCTATCTCGATTTGTGTGCCTGGGCTATTATACAATGGCTCTCCTCCTCCTCCTCGTTCCCCGCGCTGTTAGAAGTTTTGAGTTTTTAAATAAGGTGTGGAGGTTTGGTGGTTAAGTGTTAAAAATAGGGCGCATGGGTTAATTTTTTAACATATACATATCCCATGTATTAAAATAACATATAGTATGATATTTTTAACCTGACATACCACCCACCATATCATATAATATGTGATTTTGTACCCACCGTATACAATATTAAAATCCAAACTTGGGTGGCGGGCCTGTATTTCACGTGGCCCGCCCCCTCCCATATGGTAGTTACCACAACGTTTTTAGCGCAGTCATAACTATCCCTTTGATGGTTCTGGTTCCTGGTGCGGTTAACCTTGAATGGTGGTTACGTAAAATGGTTGGTGTTGAAACCATATATATATATATATATATATATATATATATATGGTCCGTTACAAACCGAATTAATATATATGTAAGGGTTTGACTCTGCCATGTGGGTTGGATTAGCTATATATATTATATATATAGTTTTGTTTAACCATAATAATTCGTGTACCAATATTTTTATTGATTGGTTGAGATATATGGTGCCGAGATTTTTGGGTTTTGATTTTTAATATCCCCCATATATATTTTGAATTTAGAGAACCTTTGCCGAAGGAGTGCCTTTTAACGAGACCGAGATTTTACCCAAAATTCTGGCCCAAGTTGGCCGAAATCTGGGAGCCAAGTTTTGACGAAATCTTTCCTCCATTAGGTCTGCCACCCAGGTGAGTCAACCTGAACTTTGACTGAGCCTAGTTCATTCATCCGAACTCGGATTGGAGTGCCATTTGCATCATTGGGATTAGGGCGATGAGCACTTTGATATGATGCCAAGAATTTTCCCTTTCCGCCACTTTGAATTCTGAGCCTTTTTCATTCCCCTGATGTCTTGAGATCCACCTAGATCAAAAACACCCTATGGCAACTCCATACAATATTTTCATTACAAGTGGTTTACCAGTTATGGAAATCACTCTAAGAGTGATTTATCATCCCTAAAGCCGTGATGAGATGAGATTTTGGGGTATAGCCAAAATCCATTCATTTAAAAATTCGATCCTGGGACCTATGGGTTATGATCCCATTAATTATTGGAAGCGTTTCATAAGGCCTTAAGCCTTTAAAACCATGGATCACACATTTATCAGGTTTTCCTTTAATAACCCGGCACTTCACCACTTTAACGTAATACACATGAATTACATGGAAACCCCACTCTGAATGCATAGCCAGACTTCAAAAATTATACACCTGCAACTATAAATATCGACGGGTCTGCTCCTCCTCTCTTTTATACAGCGCTCTTCGACCTCTGCCTTCTCTGATCAGCTGATCTCTGTCGTCCATTACTCCTTCGGATCTGATAGTCAGTGCTAAATTGCATATCGGCACATCGGCGGTCCTTCGTTTGCCAACCCTTGACCTCTCCGATTTGCAATTAGTGATTAGATCGCAATCGTCGATCCTGACTTTCAATCCAATGGTTGTTGCTTCATCATAGAATCGCAATCACATTTCGTTAAGACCGGTTCCGATATCACCCAAGGGCTTTTCACTAATGCGATAAAAAGCTTTTGCTCCATGTGACTTGATCTGGACTGTTGATCTTCCAGATCTAACTGTTTCTATGTGTTCTCGTCTGTTTCTTCCTTAACTCAATCTCGCTTATTTTGATAGATCTTTGCGTTAAAAAACACGGATTTGCCACAATATGGAAACACTCTGTTTAAGCACGCCATCACTCCATACAACAGTTAACTCAAATATCTTTCCATCGATCCTACAGTGATCAATGGTCGATCAACACACTTATAAACACAGGACTTCAAGCCATTAATGCATATATATATGAAATACGTACAGGTGCATAATCAACACTGAAACACACGCTTTTCTATTATATACAGTATGATTACAAATCTAAGGCCTTTCAACCTTAGGACGAGTTCTCCTCTCGACTACATTGTGGATACTCTATATCTGTCTCTCTATCTATCTCACGATATCTCCTGAACACATAGGTTCATCAACATATATATAAGGAAACATTGGATCGGATCACTGAAAGGATACGATCACATATTTTCCTCAAAACTCTCAACTAATCACATACATGGCAGATTACATTTATTAAGTCTTCTAGAGACTTATCCATTCCATCATTTAAGATCTGTTTTAAACATAATTTCCCCTATTTTCATCTGATGGTCCACGTCTCCTCTTTGCTCTGCTTTGGATTCCTCTTTTAATTAAGGGGGGTTAGATGCTCCTGCATCAGACTCCCGAGGCATAAGAATTTATGACCTCCTGGTCATATACTTCTCCTTGTCCTTAGCAATTCTACTCACATCCCCGTGCAATTGCATTTATGATCATCTATGAGCTGCAACTAACCTCTGCAGTAGCAGTCTCCCTCTGCTACACGATACCTCACCAAGCCCTCCTCACTCGGTCTTTTGGCATCCTTCTAGTTCTCTTCTTTGGAACCAATTGAGCACACCTTTCTCTAGGTTGCTGCAAATCTTCTCTCCTTCCACTACCGTTCTCTGCATGACAATAAGACCATAAACTCTCTGGTCTTCACCACAACTGTACCTCCTTCTCCTTTTGCTTGCACTCTTCCCCCTTCTCGCTGGAAATCCTTTCCTTGCTCTGATACCACTTGATGAAAAGTGATTTTGAGGTCAAAACCCCTTTCATATAAAAATTCAATCCTGGGACCTATGGGTTATGAGCCCATTACTTATCAGAAGCGTTTCATAAGGCCTTAAGACTTTAAAACCATGGACCACACATTTATCGGGTTTTCATTTAATAACCCGGGACTTCACCACTTTAACGAAATACACATGAATTACACGGAAACCCCGATCCAAATGCATAGCCAGAATTAAAAAATATACACCCACGACTATAAATATCGGCGGGTCCGCTCCTCCACTCCTTTATACAGCGCTCGTCGACCTTTGCCTTCTCTGATCTCTGATTGGCTGATCTCCACCGTCCATTACTCCTTCAGATCTGACAGTCAGTGCTAAATCGCATATCGGCACATCGACGGTCCTTCGTCCGCCAGCCCTTGACCTCTCCGATTTGCGATCAGTGATTAGATCGCAACTGTCGATTCTGACTCTCGATCCAACTGTTGTCACTTCATTGCATAATTGCAATCGCATTTCTTTAAGGACCGGTTCCGATATCGCCCAAGGGATTTTCACCAATGCGATAAAAAGGTTGTGTTCCATGTGACTTGATCTGGATTGTTGATCTTCCAGATCTAACGGTTTCTATGTGTTCTCGTCCATTTCTTCCTTAACTCAATCTCACTTATTTTGATGGATCTCTGTGTTAAAAAACACGGATCTGCCACAATCTAGAAAAACTCCGTTTAAGCACGTCATCACTCCTTACAATAGTTAACTCAAATATCTTTGGATTGCCATCGATCCTACAGTGATTGATGGTCGATCAACACACTTATTAACACAGGACTTCAAGCCATTAACACATATATATATGAAATACATACAGGCGCACAATCAAAACTGAAACACACGCTTTTATATTATACACAGTACGATTACAAATCTAAGGCCTTTCAGCCTTAGGACGAGTTCTCCTCTAGACTACATTGTGGATACTCTATATCTGTCTCTCTATCTATCTCACGATATCTCCTGAACACGCAGGTTCTTTAACATATATATAAGGAAAAATTGGATCGGATCACTGAAAGAATCTGATCACATCTTTTCCTCAAAACTCTCAACTAATCGCATACATGGCAAATTACATTTATTAAGTCTTCTAGAGACTTATCCATTCAATCATTTAAGCTCTGTTTTAAACAAAATTTCCCCTGTTTTGATTTGATGGTCCGCGTCTCCTCTTTGCTCCGTTTTGGATTCCTCTTTTGATTAAGGGGGGTCAAATGCTCCTGCATCAAGCTGCAACACATTTGGTGGTTTATTAGCCTTCTAATGGCAAGCACCGTGTGGTAGCTCCACACAATATTTTCATTATAAATGAATTATTATCTATGGAAATATAAGAGTGTTTTATCAGCCCAACAATAAGCACCTTGGGTGGTTTATCAACCTCCTCATGGCAAGCACCTTGTTCCTTCACTTAAGCATTGTCTTTTCCATGCCTTTTCTGCATGCACCACAACCCAAATCCTAGGTTTGTGGTTCTTTTATTTGTCCATGCCCATCCTAACATTCCACATATCATATTGTTGTCGATAAAACCTTCAACATTCCCTATGTTCATAATATAAACATGGGAATAATATAAGATTCATAATAACATGATATTAAAATTGTAAATCAGTCAAGGCTACGCTTTCCCAATTGATTCCTCACAACATCAGGAATATTTACATGCCATCCATAAATTTAAACCACCATTATTCCCCATGAATGATCTCTAACAAAACCTATCAGTCACAATGGCATATATATATGTGTGTGTGTGTGTGTAGATGTGTATATATATATATATATATATATATATATATATATACATACATGCATATTAGTCATAGAGTTTTAATGTTTACAAAAAGTCCCTTTTATTTAAGTAGGGCATGCATTATTGAAAGAAATTCTTTTATGAGAATTTCCCCCTTCGTCTCTTTCACCTTGCTGTTGTTTTTCTATTACACTATATGTACAAGCAATTTTCTAGCCTCTGATATTATTCTTTATTTACACTTGTTTTCATATTTAGGAGTGATTCTCTAGCATACACAGACAATGGTATTTCCCGACCCATTTACCAAGCCCAAACCTTCTCATTTTGTTCATGCTCATTATTTATGCGCAGGGCCTCTCTCCATTCATATTCTCTTTGGTTCTCCTCAGATCTTCTTACTAGAGCCTCCCGGCTTCCCTGCCACACCCAACTAATTTATCTTGAGACCCCAAGCATGAAAATTGCAAGGCACATTAAAAAAGAGCGAAAGGAAACAATACAAGAGGGAAATCACAACAACAATCATGAAAATTCCAAACAAAATAACATGGCCATTGACAACCCAACAATAAAAATGATAAAATTATGCATGAAAACTTAAAAGCCCTATATGCTAGTACTCAGTAATTTCCACAACAAACTCAACTCCCTGAGTCCAAAGCTCAATGCGTCCTTCATTTCATGGCCATATATATATATATATATATATATATATATATATAAGTCTGAGTCCGATCTTGAACTCTTAATTCCCCAAAAATGTACACATCGAATCCCTCCAACACATTATATACACATGCCAAGGAGCTTGAGGGAATTCCCCCTCCTCCTTCTTAACATTGCATCACTTTTGATCCATGTCCTCGTGATGAATAGGGACCATATTCTTTCTTTCCTTCTTTCTTTGTCGATGGGGGTGCTTTCTGTTCGTGCTTTCTTTCATCGCCATTGAGTTTTTATATGTGCTAACACTTACATAGTTAATTGTTAGTGCATTAATAAATATGATCAAATAATTATATCAAATACCACCTTTCCATGCTAAGGAAAGCATGTTTCCTTCCAATTGTTCGCACATCTCAATTTATTGATTAGTCACATGTATCAAAATCCAAAGCATGATTAGAACGATTTCATATTTCAACAATATTTTGAAAAATAAAAATTTCACATGCTCATGCTCATGCATATACCAACTAAACTACAATCATGCCTTCCATGGTTTAAACGATTAGTCCTTTACCAAATTCTTATCAGTAACTTGAAATCGACCTCTTGACTAAGACTACTATTACCAATTTAAAAATCAACCTTTAATAATTTTAATATCGGCCTTCTTTTCAACTAGCATTATAAATCTTAAGGCCACCAATAGCCATTAAGTTCAAGCTCTTACCAAGGCCATCAGTCATGGCATCTGCAATCTCAAGGGGGTCAGTTAGAAAACCATTCAACCTATCAACATTTTCCATCTTTAAAAAAATATAATCATCACATTTGTAAATGCATCAGGAACACACACGCAATCCTAAATCAACACATAATCATTCCATCACAATGCTACACAGAGCATTCACTTGCAGATGAAAGTAATAACATTTTATCTATGAACATAGTGCTATAGATAATATTTGTTTTCACATTCAACAATTATCAAAACACTTGAATCTTTAATAAAATCACAATTCTTATGCCTCCAATCCAATGAGGCTTTCTCCTATACAAAGCATGGAATTTTTCCTTCCAGTCAACACACACACACATATTCAACCAGAACAAAACTATGTTATGTAGCACAAGCCAAAAAAGGAGGTTTTCCCAAATCCCTCACGTCACATTCACATGCACGCTTATTCCAAGTGTGTAAGAACACAACAATTAACTAGTAGTCATTGATACACTACAACAACCATGCACCTAAAACCATGTAGAAAATAATATAAAATTCAAGGAAAAGGACAAGTAACCAATGTTGCAACACGAAATTGTCCATACCTTAAAATGCAAGATAGTAAACACATGCATTGCCAATGCATGCCACAAGGCAACATGTTAGGAGATTTATTATAGTCAATCTACAATTCCACAATCAGTGCCATAAGTAGCACACAGTGACATTCACATTCAATTATTAAAATTGGAGCTAGAGCTCAACTCATCTCCAAAGATTCAAGCATCTAACCTTTTGCTTTGTTAATTTTGTAATAAGGCACCAATTTATCCTCGAAAGTCTAGAGTTGAGCCTTCGTATTCACTTTTTCTATGATGAAGCCCATCTAGTTTAAATGTTGAACCTAGAAACTATGATATTTTTTTTATAACATACCCCCTTTCCACCCATAGACCTCACTAAAGATGTAAGGAAGTTGTTATTGCGATGACACAACCTCCCAAATTCAGTCATGGAACTTCCTCAAAACATTAAACCAATACCATTATTATGTTTGTCTCATCAAGACCTTTCTGGAAATATAAAAGTTTGCCCCAATCTGATTTACAGATCAAAAGATATTTCCATTTAATTTCAAGCCCGTTAAACCTGCCACATCAAAAGTGGCCCCACGTGTCACCCACGTAGCACCTTGTGTGGTAGTCCTACCACCATGGAAAATCCACATGGAAAGGTATTTCTATCCATGACCTTTAATCAACCCATCAAGTGAAACACTACGTAACATTTACCAATGGCCTCGACCTCCAACCTGGTTGATCTCTTGACCAATGGCTCTGCCCAACTAAGATAATGGAACTATCTCAATTTTGATCTCGATTACCCTAACCCTGAGCTAGCTTGGGCTCGACCTATAGTCAGTTCACCATTACTCATCCATCGAGCCGAAGACTCTATTTGTCTGCCCTTTTTCTAGTCGACTCGCTTGTCCATAGACCTTGCTCTAAACTCTGACTAGCTCAACTTAGGCCCAATCACAACCGCTCATATAGATTCTTAAGGTCGGTACTGAGTTCAGCTTCCAAGACTTCATCTTTTGGCCGAATGGTCAACCCAGACCCAACATGTCTGACAACCACTTTCTACCCGTCTGAGAGTGAAAATACACTTAGAAATTTCAAAAATTTCTTCCTTTTTTTCTTTGCATATGAATAAACATTGCTTTCGAAAACCATTTCTCAACATTTACACTAGATACCATGCTATCGCTTCTGAGCTCGATTAAGTCGCAACCCCAACCTAATATCCAATCCCTAATCATAAAGATTACGCCATTAAACATAGGTATGTCTATCTCCTTCAAACTTGACAACTTAATCCAGTCATGGACTCAAAGTGTCACTAAGATTTATATGCCTCTTTTGTGGTAGTTTAATTGCATCAGAGGTCATGGAAATTCTACTGGATACCCTAGATTATAGGAACTCTCATACTTTAATTCAAAGAGTTAAAGTTGAATGGGGGAGTTTTCACTTCTAAGAACACAACGTTACTTTGAGAAATGTCATTAATATTGTACAAAATGTCGTAAAGCTACAAGACCTATTTATTTGTGGAAGGAAAACCTTAAGCATCATATGTATCATAAGGAGATAAACCTTACACATAAAAAAAAAAAATTGGGACTTAAAAGAGGGAAGTAAACCCTAATCATCAATTTTTTTAAAGATATTTAGTGCTTGGAAAGGGGAGGGAGACAAAAAAATTTAAGATATAACCAATCACAAAACTAAACAATTTTTTTAGAGAAAAGATTTCTTCATTTTTAATTTCTTATTACTATAAATCTTAAACTAAGAACAAGAGTTTTTAAACCATACAAACCTAGCGACTTCCAAAAATCTAGATATACCAAAAATCTATGACTTAGCAAGACACTTGTTATTAATATATTTAACACTACTTACCTTTCAAGTATTGGTATAACCAATCACAAAATTGACCAAATTTTTTTAGAAAAAAAAATTACTTCATTTTTAATTTCTTATTACTATAGATCTTAAACTAGGTACAAGAGTTTTCAAACCATACAAACCTAGCAACTTCCAAAAATTTAGATATACCAAAAATCTATGACTTAGCAAAACACTTGTTAAACAAAGTCTTTCGGTAGAAATCACATGAGAGAATTTCTTGGCCGACACGTTTCAAACCAACAAGTGTGGTTCATCATCAGGACACTTGTTTTTAATATATTAAACACTACTTACCTTTCAAGTATTAGTAATCTAGATATACCAAAAATCTATGACTTAGCAAGACACTTGTTATTAATATATTAAACACTGCTTACCTTTCAAATATTAGTAAACTTATTTATCACTTACCTCCCAATCACTTATTTATCACTTACTTTAAAACCAATCATTGTTTAAAATATTAAATACCACTTACTTCCCAACCATAGTTTAAAGTCTTAAGTGCCACTTACCTCCCAACCATGAGTGCATTTATTTACCACTTACCTCCCAATTAACTACCAATGTCTTAAACATAATTAAATTTATCAAAACAACCCATAACTTTTAAATATAATTGAACTTACCAAAACCATTATATTTAAGATACAAAACATTAAACATTACCAAAAAAAAAAAAAAAAAAATAGATGAAGACTAACACCAAACTTAAAAAAAGTGATGAAAGTAAGGGAAACCAAACTTAAAAGGGTTAAAGGGAAGGGAAACCAACCTTAGGCACCACTTCCAAACCTTAAGAATCAAATTTAAAAGGAGCAAGGGAAAGGAGACCAATCTTAAACGCCAAAGCTTCTTAGGATGTAAAAATCAGATGTGGGAGAAAAAATTATTTACTCCTCGTAAATTTGACAAGATCCTTGAATTCATGTATTCACAAATTCTTTGCACTAAGGCAGTAAGAGATTCCTTGCAAAAAAATATTACATTCTAAAAATTATAATAACACTTTGCAAATAAACAAGTATAAAAAGAGACCAATCTTAAATGCCAAAGCTTCTTAAGATGTAAAAATAAAAAGTCAGATATGTGGGGAAAAATTATTTACTCCTCGTAAATTTGACAAGATCCTTGAATTCATGTATTCAAAAATTATTTGCATTAAGGTAGTGATAGATTCCTTGCAAAAAATATTACGTTCTAAAAATTATAATTAACACTTTACAAATAAACAAGTATAGAAATTATAACTGGTATAATTTTTTCTATCTTAACCATGGATCTATCAAGTGTCAAGAGGGATCAAATTTCTTAAAGTGTAAATCTCTTTTAAGTGCAAAATTTGAAAAATTGTTTGTACTTTGAGAGATTTAATGCTTGGTAGATCTATATATTGCATTTTTTAATGCATAAATAGATTTAGCTAATTGAAAATTCCATTGGAAACTTGGATTGTGTAGACTACATAGGTTAAACTTACAATTCTAACAAATTTTGGTTGGATTTTAGATCAAATTTGACAAAACACCGTATGTAAAAGAGATCAAACTATAAAATAGAAATACAACTTGAAATGTTTTAACCAAAAGAATATATATATATATATATATATATATATATATATATATATATATATATATATATATATATATATATATATATATATATATATATATATATATATATAGTTGAGATTGAAACATTCCACATAATAGTAGCATTGAAATATTTTATTATGGACCTTATCTACATTAATTATTTTTTTGTTATTAATATATCTTTAAGTAGATCTCAATATTACTTAAGTTTGTGTTTTTTTTGTGAATATATGTACTTATGTTGCATCAGAAAATAAGGTTTACATAATTATATTTACAATGTCCATGACTTGAACGATCTTATGAACGGGGAGTAAAAACAACCATAATATTGTTTCCAACAACAATAACAACATACATAATTACCACTTGGCCAAAGACAAAAAACTTCATGATATCAAACATCATAGCACATTTATACAATAGTGAAGATACCATAAACTTCCATTCAAAACCCAGGCAAGAAGCAATGAAAAAAATAATGATTGTTCTATGTGATAACCCAAAAACAGAGAATACCAAATTCACTCCACAATTCTTTAGAGCTGACAACAAAAAATAGCCGATCTCGACATCCCATCAAGCCTGCCAAAAGATAGTGCATCCATACATATGCAAAAAAAGCAAGCAACAAAAAAAAAGAGAGGTTATCTCCACATCCCATCAGACCTGCCAAAAAGGATTGCAACCATACATGCCCAGAGAGAAATCTGCAAGAGAAGAAAGCAACCCAATATCCGCTAAAGCACCTCCCCAGTGAAACAAAAATGTGAGACACAGGTACTAGAAGGTAGCCATCTAATATTTATATGAAGAAATCAATGCAGGGGTCTGCACATTATCTATTGGAGGATCAGTAAGATCCCAGAAGTAGTCACTGGCCAAGAAACCCTCCACCTTCTCCAAACAAGAGTCTACACTATCCAAACAGTAACACAAATTGCGCAACATACGTTTAATATCTTCAAGTGAGGAAAAAACATTGTACTTTTCCACTTTCTTATCCTTAAAGATGAGACACAACAGAGTCAACAATTGTTATTTCATAGCCAAATAAATCATGAAATGAAGTCTCCTCTTCCGAAATCTACCAAATGTAGGAAACGATTTTTAATCATCTCTTACCAATTTGAAATATGAATAGCATGCGTGCTCCCCTTTCTCCTCTTTCTCTAGCACAAGAATCTCCTTTCACACCTCTAGAGGGATTGCATCAAACACAATGGCAACTGTATCATAGGCAAAAAGGAGAGCCCTTTTAAACCTAATATTGCCACCACCACCTCTTCGACTAGCCATTCTTTGCCTCAGAGGTATAATGGATGCTAAAAATAAACACTAATTACAATGTTTATAGGAAGATTTTCGGCGTAAATCACAAAGGTTTTCTACATATGATTTACGCCAAAACTCTTCTTATAAATGTTATGGATCACAAAAGCTTCAATTCAACTAATTACAATGACTGAGGAGGCCTCTACCGATGAGACAAAATGAAGAGTGAAATGGAAGACTCAGAAAACTTGACTTGAAAATAATCAAATCATCCCCAAAGGACCATTCCACAGGACCATAGCTCAGTAAATTATCAAGTTCAAGACAAGGCAACTGCATTACCCAACAAAGGGAGGGAGTTGGCAGTTTAAAAAAAGCAAAAAATAGACTCAAAGGAAATTTGACCAACTGGACCCAAGAAATAAAATAACGTGCCTAAGACACCTTCGTTACCTTTTCTTGAATCCAAGTACACTCTACTAAGCTCTCTTTATACTTTACCCATGACAGATAATTTAAACCCAAAGACCCATAAAAAGAAAAGGATTGATTTTATTAGTAGAGTATCACAATACTAAGAAACCAAATTTATGCCCCAAATTCAACAAACTAAGACACAAAGTGAGAAAAGGAGAGAAAAACATTTCCCTCACAAAGCACCTTTTTTTTTGTAAGCTGAGGCGGTACTCTGATTTTCCATTACTGAAAATAAAAGACATTACATATATAGGCAGGTCTCAACCCGCCCTTAAGGGAAACCGGGTCTCTTGACCATCTGAAGTTTTTAAAAGCCATCCAAAAAAAGTATATTACCAGTCTATATATCCAAGCTAAATACACCTCTATTCTTGCTATAGTCAAACTGTTTTTTCTCTGAGTCATTAACATCTAATATTGCAAAAAACAAAATAGAAATATATAAAAACCTCCTTGCAGCAGCTCCATCTTCTACTGGTTTATTGTATCTAGCTTTGGCTCTCTCTCTACCTTGACTCCCATTCCACCCGCTTGAAGCATCTGCTGAATCTCGTCCATCTTTATGTCTTGCATAAGTGGAGTGACCTGGATATTCTTCAATTCCTTTTTCAGGGTGGGGATTCCTTGGGCCAATTCGGCCATTTCCATGGCCACCTGCTCCATTGCTTTGGCCAGTAACCGCTTCATTCCCCAGTAAACATGTAACGATTGTTTATACAGGGACATTCTTCCTCTCGTATGCCCCGGGTCAGGGAGGAACCGCTCCCAATCTTCCATTTCGGGATCTGAAATCTCCTGCATGGCTTCTTCCTCTAAGTGATCAATTATCCTTCTGATATTCGGATTTGTATCGTGGTAATACGCTTCTTCTGCTTCCTGTAGCTTTTTCCTCATGTCCTTCTTACCTCTTATTCTTCCTCTTGCCTCACTGGCTTCTTCCTTATTGTGTCCCCGTCTTACGTCCCTACTCCCTCGACCGCCTCGTCCACCAATCCCCTCTCTGCCTCTCTGGTTACTGCGCCCTCGCATTCCTCTACCCCTTACTCGTCTGCCATCCTCCTCTTCTTCGTCTTCTTCCTGGTACTCTTCCTCGACTTCTCGGTCTCCCGTTCCAGTCTTTTTCCCCTTCAACTTACCTTCTTTTCCAGCCTTTGCTCGTCCTGGCTCCTCATCTGTAATGTAATTCCGGATGTCAAACTCTTCCTCCGACTCATCCGGGATTGTTAGATAGATCTTCTGCAGGGCTTCCTCTACTATGCTCTTTCCTTTCTCTTCTGGATTAGCCGCCTTGCTTCTCGTCCACCTTCCTGCTCCCCTTTCTTGGTTCTCTGCCATTTTCCTTGCTCTCTTTTGCTTCCGCTGACTTACCCTCGTCTGCTGCGATTTCCTAATTCTCCCCCTCACTTGGCTTTGGTTCGCTCCTGGTTTCTCCCTTTGCGACGTTCTACTGCATGCAAAACCTATATTACCCCTGCTTTGCCACCTTTTCTTCTTGAAACATCTTTGCTGCCTGTCCTCCTCATTAATATCCTTTCCATTTGTTCTTCCAGCTGTCCTCTTTTCTCTATCATGAGGGCTAGCGTTCGCTGTCTCTCTGACAATTCCACCTCTCCTTCTCGGTACCTTACCCACTTCTCTCCTTGGGATGATCATCTTTCCCGTGGCCTGATTGATCCCACCCTTCATGACTTGATCTTCATATGCTTGATCCTGCGTACGCTCTGATCGATCATTGATTCCCCTGTCCTTTCCCCTCCTTCCCATAATCGGGAGGCGTCTAAGTATTGCTTTCCTGTGCTGTCGCTTCATTATGATCCTGACTTAGTAGATTATTCAACTCGATCCAGCTTGGATCATCCTTTAATGATGTCCAACTGCCATCCACTGTCCTGTTCGAACCTCCACTTCCCCAATTGGCCAATAGATCAGCTGCGCGGTTTTCGGTTCTCAATACGTGGTTTATTATTGTATATTCAATCCTACTCAGCAGTCCCTCAATATCCTGGATTATCCCTGTTGTCCTCCAACTATTCGTTACCTGACCCCATCTCCTACCATCCCTTAATTTCCTTAACATTTCTATCATAATTTGGGAGTCTCCTTCGATTTCAAGATTCATGTAACCGTTTCTAACTGCTATCCGGAGTCCATGATGTACTGCCGACAATTCTGCTTCATTGTTCGTCATTTCCCCTCCCCATTCAGCATACACCCACCTTGTATTGCCTCTGCTATCTCTGAAAATGCCTCCCAGACCTGCTTGTCCCGGGTTACCCTTTGAGGCCCCATCGAAGTTTAATTTAATCCGTCGATCCCCGGGAAGTCTGAAATGGTTGGGGCTCTGCATGCTAGTTCTGATCCTCCTCTTTGTATTGGGGTAGACCATCTTAAATTCCATATTCAGTTTTGAGACTATTCTCTGCTCCTCCGGGTTCAACTTCCAATCTTCTACATCCCACACTTCGGACAAAACCGTTTCTTTAATTGACTTGCATATTTCATCCCAAATTCTCGATTCTTGACAGCTTTTATCCCTAAAGACTCTTTGATTTCGCTCTTTCCAAATCGCCCATATTACGAAACCTACTGCCAAGTTCCATATTCTTCTTACGACTTTGCTCTAGAAATTCCCCTTTCCCCATTGAAGCAGAGTATTCCTGATGTTGTCTGGATCCCTTTTTGTCATACCAAAGCACCTTTGAATACATACTAGGAAAGGAATTAAACACTAAACCTCCCTACTAGCATAACTATTCGACAATGAATACCCATACTCCAAATTGTGCCACACCGGCAAATCCAGGGAATACGCCAAGCACCAACCAAGACCCAAAATAACACTCCTCCAAATAATTCCTACGCAAACCTGACATAATGCAAGGAAACCCAGTAAAAGATTCAAATTGAAACTTTTATGAATTGGTCCAAAGTAAAACCGAAGAAGAATGAGCCAAGACAAACAAAGACTTCTCCAAAAGATCACCAAGCAAACCAGAAAAAGAACATGCCAAAAATAACATCACCAGTATCCAAATGACCACAGTAACAAACTAAGACGACCGAGATATTGACCTCACCTCTTCTCACAGACCTCTCGTACCTTTGTCCTTGCATCGACCACTACTCTTTAAATCCATGAATGTGCCTCACAAATTAAAGCATAGGTATTAACTATTGTATGCTATAATCATTTGAGGAGACACCAAATGTGCACTTGACACCCTTCTCAATGTCCTTCTATCAACCATAAACACACTCCATTGGGGTTTGAAATAAAATTCAATATGTTTATAATTTTTTGAAATATTTTATTTATAAACATATTGAATTTTTATTTTTAAATGCAACAATCTATTGAATGAATTACACATCTCCATTTTATTACTCTTATTACAAACTTATTGGATTTTTCTACTTTTAATCTCTTTTCCTTAGACATTAAAATATTTTATCATTAATTATTTATTTATATTTCTTATACTTACTAAAAAATTCCATATAAAACTTATGTAAATTGTTTGAATACCTATATTCACTAATTTATTTCAATATCAACTTCATTTATATGTATATATAGAAATATCTTTATGTTTCTATATATACATATATATGAAGTTGATATTGAAATAGATTAGCAAATATAGGTGTTCAAACAATTTATATAAATTTTATGTGGAAATTAAGTTTACATGGTTATTAAAATATTTTATTTCTGGTGAAAAGTGAAAGAGAAATATTTTTACATCTACTTCATACTAAGTTATAATATATCTAATAATTAAAAATACCTAAACATATATATTTATTTTTATTTTTTAATTATAAAATACATTGTTTTTTTTAAATGTATCATGAACAAAAACATACAACATAAACTTATCAACTCAGTTAACACTTTGCAAATATGCTAGATTCCAAACAAAATTTCTAAATCCTAGTGTTAAATACCAAAATGGGATAGAAATGTTTGATGGTGTATCACCACTGGCCTTCAACACCATACAAAAATGCAAAATGTGAATAAATATTCCAAACAACAATTCCGAGAGTGCATAAACGCCAAACCCAAATCCTAGCCACCATAGATTAATGCCATAAGCTTGAACGTGCTCATCATGGCGTTTGTATGGTGCACCATACATCATTGTACAGATTGCTCAATGCCCATAACGTGCTCAAGATTATGTTTGCTCATTTACTTATCGTGGCCTGTCTGTCTTGTCATTGAGATTTTGTTCTCTCACTCTCAAGGTTTATGTGTTATTTGCTCATTTGTTTATCATGAAACCTTTCTGTAGGGTGCGTAATGGTTTTGTTTGCTCGTTTGTGTGGGTTGCTCATTTGTTTATCATGGAACCATTCTGTTTTGCTCATTTTCTTATCAATGGCACCTTTCCGTCTGCGGCTTAATGGTTTCCTTCTCATTTTCTATGATGACACCCATGAAAATATATATGTGTAATCGGAGCTTCGATGGAAAGCACCAGACATTATTAGCCTCTTGATGGCAAGCACCCTATGGCAGCTCCACACATTATTTTCATTATAAATGAATTATTATCTATGGAAAGCTAAGAGTGGTTTATCAGTCCGACCGTAAGAACCTTAGGTGGTTTATCAACCTCCTCATGGTCCATGGAAAGCACCTTGTTCTTTTACCTAAGCATTGTTTTTTTTCCATGCTTTTGCCACATGCACCACAACCCAAATTCTAGGTTTTTGGTTATTTTATTTGTTTGTGCCTATCCTAACATGCCGCAAATAATGTTGTTGCTGATAAAACCTTCAACATTCCCTATGTTCATAATATAAACATGGGCACAATATAAGATTCATAATAACATGATATTAAAATCGTAAATCGGCAAAGGCTACTTTTCCCAATTTATTCCTCACACCATCAGGAATCTTTACATGCCATCTATAAATTTAAACCACCATTCTTCCCCATGAATGATCTTTAACAAAAATCTATTAGTCACAATGTCATATATATATATATATATATATATATATATATATGCATACTCTGTTAATCCATGATGCTCATGAATATATCACATATTCACATATATCAAGTAAGATCAAGGTTTAGAGAACCTCCTTTGTGTCATTTTCTTGGTTTCCATATCACTATCTATTATCCCATGGACTAAACCAATCCACTTGGTTGATTCAAGTTGCCTAAAACCCCTTAAGTAGCCTTATCGAATTACCCAAACATGGAAATTACAATTCTTTCCATGCACATAGTTATATTTTTAAGGATATCTTGCTTATACTACTAATATGGTGGTTCTTGACTAAAATCATGTCATACTAGGAAACATCATTGTTCCTTCACTGCAACATAATACAAGAATGAATATGTGTGTGTGTGTTAGTCATAGAGTTTTAATGTTTAGAAAAATTCTCTTTCATTTAAGTAGGGTATGCATTAGCCAAAGAAATTCTTTTGTTGGTATTTCCCCCTTCACATCTTTCACCTTGTTGTTGTTTTTATGTTACAGTATTTGTGCAAGCAATTTTCTAGCCTCTGATATTATTCCTTATGTATGCTTGTTGTCATATTTAGAAGCAATGCTCTAGCATACACCAACGATGGTCTTTCCCAACCCACTGCCCAAGCCCAACCCTTCTCATTTTCTTCATGCTTATTATTTATGCGCAAGATCTCTCTCCATTCATATTCTCTTTTGGTTCTCCTCAGATCTTCTTAATAGAACCCAGTGGCTTCCATGCCACACTGAACTAATTTATATTGAGGCCCCAAGCATGAAAATTGCAAGGCACATTCAAAAAGAGCGAAGGGAAACAATACAAGAGGGAAGAAACAACAATAATCATGAATATTCCAAACAAAATAACATGGTCATGCACAACCCAACAATCAAAATGATAAAATTAAGCATGACAACTTAAAAACACAGTATGCTAGAACTTAGTAATTTCCATAACCAAATCAACTCCCTGAGTCCAATGGCCAATGCGTCCTTCATTTCATGTCTCTCTCTCTCTCTCTCTCTCTCTCTCTCTCTCTATATATATATATATATATATATATATATATATATATATATATATATATGAGTATGTTCTTGAACTCTTAATTTCCCAAAAATGTACACAGGTAATCACTCCAATACATTATATACACATGTCAAGAATCTTGAGGGAATCCCCCCTCCTCCTTCTTAACATTGCATCAATGTTGATCCATGTCCTTGTGATGCATAAGGATCATATTATTTCTTTCTTTCTATGTTGGTGGTGGCGCTTTATGCTCATGCTTTCTTTCATTTCCATTGAGTTTTTCTATGTGCTAACACTTACACAATTAATTGTTAGTGCATTAATAAATATGATCAAATAATTATATCAAATACCACCTTGCCATGCTAAGGCAATCATGTTGCCCTGCAATTGTTCACATATCCCAATTTATTGATTAGTCACATGTCTCAAAATCCAAAGCATGATTAGGCCGATTTCATATTTCAACAATATTTTGAAAAATCAAAATTCCACATGCTCATGCATATACCAACTAAACTACAATCATGCCTTCCAAGGTTTAAAAGATCAGTCATTTACCAGATTATCAGCGTTAACTCGAAATGAACCTTTTGACTGAGGCTTTTATTACCAATTTACAAATCAGCCTTTAAGAATTTTAACATCGGCCTTCTTTTCAACTAGCATTATAAATTTTAAGGCCAACAATAGCCATTAAGTTCGGCCTCTTACCAAGGCCATCAATCATGGCATCTATAATCTCAAGTGGGTCAGATAGAAAACCATTTAATCTATCAACATTTTCCATCTTAAAAAAATATATAATCATCACATTTGTAAATGCATCAGTAACAAGTATGCAGTCCTAAATCAACACATAACCATTCCATCACAATTCTACACTAAGCATTCACTTGCAGACGAAAGCAATAACATCTTATCTATGACCATAATGTTGTAGCTAATACCTGCTTTCATATTCAATAATTATCAAAACACTTGAATCTATAATATAGTCACAATTATTATGCCTCCAATCCACCGAGGCTTTCGACCATACAAAGCATGTATTTTTCCCATCCAATCAACACACACACACACACACATATTCAATCAAAACACAACTATGATATGTAGTACAAGCAACAAAATGGGGTTTTCCCAATTCCGTCCTATCATATTCACATGCACACTTATTCCAAGTGTGTAAGAACACACTAGTTAACTAGTAGTGTTGGTACACTACAACAATCATGCACCCAAAACCATGTAGGAAATCTTGCAAAATTTAAGGAAAATGACAAGTAACCAATGTCGCAACACAAAATTGTCCATACCTTAAAATGCAAGATAGTAAACACAAGAATTTACAATGCATGCCACAAGGCAACATGTTAGGATCATTAGTGTAGTCAATCTACAATTCCACAATCAATACCATAAGTAGCACTAGTCACATTCACATTCAATTATTAAACTTGGAGCTAGAGCTCAACTCATCTCCAAAGATCCAAGCATCGAACCTTTTTCTATGTCAATTTTGTAACAAGGCACCAATTTATCCCCAAAGGTATAGGGTTGAGCCTTTGTATTCATTTTTTCTATGATAGAGCCCATCCAATTTAAGTGTTGAACCTAGAAGCTATGATACCATTTTGTAACATACCCCCTTACCACCCGTAAACCTCATTAAGGATGTAAGGAGGTTGTTTTTACGATGAACCAACCTCAAAAATTCAGTCATGGAAATGGGGTCTAATTTTTTTTAATCTTTTTAAACTTCTTCAAAACATTAAACCAATACCACCATTATGTCCGTCTCATGAAGACAATCTGGGAATATAAAATTTTACCCCAATTTAACTTATAGATCAAAATATATGACCATTTAAAATCAAGCCTGTTAAGCTTGCTACATCAAAAGTGGCCCATGTGTCACCCACATAGCACCTATGTGGTAGCCCTGACACCATGGAAAATCCATGTGGAAAGGTATTTCTTCACATATAATTTGTAATCAACCCTTGAGGAGAAACACTACATAACATTTACCTGTGGCATCAACCTCCAACTTGGCCGATCTCTTGAACAATGGCTCCACGCAACTAAGATATTGGAAATATCTCGCTTTTAACCTTGATTACCTCGACCCCGACCTGACCTAGCCTGGGACCGACCTACAGTCGGTTCACCATTACTCAGCCATCGAGCTGAAGAATCTATTTTTTTGCCCTTTTTCTGGCTGACTCGCTTGACCATAGACCTTGCTCCGAAATTCAACTAACTTGTCCTAGGCCCAATCCCAACTTCTCAGATAGATTCATCAGGTCAATCCTGACTTCACATTCCAAGAATTCATCTTTTGGACGAATGATCGACTCAGACCTGACATGTCCCACGACCACTTTCCACCAATCTAGAGTGCAAATACACTCAGAAATTTCTAAGTTTTCTTCCTTTTTTTTTCTTCGCACGGGACTAAATGTTGCCTTCGAAAACCATTTATCGACGTTTACACTGGATACCATGTTATCGCTTCTGAGCTCGAGTAAGTCGCCACCCCAACCGAATATCCAATCCATAATCATAGACATTACGCCATTAAACATATGTATGTCTATCTCCTTCAAACTCGACAGCTTAAACCAATCGTGAACTCAGTGTCACTAAGATTTATATGCCTCTTTGATGGTAGTTTAATTCCATCAGAGCTCGCAGAAATTCGACCAGATACTCTAGATTATAGGAACTCTCATCCTTTAATTCAAAGAGTTCAAGTTTAATGGATGAGTTTTCCAAAAGCTTATTGTCACTTCTAAGAACACAAAGTTACGTTGAGAAATGTCATTAATATTGTACAAAATGTCGTAAAAGCTACCAAACCTATTTATTAGTGGAAGGAAAACATTAAGCATCATAAGTATTTGAGGGAGATAAACCTTACACATCTAATTTTTAAGAAAAAAATGGTACTTGGAAGAAGGAAGTAAACCCTAAGCATCAAAGTTTTTAAAGCTATTTAGTGCTTGGAAAGGGGAGGGAGACCAAAAAAAAATTAAGATACAACCAATCACAAAATTTGCTAATTTTTTTTAAAGAAAAATCACTTCATTTTTAATTTCGTATTACTATAAATCTTAAACTAGGTACAAGATTTTTCAAACCATATAAATCTAGTGACTTCCAAAGAAAGAGTATATCCAATAGCCTGGAAGCTAGATATACTAAGAATCTATGACTTAGCAAGACACTCGTTATTAATATATTAAACACTATTTACCTTTCAAGTATTGGTAAACTTATTTATCACTTACATCCTAACCAATCATTTCATTTATTTGATCAGTAACCTTCCAATCATAATTAAAATCGTTAATTCATGTGTTTATCACTTTCTTCAAAACCAATCATTGTTTAAAATATTAAATACCACTTACCTCCCAACCATCGTTAATAATCTTAAGTGCCACTTACATCTAGCAGCGGTTTAAATAGATTTTGTTGCTTGTGTGGGAGCATTTTAACTTGATCTAGTCAATCCTATGGTAACACCTACTGAGAGAGACGTCAAGATAGGACCCACTAACAAAGAGAGGTAGTCAAAGTAGGCATTTAAATCAATAAATATTAAGTGCCACTTACATCCCAACCATGAGTGCACTTATTTACCACTTACCTCCTAATTAACTACCAACATCTTAAACATAATAAAATTTAACAAAACAACCCACAACTTTTAAACATAATTGAACTTACCAAAACCATCATATTTAAGATACAAAACATTAAATATTACCAAAAACAAGCCATAGATGAAGACTAACACTAAACTTTAAAAAAATAGATGAAAGGAAGGGAAACCAAACTTAAAAGAGATAAAGATAAGGAAAACCAACCTTAGGCACCACTTCCAAACCTTAAGAATCAAACCTAAAAGGAGAAAGGGAAGAGAAACCAACCTTAAACACCAAAGCTTCTTAAGATGTAAAAATCATATCTGTGGGGAGAAATATTATTTACTCCTCGTAAATTTGACAAGATCCTCAAATTCATTAGTCACAATAAACAAGATTAAAAATTATAACTAGTATAAATCCTTCCATCTTAACCAAGGATCTATCAAGTGTCAAGAGGGATCAAATTTCTTAAAGCGTAAATCCCTTTTAAGTGCAAAATTTGAAAAAATGTTTGTAGTTTGAGAGATTTAATCCTTGGTAGATCCATCGTATATATATATATATATATATATATATATATATATATATATATATATATATATATTTCATTTTTTAATGCATAAATGGATTTAGCTATTTGAAAATTCCATTGGACACTTGGATTATGTAGACTACATAGGTTAAACTTACAATTCTAAAAATTTTGTTGGATTTTAGATCAAATTTGACAAAAAAAACCATATGTGAAAAGAGATCAAAATATAGAATAGAAAGACAACTTGAAATTTTTTAACCATAAGAATTTATTTTTTCCATTTTTTAAATCATATATAATATATACATAGTTGATATTGAAACATTCTACTTAATATGCACATTGAAATATTTTATTTATGGACCTTATTTACATTAATTATTTTTTTGTTATTAATATATCTTTAAGTAGATATCAATATTACTTAATTCTATGGATTTTTTATTTTTTTGGTGAATATAAGTACTTCATATTGCATCAAAAAATAAGGTTTACATAATGATAATTACAATGTCCATGACTTGACTGGTCTTCTGAACCAGAAGTAAAAACAACCATAACAATGTTTCCAACAACAGTGACACCATACATAATTACCACTTGGCCAAACATAAAAAACTTCACGATAGAAAACATCATAGCACATTTATACAACAATGAAGATACCATAAACCATCATTCAAAACCCAAGCAAGAAGCAATGAAAAAACCCAAAAACAGAGCAAACAAAATTCACTCCAAAATTATTTAGAGCTGACAACAAAAAATAGTTGATCTCGACATCCCATAAATCTTACCAAAAGATAGTGCATCCATACATATGCAGAAAAAGAAAGCAATCAAAAACAAGAGTTTATCTCCACATCCCATTAGACCTGCCAAAAAGGATTGCAACCATACATGCCCAAAGAAAAATCTTGCAAGAGAAGAGAGAAACCCAATATCCGTTGAATCACCTCCCCAGTGAAACAACAATGTGAAACACGGGTACTAGAAGGTAACCATCTAATATTGATTTGAAGAAATCAATGCAAGGGTTTGTACATTATCTATAATCAGTAAGATCTAAGAAGCAGAGTCGTTGACCAAGAAACCCTCCACCTTCACCAAACGGGATTCTACAATATCCAAACAGTAACGCAAATTTCACAACATATGTTTAATATCTTCAAGCGAGGAGAAAACATTGTAGTTTTCCACTTGCTTCTCCTTAAAGATGAGACACAACAAAGTAAAAAATTGTTAATTCATAGCCAAATAAATCATTAAATGAAGTCTCCTCTTCCAAAATCTACCAGATGTAGGAAACCATTTTTCATCATCTCTTACCAATTTGAAATCTGAATAGAATGTTGTTATGCAACTAGCTCACAAAATAGAAGAAAAGATAGATGAACAACTTCAAAATTATCCTCTTCGAGGGGGCAACCTCCTTTACATTACAAAAATGAACAATTCTTGGATGATACAAATGACAAGACCTCCTTTCTATATATAGGAGTCTAAGGGGTCACAATATAAGCATAGCCAACATAACAATAATAATGTAAGGACATAACAATAACAATAAGGGCTACAATGACAATACTAATAAGGTAATACACTAGTATTATAGTGACCTAACATGCCCCTTTCCTTCAGAAAAGTGTTGTCCTCAACACTTGAGTAATTTTGGATGCTTCTGTATAAAATTCTCATCCTCCTATGTGGAAACTTCAGCGGGTAATTTATTCCACTTGATGAGATACTCTAAAATTGATCGATTTTGTAGTTGTTGAGTTCTTGTTTTTGTGACTAGTTCAGGTTCCAATATGATTTTTCCTTCCTCATCAAGTTTTGGCAATATTGTTTGAGCTGGGAGCTTGTCACTTATAACCTCCTTTAAGCATGAACATGGAAAACTTGGTGCACTCGGGAAGCTGCAGGAAGCTCCAATTTGTAAGCCATAGTACCAATCTTTTGCAACACCTTGTACGGACCATAATACTTTGGTGATAATTTATTATCCTTCATTTGTTTTTATGGTTGTGGTTGTCGAAATACCCTGTCACCTACATCAAAACTTCTTTCGCTGTGATGTTGATCTGCCTGTTGTTTCATTCTATTTTGCGCCAAAGTGAGGTTATCCTTTAAGAGTTGGAGAACTTGTTGTTGATGCTCAATTTCATCTTCCACTACTTGAGCCTTAGAATTTTCTCTTAAATATGATGTGATGGACGATGGATGATATCCATAAAGTGCCATAAATGGGGTCATTTTTGCTGCAATATGGAGGAATTGTTATACCACCATTCAGCCAGAGACAACCATTTCACCCATTGTGTCTGTTTATCATATACAAAGCAACGAAGATATCCTTCCAAACATTTGTTTACTATATCAGTTTTCCCATCATATTGAGGATGATAAGATGAACAATGAGCTAACTAAGTACCCAGACAAGAAAATAATTATGTCCAAAAATTTCCAGTGAAAATGGGATCTCTATCGCTTACAATAATCTTTGGGTTCCCATGTAGCTTTTGAATTGTTTCCATAAATGCAGTAGCAAATGTATTGACTTTAAATCGATGAGATAATGTACAAAAGTGTGCATACTTGGTAAGTTTATCAACTGCCACCATGATGACACTCTTTCCCTTGGACTTGGGTAAACCTGTGATAAAATCCATTGAAACCTCCTCCCAACGTTGACTTGGAATGGATAAAGGTTTCAATAGACCTGGGGTATTAATTGTTTCAACTTTATTTTGTTGGCAAACCAAACATTCCGCCACAAAATTTTGAGTATCAGATTTAAGACCATCCAAAAAAAAATCCTTCTTAACCCTGTGGTAAGTTTTTAAAATATTGAGTGCCCTCCTAAGGGAGATGTGTGCAATTCCATAAGAATATTTTGTTTCAGTTGGGAATTCTTACAGAGGTATAAGCGATATTTGTACCATAACGAATCATTTTTCTAGCTAAATGTATCAGATGTACTGGGATCTTGTTGTGACTTTTTGAATGAGTGCCCACACTTCTTTGTCATTCTTCCATTCATCCCTTGCTTCGTTTATCCAATATGGCTAGATAATAGAAATGGCGCAAAGCAATGTTTCCACATCCTCATCCTTTCTTGAGAGTGCATCTGTAACAACATTTTTCTTCCATTTTTGTAGATGATTCCAAATTCATAACCCAACATCTTTGTGACCCATTTTTTCTTCTCCTTTGAAGATAATATTTGTTCTAAAAAATATTTAAGACTATCATGATCTATTTTTACCTTGAAGTGTCTTCCCATTAGGTAAGGTCGCCATTTCTTAAGTGCATGTAGTGTTTCCAACATTTATTTCTCATATATAGCTTTGTATAAATATTTTCCTTTGATTAGATGACTTTCAAAAGCAATGGGTCTTTCTTCTTGCATTAAAACAACACCAATTCCATTTCCTGAGGCATCACATTCCACAATAAAGGTTTTTTTGAAGTCTAGCGTAGCTAAGACCGGTGCTTGGCACACTGCCTCTTTAAGATGTTCAAAGGCCTTCGTTGCTTCTGGAGTCCATGAAAATGCATCTTTCTTCAATAATATTGTTAGAGGTGTTGTTATTCTCCCATAATTCTTAACAAACTTTCCATAATAACCTATCAACCCAAGAAATCCTCGCAGATGCTTTATGGATGTGGGGATTTTCCATTCCTTAATGGATTTAATTTTGCTAGGGTCTACCTTAACACCTTCATCAGATACAATATGAACCAGATATTCCACCTCTTTTACTCCAAAAAAACATTTGGAGTTTTTTTCATATAACTATTTCTCCTCCAATAGTTTGAGCACCCTGTCAACATGTTGAACATGATCCTTCCAAGACTTGTTGTAGATTAGTATATCATCAAAAAATACTAACAAAAATTTTCTAAGGAAGGGTTTGAAAATGGAATTCATCAAACCTTGAAATGTAAAAGGTGCATTAGTAAGGCCAAAAGGCATGACCAAAAAATCATAATGACCCTCATGAGTTCTAAATGTTATTTTCAGAATGTATTAAGTCTTCATTCTAATTTGATGATATCATGAATGAAGATCCAACTTGGTGAAGTAAATTGATCCATGCAATTCATCAAATAATTCATCAATGATAGGAATGGAAAATTTATCTTTAATAGTGAGCTTGTTGTTCTCCCTATAATGTGGACACATGCGCCATGATCCATCCTTCTTGTGCACCAATACTACTGGAGCATAGAAAGAATTTTGACTAGGTTGAATTATACCAACCTCTAGCATTTCTGCAACCATACATTCAATTTCACTCTTTTGGGCATAGGGATATCTGTAAGGCCTGATGTTTGGAGGAACACTTCCTTGAATCAAATGAATAGCATTATCATGATCATGAATAGGTGGGAGCCCTTTGGGAGTCTCAAATACCTTGGAATGATTGTCCAAGACTGTTTGGAGATCTAGAGAAATAGATGGTTTCGATGTGGGAACTCTAGCGAACATAATTGTGTAATTACGCCTCGTTGTTCTTTATTTAGAATATTTTTCATGTCATTAGCACTGATTATCTTCCCAGTTTCCCTGTGATACCTCTTAATTCAACTTCCTTTCCTTCCGAATTTTTTTTCAAGAAACGTTCTTAAATCGTACCCAAAGATTGTATCCATTGGACTCCTAGTACAACATCAGCACCACCCATTGGAATGGAAAGTATTGGATTATTCAATACATATTATCCCATGGATAGCTTGATATTATGACATTTTCCAGAGCAATTTATGGTTCCTCCATTTTCAACCGTCACTTGTCACTCTGGTGTTGGATATAGGAAGAAATTCAATTCCTTGGCTATCTTATAATGAATAAAATTATGGGTACTTCTCGAATCAATCATCACTATTACCTTTTTCTTCTTCATATGTCCTTCTATCTTAAGAGTCTGAGGAGTAGTAATTCTGGCCAATGCATTAAAAGATATGGTCGGATTCATTTCTTCTTTGTCTAGGGTTTGTTCTTGGTGTATATCCTCTTCTTTTGATGTTTCTTGTTCATTTTCTTCCTCCTCTTCATAATCTATGTAAAATAATTTCTTCTCGGCACACTTATGACCTTTAGTGTATTTTCTATAATAACTGTAACAAAGCCCTTTTGCTCTTTTTTCTTCCAATTTTTGTGGTTTCAACCTTGTAGGTTGTGGAAGGCTAGGGGAAACAACACTTCCATCTTTATATTTGTGAGTGGTAGGCTTCCTTGTTTCCATAATTTTTTTTTCAATTTTTATTTCCAACCTGAATGCCTTCTCCAATGAATCATATTACCAAAGGCAAACCTCATGTTGGATGTTATCCTTTAAAGTCCCTATGAACACATAAATACTATGCTCCTTTGGAATATATTTTACCCTTATATTCAATTTTTGGAAGTCCTTAATGTGCGACACCATTGAACCCTTTTGTTTTAGATTTATCAATTAGCTAAAAAGGTGTTGCTTTTTGTATCCTCATAATGTGCTATCATTTCTTCTGTAAAAATTGCCCAAGTGACAATTTGTTTACTTGAGCAAAGTCATCAATATCATACAAACTTATTGGGTTCCAAATATAAAGTTGCAATGCGTACCTTTTGTGTGTTTTTCACATTATGGAGATTCAAATATTGCTCCATCTGCAGTATCCATGTTATGGGATCCTTGCCATCAAACTTCCTCATATCGAGCTTTGGAACATGGTGGGTCTTCAATCCAACGTTAGAGTCTATAAAATCATGATTAAGATTTCTTTTGTTCTCATCATGAGTTTCCTTTACTTTGTCAAATGGGTCTTCAATCCAACGTTAGAGTCTATAAAATCATGATTAAGATTTCTTTTGTTCTCATCATGAGTTTCCTTTACTTTCTCAAATCTATCTTCAAATCTTCCATGTTGCCTTTAAGTTTTGCTTCTACACCTTCCATGTTGGGAAATATTTTTTTTTGGACCTATTGTTTTGTGCATGTTTTCGCACATGGTTTTGGGCGCGATGGTTTTTGGTCCATGGTATTGGATGCTTCGACATATATATATATATATATATAGATGTATGTATTGTAACTTTGAAAGGAAAATAATATATATGCTAAAATATATTTTTTAGCATAATAATAGTATAATTAATAAATTTGAATAGTCAAGTCTAGCCATTTCTTGGTCAAAATTTTAGTCGTTTTTTCCAGTATGATCTATTATAGTCGTTTTTCTAGTCATTGGAAGATCTTCTCTCCCTATTTAATTATGTAGCCATGATCTGATTCTTCATCTTGTCCTGACGATGAACCACACTCGTTGGTTTGAAACGCGTCGACAAATGTATTACCATGTGATTTACGCCAAAAAATTCTCTTAAAATCTATATGGATCATAGAAGCCTCAATTCAACTAATGAAAAATCAATCTGGTAGTCCCGGATTTTGGATCCATAGGAAAAAAAATTTGTATATTTGTTTTATGTGTTATGCTCTCACCTTTGTTTATTTTCTGTTTTAGAATTTGTATGCAGGTAATTTTTGTACGGGTTTAAATCCTACATTCCATGCCATCCATTTTAGCTTCCCTGCCATCCATCTTAGCTTCCACGCCATTCATCTTAGATTCCATGCCTTTATTTAAACCATCCATATTAGCTTCTGTTACTTTTTGTGAGAGTGAAAATTGTTGCAATTGGTCTCGTAATTTTGATATATCATGTTGCATTTCTTCCTCTTCTTCATGAATCATGGTAGATCTTTCAGGTTTCTTACTAGGTGTTTCCATTTTCTTTCTTCATGGCATCAATTAATGATAATTGTGCCTCACTATGCCCTTTGAATCACTTCAAACTAATTTTTCAAACCAAACTTATGCAATTAAAAAAAAAAAACTACACACATTTTTCACTTTGTAGGAGCTCGATATTGAATATGTTGTATCTCTATAATTTCGGATCTCCAAGGTCTTAAATTGTGTCTTGTGGTATCCCTTCGAGTCCTCTTTCTAACCTCACTAGTCCAATTAATATTATATTCTTCAAGAAATACTTATGCCAAATCTCCCACGATGACCTGATTTTAGAATATTTCAGTAGAGCAGATTTGTATGACCTGCCATGTGTCACTATTTCAACCTTCGGACTTGAAAACGATACAAAGAAAACTAAAGTCCGTCCTCTTTCTATAACTTCTTATGAATTTTCAATCTGATTATCAAAGAGAAAGTTATGATGATTTTCCCAAGGTCACCTATTTGGGATGTAATTGAGTAGCTTGCACAAACTCTAACTTCCTTGGAGCATATGTTCGACAATATAGTGCAAAAACATCTGAAATTAAGACCCAAGGTTCATCAAGATTTCGTCTCAAATGTGTTTTAATTTTAGCTTTTGAAACTACGTATAAAAAAAGTTATAGTGAAAATTCCACGATGACCTGTTTAGAGTAGCAAAACCCTAGAATCCAAAGCCCTGATACCAAATGTTACGCAACTAGCTCACAAAATAGAAGAAAAGTTAGATCAACGACTTCAAAATTAGCCTCTTCGAGAGGGAAACCTCCTTTACATTACACAAATGAATAATTCTTGGATGATACAAATGACGAGACCTCCTTTATATATAGGAGTCTAAGGGTTCACAATATAATCAGAGCTGACATAATAATAATAATGTAAGGGCACAACAATAACAATAGTGGGCTTCTATGGGGCACAATAATAACAATATGAGGAAAAAATGGGCACAACAATAAAAATAAGGGATACAATGAAAATAATAATAAGGGAATACACTAGTATTATAGGGACCTAAAACATGCGCGTTCCCCTTTCTCCTCCTTCTCTGTCACAAGAATCTCCTTTCGCACCCTCTAGAGGGATTGCATCAAACACAATGGAAACTATATCGTAGGAAAAAAGGTGATCCCTTTTAAACCTAATATTGCCACCACCTCCTCTTTGACTAGTCATTCTTTGCCTTGGAGGCATAATGGATGCTACAAATAAACATTAGTTACAGTGATTGATGAGACCTCTACCTATGAAACAAAATGAAGAGTGAAATGGAAGACTGAGAAAACCTGACTTGAAAATAATCAAATCATTCCCAAAGGATCATTCCACGAGACCATAGCTCAGTAAATTATCAATTTCAGGACAAGGCAACTACATTACCCAGTAAAGGGAGAGAGTTGGCAATTTAAAAAAGCAAAAACTAGACTAAAAGGAAATTTGACTAGACCCAAACCATAAATCAAAACACATGAGTTTCTGAATGTACATACCAATTACAACTGCACCCAAGAAATAAAATAACATTCCCAAGACACCTTCACTACCTTTTCTTGAATCCAAATAAACTATAGTAAGATCTCTTTAGACTTTACCCATGACAAATAATTTAAACCCAAAGACCCATAAAAAGAAAAGGATTGATTTTGTCACTGCAGTATCACAATACTAAGAAACCAAATTTATGCCCAAAATTCAGCAAACTAAGACTCAAAGTGAGGACAGGAGAGAAAAAAGGTTCCCTCACAAAGTACCTTTGAATACATGCTAGAAAAGGTATTAAACATTGAACCTCCTGACTAGCATAACTATCTGACAATGAATACCCATACTCCAAATTTTTCCACATAGGAAAATCCATGGAATATGTCAAGCACCAACCAAGACCAAAAATAACACTCCTCCAGAGAATTCCTACGCAAAATTGACAGAATACAAGGGAACCTAGTAAAAGACTCAAATTGTAACTTCTCTGAATTACTCCAAATTCAAACCAAAGAAGTATGAGCCAACACAAAGAGAGACTTCTCCAAAATATCACTGAGCAAACCAGAAGAAGAACATGCCAAAAATAACGTTTCCAATATCCAAATGACCACGGTAAGGAACTAAGGAAGGAGGTCGAGGTATTGATCTCACCTCCTCTGACAAACCTCCTATACCTTTGTCCTTGCATCAACCACCTACTCTTTAAATCCATGAACGTGGCTCACAAATTAAAGCAGAGGTATTAACTACCGTCTGCCATACTCTTTTGAGGAGACATCAAATGTGCACTTGACATCCTTCTCAACGTCCTTCTATCAACCATAAATGCACCCCCATTGGGGTTTGAAATAAAATTCTATATGTTTATAAATTTTTGAAATATTTTATTTATAAACATATTGAAATTTTATTTTTAATTGCGACATATTAATCTATTGAATGAATTATACATCTCCATTTTATTACTCTTATTAAAAACTGATTGGATTTTTCTATTTTCAATCTCTTCTCTTTAGACATTAAAATATTTTATCATTAATTAATTATATATATTTCTTACACTTACTAAAATAATTTCATATAAAACTTATATAAATTATTTAAATATCTATGTTAGCTAGTTCATTTCAATATCAACTTCATATATATGTGTGTGTGTGTGTGTGTGTGTTAAACATAAAGTTTAAAAAACAAAAACACATTAAAATATTTGTTCTTTAAACTTTCAGTTTATATATATATATATAAGGGTCGTTCATGGAAACTGAGTGAGCACTACATCCACAGGAAAATCCAAATAGATCAACTTGAAGGGATCTACCCACTGAAGAAACTAGCAAGGCCTAACCCCAAGGGTGTTGAGGAGATTTGACCCCATGACCTCCTTCCTGATAGGTGAGGTACTCAGCAACATGAACTCGACCAACTCAATTATCCCTTGGGGCTATTAAAATATTTTATTTATGATAAAGAGTGAAAGAGAAATATTTTTACATCTACTTCATAATGAGTTATAATATTTCTAATAATTAAAAATATCTAAACATGTATATCTATTTTTATTTTTTAATGATAAGAGACATTTTTTTTATTTATAAAATATTTAATTTTTATTTTAGAAAAGATGTGTGTCAACTTCAAGTTGAGCATGAATTGTATTACACATCATCATGTTGTAAGATAACATTATCCACTCAATTAACACTTTGCGAATATGTTGTAAAATAAACTTATCCACTCCATTAACACTTTGCAAATATTCTAGATTCCAAACAAAATTTCTAAATCCCAATCATAAATACCATATAAATAGCAAAATGTGCTGGAAAATTTTTGATGGTGTATCACTACCAGCCTTCAACACCACATAAAAATGAAAAATGTGATAAATATTCCAAACAAAAATTTCGAGAGTGCATAAAAGCCAAACCCTAGCCGAGCTTCGATATGTGTTAGCCAAGCTTCAATCTCGTCCAACTACTCATTGAAGTGATGTTGGTTTCACCGAATGGAAATTAAACGGTCCACAATGTCACCTTGGATGAATTGGGATTCATTGATGTATGTAATGGTCTCATTGCGATCATTATATCTTTGCTAGTGGATGACCTCAAGGCTCACTGAGATGTCTCCCCACTATTCTACTATGGAGGCAAGCGAGGGTGGTTGTTCCACATGGCCTAGAGACTGGGCACAAGCTTGGAAAACTTCACGCTCCATGCCCACACCCCCTGCCACGTCATCCTCCATTTCCTCCACTCGACCAACTCTCCAAAGAGTTGGCCTCAAGGGCTTGCTCCTCGCCTAGCCCAGCCTCATTTTTGAAGCATTACCACCAACTTGCTGAGACACCAGAACTTTCAGCACCCAGTCTACTCCCACAAATATGGCCTCTCCATCCGGCTAGAGAGAGCTCACCCACCCAAAAAATGTTGTGGCCACCACCATGACAATCACACCCAGTGTATATCAAATTTTCGTCAACCCTCGCAAAGGGGTCCTTTACAAAAACATATGTGGATGAGATCAACATAATTCTACCTCCCTAAACTCCTAAGACAAAATTTTGACACACAACTTCACCCTCCCAGGAAAGGAACAAAGCCAAAACTACCAAAATTGGACCAGGAATGTAAGACAAGGAATAATTGAAACTGGAAGGAGAACCTTTATTTACCAAATGGCCATTTTTTAGACAAGGAATAATTGGAACTGGAAGAAGAACCTTCACTTACCAAATGACCATTTGTGGTTCGGAATCGACACCCAAGACTGAGCGCTTCCTTGTGAATGCTCACCGTCAAAGCTTTGTTATGTAACTTGACCACACTCTGAATGTGCCCCCTAACCCACTCTATAGGATCCCACATCACCCTGAAATTCACTTGAACAGAGACCACGTTGAAGCATACCCTCCCCTGCCAGCTTCCCTTGCTTCTAATTTAACCAGATTGATAGGAATGCATAGGTGACAAGCCTGTTCATACTTGTTCGAATTGAAACCATGCACCCTCCCACCCATACCAAGAAACAAAATAACACTAAGTCTAACAAGTTGCAGGAATATAAAGGATGTCTCCTTCTCGATGTTTTTGTCCCCTCTCACCTTTCATCCCACGCCATATGTCCCAATTTTTCCCACCAAGAGTCAGAGCCCATATGTCCTATTATCCCACCCCATCCCCATCGAGGTATAGCACCTAGGGGAGAGGCTTCTATTGTTATGCAAGGACCAATAGTTGTTATAGTACTGGTCCCACACACCCATCAAAACATGACCAAAACACATTCATAATTTAAACATAAATAGATAATATTAAGTTATATAAGTTATTAAATTATGTCCAAAATGGGTCCATATATTGATTGGGCTTACAACTATACAACACTAGCCTTTAGTATCACAATTTGATAAGACATCCGGTCCCAAGTACCTCTAGGTTTGATTTAGAAAACAAGACAAAATAAATTTGCAAACATTCCATCCCATACTATCCAACAATACACATATCACATCCGGCCAACCCCAATAAATATACACTGGAGAAACTATGACCAAAGTTCATTGATACATGCACAAGAATAGAGAATTTATGTGTCAACCATAACTACATATATGTTCATCAATGCAACCTGCTTAAGGCAATAAATGACACCAACACACAAGATTCAAGAATTAAACACAAGATTCAGGTATTAAACATGGGAAAACACAAAGGAAAGCACAAGGATCAACCATAAGAGTTTATCAACCATTAGATGACATCCAAATCAATCCACAACACACATTAAAATTTAGAAAAAAGAAATCCATGTCAATCCTTCCTTCCAATCAAATTCAACAATAAAAAACTATAAAACCACCTCACAATTGCTTCAGAAGCTTTCATTCTACTCATCTACAACTAAAATCACTCCATCAGATATTGTTCACATTTTAATTAGGTTTAAATAATTCAAGTATTTTCTTTTTGTTTTTTTTAATCTTCCATTAATTTACAATACAAACTTCATTTTTTTTCTTTATTTATTTTTGTTATTTTTAATCTTCCATTAATTTACCATATGAAGCTATTGTCTTTTTGTTATTTTTAATCTTCCATTAATTTACCATATAAAAAAACTGTATGCAAAATTTAGCTTATGTTTATGAAATTGCAAACAAAAAACCATAGCATCTGAGTCAACATAGAACAAATCAATCATGCCCAACATGAAATTTAGCTTCTATGTGTGAAATTACAGACAAAAAACCATAGCATCTGAGTCAACATAGACAAAAAATTAATCATGCCCAACAAAGACAACAGAGAATTAAATAAGACTGAGTTTCTATTATGCAAGTTGGAAAAATAATGTTGAAGTCCAGTCTTGCCATAATGTGAAAGTCTAGTCTCTAATTTTTTTTCATAAGCAACAATCTTGTCTTTAAGTAGCAGTGCCTTTAATATAAGCAACAATGTCCTTAAAAAAGGCTTACAAATAGGATGTCAAACAAGGGCCATTTCATTCCAGTTGCTCATGAAATTAAGACAATTTCATTGAATTGAGGTGTTTCACAGAATTAAGAGTAAAAAGTTCCTATATATTTGAAAAAAAATATACAATATGGGAAGCAGTTGTAGCTGAAAATGTAGAGAAAATAAAATATGTATGTTTGTGTTTGTTTTTCACACTAATCAGTGGTCTGACCATTGATTTTTCCATTACATCACGGTCGGAAACCAACATCAATTAACAAGGCACCTAACATTTGTACTGAGGTGTCTGAGGTTGTTTGAGGCGCTCTATAGATTGGATGCCTTACATGGGATTAGGGATTATGTTATGTTAAATTAGATTTGATGCCCTACATCTTATTTCTTGAGGTTCTTGACTATTTACTTAAATATTTACAGGTAGGTTAGAATAATTTCTATGGAAATACAAGTCTGTGTAAAATTGTTCTAAATGTCTTGGAACTGGAGTGTTTTAAGATACGGTCAAACACTACAACTTTTAGTCAGCTTTTTCATTGACCTTAACAACAAATGAAGCTAAAACTTATTTCAATTAACTAGCACCTATTCCTAGCATTTGTAAGGAGACAATTTTCAGTATCCTTCCATTTTTTTTAGTTTGATCAAGGTATTATGGATTTGATGCCCCGCTCAAGAGACATGATTATGTTCAAGCTAAATTTAGGCCTAATATTTCTATCAAATAAAGTCCTGATATTTGTGGATGGAGATTCAAGTCGAAGCATTTGAGTTTTACATTCAGCTTTGTAATAGGTACATATTTATTTCACATCATGAAAATAGCAAAGTCACTTGTTATTGAAGGTCCACCTATAGGACTTCAAGGTTCGAAGTCATGTCAGCTCTAAGTTCAGCAACAATAAATTGATGTAAAATGAAGATACCATAGGGGAGGCAGGCCTATGTTAAATCTCAAAAGAACCGTTGCCACATACCAAACCATTATTCAAATATTCATCTAACATTCATTGATATATGCATGTTGCCACAAACCAAACCATTATTCAGATATTCAAATAACATTCTTTGATATCTGCAGGTTGCAAACACATAAAATTTTGTTGCAAGCACATAAATGTCTTATTCATATATATGCAGGTTGCAAGTATTGATTAACATGTTCATATTTAAAATTTAGGAATTAAATAAGATTGAGTTTCTATTATGCAGGGTTGCAATTATTGATTAACATTTTCATATTTAAATTTCTTATTCAAATAAGACTGAGTTTCTATTGCTAAAACAACTTCCACTGACAAAAATAATTTTTAACAATATGCATGTTGTTGTAGCCATGCCACAAGTTTCAATTGTAGATTGCATAAGGAACAAGAGGAGGTGAGGGACCAAGGGTTCCCAATTGTGATGCACTTCATTGGAAGAGGAAATGGTGGATGATGTGGTGGAACATCATATTGTCCATCCTTCTACCACAGAACCGCCCTCAACCACAATAAAAGGTGCAAGCTCAACGAAGAATATAAATGCCATAAGAGGGTGAACAAAGGAAGACATGTTAGGTGCAGTTGATGACATAAATTTCAAGGGATATTCAAAATGTGCATCTACAAAAAAACATGGAATTGCTGCCTCAATCATACATTATTGGATTAATGGGCTCACTCATACAAAGCATAGAGGGAATGTTACTGTTATTATTGAAGAGAAGGAGGTTGAGGTGGTTGTGTGGTGTAAGGAGATGGCCCAAATGGTACATGGGTTAGATTTGATATAACTCAAATCCATAGTAGCTCAAATCTATCAGGGGAGGCCAAACCCCTTCAAATATGGATTTCCTGACAATTCTTGGTGGAGTGGGTTTAAAGAAAGGCATCCAAACCTTGTCTTACGAACAACGGAGGGTCTTAACAGAGGTAGGGTTTTAAATTCATGCCCTGCAATTATGACTAAGTTCTATGACACCCTTTCCCATGCATATGAGAAACACTCTTATGCCCCCAAACCACATATGGAACTGTGACGAAACAGGCTTAAGGCTGGAAGGAATTGTGGCATGCTAGTAATTTCCAAGAGAGGGAGCATAAATGTGCCAATTTTTTTTGCTAGGAGCAAGGAGTGGATCACTATACTTTATTGTTTCAATTCAAATGGTTCTTCAAACCCAAGTTTTTATTTATTTAAAGGAAAAACACAACTTAAAAACCATATACAAAATTGTGAACCAAGTGCATGCATGGTTGCACATCCTCGTGCATGGATGACAAAGAAACTCTTCTTGAATTGGATTTTTCACTTTGGTGCATTTGTGCCAAGTGGTGTCTCACCTGAAAATAGACACCTACTAATTTTAGATGGCCATGGAAGCCACATGGAAGTGTAGAAAATAGAGGAGGCCAACCATTTGGGCATTGATGATCCAAATGGATCCTAGAAAACCCTCTAAGTCTTCAAAATCTTCTAAACATTCAAAACTGTCGCTAAAGGAAAAACTTTAAAGAAGGCGGATAACACTATTGGGAGGCAAAAACATAGAGAAATCATTGAAAAACAGAGTATCAGCAGTTTAAAACAACTTTGAATCGGAGCCGTCGGATCTAGCCGATCAATGGTCCAGATCCGATCGCTGAATCGCAATCAGCGGTGGCAAAGGGAGGCTATCGGCAGAGACCACAAGGAATATGCAAGAGCGATCAATGGGGTCAACGAGGACCATCGATCAAGCGCGCAGATCGACGACCCCAATTGCATCGCAGTATCGCTATCGGCAAATGCAAAGGAGTGCTTACAATGGCCCGAGGTATGTGCGATGTGCGATTGCGATCAATCACATCGCAACATTGCATCGGAACATTTCAATGGAGTGGGGCCAATAATAACCATGACTGTGATAGCCGGACCCGATAAAACTATGGACGATATTTGATAATATTTCAAGTCCGGAAACAACGCTTTTTCAGTGTAAATCACATTTTCGTTAAACAAACAAAATACAAGGGATAAAGCATCGATGCGATATTACAGACCCGAAAGGGTTTATTAATGTCATTGAATACTATTTCAAGTCCGATATGAGCGGGATTTCAGTGTTTAATGTATTTTTTTATACAAAGGAAACAGGCAGGATTTCGGGTAGGTCGTGGACGGTAAGTGGTTTGGGTCGGGCTCCGCCCGATCCCATACAATGGTTGCCATGTGTCCAGGCTAAGGAGAGAGAAAACCACCCTCATCGGGCGGTTAACCCCCGTACAAAAGGGTCGCCTGAAATGAACCATAGCCATTGGATCTGCGTCTCCCAAATCAACGATGGAGATGCGATGCAATTATACAAGTGGACCCGATAGGAGTTATAAGGCAGATTCATAATATTTGAAGTCCGATGAACATTGTTTGGCGGACTTTTCCTGTGTTTGAATGTATTTCTCTGTGTAAACAGAAAACAGTAATTTTGAAGGATTTCAAAGGCCCGATGACCATTCCATTACAGAATAGGTGGCAACCATCCCTGAAAGCATTTAGCAATGATTACTAACACTCATAAAGGGATCTGAGCGGACAGAGGTCGAGAAGCCATAGAGCCCGAGAAGGTGAAATGAATAGATAGCACTAATTGGCTTTAAAGCCACAGACAGAGAGCAAACAAGGCAGAGGCAGTGCTGAGACAGAGCAACAGAGACAAAGAGTCTGTGAGGAGAGTCTATGTACTCAGAAGAGACTTGGGGGATCCAAGTAAAACCTTATTGTTTTGTGTCTATTGTGTGAGGTTCAATTTGAGCTCACTGTTGTAAAACTCTGTTTTGAAGACATAATAGAGAGGTCACCACTAAAGGTTGGACTAGGAGACGTAGCTCAGGAGTGTTGTGTGAAATCCTTATTAAACCTGTTGTGTTTATGTGTGTTGTCTATTATGTTTCTTTTACTGTTTCATTGTCTATGTATTTCGCAATCTTATCGATCCAATGCACAAAGTAACATAGGCATATCCATGCACATGAGTATGTAATACCTTAATAATTGTCTAAGATCATATAATCATATCAAGTGGTATCAAAGCTTTAGGTTTGCTAAGGTTAGACAAGCTTGTACTAGGTTGTTGACTGCTAACTAGGTCAAAGCTCAAATTAGGAGAAGGAGAACTTGTTGAGACTAATATAGAGATTGGAAGAGTCTATCCTAAGAGGAGGATGGCAGAACAAACCTCATTAGAATCAAACTCTCAGTTCATGGACATTTTCATGACCATGAGATCCATGGTGGAAGAGATGTATAGAGAATTTAAGAAAGGAAGAGGTGAAAGCACTTCAGCATCTCAAACAGAAAAAGGAGTAGAGGACCCTGTTCTAGATTGCCATCCAGAAGGAAAAAAGAAAGAAGAGAAGCCCTCTCCACCATCTACTCCATCATCACCATCCTCATCATCTTCTTCACATAAAACTAGCCCTGAAAAGAAAAAGAAGAAAGATGATGTTATTAAATTAGATGTTAAATTTGATTTACCAATTTATGATGGTGAATTAAATACAGAAAAGCTAGATAACTGGATTAGACAGATTGATGTATACCGCAGGGTGCAGAACATCAATTCAAAAAAGAGAAAGATTCAGCTTGATAGCCTTCGTCTTGGAGGAACTGCCCTAGTGTGGTGGGAAGGCAAGACACAAGCTGATTTGAAGAAGCATGGTAAAATTCTTTCTACCTGGAATGAATTTGTTTCTGCCATTAAAAAACAATTCTATCCACTAGCTTATATGCAACAAGCAATGATGAGTTGGAAAACTCTTCGCCAGTTAAAAGGGCAAAGTGTACAAAGCTATACACAGGAATTTAAAAAAAGAGCTTTAATTCTAGGCATTTCTCTAGACTCACCTGAAACTCTGTTGAAGTATATAGGTGGTCTACACAGCTATTTGAGGCACACCATTCTCATGTTTAACCCTACTAGCATAGATGAGGTATCTGTTCAGGCTACACATCTAGAGGCTAGAGGCAAGAATGTGAACCCAGAGATTGGAGGATCATCAAAACCCACTGCAAGCAAGAACAAGGAGAAGAAGAAGAAAAAATGGAAGGAGAGGAAGACAAACACTGTACATAAAGACAAACCTTCATGTACTCACTGCAAGAAGGATGAGCATGATGATGAACATTGATGGTCTTTGCTTCCTGAGCTGAAACCCAAAAAGTTCGGTGGTAAGAAGAAGAAGACTACTGCTGCTATTCAGAAAGATTTGGGGTCAGACTCAAGTGATGAAACAATAGTCACAGCCACAGGTATAAAAGGTAAAAAATCTAAAGCATCTACTAGTAATTTTGCTCAATCTAATGATAATGAAGACAATGAGAGGAAAAGACATGAGCTTTTTCATATTAGAGTTATTTCCAAGCATCACAAGATTGATACTTTATTTGATAGTGGTTCACATGTAAACTTGATTTCTGAAACATTTGTAAAGAAGTTGGGCTTACTAACAACACCTCACAAGAAGCCATATCCATTAGGTTGGGTATGTGATAAAGCAAAGCTGCAAGTGACTAGACAATGTAAACTTAGGTTTGCTATTGGATCAACTTTTGTAAATGAGGTCGAGTTAGATATAGTTCCCTTGGATATATGTGGTATTGTTTTAGGAAGTCCTTACTTGTATGATAGAAAGGCCATTTTCTATAGAACTGAAAATAAGTATCAACTCACAAAAGATGGAATAAAATATATTGTAAGAGCTCATCAGCTCAAAGATAACTAAACTCTCATAAACTCGGGCCAGATGAAAAGAATTGTAAACTCATGCAAGCAATTTTTAATAATGGTTGAAAAGGGAAAGACCCTTGATAAAACCAATGCATTTGAAGCCTGTGATGCTAAACAGAAAGCTGATTTAGAAAAAATTGTTTTAGAATATGATATCCTATTTCAAGAACCTAAAGGTCTGCCACCCAAAAGGAAAATAGTACATGATATTCAATTGCAGCAAGATGCTCCATTGCCTAACATCGGAATGTACAAGTTATCCGCTTCAGAGAATGCAGAGATTAAGAAGCAGGTACAAGAGATACTCAACAAAGGGTTCATAAGGCCAAGCACATCACCATGTGGATCTCCAATTGTCTTGGTGAGGAAGAAAGATGGCTCGTGGAGGATGTGCATTGATTACAGAGCACTGAATAAAATAACAATCAAGAATCGTTATCCTCTTCCTCACATTGATGATCTATTGGATTAGTTGAATGAAGTTGTTTACTTTTCCAAGTTGGACTTGCATAGTGGCTATCATCACATCAAAGTAGCATAACAAGATGCATGGAAGACTACGTTCAAGACAAAGCAAGGGTTGTATGAATGGCTAGTTATGCCTCTTGGCTTAACTAATGCTCCTGCCACTTTCATGAGAGTTATGAATGATGTACTCATGCCTTTTGTTGATGATTTTGTAATTGTATATTTAGATGACATTCTTGTTTTCAGTAAATCATGGGAAGAACATTTAAAGCATGTAAAGCAGACTCTCGATGTTTTGAAAAGAGAAAATCTCTATGTTAAGTTATCAGAATGTGAATTTGGTAAAAAATCTTTGAATTATTTGGGTCATATTGTAGCGGGTGGTGAATTGAAGATAGATTCCTATAAGGTTGAAGTCGTTGTAAACTGGCCTAAACCCAAATCTTCTACAGAAGTTAGACCCAAATCTGCTACAGAAGTTAGGAGCTTCCTAGGAGCAGCACAGTATTGGAGAAAGTTTATTGCTAAATTTTCCTTGACTGCAGCTCCCTTACATGCTTTAACAGGATTGAACAAGGTGTTTCAGTGGGGAGGAAAACAGCAGAAAGCCTTCGACACCTTGAAAGAAAAGATTAGTACAGCACCAGTACTAGCATTGCTAGATCTTCAAAGACCATTTGAGATTGAAACAAATGCCAGTGACTATGCCATGGGAGCAATGTTGATGCAACATGGTAAACCCATATGTTATCATTCTGAGACATTTAATTCTGCAGTAGTTAATGATCCCACATATGATAAAGAATTGTATGCATTAGTACATAGTGTGAAAAAGTGGAAACATTACCTAATGGGCAAAGAAACAGTGATACATACTGATTTTCAAACACTTCAATATTTGCACTCACAAACTAAATTGCAGCAATCACGACACTATAGTTGGATGGGTTTTCTACAACAGTTTCATCTTGTCATCAAATATAAGAAATGCATACACAATAATGTTGCAGATATGTTATCCAGACCAATCATAAATGCGTCTACTACACTTAAGCATAACTCAGTATTGCATGAAAGCTACATTGAACAATATGCTCAGGATGTAGATTTTAAAGATGTATATGCAACTTTAAGTCATGAAAAACAAGTAGAAGAATTGGATTATCATGTTAAGGACCAACTCTTGTATCATTTGGGAAAGTTATGCATTCCTTAAACTGAAATAGTAAACATAATCCGAGAATCACATACTTTTCTAATATCAGGTCATTTTGGTGTAAGTAAAACAGTTGCACAACTGCAAAGATTCTGTTATTGGCCAAGAATGCATGAAACAGTTTCTAGATATATTAAAGGGTGTACCATGTGTGCTAAAAGCAAGCCCAGCAATAGAAAACTAGGCTTTTACACTCCACTTCCAGTTCCTTCTCATCCTTGGGAAAGTGTTTCCATGGACTTTGTTGGGGGATTGCCAAAGTCTAGAAAAGGTCATGATTATTTATATGTTATTATGGACAGGGTCAACAAATTGTGTATTTTAATACCTTGTAACAAGAAGATTATAGTTGAACAAACAACAAAGTTGTTTTTCAGCATGTATGGGTTCATTTTGGGTTACCCACTTCAATTTTATCTGATTGAGATTCCCTATTTGTTGGGAAATTTTGGTCAAATCTATGGGAGTTGATGGACACCAAACTGAAGAAGAGCACAGTCTTTAATCGACAAATAGATGGCCAAACAGAGGTGAGGACAGTGATCCAGTTGCTCAAGGGCTATTGCAGCAAGCATTCCAAACTTTGGGATGAACATTTTTGTTATGTGCAACATGCTTACAACCGTGCGAAACATTCTTCTACACAGAGATCTCCTTTTACGACTTGTTTTGGTTTTACACCAAGTCTCCCTTGGATTTTGTCTTTAGTAAAGACATAACAGTTGATGGACATAGTGATGTGGAAAAAGCAACCAAGTTCATTGAACAGATCCAAGAAATTCACTAGGTAGTGCAGGAACAGCTGGAAAAGAGCCAAGCCAAGTATAAGGCAAGGCATGATAAGCATCGAATTGAGCATAGCTTCCAAGTTGGTGATCAAGTCTAGTTGTATATCAGCAAAGATAGAATGCAAGGTGAAGGTAAGAAGTTGAAGCTAATAAGGTATGGGCCTTTCAAGATACTTGAGAAAATTGGTGAGAACGCTTTTTACCTTGATTTGCCAGCTTACATGCACATCTATTCAGTGGTTAATGCAGAAAATTTGAGACTGTTTGAACCTTCATTGATTGAAGATCTCGAAGAGCAAATTTAGTTGTCTTCTATTGATGATTTGTTGCCTAAATATCTCAATGAGTTGTAGGAAGATACAGTTCTGGACAGGAAGGTGAGAACTACTTGCAGAGGGGATGTTGAGTACCTCAGAATTGGACTCAAAGGTTCAAAACCAAGCAGTGCAAGATGGATAGAGATTGGACAAGTGAGGAATTTGTATCCTTGATTGATGCTTAAAAACCAACTTTTGGTGGTCCAAAACCCTTTTTCAGTGGGAAGGTGTGATCCAAATGGATCCTAGAAAACCCTCTAAGTCTTCAAAATCTTCTAAAAATTCAAAACTGTTGCCAAAGGAAAACCTTTAAAGAAGGCGGATAACACTATCGAGAGGCAAAAACATAAAGAAATCATTGAAAAATAGAGTATCGGTGGTTTAAAACAACTTTGAATAGAAGCCATCGGATCTGGCCGATCAATGGTCTAGATCTGATCGGCGAATTGCAATCGACGGTGGCAAAGGGAGGCTATCGGCAGAGACCACAAGGAATATGCGAGAGCGATCAGATGGGTCAATGAGGACCATCGATCAAGTGCGCAGATCGACAGCCCCAGTTGCATCGAGTATCGCTATTGGCAAATGCAAAGGAGCGCTTACAACGGCCCAGGGTATGTACGATGTGTGATTGCGATCAATCGCATCGCAACATCGCATCAGAACATTTTCAGTGGAGTGGGGCTGATAATAACCATGACTGCGATAGCCAAACCCAATAAAACTTTGTACGATATTTGGTAATATTTCAAGTCTGAAAACAACGCTTTTTCAATGTAAATCGCATTTTCATTAAACAAATGAAATACAAGGGATAAAGCGTCAATGCGATATTACGGACTCAAAAGGGTTTATTAATGTCGTTGAATACTATTTCAAGTCCAATATGAGTGGGATTTTAGTGTTTAATGTATTTTTTTATACAAAGGAAACATGCAGGATTTCAATTAGGCCATGGACGGTAAGTGGTTTGGGTCGGCCTCTTTCCGATCCCATACAATGGCTGCAACATGTCGAGGCTAAGGAGAGAGAAAACCACCCTCATCGGGTGGTTAACCCCTGTACAAAAGGGTCGCCCGACGTGAACCATAGTCGTTGGATCTGATCTCTCAAATCAACGGTGGAGATGCGATGCGATTATACAGGCAGATCTGATATGAGTTATAAGGCAGATTCATAATATTTGAAGTCCAATGAATAGTGTTTGGCATACTTTTCCTGTGTTTGAACATATTTCTCTATGTAAAAAAAAAATGTGATTTCAAAGGATTTCAAAGGCCCGATGACCATTCCGTTACAGAATAGGTGACAACCATCCCTGAAAGCATTTAGCAATGATTGCTAACACTCATAAAGGGATCTGAGCGGACAGAGGTCGAGAAGCCAGAGAGCCCGAGAAGGTGAAATGAACAGACAGTGTTGATTAGCTTAAAGCCACAGACAAAGAGAAAACAAGGCAGAGGCAGTGCTAAGACAGAGCAACAGAGGCAGAGAGTCTGTGAGGAGATTCTATGTACTCAGAAGAGACTTGTGGGTTCCAAGTAAAACCTTATTGTTTTGTGTCTGTTGTGTGTGGCTCAATTTGAGCTCATTGTTGTAAAACTCTGTTTTGAAGACATAATAAGAGGTCACCACTAAAGGTTGGACCAGGAGACGTAGCTCAGGAGTGTTGTTTGAACTCCTTATTAAACCTGTTGTGTTTATGTGTTTTTCCTAGTATGTTTCTTTTACCACTTCATTGTCTATGTATTTTGCAATCTTATCGATCCAATGCACAAAGTAACATAGGCATATCCATGCACATGAGTCTGTAATACCTTAATAATTGTCTAAGATCATATAATCAGATCAATTGACCTATTAACACTTCCATCTCATACCACTCACAGATTTCAACCCCTTGATGTCAGCGTGTTTTGGCCTTTCAAGAACTATTTCAGGGCAGAGCAAGCTTCATGGATGGCAAAGAATCTAGGGGTGGAGGTAAAAATATTTGAGCTAGCTGAGATTGCAAGTAAATCATTTAAAAGGAATCTAATACCTTCTAATATCAAGGTTGGATTTAGGAGGAATGGAATTTGGTCACTAAATGTTGATGCTCTTATTAATGATAATAGTTGTAGCGAAGCATTTGTTGTGGAAGGTTAGGAAGTAGAGGACTTACATGAACAGGTTGATGCCCAAGAAGATGTGGATTGGAAGGAAGATGTTATTGATGTTGAAAGTATGATATCCCTTTCTCAAGGGAACTTTTATGATAATGAACATGTATGTAAGACCACGAGGGCATTAGTCAATGAACCTCTGACATACCACGTGCATTCGTGGCATATTAAATAATACCCTTAATTTGACTACATATTGGAAAATACCTCTAAAAATCACATTATTTAACCCCATACTAATACAAACCCAATACACCTTCCAAATTTAAAAACCCCTACTTTCACAAGATATTGTAGGTATTCACTTTTTTATTAACATTTTTTATACCCCTTTATATATTTTCATTAACTTTGGACTCCATTTTTTATACATGCCAATATAAAAACCCACAACCCCTTATATATCCCCCAATATATTATGTCATTTTTTCCTCAATAAATATCCCCCAATATGAACCCACGTGGTATGGTATTTCTCCCCTAGTGGAGCCCCCACGTGCGAGACACAATTCAATAATGAACCAATTCCCAATAACATGGAGGTTGCCACACCCATTGAAGCACATACTAATTTTGCATGTGATATTCCAAATGAGGCAGTTAATCATGAAAATGACAATGCAAATTTGGTTTCAAATGAGAATGTAACAAGAATCAACAATGAACAATTGAGCATGCCAACCCAAGTAACCCCACCATCATGGTTGGTCGAGGCCATGATGAATAACAACAAAAAAAATGTGTCATCCACCAATGATGAAAGCATAGCCATGACTTCTGAACCAACAAATTTGAGCATTGAACTTGTTCATTATTTTGAGGACAATGGATAGTTGGAAGAGTCTATTCAAAATGAAGTACCAAACAAAGACAACAATGGGGTTCAATCAGGTTTCCCTGAGGTTGAAAGACAAGTGTCAAGCCATCAGGAGCATGTGACAAAGAGCCAAACAATACTTGGTAAGTTCATAAAGCTACCAATAGAGAGAGTGAAGGCCTCATCAACACATCCAACAACAAACTATCTTCGGTTAGAGAGGAGTTCACTATTACTCACCTCTAAAGAATATATGAACCTAATGTTTAAGTCTGAGCATAGAAAACTTGGAATTCAGGAATCTAAACAAAGAAAGAAGGAGTTGGCCAAGGAAAAGAGAGATTCAAGGACTGTAGCAGCAGCCACTCGGGCAAAGGAAAGGCTCAAAAGACAAAAAAAAGGGAAGAGAAGGAACATCAAAAACAATTGGCAAGGCAAGAGAGGGAAGCCAATAAAGGCTCAACAAGTGTTGGAAAAAGAAGGGGTGACAGACATGGAAGAGTATGGTACAAGTTAGTGGGAGGAAAACAAGATGATATCCAACACTCTAAACCACATTACATATTATACATCATCGTACCAGGACCTGATTAACATCCAAGTCCCTCACTATGAGTTAGTGGTTATACCCACCCCCTATACACCTACCAATGCAACGGTAAATCCTATATATTATAGACCGCCTCCAGTTAGTGTTGGGGTTAGTAGCACAAGTGGAAAATTCGACTACTCAATCCATCCATGGTTACAAGGAGTAAACTGGACTTAAGAATATGGAAAAAACTTGGCTTAGGCAGGCACTTCAACAAGTTTGGACAATTCAGAAAATGGAGGCCATCAAGCATAGGGGTGGCATGACTTTTTTGTTTGGAACCAAATTACAATGTGGATGAAGTTACCATCCCTTTTTTATTTGTAACCAAATTGCAATGTAAGTTCCAATGTGTATTTAGATACAATTCAAAAGACAAACATATGGTTTAATATACTAGTTAAATATACAATGTGTTTCGAGTGTGGTTTATAATTTATAATGTTACAAAAACTAACTAAGTGGCATGCTACAAAAACTAACTGACTAACTAACTAAATTCCAATGTTACAAAAACTAATTGACTAACTAAATTGCAATCTTACAAAAACTAATTGATTACAAAAACCCTGCAGAATCTATAATGTTACAAAAACTAACTGATTGACATGTAACATAAACTAACTAACTGACTAACTAAATTTCAATGTTACAAAAACTAACAAACTCACATGTCACATAAACTAACTTACTGCCTAACTAAATTCAAATGTTACAAAAACTAATTGCTTACAAAAACGTTGCATCATTTATAATGTTACAAAAACTAACTTATGTGACATAAGCTTAGGGTTAGGTTTTATGGATTTTATTGTTATAGATAAGGGCTTCCCCCATCTTATGTATCTCATTATCTTTATCAATATAAAAACTAGTGTCAAGTTGTCATTCATGGAGATGTCTTCCTCTATCCATCCATGTTACCAAGTGTTATCCAACCCTTTGGTGTGCAAGTAAACCCACTATGGTTGTTTATGCTCTATTATTTCCAACTTATATAAATTCCATCTCATTTGATATTTAAGTATGCAACACATATACATAGCTTAAGGTTGGTGGAATTATGGAAACATCGAGAAATTATGTGAACGATAACATTGGTTGCACATTGTTTACTGAGCCTACCTTTCATTTACTGTCCACCCATTCTTTAGTGTGCCTACATTTAATTTACTGGTTTCACATTCCTTAGTTAGCCTACTTGTCATTTGCTGGAAGCACATTCTTCACTAAGTCTAAACAGAGTTCAGCTCAGTGTATATTATAGAGATCATATTACTAGTAATTGTTGGAGTCCTAATTTTATATAAATTCTTCAGACTTAATTTTCAATTATGCACTCATTTATTAAATTCACCCATAATTTAGTTGTTACATAACATAAGCACTCCAACTAGATTTCATTTAGGATTGCCTTGAAAAAGTCTTCAAGAATTTCGTCGTTGCAAGTTAATCCACTTGAGAATTCAATCTACATTATGAACACTTTGTTTAAGAAACATAGTACTTGTCGGTTATGTGCTCCCATAACCACCTAGCTAAAAGAGTTATGGCTCATGGGTAACCCAAAAAATGGCCCCCCCGGATGCGGGTGTCAAAGGGCATGGCATGCCACATGCTCGGCATGTGCCACCACGTGACGAGCAAAGGGAATTTATGACCCGGGCCGCCGAAAGGTTAAGAAGGGGAAGGCGCGACAGAGTTATTAATGGTGACGCTGGGAATGATGGAATACCAGCAGAAGGCATTCAATGTCTGCAAACCCCAAGAGAATGAATACAAGGTTAAATGGAAGAGGATGTTGTTGCTCAAGGCTCAGAGAGCCAAACCAGCAACGCAGAATTCAGAGGGTAGCAAGAACGCATCTGAGGCAAAAGGTGAAGGCGTTCACCTGGGCGACATTGGCTTCTTGTTGGCCCATCCTGTGCGTGATACCTGGGCAATTAATCTCGGCTTTGTGGGGAATTGGGGACAGCACTCAAACAACAGAAGGAGGTGGGATTTCAATCCCACAGGTTCGTTCTTGGAGCAACTTGAAGGCGCAGCGAAATTCATGGCACAAACACGGGAAAGACAGCCATGCAGGAGGGGTACTGGACGCGGAACATCCTCTCGCTCCCCTGCAGCAGACGAACACCATCACTGCTGCTGCTGCTACTGTCACAGGAGAGCGGGAGCCTTACCAGTTTCAGCTAATCGGTTCATGGAGGTGGGTAGCTCCAGTGAAAGTGAGGCCGGGCTTCCAGCCTTTGGCACAGTGGTCTTCACACTGGGCAGCACGCGGAGCAACCCAGGCATCAATGCTCATATATCAATCCTCTTCACGAAGGCTCCGGAGGGGAACGATAAGGGAAAGCAACCAGTTTTGGCTGAGAGCGGCAAGGGAAAGCAACCGGTTTTGGATGAGATGCCTCACGAAGGCAACAGAGTGGATGGTCCAGAGCTGCAATCTACAGTTGAGGCGGGCAATTCAGGGCAGGCGTCGCAGCAAGCCCCACCACAGCCTTCAGAGCAGACTCCGCCGGACGCTGAGAAGGACCCCTGGGCTGGTATTCCGGAAGGCCAAGGATGGAGTTATATCTATGAGGAGGAGCCTGAAGAATAATCCTTAGAGGCACTATCGGGTCTACTTCTGTCGCTATGTTAATTTGCTTTTAGTTCCTCTTCATACTCTATGTCCATCTGCTATATGTCTTTTTGTGTTTTTCGCTAAGAAGCCCCTGCGCGGGCTGATAAAATACTGTCTATGTTCAGGTCTTTTTGTGTTTTTCGCTAAGAAGCCCCTGCGCGGGCTGATAAATTACTGTCTATGTTCAGGTCTGAGTCAAATGTTTTGGTTAATCATGGAGATGATGCCCCTGCGTGGGCAAAAACTGTGTCAAGCAAAGTCTTCCACGGCGCCACAGATGGCCCTGGACAAAATGTTTTTCTGCCTGTAATGTTACCTGTATATAATATAATGGACTAGCTAGTTTTACTAAGAAAAAAAAAAAAAAAAAACCCAAAAAATGGCCCAGTCACTCTCTTTGTATAAAGGTATTAAAATGCAGTTAAGAGTGAATGTAATCATAAGAAGACAACAATTTCTAGTAAGACAATTTTTTTCATGGTTACTTATGGTAGCCTCTTAATACAAAATAATAATATGAGAAGTGGATGGAAGAAAAGTTTAATAAAAACCAGGAACCATTTGTAGATCAGTGAACATGCAATCTCATCTAGCAATGCCATTTGGTTATCCAACATAAACAAAAAAAAATGGTCCAAATAAATAGAGTTAAAAATAGCCTTGCAACTATCTCAAAGGTTTTGAATGCATGGGGATGAAGCCATTGAAATAATGGTCCAATGTGTGACCATAATGATTTAGATTTGTATCTACCCTCCTAGAATATCTTGGTCTTTTGTATGGAACATTCCACATTCCATTATGCACATGAAATTTTATTGTTTGAAAATTTCTCCTATTAATGAAAAATTGAAATGTTTTACGTTTAAACTTAAAGAACAATCATCATAAGAACATTTTGATTAGTCACATTAAGAAGACAATCATCATTTTTTTCTCAGTACATATAAAACCCTACATCTATAGAAGGCACAAAAGTCATTGAATAACCCACAGAACCCTTATTATAACCCCAAATTCCATATTTGTTTTAAAACCCTTTAACCAGTGCAAAATCCCTAAAAAAAAATTCAACGTAAGCCACAAAAGCCACCAATTGAAACCAAATAAAAACCCTACATCCACATAAGGCACAAAAGCCACCGAATAACCCACAGAACCCACAATATAACCCCAAATTTCATATTTGTTTTAAAACCATTTAATCAATGCAAAACCCACAAAAAAAAATAACCTAAGCCACAAAGGCCATCAATAGCCACAGAAAAACCCTACATCCACAGAAGGCACAAAAGCCACCGAATAACCCACAAAACCGACATTATAACCCCAAATTCCAAATTTGGTTTAAAACCCTTTAACCAATGCAAAAACCCCAAAAAAAACTCAACCTAAGCCACAAAAGCCACCAATTGAAACCACAGGAAAACCATACATTCACAAAAGGAAAAAAACCCATAGAATAACCAATAGAAAAACTGGAAAGAAAGAAAGAAGAAAGAAAGTATTTTAACGTCCACGAGGCTAAAGATAGCCTATGGGAAAGATTGCTTTTTCATCTGCTTGATGTATTCGGCCCTTTTTTTGTGAAGCTTCACAATAAATGCTCCCGTCTTCTCGACAAACTCCTTGTTAAATAGATTATCCCAAGAGCTAGCTGCCAGCGTATCTGCATAACTTTCCCTGTTGTCTTTGAAGGCCTCACATTCTAAAATGAAATGTTTTTATGTTTCCACTTTTCCGGAAGAACAAAAAATGCATACCCTTTCCTCCCACACTTCCTTTGGCCTTTTACAGCGCCCTGTTTCACAACGGAGTTGATGAGAATTAGTCCTTATCTGAGCAATAAGAATTTTGGCTCTCCAAGAGATATTGGCGTCTATGTATGCTTTTGGTTGATGATTATGAGTGGGATTAAACACTTCAATATAGTAATTTTTCTTTCTTCCTAGCTCCTTCTCCCAAGTATGTTTGTGGAACTTTTCCATAACAAAAGCTTTTATCTCTTTGTTGTTTATGGGGCACGCGTTCAAGAAAATATCCCATTTACTAAACCATTTGTTATTTTGTTGCATCCAAGTTTTTTTGCTCTTGCACAATCTATCATTAAAGACAACCTTAGGCCATCTACCCTCTTCCATTTGCTCAATTTTTTTTTAAAACTTATGACTCACACCATAGCAATTGCTTCAATAGGAGCAGCCCCTGTTTCACTTAACAAGATATCATAAGGCATTGCACTTTTAATCTTAAATTTGTTTGTAATCAAACGCTTCTAAATTTTCTCAATTTGTCTCCACTGCATGTCGGAAGTACTGCTAGCCCACAGTTCACAACCATATAGAATCACTAGAAGCCCAAAAAGAGTTTGAGTGGTCTTCCAGTCCCATAACTCTGTCTCTCTACACCTATTTTGAAAAGCATAAAATGCTTTCCAACCCCCCAAAGTTCTTTTCTTTCTACAACCATTCCAGCGTAGATTTTTGTTGAAGTCAACTCCGAGGTATTTGTATTCCGCAACTTCTTCCAGAATGTTGCCTTCAAAGTAGAACTTATGTTGGTTATGTTTTCTTTTCTTAGAGAATACCACTACTTTCGTTTTGCTGATATTGACTTGCATCCCCACACTTCTACAAAAATGCTCAAGGGATAGTAAGTGCTCTTGCAAACCAAGCGCCGATTTAGCAATCAGAATAAGGTCATCTGCATACAAAAGAAGCCTTATAACAAACTTGCACAAATAGATACCATCACCCCCTTGCGAATTTAACCACTCCTCAAGCTTGTCGATATATAAACCAAAAAGGGTAGGAGACAGTGGGCAACCTTGCTTGACCCCGATATCGCTTCTAAAACTTTCAGAAATGCCTGCCGAATTTCTAATTTTGACTTTCACCTCTTCATACAGCCTATGCACAACTGCTCTCAAATGTTTAGGAACCCCAAGTTCCTCCATTCTTTGCCAAAGTTTATCCCTAGGAACCGAGTCAAACGCTTTTCTGAAATCAAGAAAGCAACAAAAGACTTCTTCCTTATTCTCCCAATATTTTTCAATGATGTGCCTTAAAGTTATGCAATGATCAAATGTTGAATGCTTAGGTCTAAAACCTGCTTGCCCTTTAGCACGCTTATTTCTTTCTTCTGCCCACTTGCTAATTTTGTTTTCTAGCATGCTTCCAAATAGCTTTGCAAACAAAGGGTTTATCATGATGGTCCTATAATTGGAGGGATTATTGATGTCACCACTCTTGAAAAGAGGTATTGCCAGACTAGTTGTCCAATCTGTGGGAGCCCTTGTTGTATGATGTTGTTGAAGATTTTTGTAATGTGAGGTGCAAGGATCTTTGAGCCCCACTTTAGATATTCTGCTTGGAGTTCAGCTAAGTCTTTTGCTTTTCCAACACCCAACTTTTTGATACCCATCTCTACCTCTTGTACCGTGAAGAGTTTAGTATCCGTGTTGACCAAGGGGGGAGGGTCAACCTTGGGAACCTGCTCATAGAGTTGTCTTGCATAGTCAAACCATTTAGAAGCTGTAATATTATTTCCAATTTGTATCTTTTTCGGTTGGAGCTCCTTCCAAAATAATTTGGGATTATTTTTCCCAAGGAAGATTAGTTCTTCCCTCCTTGAAACCATGAAATCAGCCTTTTTCTTGCTTAATAAATGCTTGTAAGATTTGAGCTTTATGTTGTCCTTGTTTGACTCTTTCCAGATTCTCCTTGCCTTTTTGCATTCCTCGTCAAACCAAGCATTAACCGGAAAGCAATTTGTTTCAGACTTCTTAATTTTTGTTCTTTTGCACTTTGCAAGTGCGCATTGAATTAAATGTGTTAATTCAAGACTACGAAGGCTGTGAATTGTAATTTTCTCCTTCTCAAAGAGCCTCTCTAACGTCATTTTGAAGGTATTACAATTTTCTGGGGTCAAAAGAATTCTGCCCTGTGGGAGATTTTGTTGGACATGCTGAATTTTTGACTCTAATTGTTTCTTTCCAATCCAAGAGAAACATAAATAAATTGGCTTGTGATCTGATTTCAAATCCCACAGCTGATCTCCAACCAGAACTTCGTCCATTTTCTCACACAAACCATGCGAGCAAATTACATAATCTACCACACTTGCTCCATTGTAAGTATTGCAAGTGAAATTACCGGACTTTGCCCATCTAGTCAAGCCATTACAAATGACTAAATCAAAGGCCCCACATAGAGTAAGCAATTGTTCACCAAAGAGATTGCAGCCCTTGTCCTCTGAAATTCTTTCCCACTGATGATTGCTTTCTTCTGTAAGCCAAATAGGGTCACAATCATCTTTACGACAAAGAATGCTAGCTTGCTCACTTGCAGTCCTAGCATTGAAATCACCCACTATAAGGACTTCACCTAGCTGAGAATATGTTGCAATATCCGCTTTTAAAGCTGCAAATGGATCTTTGTGGTCAAGCCCTCTACCTTTGTAGATTTTTGAGACCTGTGGCGCAAAATAGCATGCTGCAATTCTGATGTGGTTTCCATTTTCTGATATTTTGAACCAAATCAATTGCTTATTTGAGTCTTCTTTTTCTAACTGAATGAGACGACTTTCTTTCTCCCTTACTAAAACCATGATACCCCGTGCCCTTTGCCATTCCCTACTGCCTTGTTCCACACTGCCATCTTCCAGTATTCATAGAAGGCAAAAAATCCAGAGAATAACCAATAGAGAAATTATACATTCATAGAAGGCACAAAAGCCAAAGAATAACCAACAGAAGACGAATAGTGTGAATATCGAGCAAATTAATGTGTTGACAAACACACTTGCAGGTATAGCTGACAGGATGAAGAATCCTACTAGGGCATGACAACGCCACGCTTCAAACGCTTGTTGTTGTGAGCCGACCGTGGTGTCCAGTGCCAGGGCAAACATGGTCGAGCGAGCGAGAGAAATTGAACAAAGGTCCCTCCAATTCCGAACCACAGTATACGACATACAACCCTGCAACAACACAATGCCACCCAAGAGTTGAAATCATCCACTGCACCCACATCCCACCTTTGCGGCCAAACAACACATCGCAACGGTCGAACAACACAACACATGCCATAATAAGCGATAAACAAAGATTCACCTCACCATAAACGAACACCGCGCACACCTCACCATAAACGAACACCGCGCACACAACCACCGATGGAGCAAAACGATCCCAGGTTTTGAGAATGAACAGAAACGAACGGGGAGTGCAACAAGGTCAAACAGAGGCAACAGGAACCCTAGCAGGCGCCAAAACACGAAAACAGCGTCCACTCCACGAAGAGGACATGTGGAGACACGTGGGCGACATGTAAACGGGGCCATTATTGAGGACATGTGGAGACACGTGGGCGACACGTAAACGGGGCCAAAACAATAAGGCGGGCGCCAAAACACAAAAGCGGGGTCCACTCCACGTCGGCGACTCTTATTATTATTTATTCCCTCCCCTAATTATTTGTTCTTTATTATGGCACCTTTCTGTAAGGTGCCTGATGGTTTTGTTTTATTTATTCTTTATTATGGCACCTTTCTGTCTGATGGTTTTGTTTTATTTATTCTTTGTTTTCCTTATTGATTTATAATAGCATCCATTTCTTTTTGTTTTCCTCATTGCTTATAGTGGCATCCCTTTCTTTGTTTTTTTTTCCATCTGTTTGCCTTGTTTATTTTTTCTTATCCTGTTTGCCCTTTTTTTTTCCTTATCCTGGCTGACATCCATTTTTTTTTCCTGTTCTTATCCTGGCTGGCATCCATTTTTTTCTCCTGTTTGCCTTTTTTATTTTTTCTTATTCTGGCTGGCATCCATTTTTGTTTTCCTGTTTTCCATTTTTTTCTCCTGTTTGCCTTTTTTATTTTTTCTTATTCTGGCTGGCATCCATTTTTGTTTTCCTCTTTGCCTTTTTTATTTTTTCTTATCCTGGCTGGCATCCATTTTTTTTTTCCTGTTTGCCTTTTTTTATTTTTTCTTATCCTGGCTGGCATCCATTGGCAACTGCTCAAATTTTTAGCTTATCTGCTCATTTGTTAGCTTATCATGGCACCTTTTTGCCTGCGGTCTTGTTTTCCTCATTGCTTATACTGGCATCCATTTGTTTGTTTTTTTTCCCATCTGTTTGCCTTTTTAATTTTTTCTTATCTTGGCTGGCATTCATTTTTTATATCATGGCACCTGCTCATTTTTTAGCTTTTCATGGCACCTTTCTGTCTGCTCATTTTTAGTTTATCATGGCACCTTTCTGTCGGGTGCTTAATGGTTTTGTTTTCCTCATTTCCTTATACTGGCACCCATTTGTTTGCTCTCTGTTTTGAAACTTATCATGCCACCTTACTGGCACCCATTTGTTTGCTCTTTGTTTTGAAGCTTATCATGGCACCTTTCTGTCTGGTGATTAATTGTTTGTTTTGCTCATTGCTTATGACACTTGTTTTGTGGGCTCTATCTGCTTATCATGGCACCTCTCCTTCTGTGCTTAATGGTTTTGTTTTCCTCGGTGCAGATCATTTGCCTCTTATTTTGTGGGCTCTATATGCTTATCATGGCACCTCTCCTTCTGTGCTTAATGGTTTTGTTTTCCTCGGTGCCGATCATTTGCCTGTTAAGGCAACTTTCAGTCTGGTGCTTAAGGTTTTGTTTGCTGTTTCAAGATCCACACCATTAGTGTTTCTGTTAGTTTTGCCATACAAAAAGGCCCTAAAGCTTCACGTGCCCACACTTATAACGCTGTCAATCATTTCCACTTTCAATTAATATTAAGATTTCAATTATTAGAGTTTACAAAGATCAAAGTTGGAATGCTTTTACGTTGACCAAGTTAATATGGAATTTGGTACCATTTGTTGCAGAAATTAAATTATAAAACAATAATGGACAAAGAAAAATGAGAGTTCAGGTAAGTATGATTTACAACCAATTCAAATAAACACATGGCTTTTGCATATACCCCACAATTTACTTTGTTGATAAAATATTCCAGAACCATCTTATTCCAAAAACTTGTTGTAACACATATATAAATATATAGATGCTACACATAGAGATACCAATATATGGATTATTTTGATGATGGAAAATTTGACAATGGGCTTGGCACTGGCTCATTAATTTTATCCTTCCATGTAGATTCTTTAAGGATTTTAGGATAAGCCTCCCTTCCAAATTAGTCAGGATAAGGTCCCCCAGATTGCTGCACTTTTTCCTTGTGCAGAAGATGAATACAAGGAAAGACAATGAATCAAGGTTCAGATAACAAACCATACAAAACTTTTATTTATCTCAAACAACAATTCAGCTATACAAAACTCCAAGATTTGTCTGATATCAAATCAAATCAAATGGATGCCATGTCTGTGAGACTTGTCCCAGTTGAAAACAGTCCCTCATGGCTGGAGGCCTTCATCTGGTTTTACTTTCCCATCAGCAACTGCTGCTCCTCCATCTTTGTTCTCCAAGATGTCATCTTCATGAGAACTCACATCATCAGACTCAGTGCCACCAACTTCATGACTGGGTTGATTTCTAATCTGATTAAGATCTTCTTCTTCATTTTCACTGATCTTTCTGAGTGTATCAGGCTTCCTGATAACTTCTTTCCCACTCTTATCGCTCCTGATAAGAAACTTGGGCTCCTCTTCACTGGCCTTGAAGGTCCTAGTGTTCAGTTTCCTGGACTGGGTGAGCTTCTCCACCACACGACCTCTGGCCTCTCCACTGCCGAACCGCCATGCCACATAGTCCCCTGCCTGAATTTCAGTTGTCATCTTCCTCTCTCAAAAATCAATCAAACAAACAAATCTTCACAGAAGCTCCTTACTGTCACTCCAAACTTTCCTGGTTTTCCTTTCTTGCACCTCTATTCCAACATATCCCAAAGGCTGGCTATTATCAACACATCAAGAACAGAATAATTTGATGTGGATATAACTTTGAGCAGAAGACATGCTCTCTGCCACGTTTTCAATCGCGTGTCCTCAAATGGCGAAGAGAAAAGATATACTGTACAATCGCGTGTCCTCAAATGGCGAAGAGAAAAGATATACTGTACACTCGGCAAGCAGTAACTGATTTGCTTTACAGCAAAACTATCTATATCAAGATTGTGTTTTGGCTCTCATCTCCTTTTATTATTCATCTAGAAGATTCAGACTGCTTCTAGAAATTACATGCAGAATTCAGCACGGCTTCTTTAGAATTAAATATAGGAATCCACGATTATGGATTTTTCTTAGATCACATTATTGCACTGTGATAAAAGGTTTTTACTCCTCCAATTTAGTATTAAAGTGTTTAGTGTTTTATATTGCTTGACTAAATTTTTGTGTTATTTTGTTATTTTTTATTATTATTTGTAATGTGTTATTTTGTTATTTTTTATTATTATTTGTAATGTGTTTGGTTAAAATTTTATTATGGATTGTTTAGTAACTTTTATATCTCTTAGTTACTAATTTTTTGTTTTTAATTTTATTAGTTTTTTATTTAATTTTTTTATTTTTTATATTATTTTTATTTCATGAATTATAGTTTTTTCTACTTTATAATAATTTTTTAGTTTTATTACTTTTTAATTTGACTTATATTTTTTGTCTTTTTATCTTTTTATAAGATAACAAATTTTAAACAAGAAAAAATAATTTAAAAAACTTTTCCCAATTATTATTATTATTATTTTTCAGTTCTATATTTTTTTTTCTATTTTCAATTCCAATTACATTATCAATTTTTTTTTCTTGTTTACACATAGAATTTATAATTAATAACTATTATGATAATTAGTTATTAGTTTTTAGAATCTTGTGAACATTTATTTCCTAATTTTATTAAGAAAGTTTTATTGATGTATAGTTACTAATTTTTAGGATTTCGTGAGCATTTTTTTCCTAACTTTGTTGAATTTGTTTTATTTAAGCATAATTTTTATAATTTCTGCCTTATATCAAAAATTCAAGAAATTGATCTTATAATGAGAAACTGAATTCAAGAATTCAAGAAATTAATCTTCTTGAATTCAAGAAGATTTATTTTATTTTATTTTATTTTTAATTCCTTTTGCGTGTCTGTGAATAATAAATGATTTGAAACTCCACTTGGGATATTATCAGGATCCCACTTTGAAGTTCCATATTTTGTTTCAAGTAGTTGGAGATTGTTCTGCATTTATTGAGAGGTTAGTCTTCAATTTCTCATGTGTTTCAATTGTTTTGTTAAAGTTGTTTTATCTTCTTTCCTCAAATCAAACACAGACAGTTGCCATGCAAAAAGTTAAAATTTAATAGATTGGTCTCTGTTACGATGCAAAAAGTTAATGTGTGAACTTTATTCTTAGTTTTATTCAAAGTGGTTGTCAAATTCAATCTATTTAGTACTAAATCACAAATCATATACAAACCTTTAATATTTAGAAAAAATTGAAAATGGCTAATGATATATTTTATTTATTTAAATTTTAAAAAAATTTAATGAACTAAGTATTTTGATTAGAAAATAAGTGTTTGATATACTAAATAATTTAGGAACTAAGTATTTTGATTAGAAACTAAGTGTTTGATATCCATCTATAATTATTAGTGGTTTAATTTATATAACTTGCTAGTTATAATTTAGTTGTTAAATTAATAGTAAAACAATTGTTATTATGAATTATTCATAAATATTAATTAACATATCTTTACAATTTAATTAAAAATTAATTTAATACTAAATCACAAATTGTCAACTCAATTTTGCTCTACAAAAGAAAGAGACATAATTTGAGTGATAACAAAAAAGTTAGGTTTCATATTCTCATGCCTTCACTGCTACAAACACAATTACGCTCACCTCTATATCAATCATGTTCAATTTCCATGAACTTTGTAGGAGACAATTGGTTATGCAAAACAAGTTTTTTGGAATTGAAGTCTCATTGAGTTGCAACTAAGTTTCTCCATATCAATCTCAACTCTATATCAATCATGTTCAATTCCCATGAACTTTGTAGAAGACAATTGGTTGTGCAAAAAAAAATTCTTGAAATTGACGTCTCATTGAGTTGCTACTAAGTTTCTCCATATCAATTTGAACCAAACACTGCTAAAAATGTAAAGTTCTAGAACTTTATTACAACAAATGAGGTAGGATGTTCACTAAAAAGCAACATTTTATCACAACATTGTAGCACAACGTTATCACTTTCATTTCTATTTTTTTTATGAAAGATTTAATTGATCATCTCACACCTTGTTAGAAATTCATACTCCAATTAGCTATATTTAAACTAAGTGATAGATAGTAGCTACTACGTAACACTTGTTTAAAATTCATGATCTATTATTATTTAAAATATGTTATTTAAAATTATGATTTATTATTATTTAAAATACACTTTTAAATAAATAAATCAATTCTATCTTTAAAAAACCTAAAAACCCTTGATATCTTAGAAAATGATATTTTTTCTATTAATCAAACTAAACTTAAGGAATATATTTCTCATAAATAATGTTTTAAGAGCTTGCATATTTCTATTAATTAAACTAAACCTAATGAATATATTTCTCATAAATAATGTTTTTTTAAGTTTACATATTTAAATTCACAAAAATTTATACAGTTTTTTAAAATTTAGTAATTAAAATTTTGAATATTAAGTTTAATAATTAAAATTTTGAATATTCATATTTTTTCAAAAAAAATTATTGTTTTTTTTTTAATACTAATATTTATTTTGTAAGCTTGGTATGACTCTTCTTTTTTTGTTTTTATATCTCCGTTATTCACCAGCTATGGGAGAAGGGTAGCACAAAATTTAAACTCAAAACTTCTAGTTCAGTAAAACTTCATTTCCATAACCACCACTGCAAATATACTTAAACACTAACCTTTAAATCTTAAAAAATATATTAACCATAAATCCATTCACTTTTAATCCAAAACTCACAAACAAATATTTATAACTTCAAATTCAATTTTTTAATAATTAAAACATTATTTGAACAAGGTTAGAACTTCATTCATCCCGTATATAAGTTCCAATTTAAAGAATTTTGTTTTTTTTGAAGTTTTTAAATTCCAATTCAAAGATGTTTTATCTTAAATTTTATATGTTCAAATTGAAAAAGCCTCGAATATTTTTGCACATTTAGTAATTAAAGTTTTATTTTGAAAAATGTTTAAACTTTATTCATTAAATTTAAATTTAAAAAAGCTTCTACATTTTAATAAATTTATATCTTAAATTTTATATGTTCAAATTGAAAAAGCCTCGAATATTTTTGCACATCTAGTAATTAAAGTTTTATTTTGAAAATTGTTTAAACTTTATTCATTAAATTTAAATTTAAAAAAGCTTGTACATTTTAATAAATTTATATCTTAAATTTTATATGTTCAAATTGAAAAAGCCTCGAATATTTTTGCACATTTAGTAATTAAAGTTTTATTTTGAAAAATGTTTAAACTTTATTCATTAAATTTAAATTTAAAAAAGCTTGCACATTTTAATAAATTTATTTGTTTAAATACTATTTTGAAAAGATTTATTTTTTACAGACAAATAAATAATCTTATTCATTAATGTAATATCTTATTAAATTTAATTTAAAAAATATAAATAAATAATTTTGAAATTTAAATTTACTAGATATATCTATAATTTCAGTATTCAAGTTTTTGTGATCCATAATGAATTAAGAAAAGTTTTTAGAAATCATATAAGAGAAATTTTTGGTCCAGACGTTTTGAACCAACAAGCGTGGTTCATCATCAAGACCAGATGAACCACACTCATTGATTCTAAAAGCGTAGGCCAAACATTTTCAAGACCAAATGAATCACACTTGTTGGTTCTAAAAGTGTTTGGCCAAAAATTTTCCTTGATTTCTACCGAAAGACTTTGTATTGACTTTGCTTAATAGATTTACAATTTATTTTAAAATGGTAAAAACAAAATCTACATAGTTAAACTAAAATCTAAAAACTAATTTGTTGTCTTAATAAAAAATATACTAATATTATAATTTTAAAAATTAAATAATTATTATTTTATTTAAAATTAAAAAAAAAAAAACAAAAAAACAAAAAAAACATTTATATTGCATTTTTTAACCTATAAAGAAGAAAATTATTCATTTTAAGTGGTCTAATTGGAACTTTCTAATGACATTTCTATCTCACTTAATTTTTAAAAAATAATTTAACTTCAATTTTGTTAAATATTATTATGTCATATTTAAACCATATAGATATAGTTTTTAAAATAAATACATTATTATTAAACTGATGATTTTTTATAAATAATTTTTTATATAAATAAATATATTTTATCTAAATTTTAATTTTAAAATCAATCACTATTATTATTAAATAATTCAAGTTTATTTTAATATCTACTAAATTATATAATGATTTATCAGTAAAGAATTTTCAATTTATTAATTGAAATTTTAATTTTTTTCCAATTTAATTTATTAGTATGATATAAATAAGATATATGAAGTTATATATTAACCTTTTTATTAATTTTGTTTATATAATAATGAGGATGATGATGAATATTTATTAGTATAAAAATTCTAATTATTTAAAAAAAAATTATGGTAAATTATTAAATGTTAGTTCAACCAAGAAATTAAAGCGTAAAAATCTCTTGAATATAACCTCAAGGTGAAACATTTTCTTTTTCTTTTTGTCTTTATAAATCCACCATAGGGTTTTATCTCTAAACTTAATCTCATGTATGCAAGGATTAAACCTTAACTCTAGAACTCCAAGATGCTCTAGGAAACTCCAAGAAGACCAAGAAACCCTAGCATCTCAACAGAGAAAGAATAAAAGTGAAGATTGAGAGAGTGGGGGAAGTGCATGCTCTCTTCACTTAATCACATCTCATCACAAGAGTGAATATAATTGAATGAATTTGTTCTATCATCATCTCCAAAATCTCTCCAAAACACCATCTTTCCCTTCCATGGCTTCTCTTAGGGTTTCCTCATAAACTCATGAACCCTAACAAGTCTCTCTAAGAAGAAAAATACAAAGAGAAAGAAATAAATGAGGATTAATGAAAATAATATGTACTTCCTCTATTTATATGAGAAATAAGGGAGAACAACAATATTATATGACCTCACAAGCAACCTACATGAGCCTTTGTAAGCCACACAAGTGAGATGTGCACTCTAGAGTACAAGTGTCATGTTCAAATGATGATGTCATGCACAATGATGACTCCAAGGTGATGTAACTACACAAAGAAAGTCTAAACCACCCCATTGTGAGCCTCCACAAACTCCATCTATCCTCCAAAGTAATGTACTCCACTGAGTTAGCTAACCCCAACATGAACTTTGTGAAAGCCCCAAACGTGCCCAAGTCATCTTGTGGCCATTTCCAATATTTTGAACAGTAAACCAAGATATCAAATGCCATCTATGGCTTTAAGACCTCCTCCATGAGGTCTAAATGATGGGTTTCCACCAAACTGGCAAGAAATATCCAACACCCAAGGTAAGAACACCAAGCTTGCAATCAATTAAATTCAAGCATCTACTCAATACACTATACCAATTATGCATACATGTCACAGATCACCTTTTATGCTACAATCCATCTCAAAACATCCAAGGGATAAACATACACCATGTACCCAATCCCATGAAGCACCCCAAAACATGGTGTAAATCCTTTTGAAGTAACCCAAAAATCTAACAAACACCACCAAGAAGGAACTTCTCATGCAATCATATAACTCTAGGAATGTTGAAAAAGAAAAGGTCTTTAAATATAACAATTTGGCAACCACTTTGAATAAAACTAGGAATTGCAAAACCATTAGTGTATAAGACTTAGAGTAAAGAAGATAAGCACTTCCTTCCTCACTCATACACACTCATAGAGAAGTGCATGTAATTGCATAGGAAAAGCCAAGAGCATGTAGCTAAAGAGTTAAGAGAGTAATACATGTACCTTTAGAGCATATTTTAGGGTTTCTTTGCTAGAGTTGGGTTGTTATGGTTGTGGACACTAATGTAGGTCTTATGTTGTCTATTTATTTAACATTTATAGTAGAGGGATTTATTTTTCCTTGGCTACCTTTTACAAGAATGGAAACAATTAATTTTCCAAGCTATAACACATTTATAGTAGTTGTAAGATGTTAGTGTCACTCCATTATGGTAGTGACATGGTAGAGATTAATTTTGTAACAAATTCTAAGATCACAAATTTTTAATGCCATGTGTGGTATATTCTCACAAGATCAAGGTCGTAACTATTAGTAGGAGCAAATCCAACATGGATAATGATAGGAATAGAGGCAAAGACAGGAGCAGCGTGGGTTGTTTTAGTAGTTCTAGATAAAGACCCAATGCCTAAAGCAGTGGTTTTAATCAATTCAATGATTTATGATTATCTAGCTTATCTACCGTAACTACTAACTTGACCAACATCACTGGTTTCAATAGTCGATTCAACACATCCAAATGTTGAGTGAGTAGATTAAAATAAGCAGTAGATTATGCAAATGTTGACTTAGTAGATTAATTAGAGAAAGAAAGGGTAACACCATAAGTCGGAGCGATGAAGATACTTTTAAAGTGGTTAAAGATAATGTTATCCAACCTACCTATATAAAATGTATTCTAAAATTATCACTATTGTGTGACAACCTTTTGCATCAAGTTTTGGACATTAAAAATTAATTATGATTAAAAGCCATCTTAAACTATAGATTACAAAAAATTTGTCAACATGAGATTTCCTTTTAATTACAACCAATGCCTTACAACAAGGTCTTTGTCCCTACATAACTTTTTGTAGATTGTCCTTTAACTATGTTACGAAACTAATATTATTTTATTAATTATTACATGTTAAATTATAAAAAGTTATTTTGATTTTAGGTAACTTCTTTAAAATCATGTCATTCAAACTTATAACAAATTTATTCTTTATTTTATCTTATTATTATTATGATATTTTATATAATATAATGTTAAAGTATATCATTTTAAATTTTAAACGCAACTTCATTTAAATTTTAAACACAACCTATTTGCTGCTTTATTAGTGTGGTAACATTCTAATTTTAAACACAACTTCATTTACCGCTTTGATAGTGTGGTAACATTATATATATTGTCCATATTATTTTGTAATATTTTTTATAATTAAATTTTTTAATAAAATATATTAAAAATAAAATTGTTTTTAATCAAATTACAATAATAACAATCTAATAAAGAATTTACACTACTAGTCTTTTTGGGCATAGCCTGCTCTTTTGCTGTGCAATTCTATCTTCGTGAATACCTCGTTTGGATTTTGATTCATCCACGCCTGCAGTTATCTTCAAAACTCATAGCAATATATAGGTCTCGTTTACCCCAGCTGCTCAAATTCAATTTGCATGTGGTAAAATCTTGGTATTCTTGCTAGTGGCTATCAAAATTGTAGTGTTGTTTGATTTCTTGGCTTTTTTTTAAGGATATTGTTCATTTAATTTTGTTTGAAATCCGGTTTGAGTTGTAATTGGTGTTTTAAATTGGTGAATTTATATCAAATGGTTAAAAAATATTCATGAATGTTTAAAATTAATATAATTATTTATTTAATTTAATAAGTGATAAAGGTCTATAGTTATCAAAATAAGTGAGAAATGTTTATAGTTATCAAAATACTTGTGATAGCCTTGGCTCGATTTTGGCATATTGACATGGCGTCGGTTTTACTCAAAAGATGGAGCCCTCTTTTTGATCCTGAACGAGAGCAGATCGAAGCAGGGCCTCTCTGGGTGAGGTTGCCAAGACTACCTCTGCAGTATTGGTCAAAAGAGGTGTTCATCAAAATTGGCAATACCCTAGGTACGTTTCTGGATTATGACAAATCCATTGTCCAACCCAAAAACCGATCATTAGATCGTATTTTAGTGGACCTGGACACTCGGGAGGGCTTGGAAGAAAGGATTAGTCTGCAGTGGAGGAATTTCACCCGGGTAGAGATCCTGGACTATGAGGGAGTGCCATTTAGATGTTGTAGATGTCACAAGGTTGGGCATCTATTCAAAGAGTTCCCTCTGGTAGTGAAAGCCCGAGAGACAGCAGTAGGGCAAGAAGCTGGCATTGACAAAGGTACTCCTGTCATTAGTAGAAAGCATACAGAGGCTGGCCTAGAACCTCCCCGGAAGGCGACCCCATCCAAGCCAGTGCAGCATGAAGCTAGAACATCTTCGGGTCCTCCATCCCCTCCTTTGACTTGAGCATGGGCAGCGGCCGAAGCGGCTCGATTAGCAGGTACTCCTATTCCCTCATTCCCTACTCTATCTTATGTTAATGCATCTAATGCACAACATTTGCATAATGCATCGATCTCACGCGGTATCATCTCCCCTGCATCCATCCCCTGTTCACCTCTCACTCAACACTTGGTCGATTCTACCACTCCCCCATCACCCACCTTGTGAAATCCCCCTCTCTCCCTTCATCCCCCTTGGTACCCTCTCATCCCTATAACCTTCGTTCGTGAACTCCCTTTGGGGACTCTCAACCATACACTGGCCTTGGTTTGACTCTACCTACATCCTCTACTAAACCACTTAGAGGGCGCAAATCATACCTCACTCATGCCATCCTCCACGCTGGGGCAAAGGTGATCTCGGGCAGACAATCTTCTTTAGATTGGGTTCTTAGAGCAAAGCAAACCCTAGACAAGGTTCCCCCATGAAATGCCTCTCCTTTAACTGTAGGGGCTTGGCTAGTTCCCCCAAAAAACTAGCCCTTCGCAGACTCTTCACTGCGGAACCGGTCAACTTAATCCTCATTCAAGAAACCCTAGGGGAAGCACAACATGTTTCTAAGATTCTACAAGATATTTTCCCTGGGTGGATTTTCACTGCACTTGATTCCATGGGACGCTCTAGTGGTTTGGCCATGGGATACAATCCCCGTTCCATTAAACCCATTTCAACCTGGGGAGGAAAGGGTTACATGGGCATTGATTTCTTCTCAGCCGAATTGGGAATGGAATTCAGGGTCATGAATGTTTATGGGCCGTGCCAAGGAAGGGAGGCCTTCTGGAACCACCTCCTTAACCTATCCTTGTCCTCTGCTGACAACTTCATATTGGGAGGGGATCTTAACTTTTCTATCAGATTCAATGAGTCTTGGGGCTCATTGGCTCAGATCGATCCACTCTCAGAAACTATGGAAAATCTTCTTGACCAGGCCCAGCTCACTGATGTCCCAATGATTAAGCCCCTCCCTACGTGGAGGAATAGAAGAGTTAGGGAGGCCGCCCTCGCCAGAAGACTTAACTGAGTCATCAAGAATCAGTTGTTGCAGCATTTATCCCATTATAGGTAGTCGTTTGGGTCAGGAGGCATATCTGACCACTCACCTATATACCTGGAAGTATCTGGTCCTCCAAACAAACCTAGTGCACCCTTCAAGTTCAACTCTGTATGGCTACAGGATCCCTCATACATTGAGTTGGTCACTAATCATTGGGCACAAAACCCACCCTCTCAGTATCATACATGGGCTGAAGGCTTTTGTTAGAACCTTCTAAAGCTCAAGAAGCTCACTATTAAGTGGACCAAAGAAAAACATTAGAAGGACAACCATATACTCTCATCTGTGGAAGTTGCCCTGGCGGACCTTACTAATGACAACAATAGGGTTTTTATGAGTGTTGAAGACAAATCCTATCTTATTGAACTGGAAAACAAAAGAGAAAAGATTTTGAAGGAACAGGAGGAAACCTGGAGACTAAAGAGTTGTGATATCTGGCTCAAAGTAGGGGATGAGAACACTAGGTTCTTCCAAAACTTTTCCAAAGGAAGAAAAGCCTCCAATACAATCTAGAAACTACCCAATCCTGATGGACAATCTGCTAAAACTTTCCACCAACTCTCACAGCTGGGCATATCACACTTCCAACAGCTCTTCAAGGAACCTCCTGACTATAATTTGGCTGAGATCATCCGTGTAGCAGGGCATTTCCTTAGATTTGTCAATCAGGATACAGTAGATGAGATCACTACTTTTATCACCAGAGAAGAACTGGAAGGAAATCTCAAATGGTTTCAAAAATACAAAATCCCTTGGCCGGATGGATGGCCTATTGAATTTTACCTAGCTTTCTTTGAAATCATTGGGAATGATCTTCTCAAGGTCGTCGAAGAGTGTAGGACATCTAGGAATATGTATGAGGCCATCAATACCACTTTCATTTCTCTTATCCCGAAATCGGATTCCCCGATCTCTTTCAATGATTTTTGCCCAATCTCTCTCTGCAACACCATCTACAAAATCATAGCTAATATTATACCAAATCGGCTTTGACCCATACTATCCCATCACATCTCCCCCGAGTAGTTTTCTTTCCTCCATAATAGGCAGATTCATGAAGCCATAAGGCCCAGGAAGCCATACACTCTATAAAATCTAAGTCTCTAAAAAGAATAATTCTCAAGATTGATCTCACCAAGGCATTTGATCGCGTAAGCTGGCTCTTCATCAAGATGATACTCATCCACTTAGGCTTTCCTAATGAGTTCATAAACTGGATCATCTGTTGCATAAATATAGTATCCTACAGCATCCTGATCAATGGCTCGACAACCCAGTTCTTTCATGCCGAACGAGGGCTGAGGCAGGGTTGTCCCCTGTCCCCACTTCTATTCCTTCTAGTGATGGAAGGACTCAGTAGGCTCATTGCCTCAGCAAAAAGGGAGGGCAGACTTAAAGGCCTAAGAATGAATGATCTCTACCACCTCACTCACCTGCTCTTTGTAGATGATGTCCTGATATTCCTAGATGGCAGCGTTAGGGACTCGGCCACCTTCCATGAGATTCTCATCCTCTTTGAAAAATCCACTGGAATGATCGTGAATCAAACCAAATCTACGATCACCCTGTCTCATACTACTCCTCAAGAAGTCAGAGAAACCCATATGCACTTTCATTACACCCCCCACAACCTCTCGGATGGGCTTAAATATTTGGGTTTCTGGATAAAACCCAACAGCTATAGGATTGTTGACTGGATCTAGTTAGTGATCAAGCTGGAGAAGAGGTTGAAAAGTTGGAATCATAGAATACTCTCTAGAGCAGGGAGACTTGTCATGATCAAATCTATTCTAGAAGCCACCCCGGTATACTGGATGACCCTTGCTTGATCCCATGGGGAATCCTCAATCGTATACAATAGATATGCAATTGATATCATTAGAATGGACATAAGGAAGGTAAAGTTTTTGCCTGGGTAAGCTGGAAGAACATCGCCCTCCCAAAGAAATGGGGGGGGTGGGGGTTAAATATCTGCCTTATTTTTCCAAAGCACTTGCAACAAAGATGAGATGGTCTCTTCTCACCACTAACAACCTTTGGTCGACAGTGACATACCATAAATACATTTGGCCTCAACAGATCCTGGACTGGGTTCATCAACATGATTGGCCAAGTGGGGAATATCCATTGTTTGGAAACCTATATTACATACAATGCATTTCATCAGAGCAAAATTGGCATGGCACATAAACAATGGCTCCTCTGTGAGAATTGGTATTGATCCCAGGATAGGTGGGGGTAATCGATACCTTCTTCCACCGTACCTCCTACAATATCTTAATCACAGGGAGGTCAAGACAATCGCCCAAATTACTGATCAAGACCACAGATCCATCCTCAGACAGCACTGGCGAACAGCTCATGAACTGAATATCCCTGTACAGTGGTAGCACGCTTGGGATTCATACATTGGGGCTCTATCCGAAGCGCATATAACCCTTAATCAGGATCTTGATGTCTTAGTTTGGACCCCTGCTGATCATGGGAAATACAGTCCAAAACTTGGATATCTGTAGGAATTTACAGGGTAAGTTCCACAGAAAGAATACCAAAAGGACACCGCTCACAACCAGATCTCAAATCAATACACCAGTATTTTTGACGTGGTTAAAACCCTCAGAGTGCAAGGAGGGAAACAGTCCACGGCCTGTCCCAACGTGGGTACTACAGGAAATTTATTAATCAAAGAATGAAAATTTACATAAGCTTCTCTCATGCACGGATTACCCGAACAATGACCCTCCATGCGCTTTAAATAGAACTCATGGACCAATCGGGTGTCAAGCCACGGATCAAGTGTCGGTAATACCGAGGTGAGAGTGAAACGTCGGACTCTATACTAGACCAAGTTGAACTTAACTATATCCTATGTGTCGGAATATCCTAACATCCCCCCTTAAGAACAACTTGGGATAGGATTGAAGGATTTACAAATATGACACAATAGGAGAAGGAAGGAGGCACTAGAGCCTATCCCCCCTTAGTGACAACTTCCTGAACTCCAAGCATATATCGAAGTTTAGTGAACTTCGCCTCTGTGAGAGCCTTTGTGAAGATGTCTGCAACCTGATCATCTGTTGGACAATATTGCACTTCAAGAACATGGTCATGAATGAGCTTTCTGATGAAGTGCATGTGTAGTTCAATGTGTTTGCTGCGCTGATGTTGGACTGGATCTTTGCATAGCTGAATGGCACTTTGATTATCACACCAAAGTGTGGTTGGATGCTGCTGCTCAAAGCCAAACTCTGATAGGATCTGACGAAGCCACAAGGCTTCCTTACTAGCTTCCACGGTACCACGATATTCTGCTTCTGCTGACGAAAGAGAAATGGCAGCCTGTTTCTTACAAGCCCATGTAATAGGTCCTGAACCAAGAGTGAAGACATAACCGGCAGTAGACTTCCGATCATCATGGTCACCAGCCCAATCAGAATCAGTGAAACCAACTAACAGAGGAGCTGCTTTGGCACTGTAATGAATCCCAAACTGTATTGTACCTCGAACATAACGAAGTATTCTTTTAGCTGCTTTCCAATGACTTTCACGGGGGTTTTGCATAAAACGAGCAACAAGGCCAACAGCAAAGGAAAGATCAGGACGAGTATGGGTTAAATACAAGAGTTTTCCGACAAGTTGACGGTATAAGGTAGCATCAACTTCAGGAGAAGTACAAGAGACTGAAAGTTTGACTCCAGACTGAAAGTTTGACTCCAGACTGAAAGGGAGAAGGGGCTGGCTTACAGTCTTCCATGTGAAAATGACGAAGAATATCACAAGCATACTTGGACTGGGAAAGGAAAATACCCTCTTGGGATTGCAAGACTTGAAGACCAAGAAAATAGTGTAAGTGTCCTAAGTCTGTCATTTCAAATTTCTTTTTAAGGCTGGACTTCACATGGTTTATAAGGTTGGGATCACTACCAGTAAGAATAAGATCATCAACATAAAGAACAAGGATGATAAGAGAGTTGCCCACTTTCTTGGTGTAGACAGTATTGTCAGAATGACACCTAGAAAAGCCAGATTCTAAAAGAAAGCTATCCATTTTGGCATACCAAGCCCGAGGAGCTTGCTTGAGGCCATAAAGGGATTTCTTAAGTCGACAAACAAGGCTGGAGTCTGTTTGTATGAAGCCAATGGGTTGTTCCATATAGATTTCTTCCTGCAAGTCCCCATGCAAGAAGGCAGATTTAACATCCATCTGATGGACTTCCCATTTTAAAGAGGCAGCAAGGGAAAGAACAAGGCGGATAGAGTTCATTTTGGCAACAGGGGAGAAGGTTTCAGTGTAGTCAATGCCTTCAACCTGTGAAAAGCCCTTAGCAACGAGACGAGCTTTATGTTTATCAACTTTCCCATCTGGTCCATACTTGGTTCTGTAAACCCATTTACATCTAACAAGTTTGCGTCCCTTTGGTAGAGGAACAAGATCCCATGTATCATTTGTTATCAATGAATGATATTCTTCATTCATAGCTGCTTCCCAATGTGGATGGCCTGAAGCTTCTGCAAAAGTGTCAGGATCATGATTTACTGGAGCTTGAGCCAGTAAAGAAGAGGCTCTTTGAAACTGAGAACGTGTACGTCGCTGATCTGTAGGATCACCGGCAAGATCACCTGCTGCATCCCGAGTAGCATGGACCCATCTTGGAAGTTGAGGATCCTGAGAAGGTGGGGGAGGATTATCATCCTCGCTTTCATCATCTGAAGAATAATTTTTTTCAAAAGTAGAAGAGATAGGAAGAGGTGGCACATCCGCCGGACTAGGCTCGCAGGCCGATTTAGTTTCATCAAATTTTACATCTCTTTAATAATAACATTTTTGGACTTAAATGGAATAAGTCTATAACCTTTTACATCTTCAGAATATCCAACAAAAGTACATTTCTCACTCTTAGGTTCTAAAGCTTTATGCTTTCCATCTGGAATATGGGCCCATGCTTCACTTCCAAACACACGAAAGTGACTTACATCTGGTTTAATGGAACTCCAAGCTTCTTCTGGAGTGATATTCTCTAGAACCTTAGTAGGAGTGCGATTGATTATATAATTTGCACAATTAATTGCTTCGGCCCAAAAACTAAGACTGAGTCCTTTAGATTGCAGCATACAATTAGCCATTTCCTTTAAGGTGCGATTTTTCCTTTCAGCTACACCATTTTGTTGTGGAGTGTATGGAACAGTATGTTGCATTTGAATTCCATTTTCGGTGCAAAAGTTGATGAATGTGTTTTTAACATATTCTCCACCATTATCAGTTCTTAGCTTAAGAATTTGATGTCCAGATTGTTTTTCAACAAAGGCTTTGAAGGCCAAAAAAGTGTTAAATACTTCACTCTTGAGTTTTAAGAAGTATACCCAAGTGCGTCTGGAGAAATCATCAATGAAAGTTAAGAAGTACTTGCAGCCAGAGAATGAAGCAACAGGAAGATGACCACATAAATCACTGTGCACAAGCTGTAAAGGGGCTGAGGCGTGCCAAGAGGCACGTTTGTCAAAACTGTCCCGATGATGTTTTCCGAGTACACATCCGGAACAAACACCATCTCTGCAAGATACCATAGGAAGACCTGTCACCATATTTTCTTTACATAGATGCTGAAGGGAGCGATAGTTTAAGTGACCAAATCGCTCATGCCAAAGTTTGCTCACTTCATCATTATGAGCAACAAATACTGAGGGAAGATTTGATGACCCAAAGTTGTGAAACTTATACAACCTTTTGGAATCATCAGCAAGACCAGTAGCTAGAATCTGTTTAGGATCTTTTAGATCCTTGATTACAACATCATGAGGTGAAAATTCAACAATTTTACCTTCACCTGAATGAGTTATCTGATAGACAGATAGAAGGTTGCAGGATAAGGTTGGAACACATAATACATCATTAAACTGACCATTGTCTAGATGAACAGTTCCAGTCCCTACAACATTAAGAGATCTATCATCACCAATATATATATTTTTGGTGTTACAATCATTTAAAGAAGAAAACATGGCTTGTTTTTGGCCATGTGACAAGAGGCTCCAGAATCAATGAGCCACTCATGAGAATGAGAAGAAGAAGAAGATACATTTAATGCATAACCAGACTGAGATGATTGACAATGACATGCAGAAAGTGCCATTCCGGAAGTTGAAGTTGAAGTAGGCTCCACATGGATGTTATGTTTCTTCATTGCGGCTTCCAAGGCTTCCATCTTCTTAAAGCATTTAGATTCTAAGTGGCCATCTCGATTACAAAAGTTACAATGTCTATCAAACTTCTTCCATTTGTTTTTATTGGTCTTATCATTTTGCTGAAATGATCTTTCATTTTGAGGCTGAGATGGTTTAGGACCATTCTTTTGAGGATATGACTTCTTAGGATTCTTTGAATTTGGTTGCTGCTGGGCGGCTAACGCTTTCGTGGAAGAGTTTCCAAGATTAAGAAGACCAAGGTGTAAGAGTTTTTCTTGTTCTCTTATTAAGGAATCACAAAAGGAGTCAAAGGAAGGGGCCTTTTAGTCTTGTCCTTGACAAATGAAAGCTTCCCTTGTAGAATGGAAAGTGGAAACAAATACAGAGTAGGCTGGTCCCAACTTAGTAAGGATGGAATAAATAAGGTTACCATCTTCTTTCTTAACTTTAACACCTTCCAAGAGATATCTAAGGGTCTTGAATTTGGACAAGAAATCTTCAATGCAAGAAAAATTATTAGGATCCAAAGTAAGCAGCTCATTTTCAAGTTGATGGGCTCTAATTTCATTTTTAATTCCAAAAACTTTAGCAAGTTTTTCTAATGCTTCATGAGGAGTCTCAAGTTCTGCAATGTGGAATCTAAGATCAGGAGAAACAGACATCCCTATCAAACCACGTGCTTGATCTTGTCTATTTTCCCATTTTGCCGCCTTGTCTTCATCTTTTGGTTTCTTCTCTTGGTCTGTGGCTATTCTGTAGAGACCTTTACTTCTAAGTAAATCTCCCATGTAGGCTACCCATTGGAAGTAGTTAGTGTTGTCAAGAATGACTTGGCATGGACTTTCCATTTTTTTTTTAAAAACTGAAGCTGAAGATGCTGAAAGTAAGTGTTCCAATGGATAGATCTCGAAAAAATAGGCGGTTTAAAAAAAAACGGCTCTGAAAAAGGCTTCCGGATGAAGAAGTTATGGCTTTTTGAAAAAAAATTGTTGACGTTGCCGGCAAAGTGCGCGAATGTGCGGGAATGAAAAAATCCACCCCCACAAAATGGAGACTTGAACCCAAGACCTCTACTCTCTTAAAATAGCTTTGAACCAATTGATCTATACAAAAAAATTGAGAGAGAGAGAGAGAGAGGGGGGGGGGCCTTGGTTTGCGTGCTTGCCTTGAGAAAGCTCTTTTTCCCTACAAAACACAAAACACAAAACCCAACACGAATATGCAAAGAAAAACGAACCTTACGGCTCGAAGTTAGCTTTAGCCAAAAAACTAGAAATTTTTTAAAAAAAATCTCAAAGTTAGCTTTAGCCGAAAAACTAAATATTTTTCTCAATGTTTCTGATTTTCCGAGATCACACTAAGGTGCAGGGAAAAGAGCATACGCATGAGAAAAATCCTTCCTTTCTGTTTCTGATTTGCCCAAATCGCACAGAGTCGCAGGGCAAAGAGCATACGCAGAAATGAAAGGTATAGATCCGGTTAAAAAAGAGACTAAATAAACTGAGACCGAAATAAGCAGAGAGAAAATAACAGTAAACTGCAAAAAAAAACACTGTATACCTCCCGATCTGAAAAATGACGCAGCTAGGGCTACCGGAAACCTTTTCGCGTGAAACGAAAGGGGTTCCTCACTGGAACAGATGCTCCGAATGCAACAGAGCAGTCCTCTCGGCCCGAAAGCAGTCAGAAACAGCAGATCTAGGAAACGACAGCCGCATGCAGTTCTACCGGCTTCAGATTTGGATCACCAACGGACGCGGCCCTCAAATAGCTCTGATACCATGTAGGAATTTACAGGGTAAGTTCCACAGAAAGAATACCAAAAGGACACCGCTCACAACCAGATCTCAAATCAATACACCAGTATTTTTGACGTGGTTAAAACCCTCAGAGTGTAAGGAGGGAAACAGTCCACGGCCTGTCCCAACGTGGGTACTACAGGCAATTTATTAATCAAAGAATGAAAATTTACATAAGCTTCTCTCATGCACGGATTACCCGAACAATGACCCTCCCTGCGCTTTAAATAGAACTCATGGACCAATCGGGTGTCAAGCCACGGATCAAGTGTCGGTAATACCGAGGTGAGAGTGAACCATCGGACTCTATACTAAACCAAGTTGAACTTAACTATATCCTATGTGTCGGAATATCCTAACAATATCTACATCTACCACAGCCTCGAAATCCCAACCACACTCAAGAATGGTGGCAGTAGCTATGGAGACTAAAAGCTCCCCCACAAGCCTGCCTATTTATGTGGTGCGTTTTAAGCAACAAAACCCCCACAAGAGAGGCACTTATGCACAGATCCATCTTCGAGCCGAGCTAGTGTGTTCTCTGCAAACAGAAAACCAAATCAAATGAACATATGTTCTTGTCCTACTCATACGTCACACAATTCTGGAAATCAATAACTCAGCATCTCTCAGTGAGGAATGCTTGGCAGGGCCCTACTATTCTGCAAGCTTGGAATAACTGGAACACAGCGCACCAGGGGAAAAAAGCATGATGCCTACCACTTATAATCTGTTGGTCCATTTGGCTAGCCCGAAACTGCCATATATTTAAAAATCAGACCATCTGCTAGCCCCTGCTCACTGCAAAGGTAGTGACAGTCTATCATGACATCCTTGATGAAGAGCCATCACGCACCTGTATAATATCCGAACCTGTTAAAGCCGAAAAAACCCGGACATGGGCTTTTTTCGACGGGACAGCACAACCTCAAGCGGGGGGTTGCTTATTCATCTCGAACCAGCATCATTTGAAAGTCAAATTAGTATTGGGGAAAGGAACAAATAATTTCACTGAGCTTATCACTCTGAGACACTTACTGCATTTTACACTCGCACATAATTGCACTTCTCTACAGATCTTTGGAGATTCTCAAATTAACATAAATTGGTTTAATGCAAAAAACCAATATCATGCTATATCTCTTCAAAACATTCTGAATGACGTGCACAATCTCAAAACAGGTTTTAACATGGTCTCTTGTCAACATATACACAAGGAATACAATGAGATTGTTGACAAACTTTCCAAGGAGGGCTCGCTACTTCCCTGAGGGATGTGGCTAATAAATGAACAACTGGACACAGAGGTCTATCAATATCTTCATAGACCATACATAGACCGGGACTACTACAAGGTGGATCAACCATAAATTACACTAGTACCTATTTTGATGTCAGTTTTTTTAGTAACTGCATAGACAAAACAATATGTATATATTTATATTTCTGATGATAAAAGAGACAATGTGTATTTTTTATACTGGAAATGGCAAGGCCATAAATTTTTGTACAAAGATCTATACTGATCTTACAGATACAGCATATCTCACAGGCATCTACTACATGTAATTTTTCTCTCATAATGAAAGATTACGATTTTTCCTTGGAAAAAAGTTATCAAAATAATTGTTATTTGTAAAATTGGGAATTTATAATTTTTAAGAAAGAACGAATGGAGATAGGAAAAAAAAGAAAAAATAAAACATTTTAAATTTAATAGTTGGACATAAAATGTAGAAATTTTGAATAATATGACACTTATTCACAGAGATTATCCCGATTATACACTATTGCGGAATACATGCATAATACATAACCTCCTCTACGTTGATCATCAATTTAGCAGCATTAAAAACAATGGAACATCAATCGCATGCGCACATTAACACAGTATGTAACCCGGGGAAAGAATACAGCTGAAAACCCCACACTATATGTATATTATAATGATTGAGAACATATAACAATACATATTACAATACTCCTCTCAAGTACTCAGCACTATCTCCACCTGTTACACACAAACTAGCTCAGATCTGATGCCTCAAATCTCCTCCACTGTTTGCCTGCCTCCACTGCGCAATCCTGCAAGAGAATGATGAGAATGGCTGAACCAAACTCGTATTTACCTTGTGTTTGTCCATGGAATCCTCATTGGCAATCTCAATCCATCCATGTGCAAATCTCATGCACAACTATAGTCACAACTGACAGTTGTCTTGCCCTTTCACCCACCTCTAACACTTGTCTCTATTAAATTGTCCATGCACTGAGTTAACTGATGTATTCTTTAGTTTCTTTATGAGTTAATAATTAGTGAATTAATTAATAATTAATTCACACAACTCATCACTAGTGTATTCTTTAGTTAGGCTAAATACAACTAGTTCAACTAAGTCAAGTTGAACACAACTCCATCAACTCCACATCCAACTCCACAAAACTCACATGCATGAGTTCTAACTGAAGTCCTCCATGCAATAGCTCAACTAACACATAAGAAACCACGTGATTCCTTATGTCAGCTGCATGTGCCACATCCGTAGCTCGAACTGAAGTGCTCCAAGAGAATAAGATAATGTTTAGAGTCCAAATATTACTAAGGGCTAATAATATTTGACTGTTTCTATTTTTAGCCTGGTAGTCTAAAAATAGACTCTGGTCACTCCGTTGTGAACCAAAAATAGAAGTACATCTATTTTTCCCAACATGACCAATCATCCATAAACAACATCCTACAACTCATAGACCATGATCCATATGTCTAAAAATAGACTTTGCGCCAAAAATAGCCTGCGGGCCCACTTAGTGAAGGCGACTTCTTTTCACTAAGCTCCATCATCTTGTTGCATTTTCAACACTCCCTCTCAACAAGATATGGATTATCTGCAACCCCTATCCTGCAACTCTGGAATTTTCTACATGTAACACATTTTCCCGGTCCATTTGCTCCAACAACACTTGGAACAAAAACACTCCCAACTAACCACTCTGTTGGGCTAGGAACATACTCTGATGCTGAAGCTCTACCTGCTGCTAACAAGTGCTCCCTCTCTAACATCTGTGCTACTACAACATCTTCATGCATCTCGCACCATTGCACACTTCTATGTGCCATCTAGCACTGTGAAAAACACTTGTGCCTCTCGCATTGCTGCAGCCTGGTAGCTATGCATTGTCCTGGGATTCCCTACACTGTCGCTCTCTCTGCAGCTCCATCCGCATCTATCTCTACCTAATCAGTCAATTCCTGCTACTCCACATCGGGGCTCCCATAGCAAGGTCTCATCCAAGAGGTTGGGTACCTCAAGGATCTTGTCTCTCCTCCTTGGGACGATCAATCCACATCACCCCACCTCCTACCTAGAGGTATGGCTACATGCGATCCCTCTGCCCACTTGGCTCGAAGTTTCCCCCTACTGGAGGTCTCTGCATGAGTAGATGTCTCTACTCGATCTCTTCTCAGCTTCCCTTGTTGTGGCTGCTCCACAACCTCCTGAAGCTGCTGCATCAATCGTGGCTCCTCCACAATCGTCTGAGACTTCTTCTGGCTCTGCATGTTGAGGGGTAATATACGCTCCCTCTCAACCACCAAGTCTCCATTAGTTGCCTCGCTGCTCAAGGCTTTGCATGCATCTTGAACCTCAAGAGCATACAGGTTCTTGACCCGTGAACCAATCTGCTTCACATGTCTAGTGATGATGTGTCTAAGGAAACCTTTCCCTTACAGAAGACTACATCATAGCCTCTGTCTTCCAGCATTGCAATCGACACCAAGTTTCTCTTCAATCTTAGTGCATACTTGACATTGGTCAAGGTAAGGCAAGCTCCATGGTCCCTCTAAAAAATAACCATGCCTACACCTGAGACACTATACTTCTCATCATTACCCATCGCTATGAGTATCTGGAGATCTTTCTCCTCCAAAGTACTGAACAGACTCTTGTCACCGGTCATGTGGAAAAAAGCTCCACTGTCAAGAAACCAACCACTTCCCACCATGGATGAACCATGCATGCGAAGAGTGTGAAATCCAACTCAAACTGTGAAGCAAGTGCCTCACCTTCAGATCCTTCCCCAGATCCCTTCTTTGACTTCTTCTTTGGGCAATTAGTAGCATAATGGCCCAACTCATGACAATGAAAGCATCTCATCTTCGACTTGTCAACCTTCTTCCCATCATTGGAAGAACTGGATTCGGAAAGAGAACCCTTCTCCTTCCCCTTCTTCACCTTACTCGCTAAGGCACAGTTCTCCTCATCATGCATGGATGAAGAACTGTCTCTGGTGCTTCGTCTGATCTCCTCTTGCACAAGATCCGACCAAAGTCTCTCCCATCCTGGCAATTTCTCCCAACCATTGACAGAGTCCTGATAGGATGGCCAACTCTTTAGAAGACCAAGGAGAGCCAAGCTCACCAAGTCCTCATCATCAACAGTCACCCCCACCCTTCCCAGCTCATCCCGGCACTGGGTGAACTTCGTGAGATACCTGGGCATACTATCTCCATTCTCACACTTAATGTTTCTAAGTTTATCCTTGAGCGCCAACTTCCTCTGGTCACTCTTGCTTTGGAATAGATCTGTCAACGCTTTCCACATCAAGTATGGAGAAGCCTTTCCATGCAGGATGGACACAATGTGATCCTTCACGCCCTCCAACAGAATCCTTCGACACTTTGCTTTCTTCTTTTGCCAAACCACAGCTTCAGCACCATCAGTAGGCTTTGGGACCTCAGCCTCTATGAACTCCTTCAGCCCATTATCATCTAACACCACCTCCATCCTGTCTTTCCATGCAATATAGTTCGAGCTGCCCTCAAGAGCATACTCCAATCGCAATCCATAGAAAGACATTTCAACTTCGACACCAAGAAAACACTGCTGCAAATTCGAATTCCACGAGCTCAAAACTCAATCGCTTCTGATCTAAAATTTGTGAGAACAAAGTATTTCTTGTACAAAGATCGACTGTATGGGCATTCACCAGATATCTCACCTTCCAAAAGAAGGATGAATCCAGAGGCTACCTGGCCCGATTACAGACTCTGCCTGAAGAAATAAAATGTAATCACTTTCTGAATAATAGATCTGATGATCAATCCTCGCTTTGATATCCTGTAGAACTTTTTCTACAAATCAAAGAGCTCTTATACCATGTAGAAATTTTGAATAATATGACACTTATTCACAGAGATTATCCCGATTATACACTATTGCAGAATACATGCATAATACATAACCTCCTCTACGTTGATCAATTTAGCAGCATTAAAAACAACGAAACATCAATCGCATGCGCACATTAACAAAGTATGTAACCTGGGGAAAGCATACAGCTGAAAACCCCACACTATCTGTATATTATAATGATTGAGAACATGTAACAATAAATAGTACAATACTCCTCTCAAGTACTCAGCACTATCTCCACTTGTTACACACAAACTAGCTCAGATCTGATGCCTCAAATCTCCTCCACTGTTTGCCTGCCTCCACTACGCAATCCTGCAAGAGAATGATGAGAATGGCTGAACCAAACTCATATTTACCTTGTGTTTTACCACGCAATCCTCATTGGCAATCTCAATCCATGCATGTGCAAATCTCATGCACAACTATAGTCACAACTGACGGCTGTCTTGCCCTTTCACTCACCTCTAACACCTGTCTCTATTAAACTGTCCATGCACTAAGTTAACTGATGTATTCTTTATTTTCTTTATGAGTTAATAATTAGTGAATTAATTAATAATTAATTCACACAACTCATCACTAGTGTATTCTTTAGTTAGACTAAATACAATTAGTTCAACTAAGTCAAACTGAACACAACTCCATCAACTCCACATCCAACTCCGTAGAACTCACATGCATGAGTTCTAACTGAAGTCCTCCATGCATTAGCTCAACTAACACATAAGAAACCACATGATTCCTTCTGTCAGCTACATGTGCCACATCCATAGCTTGAACTGAAGTGCTCCAAGAGATTAAGATAATGTTTAGAGTCCAAATATTACTAAGGGCTAATAATATTTGACTGTTTCTATTTTTAGCCTGACAGTCTAAAGATAGACTCTGATCACTCCGTTGTGAACCAAAAATAGAAGTCCATCTATTTTTCCCAACATGACCAATCATCCATAAACAGCATACTGCAACTCATAGACCATGATCCATATGTCTAAAAATAGACATAGTCTAAAAATATACTTTGCGCCAAAAATAGCCTGCGAACCAACTTAGTGAAGGCGACTCCTTTCCACTAAGTTCCATCATCTTGTTGCATTTTCAACATAGAATATTCTCACATAACAATTTAAAAATGGAAACTTTGCCTATAAGATACTAATAAGACTACTAGCGAATCGAATCCAAACACCAAAACCTTAGAAGCTGGAATTAGTGATGAAACTTGCATTCATATTACTTGTATCAAATTACCCATCATTCACCCATCATTCCAAATCTCACAACATTATGTTTATGGAAAAACGGATTGATACGGAAAAACAAATTGACACCTCTTATAACACTCATAGTTTCCCGGCATGCTATGGGATTTGTTCTATTTTCAGTACTTACAAATTACAATTTTTTTTTATAAAAAAAACACTCAGATTCCAAAAATATCTGAAAATCAAAAGCTATGAGGTGAATTGTTTAACCTTAATGTTGGTATCCTTTGTCAATGCATGATGGCTCACCATCTAAGATCATATGCATGAGAAGAGATCTGACACTGCAGGAACCAATCCTAGCAGATCGAAAATCAAAGCAAGATTCGCACTACCCCTCTGGGTGGCCCTACTGCGTAGTTGACATGTACTTTGCACAACATTGAAGGCATTTCACCCCGAATTCTTTTCAAGAGTTCTTAGCACAACAGTGAAGGCATTTCACCTCGGATTCTTTGCAAGAGTTCTTATTTTTGTTTTATGGAGCCCCAACGCCATTAGTATCAATCTACGACTTCCACCATTGAACCAAAACAATTATTAAGGGGAAGGGACTAAAAACCTTTGATAATGGGGAGAAACTTATATCTAATATATGTCAGCACTGTAATTTTATTTGGAGTTCGTGTATTTGAAAGTTTTAAATTCATCGTTGCTACAAGCTTCAGACAATTACGCTGAAGCATATGCAATCTTGCATGAACATCCTAATTTTATTAGGAGAGTTTTTATTTATCATTGAGAAACTATAAGGGCAGTATGTGTAGGATATTCTATGGTTCAAGAGGAAAAAAGATAATTATTTGCACTTATAGTGTTAGTGAAGCTTCAAATAATTAGACTAAGGTATATCTTTTTCATCAAAGACTTGAATGTGAAGCTATTGATAACCATAGAGGATTTCATGATGGTCCCAAATTAACACTAAACAAACTTCACTACTAGATGGTGAACTAGTAGTTGCTATTTCTTCAATAAAAAAAGCAAGTTACTTCTCCAAATTTTCATATTATCAGGTGAAGTGAAATTTAAACCTTGTAGCACATCACTAGCCTAATAAATTCATTCAACTAAGTATGTGTGTCTATATGAAAAATGAGGGTCATTTTAATTGTGATATCCCCTAAGGTTCAAGATGGTTTGGCACATCAATCAACATTAAACTCTTGCATGAACAACAACTATTACATCATTTCATTCACATCATGATGGTAGTACTAATGACATCCTCAAGTTGTCATAGCATGCAAGCAATTAACATTGATCTAGTTATTGAATGGCTTGGCTTGAAACACCATCATCCTTGTGGGATAAGGAAGAGTTCAGAAACTACAATTAGGCAAAATTGTGGTACGAAACCAAAGGTGGTCGACCCCCTAGTAAGTATTAAATTCACTCCTTAGCTATCTTTAATTTTTTGTTATAAAATTTTGATTTGGGAAATATTTCATAGGAAAGTGGAAAAATTAGTAGGTCTAATTTATGATGAATGTGCCTATTGCTCTCTTCATGAATTTTCTCTCAATCACAGGTTTCATTAATCTTTATATTTGGATCTCTTTCTTGCAATTTTTTTCCCAAAATTGCCTTCATCATGGAAAATCATGGGGGGGACTTGGGCTCTAGGTTTTGTCTTCAAGTCTCAAAGCGAGTACATGGTTGGCTCCTACTCTATTTTGTTGGGTATAGACCTCTTCTCTAGACCCACCATATCTTGTTGGGCTCAAATAGTAGAAATATCTCTCATGAAGCATAGAGACATTCAAGAATTCAAGAGAATTCTAGAAAGGCATGAATAAAGTAATCACAATAATAGGAGCTCATTGTTTTCAATGACCACAAAAGTGCATGAAAATGAGCACCATTGCATCTCTTAGTGTGTAAACATCATGAGTTTATTGTTTCAACAAAAGCAAAGTATTGACATTTTAGACTGAGAATGTAATATGTTGTAGAATGCAACTTTATGTATTTGCCAGAACTACTTATCCTCAACATCAAACAATAGGGTATCAAGCAATTATGTTGAACCCAATCTCAAAGAATGTAAAACAATTCACTAACTGAAGAAATTGATGGACATTGAATAATAGAACTCTACTGTTTTATGTGTTTCCCAAGAGGATGTAAATACTAACCATGTATCTCGTTAACTAACTATTGTTTGCATAGTTATTAGGATTTTGTTGATGGCCAAAAATTACCTTAATCAACATTAGGAATATCACCTGGTCAGGGCCCTAATTAGACCCTTATATGTTTGGGATGGTGATTCCAACTAGTTAAAATGGATTCAGTTACCTCTCACTCTCCTATCTTATTTATGATGTTTTTAATTACTATCAACAAGAAGAGGTATGATCCATAAACTTTCATGGATATTCTAATAGATAGTTCATCATAACAGATCTGATATTAATACATTAAATTATGAATTTTTATACTATTACAGTTCTATTAAACTTCTAGATCTGTAAATTTAAATGTAATTTAAATCCTAGATCTGTAAATTATGCAGAAAAGTAGAGAACAACAAAATAATCTCACACATACACACACATAAGACACAAAATATGCTATGGGAAACCCTTTCGGGAGAAAACCCAGTTGGAAGGTGAGGTTGCTTTGCTCTCTTTCTCTGTCTGGAAAATAAGGCTGCAGGTACAAAGAAGTCATGCATGTGGCCCATAGGTTGCTACAATGCACATATCTTCTTTGTGTGATGTACCTCTTATATCGTGTGGCTATATTTCTTAGTTATGGAACAAAATGATCTCAAAAGAATGGAATGTCTCTTCCTCCTAGTGGCCCGGTTGTAACACAGCCCGATAGCCTACTAGTGGTTAAGTTTGACTACATCAATTATTAACTAGAGTTACAATATAGACTCTCCTAGAGTCTTTTACATGAAAAAAACATGGCTATCCCCTTTTCTATGAATAGTGGGTGCTGACGTGGCATCCTCCCGAACTATAGGTGTGAAAACATGAAGGTCAACTTTTGAGTGGCATAAATTTTGCATACAGACTCTCATTGATGCGCTTCTTGAGCCGTTAGAAACATATTTGTGTGTAAAATAGCATGAGAAAGTGACACGCCACAAGGAGAAAAATTTTACCCCAAAAAAATCTCATTTGATGCCTCAAAATGCTCCCAGAAGGTTTCATACCTCGTTTCGCCAAACTGTGTCCCGCGGGTAAAAATAGTTCCATGAGCTGATTCTTCCACTTTTTCCACTCTAAATGCATTAATATGGATGAAAAAATAATATAATGATCAAATCCAGATCACACCTCCCCATTTTGGGAGGATTTTGGTCCCCAAAATCTTTTACTGAATGAGGTGATTAATCCTCCTTCTCTCTAGTGTACCATTTAACTTTGCCTAGAAGTTGTCCCTTCAACCCAATCTGCCAAAGGTAATGATGCCCTTGTCTTGTAGTAATGGACCTGTTCTGAAAAATTGTGTCTTTTGTCAACTCTGCCTGAGAATCTGGTGTCAAATCCTCCATAAAAGGTAGGATTTGTTCATTTTCCTGTTATAACATGGAAGGCTCATAGAGTTTCAAATTTTCTATATTCACAATTGAATAAATGGGCATATACAGTGGTAAACAGAGTTGATCTGAATTATCAGCCACCTTTTCTAGTATCTCAAAGGGACCACACCTCAAAGCCTTGATTTTCTTACCGGGCCCTTGCAGCCTCTCCTTGTTAAATTATAGCCATACTCTATCTGCCACCTTGAACTATTTCTTTGTTTTGTGATGATCATGCTTGGCCTTATACTTATCATGTGACTTCTATAGTGTTTCTTATACCTGTATATGGACCTGCCTAATATTATCTAATAGTTTTTCAACCCTAAAAGCATCTTTTGTAAGATCTTCCCTTACTCCTCCATGTTGCCCATATGCAATATCCAAAGGTGAAGGTGAAAAATATCCAAAACAAGATTGAAACGGGGACTTTCTTGGAGAAGTGTGGACTGCTCTATTGTAAGAATGTTGTATATATACTATATTTTCAGCTTATTTCTTTGGATGCTTCTCGTTGTATCCCCTCAGAAGCTACACCAAAGTCTTTTTGACTAATTTTGTTTTCCCATCTATCTGTGGATGGAATGTTATAGATCTCTTCAACTCTGTGTCCATATTCTCCCACAATGTAGTTAAAAATTCACTGAGAAATCTTGTATCCCTATTTAAAATGATGCTCCTTGGTATCCCAAAGTGCACACAAACTTGTCCAAAGAACAAGTTTGCTTCTTGTTGCCCGCTGATGGTCTTTTTATAAGGCATCAGAACGGACATCTTGTTGAACCTGTCAACTACCACGAACAGGTAGTCATTTCCCTTCTTGGTTGTCGATAAACCTCCCACAAATCCCATGGAAATGTTTTCCCAAGGACAAGTAGGTATAGGTAAGGGATGATATAGACCTTGTTTCCTATTACTAGGCTTGTTGGTAAAACAAAGCATGCATCCTCTTATGAACCTAGCTACCTACTCTTGCATCTTGGGACAATACACATACCTCTACAAGTTAGCCACAGTCTTCCCTACATCAAAGTGCCTTGCAACCTTGGAGGTGTGAGCCTCTCTAATCAGCTGTAATCACTCACCTTTAGGAACACATAGCTTATCGAGTCTGTAGAGTAACCTATCCTATAGATGGTAGTCAATGATGTTGTCACCATTATGCACATGACTCTGACTCTGCAACTGTTAATACACCTCCTTGAAGTCCTCATATTTTGAATATGTCTCTTTGTATGCATCATGGGTGAATGGATCCATGTGCATAAGAGTCCCCAAATATTTGATATTTGATGTGGGTGGAATTGAAAGCATGTCGGCAAACTTGTTTGTGTTTCCCTTCTTATACTTGATCACCAAATGAAACTGTTGTAAAAACCCCATCCACTTGTAATGCTTGGTCTATTGTAGCTTACTCTGGGCCTACAAGTACTATAACGACTGCTGATTTGTGTGGATTATTGTCTCCTTTCCCATTAGATAGTGCTTCCACTTCTTCACAACTTGCACCATGGCATAGAAATTGTTGTCGTAAGTAGGGTACTTAAGAACTTCCCCATGAAATACTTCAAAGTGGTAGCATACAAGCCTTCCTTCCTGCATCAAGTCAACTCCCATAGCATACCCAGTCGCATCTATGCCCACTTCAAAGGGTCGTTGCAAGTATGGTAATTCCAGAACTGGTGCTTGACTGATCTTCTTCTTTAGCTCGTTGAATTCCTTTTGCTGACCTTTTTCCCACTGGAAACTCTTGTCACTTTCTTTTATGGCATGGAGCGGTGCTACTACCGCTGAAAATGAGGCTATGAATTTCCTCAGGTACTATGTTGCCCCAGTGAAACTCCTGACCTTAGAAACATTAGTAGGCACCAGTCATTTCATGATTGCCTCCATCTTGGAAGGATCTATCTTCATTTCTCCTCCACTGATCACATACCCCAAATACACCAAATATTGTTGTGCAAACTTGCACTTCTTGAAATTTTCTAGTAGTTGGTGCTTCTTCAATGTTTCCAGCACCTGCGCCAAATGTGAAATATGCTCCTCCCAGGTAACACTATATACCAATATATCATCCAAATAGACAATAGAATTTGAATCTATAAAAGGGCACAATACATCATTCATTAATCTCATAAATCTAGTTAGTGCATTACATAGGCCAAATGGAATAACTAACCACTCATACAAACCTTGTCGAATTTTTAAGGTTGTCTTCCATGTATATTCTTCTTTGATTTGAACCTAGTAACATCCAGACTTCAAGTCTAGCTTGGTGAAGTACTTTGCTTGTTGCAATTTATCTAGTAGATCGTCTATCTTGGGCAGGGGGTATTTGTTCTTGTGATTTTATTCAACGCCCTATAATATATACACATCTGCCAATTCCCATCCTTCTTTGGCACAATGATGATGGGTGACCTTCATGGTGATGTACTTAGTCGAATGACACCATGTTCCAGCAGTTGTTGCAATTGTTTCTCACCTCACTTGCTTCTATAACAGATTTCCTATACAACCCAATATTTGGCAATCAGGAGTCTGGCAATGGGGAGTCTAGCAATAACAAATGAAACTATAAAAGGGAACAATGCATCATTTATTAATCTCATAAATATATTTGGTGCATTACATAGGCCAAATGGCATAACTAACCACTCATACAAACCTTGTCGGATTTTGAAGGCAGTCTTCCATGTATATTCTTCTTTGATTTGAACCTGGTGACATCTAGACTTCAAGTCCATCTTGGTGACGTATTTTGCTTCTTGCAATTGATCTAGTAGATCATCTATCCTGGGCAGGGGTTATTTGTTCTTGAGTGTGATTTTTTTCAACGCCCTATAATATATACACATCTGTCAGTTCTCGTCCTTCTTTGGCACAATGATGATGGGTGACCCACATAGTGATGTACTCAGTCTAATGACACCCTGTTCCAGTAGTTGTTGCAACTGTTTCTTTGCCTCACTTGCTTCTATAACAAATTTCTTGTACGACCCAATATTTGGAAATGGGGAGTCTAGCAATGGGGAGTCTGGCAATAGTTGGATCTCGTGTTCCATTTCTCTCTTAGGTGGTAACCCTTTGGGCTTTCAGAACACATCCCTGTATGCATGTAACAACTCCAATTGTTGTTTATGTTTCTTAGTACACCCCTCCAGGGTTGCATTGCCTTTTATTAACTCCTCTTCAGACTAACTTCCTCTTAAAAACAATAAAACATACTTCTTATTGGTATTGACCAATTTCTTCGCTTGGTTGGCACTTACCAGTGAAATTTTCGACTTGCCTTTATGCGCATTGATGATGAACGATTTTCCATCCTTGAAGAGTCAGTATTGATTAGCTCTCCTCATAAATATTGCATCTCGCATGTACATGTATGGACTTCCAAGCATGACTCCACATACATCAAGGGGAACCACATCTAGATCTACTTCATCAATAAAATTAGCACTGATAGCAAATCTAGTTTTATATTGTTTTGTTACCTTAAGCTTTGCATCCTTATTTACCCATCCCAGTGGATATGGGTTTGGATGATCACGAAATTCCAACCCCAACCTCTTGACCAACTCTATTGCAATGAGATTCGCTTGCAATCCTGAGTCAAATATAGCTCCAATCTTTGTCTTATTGACTTGTATATTTATATGGAAGAGTTTGGTCATTTCCTTCTCTTCATGTTGCTGAAGACTACTCAAATTCACCTCCTTTTGCACTAATGTAGAGAAGATCTTCTCATCCATGTCTGAGATGCTTTCAACTTGGTTGCTCGAATCCACGGCCATGAGATTCTTCTTATTATTATATTTCTTCGTGTTCTATGGGTTTAGCACTGGATTTAACTTCCAACACTTTGTAACATCCCTGGTGAAATTCCATGTAATAAAAGTTAATAAAGGAAAAATAATAACAAATGTTATGGAACGCTTACTCCAAACTTAATGTTGGGCCGAAAATCCTAGTGTGGGTGTTCATTTGGTTTATTATGGCTAAAGAAATTGGCAAAGGCTTTTGAAAGGCATGAGGCATTAATTGACATTCTATTTATGAAAATAGAGGAAATTAGGAGAAAAGGAAGGTGAAAGGTCATAGGTTGCATGTGAGGAGGAAAATGAAGGAAAATTGAAGAAAATAGAGGCCTTATTAATAAAAAGGCTTCTGAGGATCAGTTAGTACCTTTTTCAGTTTAGTTTTGGAGCTCTCTCTCTACTCTCTCTCTCTCACTCACTCTTGAACACACAAAGTTTTCTTGGAGCACTTCAGCATTGCATTAAGGAAAGTAAAGAAGGCAAGGGAAAGCAAAGATCAAGCAAGGAAGAGAAGGTTCAAGTAGCTACAACGAGGTTATTTGTAGGTATCAATTTGCATGTGTGATTTCCTTGCTGGATTTAGCATGCATGGTTATGCATGTGCATTCTTGGTTCTCTTGTTCTCATGGGAATGGGTTTTGCCAAGTGTGAGTGTTTTTCAGCCTAGCCTTTCCATTTCGGGATAGCCATGGTGTAATGGGGTTTTCATGTTTTGGTTGAGCTGGATTGTCGAATGGATTCAAAACTAAGTGAGGTTGATCTCTAAAAGAAACAGCACATGGCATAGCGATCCCTTAATCAGATTGTGGATTGCGGTAAATCCTTGGCCTAGTAACCCGTGAACCAAACTGTGGGTTGCAGTAAAGCTAGATTTTGTGTTGCCTTGATGGGCCTAGGAATCCTCGATCAGTGAATGGAGGGATATGCGATAAAGCCAAGAGGTGGGTGCACTCAATCAGGCCTAGGAATCCTTGGTTTGTGAATGGCAGGATATACAATAAATCCTAGAGAGTGGAGTCTAGATTCTGGTCTAGTGATCCCTGAATCAAACTATGAATTGTGATAATTCCTAGGGACTAGGATACAGTAAAAATTCCTCATAGTGTAGGTGGAGAAATCTAATGGCGTCCATGCTTGTTTAGGGCCTAGTGATCCGATGAGGGTTGTGATAAAGCCTGGTTCTATTGATGAGACTGAGGTGGTGTAGCCTTGGGAAGCCTTGGTTGATTTTTTGGTTATGAATCCCACATTCATGCTTGGAATATGGCATGGGGTGATTGCATGAAATAAATATTTGGTTCAGCCAATATATGGTCAAGTGGTTCGTGGAAGTCCTAAACCTGATTAGACTTTGCATTCATTAATAATAGTTCCTTATCCTTGGTGTTTCATGTGTAGATGTATTGGTTTATATGTGGATTCTATGGTTGTTGTATCCTTATTACTATTTCTATTGTTTATATGCTCGTTATGAGTATGTTTTATGACAGTGATGATGTATGGCTCTCATCATGTTTTGATTTGTAAATTAATGAACAATGAATATATGACCTAATAGATGATGATGCAACTAATGTGATAAGGCAACAGTGCTTCTTAGAAATTCTCATATAAGTATGAGACCCCTATACTCAAATTTGTTGTTATGACATCTAGAATGCATATTTGTGACATGTTTGATGAAATGTTTGTCATGGCTAGTAGGGGTCTAGTCAAGTCCTTATTCAAGTATTTATATTAGTATCATTGTTTCAATGTTACTTTTAATTTCTGGAAGTTCCATGGAGTTCTGGGTAGTGGCCTAAGTCCTGGCCCTGAAAAGTGGCACATAATCTAGGGTCGCAGGCACAGAACTAGTTGAAAAAGACCCCACTGGTTGCATAGCTTTGTTGTGAGAGCAACTAGAGGGTCCCATCTGCATGCATGCCCATGTCATGGGAGAGATTGAGGGTTTAGGTCAGTAAAATGTCAAGCTACCTTAGGGGTTGGTCACCTGGAAGGGTTGTTTGGCTCCAAAAGGTTATGTAACATGAGTAGAAGGTCAAATTCATATTGTTTTATCAGTTCCACTTCCTTAACTGTACATGGGGATTTGAATCAAATCATAGTAGCCTCTCGTCACATGTTTACCCCAGCGGACCGGTTAACTTGGGTAAATATGGGAGGAGGTGGTTACAGAGTGCTATCAGAGCATGGTTTAGCCCTTGGAATGGATGGGCGGTGTGTTGGTAATGCATTCATGTCGATTACATATGTGTTCCCTATGTTTGTGGTCTATGTACTTGTTGTGTATGCATGGTTTTGGTCATGGTTGCAATGGTGTCGCCATGTGAAAGTCGATGGTGTTGATGTTGGATGTGTTTATCATGAGTATAGGTTGGTTTTGCACTGGTTATGCATGTCATTTTTTGTATGTATCATGTATACATGTTTGTCATACATATGTTGATTATGCATGCATTGACATGGTTGTAGTTGTCATGCATGAGATCATGATGTGTGGTTGACATGGTCATGAATTGATCACTGGACTATGGTTAGGATGATATCTATATGTTTTTATGATTATGATTATACATGTATTGCACTAATCTGGTTGATCTTGCATACAAGATATCCTCCCCAGAACTATACTGAGGTATGTTGATTATATTATGTTCTAGTTTAGCTGACATGGTATACTTGCAGGAAGAATATTAAAGATGACTAGCAAGATGGTAGACTATAATTCCCGAGACTCTCCCTATGGATTAGATTAGCAGTGTGGTGTTGGGCATTCTTCTGACTTAGTAGACACATTGAGAAGCTTGAAGGAAGAACGAAGGAGTTGCAAGGAAGATAATGAAAAAATCATGCAGGCACAAGAGAAACAAGAAGAAGTCAATGTAGTAATCCTTCAAAGTTTGTAAAAATTGTAGAGACAAGGACCACTTTGGATCATCCATGGGCAGGAGGACAGAACTAATGGAGCATATGGTAGTAGGTCTCACGGTGGTCACAAGTTGGATAGGGATGACATGATCAGAGATGGTAGGTTCTTGGACACTCCATATAGGAGAGGTGATGGACACATGTGCTATTCTAGTTTTGGTTCTTATTGGCACTATGATCATCATCATTATCACCCTTACAGGAGGATTGACAGGGGATACTTTCCGAATGAGTTTAAGAAAGCTAGGCCACCTACCTTTCATGGATATTTGAATAAGCCAAAGGATGTTGAGGCTTGGTTACTTGGGATGAAGAAGTTCTTTGAACTGCATGAGTACACAGAACATATGAAAGCCAGAGTAACTATCTTCAACCTCAAAGGGAAAGCAGACATCTGGTGGGAAGATGTAAAACATGTCAAAGACATCAAGATAGAAGACTTGAGTTGGTATGAATTCAAGAGACTCTTCAGGGAGAAATACTATGACAACCAAGCCAAGGAGTTTTATGAGCTAAAGATGGGATTGATGACAAATGAGGAGTATACAAATAAGTTCCTAGATCTATTGAGGTATGTATTGTAACTTAAAGATGAGAAAGCTAAAGTTCAGATATTTGTCAGTGGATTGTCATTAGCATTTAGAGATCATATTGAGTATGATGAGCCTCGGTCACTTGAGGAAGTTATTGGGAAGTTGAAATATTGTTGTGAGCAGCCAAAGAGTAAGAGTGAATCTCAGCAAGGATGGAAAGGGAAATACAAAGGTAAAGGTAAATGGAAACCGAAAAAAACAAGGCCTCAGAATTCATAAGAGAAAGAAAATGTTGCACCATACAAGAAGTCCAACGTAGCTAGATAGGGACATGGGTCACAACAAAAAAATAAAGATGATGGTACATGATGGTTGTAGTGTTAGACATGTTGTAAGGAGCATCTTAGGATGGATTGTCTGCAGAATCAAGGTGGAAGGCGTCATATCTATAGTGCACAGGAGGCGCATACTATTGGGGATATTGAGCAGAGCATTCCTCTTATCTATGCAGCACTGGATAATAAGAAGGCAGATCATCAAGCATCTATCATTGAGATGGAAGGTAAGATTTGTGATCAATTTTTTTCTATTTTGATTCTCCCTGGATCTAATTATAGTTATGTTAGTCCTGACCTGGTGGATAAGTGTGGTTTGAATAAACAAGTGCATGCAAAATCCTAGTTAGTGCACTTGGTTATAGGCACAAAGAAGAGAGTGTATCACTGGGTAAGAGCTTGTGCATTCGAGTTGAATGGTATGCCTACCACGACACATTTGAATGTATTTTAATTGGGATCATACAATAAGTTGTTGGGTATGGACTGGTTGAATTTTCATAGGACCAAAGTGGATTGTTATGCCAAATCCATTGAGTGCTTGGATGACAATGGAGAATAGAGAATCTTGCACGGTAAGAAGAAGGAAACATCAGTTAGAATGGTGACAACTATGAAGGCAAAGCGCAATTGAACAAAAGGGTGTGTGCTATTTGTAGTGCACATTTCTAGTGACAAAGGTAAAGAGGTTGAGGATGTATAGGTATTGAGAAGGTACCTGATTTTGCAACATTTTCAGGATGTTTTCCCAATAGATACTTTAGAGTTTCCTTCTCACAAAGAAGTGAATTTTTCCATTGATTTGGTACTAGGGGCAACATCAGCATCAAAGGCACCATACAGGATGAGCACTCCAAAGTTAGTAGAGTTGAAGTTGCAGTTGAAGGAAATGCTTGACAAGGGATAAATTAGGCCAAGTGTATCACCAAGGAGCGTACTGGTATTGTTTGTGAAGAAGAAGGATGGTACTCTCAATTTATGCATCAATTACAGGCAGATGAACAAGGTGACCATCAAGAACAGGTATATGTTGCCGAGGATTGATGACTTGTTCAATCAGTTGAAGGGAGCATCATTGTTCTCAAAGATTTATCTAGAATCATCATATCATCAAGTACGCATCAAAGAAGAGGACATATGCAAGATAAATTTTCAGACCATGTATGAGAATTATGAGTTTGTTGTAGTTCCATTTGGTTTGACTAATGCTCCAGCTACCTTTATGTGCTCGATGAATAATGTGTTGCATCCTTATTTGGAAAATTTTGGTATTGTATTCATTGATGACCTCTTGATATATTCTAAGAATGAGGAAGAACATGTCGAGCATGTAGAAAAAGTGTTGAGATTTCTAAGAGAGCATCAGTTGTATGTCAAGCTTAGAAAATGTAGTTTCTTTCAGACAAAGGTATATTACTTGGGACATGTTGTTTCCAAGGAAGGCATAGCAATGGATCTAGAGAAGATAAGGGCTATCATGGAGTTGGAAGCTCCTAGAAATGTGGATGAGGTAATATCATTCATGGGGTTAGCAGGTTACTATAGGAGGTTCATCAGGAAATTCTCTTGCATTGCATATCCTATTATGTCATTGCAAAGGAAAGGTAAGAAATTTGAATGGAAAGAGGAATGTGCAACTAGTTTTGAACAGTTGAAGCAATTGTTGACAAATGCTCCAGTGTTAAATATTGTAGATCCAAACAAGGAATTTGTGGTATGCATGGATGCTTGCAAGAGAGGACTTGGTGGAGTCCTTATGCAAGAAGGACATGTAGTGTGCTATGAGTCACGGAAATTCAATGAGCATGAGTATAATTATCCGATATGTGATCTTGAGTTGGAAACGATCATCCATGTGTTGAAGATGTGGAGCCCCTATCTTCTTGGTATGAGGTTTGTATTGATGAGTTATCAAAGTGGGTTGAGATACTTGTTTGATCAGCCAAACTTGAATTCCAGGAAAGCTAGATGGTTGGCCATGATTAGTGAGTTTGAATTTGAGATCAGGTACATTAGAGGTAAAGAGAATAGGATTGCAGATCTTCTTAGCAAGTGGATACATGTGAATCATATAGCAGCTATGATTTCTTATGGGATAGACTTACAAGATCAAATCTTACAGGTAGGTCAGCAGGATGACAGGTACATGGAGCTTAGCACATATTACAACAAGTTATAGGTGATTAGGATGTGGATTATCATCTTACAGCATATGACTTGACCATATTTAGGGACATTATACATGTGCTAGACAATAGTGATCTCAAGAAGTCTATATTGAGAGAGTTGTATGTGAAATTGTATTAAGGTCACCCAGGATATCAAAAGACATTAACAACAGTGAAGAATTTTTATTATTGTACGAATCTTAAGAAAGATGTAGCAAAGTTTGTGGCTAGATGTTTGGATTGTCAGCAGATGAAAGCAAAATGTAAGCATCTAGGTGGATTGCTACAGCCGATTTCGATTCCAGAGTGGCAATGGGAGGTCATTTCCATGGATTTCATCACATGTTTTCCTAGGACATTTAGACAGCATGATTTCATCATAGTTGTGGTGGAGAAGTTGACAAAGGTAGCACACTTCATTCCAGTGAAGTCTACATATTCAGCTAGTGATGTGGCACAGGTCTTCATCAGAGATGTGGTGAGGTTACATGGTGTTCCGTGGAAGATTTTTTCAGACAGGGATCCTAAGTTCACTTCCAAGTTTTGGAAGGAGTTGTTTACAAGTTTGGGGACAGATTTGGCCTTCAGCACAACTTATCATCTGCGGACAAATGGACAAACAGAGAGGGTCAACATAATTTTGGAGGACATGTTAAGGATGTATGTGATTCATCATCAACAAAAGTGGCAAGAGTATCTTCCACTTGTTGAGTTCACTTACAATAATGGGTATCAAGAATATTTGAGGATGAGTCTATTTGAGGCATTTCATGGGCAGAGTTGTAATACTCCCATTAGTTGGAGTGATCCAGTTAACAGGGTCTTTATTGGACTGGATATGTTGGCAGAGATGGAACAGGAAATGTAGGTAATCAAGAAGAATCTGAAGGCATCACAGGACAGTCAGAAAAGCTATGCAAATCGAAACAAGTTGTTTAAGTAGTTTCAGGTTGGGGAACAAGTCTACTTGTGCATCAAGATGAAGAAGAGCTCCTTGAGGATTGGATCATGCGCCAACCTGGCACCTCGATTTTGTGGAAATTTGCGGACCTTTCAAGATTCTTGAAAGGATTGGACCAGTAGCCTATCGACTTTCACTACCTCCAACAATGAAAGTCCATGATGTTTTCCGTGTGTCATTGCTTAAGAAGTATGTTAAAAATGTTGATCATGTGATTGACTGATCTGTATTGCAGGTGGAGCTAGATGGAGAATTTCAGCCAGAACCTTAGTGTATATTGCAGAGAAAGATGCTCATGCTTCGGAACCAAGCAATCGAGTAGGTTAAAGTGCAGTGGAAGCACTTTGGGCCCGATGAAGCTACATGGGAGATGGCAGATCAGATGCAATCTATTTATCCTTCTTTATTTTTTGGTTGAGAAAATGTTTTTGGTTTATGTTTTGGTGTGATGTTTTGGTTTATGTACATATGTATATGGATGTAAATATCGCCATGATTTTTTTTATAAATCTCCAATAAGTTGTATGGGTGTCATGTCATTATGGTTTTCATGTTGTTATGTTGTCATGTTGGTTTTGTTTTCAGCAGGTTGATCATTGTAAATACTTCATCGAGCTAAGTTATAAAGCTCCATGGGCAGTATGTTTTTCTTACAACAGTCTTGTTGGTTGTAGGTGTCATTGAACATCGAGGATGATGTTCTACCAAGGGGGATGGTTTTGTAACAGCCCTGGTGAAATTCCATATAATAAAAGTTAATAAAAGAAAAATAATAACCAAGGTTATGGGACACTTATTCCAAGTTGAATGTTGGGAAAAACGTCCTAGTGTGGGTGTTCATTAAGGAAATTGGTAAAGGCTTTGGAAATACATGAAGCATTAATTGGCATTTTATTTATGAAAATAAAGGAAATTAGGAGAAAAGGAAGGGGAAAGGTCGCAGGTTTCATGTGAGGAGGAAAATAATGGAAAATTGAAAAAAATAAAGGCCTCATTAATAACAAGGTTTATGAGGATCAATCGGCACCTTTTGTCAGTTCAATTTTGGAGCTCTCTCTCTATTCTCTCTCTCTCTCTCTCTCACGCACTCTTGGACACTTAGATTTTTCTTGGAGCACTTCAGCATTGGGTCAAGGAAAGCAAAGAAGGCAAGTGGAAGCAAAGATCAAGCAAGGAAGAGCAGGTTCATGCAGCTACAATGGGATTATCTGCAAGTATAAATTTGCATGTATGATTCTCTAGATAGATTTAGCATGCATGGTTATGCATGTGTGTTCTTGGTTCTCTTGTTGTCATGGGCATGGGTTTTTCTAGGTGTGACAGTGTTTTTTAGCCTAAACTTTCCATTTTCAGATAACCATGGTGTGATGGGGTCTCATGTTTTGGTTGAGATGGATTGTCGGATGGATTTGAAATTGAGTGAGGTGGATCTCTTAAAGAAAGAACACATGGTCTAGTGATCCATGAACCAGACTATGGATTGCGGTAAATACTTAGCCTAGTAACCCCTGAACTAGAATGTGGGTGGCAGTAAAGTCAGATTTTGTGTTGCCTCAATGGGCCTAGGAATCATCGATCAGTGAATGGCAGAATATATGGTAAATCCTAGAGGTGGTTTCCCTCAATCAGGCCTAGGAATCCTTGGTCGGTGAATGGCAGGATATACAATAAAACCTGGAGGGTGGATTTTTCATTATGGCCTAGTGATCCCTAAATCAGACTATGGATTGCGTTAAATCCTGGAGACTAGGAGACAATAAAATTCCTCACAGTGTAGGTGGAGAAATACGATGGCATCCATGCTTGTTTAGGGCCTAGTGATTGGTGAGGATTGCGATAAATCTTGGTGCTATATATGAGGGTGAGGTGGTGTAGCCTTGGGAAGCCCTGGTTGAATTTTTGGTTATGAGTCCCACATTCATGCTTGGAATATGGCACAAGGTTGATTGGATGAAAGAAAGATTTGGTTCAGCCAATATATGGTCAGGCGGTTGGTGGAAGTCACATACCTAGTTGGCTTTTGCATTCATTAATAAGAGTTCCTTCTCCTTGGTATTTCATATGTAAATGTACTAGTTTATATGTGAATTTTGTGGTTGTTGTATCCTTATTATTTATGTTGTTTATATGTTGGTTATGAGTATGTTTTATGACAGTGATGATGTATGGCTCTCATCATGTTTTTATTTGTAAATGAATGAACAATGAATATATGACCTAATAGATGATAATGCAACTAATGTGATAAGGCAACAATGCTTCTTAGCGATTCTCAGATAAGTATGAGACCCCTATGCTTAGATATGTTGTTATGATCTGTAGAATGCATATTTGTGACATGTTTGATGAAATGTCTATCATGGCTAGTAGGGATCTAATAAATTCATTATTCAAGTATTTGTATTAGTATTATTGTTTCAATGTTAATTTTCATTTATGGAAGTTCCATGGAGTTTTGGGTAGTGGCCTGAGTCTTGGCCCTAAAAAGGTGGCACAGAACTACCTGGAACAGTCCCCAGTCACATACATGCCTTGTTGTGGGAGCGACTGGAGGGTCCTAGTCGTATCCATCCACATGGCATGGGAGCGACTAAGGCTCTAAGTCAGTAAAATGTCCAGCTACCTCAGGGGTTGGTCACCTGGAAGTGTTGGTTGGCTCCTGAAGGTTTTGTAACATGTGTAGAAGGTCAGATTAGTTGTTTTTTGTCGGTTCCACTTCCTTAACTATAAATGGGGATTTGAATCATATCATAGTAGCCTCTCATCACATGTTTACCCCAACGGACCAGCTAACTTGGGTAAATGCGAGAGGAGGTGGTTACACACTTCTCCTCTATATGGCCATTAATGTTCTAGTGGTTGTAGTGGTTGCTAGGATATTTTCACTGGTGTGATGTGGTTTCCATATTTTTATATTTTCCCCCTTTTTGCTTCTTCTTCACCTCCTTAGAAGCTTCATTTTCCTCCTTTTGCTTCAATCCACTTGATTGCACTCTTTTCATGACTATGTTCTTTAGGTATTGTGCACGTACACAAGCCTCATCCACCGATTTGGGCTTGAACAACATTACTTCTTCACGTAGAGGGAGGTACACACCCCCCAAATACTTGAGGAGTACATCAAGTTTCTTTGGAGATATACCCAACATGATAGACATCTTTCTCAATTTTGTGTTGCACGCTTTGGCTTGACTTTTATCTGAAGTAATGCCACCAGATCCACTAGTCCTCCATGTACCCAATGGGATAAAATTGTGACTTAATAAGTGTTTTGAAATCTTCCCACTTAGTCACTAGAGGTTCTCCTGCAAACCCCATGGTTTCCATGTGGCTCTCCTACCAAGTTAGTGCATGGCCCTCCAATTTCAGCCATGCAAATGATATTTTTTGTCTTATTCAATTAGATGGACGCTGAAATAAACTTCCAGTTGTTGCAACCAATGGTTCAATTTTAGAGTGTTGATATCGCCATGATATGGCTTGATATTGACTCTAGCTTCCATTTTAAACAGGGATTGTGATTGGTACACGACACTTGAACTGGGTTAATCTTTTTCAGGTTCTTTCCTCGATTGGTTCTTTGTTTCTCCCTGATCTTCTGATCCCCGTTCTAATTTTTCCTCCACATTTGAAACCCCATCTTCTCCAAATATCCCCAACTTTTTATTTAAGGCAGCAATGAGGAGGTTTACGTTGTCGATATTTGTGGCTTGTTTTTCCAGCCACGTAAACCTCACCTCTGCAAGATGACGAGGTTCATTTACATATTCATCGCCCATGATTAGGTTTTTACGATTTTCAGCCCCATCGATCTAGATCCCTGCAATATCCATAAAATACCCAAAGAAACCTGCTTTGATACCAAATGATCCATAAACTATTGTGGATATTCCAATGGACAGTTCGTCACAACAAATACGATAATAATATATTAAAATTCTGAATTTTTACACTATTACAGTTTTATTAAATTTCTATATCTATAAATTTAACTGTAAGTAGTGGATGCATGCAAAGGGAAATTATGCAGAAATGTAGAGAACGAATAAATAAGCTCACATACACACATAATACACAAAATATGCTCTGGGAAACCCTTTCGAGAGAAAACCCAGCTAGAAGGTGAGGTCGCTTCACTCACTTTCTCTGTCTAGAAAATAAGGTTGTAGGTACCAAGAAGTAATGTTTGTGGCCTGTAGGCTACTACAGTGTACAGATCCTCTCTGTATGCTCTACCCCCTATCTCTCTCGTCTATATTTTCTCAACTATGGAAGAAAAATCTCTAGAAAAAATGGAATGCCTCTTCCTCCTAGTGGCCCAGTTCAAAAACATGTGTCTAGCCCATTTTCCATTAATAAAGGGGGCTAATGTGGTATCATCCCTGACTATAGGTGTGAAAACAGGAAGGTCAACTCCTAAGTGGTATAACTTTTGCATACAGACTCTGATTGACGCGCTTCTTGCACCATTAGAAATATATGCGTATGTAGAACAGCATTAAAAGGTTCTGCTCTAAAGAGGCAAAGTTTTACCCCCCAAAAAACGTCATTTGATGCCTCAAAATGCTCCCAAAAGGTTTTAGACCCCGTTTTCACCAAACTGGGTCCCGCCGATAAAAATGGTCCCATGAGTTGCTTCCTGCACTTTTTCCATCCTTAATACATCAAATGAATGAAAAAAATATAATGATCCAATTTAGATCAAGGTATCAGACTCGCCCTCTTGCAGCTAGCTTGCAAGAAAGTATTCATTAGTCTGACATAAGGGCTCAACCAAGCCATTAATGAAATTGCTCCTACAAAAGGAGACTTCTACTAAAAATTCCTAAATGCAAAATAATCTAAGATGCAGAAAACAAAAATAAATTTAATCTATCTTGATTAGGAAAAGGAATAGTCCTTATTCCAATCAAGAGCAAGATAAAGAAATTTGGACCAGCTTGAACTTAGAATAAAATGAAGCTAACAAGCCAAGGAAATAGTTCCATGGACCTGCCACTTATTCAAACAATTATCTAATAAATAGTTTTCATACCCTTATTGTACATATCTAAATTCAAATGGAAATGCATTCAAGCCAATAGATCTTGTTAAACTAATAGAATAGTCCAAATAGAAGAACAAGAAGAAACCCAAACTAATATAACATTAACATGATAGTGAGCTATCAGCTTAATGCATAAAAACCTGCCCATTTACAACTTTCACCTCTAAATCCATCTCTGATCAGCCTGCAAGTTAGCTTGACATTGTTTTAAATAAGCATAAGTTATCAAATTCTAGAAATCGTACTCGAACCAATGGTCACACTTATAACACAAAGATAAATAAGAAACTGAAATAATTTTTTATTAATGATTAGATTGAACAATAGTGCTCAAGCATAAGACAAAAACAAATATTTCTCCACTATTGGTCCATAAGATAGTCATAACCCTAAATTAAAAAGTATTTACAATAATGAAATTCCTCCTCCTCCAGGATTGAACCTATCTCCTACAATTTGCAGAACATTTGTCCTATAAATAGTGTAATAAACCCTCTATACTACAGCCTGCGGATCCCAGAGTCCAAAATTAATCTAAAAATTGGCCTTTTATAATGTTTTATAGAGAATTGAAGATAGTCTTTCCTCCCCTAATCCTGTAACCAAAGGAATTTATTTTTAGCAAATAGCATGCCTTAGATTTGTTCATTTATAGCTCGATGCATGCACTATTGGTTAATTGATGTTGATATGTTCTTCCAGTCTGCACCCAGCGTGCATGATATGACAGGCTGGGGCGGATGGCTTTCGCTCCTCCAGCCGAGTTCGAACCCTGCGGAGGTCCCTCCTTCGGCGATATGTGACGGCTTTGCCGTATCTTTCGGCTTCGGCTGTATTGTATTCTGGCTTAGGCCTTATTGTATTCTGGCTTCGGCCATATTCTGTATGGCTTCGACCATATTGTAATCATGAGGGCTTCGGCCATATATGGATTTTCTCTCTGAAAAAAAAATGTTCTTCCAAAAGTGAGAGCCATTAACTGTTTAGAAGTTTTCATTTCTCAACTGATTTGGTTTATCATAGATTTTGTAGTAGATTCCAGATTTCCATAACCGTAAATGATCTAATCTTCTAGAATTCCTGCAATCAACATCTAATCATATTCTGGTGTAAGCGTGGATTTTGGGCATTTTACTCATATTGATGTGTAGTGTGGCCCTCTAATGAATTAAATTGCGGATTTATGCACTGATATTTTGGGATTTGGTTTTTCTTGGAAGGATTTATGCTACCTGTAATTGTTGCATGTAGCATATATGTACAGTAGAAACAAGGCAATAAGAAAATGAATCTAAAAATGAAATAATCTTTAAATCAAAACTATAATCATATTTTATTTAAACTCTGGAAAAGAATTGTGATTCCAGGTGGCAGCCAAAATGGAAAAGGGTGACTCGTCGCAGTGATAACACTGAGAAAGGGATACTAGTGTGGATGTCTTTGTGGCTCCTATGTCATCTTGGTGATAACAGTTCCTGGCACAATCACATACGCTCTTTAATAATTTCTCCCAGGGTGACGTGGTGTGTACAAAGGGAGCAGGTCTTATATGAATGGCAGAAATAACATGAGGTGGTTCTTGATAATTTTTGGATTTCAGCCATAAGTTACAATATATGTTTTATTTTGCATATTAACGGCTTGGTCGTGGTGAAAATGGGGAAATACAAAGGCTTAGTTGTGGTGGTTCTAGGCCTTGGGCCTTTATTAAATTATTATTATATTTACAACATTTTACTATAATAAAATTAATCAATATATAGTTAAATTAATATGACTAAATTAATTAAATAAATGATTAATTAGATTAAATAAGTTAATCATTTAATTATATTTACATATTAATTTAAGTGAAATAAATAAATTAAAAATATATATATTTACATATTTTAATTAATCAATTTTATTTACAATTTTATAAAATAAATTATAAATTACAAATTGACATGATTTCATGCCCAAATAGTGAAAATGAGTCAAACTTTGCTCAATCATATCTTTCAATCATGAGGCACAGTCGAGCAAAATTACTATCGTTGGAAAGTTGGCAACAAAACGAAATAAATGGAGCCATCGAAATGAAAATCAAAGAAAAGTGAAAATCACCCAAAGTAAAGCAAATTAAAGCATTGCACGTGAATGCATGATGTGTTGGTTGGGGCGGTTGGCTTTCGCACCCCCCAACCACGTTCGATTCCTGCGGGAGCTGCGTGATGCTGCAGCACATTTGATTTGGTGATGACGTATCTCTACACGCTACGGCGATATTTGTATCGGCGATATATGTAAATCTGCTCGCTTCGGCGATATATGTTGTATGATGATTCTTCAGCGGGGATGCTTCTCCCCCACTGAATAAAAAAAAAAAAAAAAGAAGAAGAAGAAGAAGAAGAAGAAGTAAGGTAAGCTCTTAAGAAATGAAAGTACTTGAATTCCCAGTTCTACAATAGTGAAACCAAATATAGGGAATAATTATTATTTTTTAATCCTCTTTCTACTATTAAATAACAATGTTAACTAGGAGGTTTTAGTATTAGCATGCATCTATTGAATATAAAATTACTTTGTTTCTTAACGTTGTTTCAATGATCGCGTACATCCATAGCCCCAACAAAGATTTCTCAGCACCATACAAGCATAGCCTCGTTGCCAGCAAGCATCCATAGCCCCGACGGGTTTGCTTGTACTTCTCACACCTTTTGGTGCTTTCAAATCTTTTATGTGTCATCCTTTTGATTAGCATATTTAGAAAAATGCTTTTAGAAATTGGGTGAAAAAAGCGGGGTGGTACAAGAGGTTTTCTACATAAAGAAATAGAAGTGAAACTAGTTAAGTTTGACCCCATTAGTCTTCTCTCTAGCCACCAAAGTAGAGGATTTAATTATGGACAGGTATGGGAGGGATTCAAAGCAAAGGATGTAAACAATTCATTCCTTTATAAAGGTGAACTTATAATACTTGATTTAGACCTTAATGTTCCCCATGGATAATGACTAACGTGAGATAAAACTTAAAACTTGGTAAGGATGACATTTAGATAAATGAAATACTATTGAAAAGATAAAGTAAATATTACCCATATAAACCAATTAGTGTTGTGTAGGAAATATTTTCACCATATAAACTTAGTAAGCATCACGAAAATCAACTCAAAACCAAGAGTAAAGAAAATTATGAGCCCTGAATATATGAAAATTCAAACAAGACAAAATATAAAAAATATATCTCAACATAGAGATGAGGAGCAAAGTGAATGTTTGTATTTTATTTATGTTGAGTTTGTGATTAATTTTGTCTCATATGATTAAATATAGATCAAGCCTTTTATTTTAAAAAAATAAAATCTTAAATTTACAAGGCAGTTATGAGCAAAAGAAGAAGTCAAATCAGATGTCTTTTGCCTTGTAAATATTTTGCTTCAGAGTTAAGTCTTTATTGAAAGCCTTAATGATTATTTGTTAAAGATGAAACTTACACTAAGTTTTGAAAACAAAATAAACATTATGTTGAATGAAAAAGGATAAAGGTGCGGAGGCTCCCTGATATAACTTGTTTGCAATTTGACCATCATTACAACCGCTTTGCCTAGCTAGAAGGCATACAAAGCAAACTAATCTAAGCTAACAGTGAAAATAAATCTTCAACAAAATAGTGAAAACTTACAAAAATGAAGCTTAGATTAGAATAATACTTAAAACGAAATTGAAACTAATATCAGATGAAAAAAAACATTTGAAACTATATCTTGAAGAATCTTGTTATGATTTACACATAGATCTCGATTTTTTTCCAAATTCCATGATTTAAAGTAATAATCTCTTTTTATGATTAAAAAAAAAAAAAAAGTGTGAAGAAATTGCATATTTATCAAAGTTCACATGTGTCTATGATCATCAGATTTTATTGAACCTAAACTAAGGCAAGCATCAAACAAAGGAAAACTAAAGGCTCATTGATTGCTTATCAACAACTATTTTATCCTAGAAGAAGCAAGGAGGAAAACAAAAAATTATCTTGCGCCTATTCTAATGTAAGAAAATAAAAGTAAGTGTAGTCATATTTCCAATGGAGCCATTTAAGCTCTTTTATTCCTACAATTATATTTACATCAAAAAAAAACTAGTAACAAAATTAATATTGATATTAAATTATTAAAAGAAAATTTCAAACAATTATGTACATTTATTTCTAATAAGTTTATTAAAGAATTGCTTATTTACAAGAAACCTCCCTTGAAGCGAATTCTCCAGCCATATTCCAATTGGATCATCAAAGTCAGGATGGAACTTTGTTAAATATTGGAGAAGATTTGAAGAAGAGGATGACAAGCTAGGTTCGAATGATGTACGTTTAAGTGTTGAAGCTTGTAGAGACATGTTAGTACTATGTACAATAGGAAGAGTATTGAAAATCTTTTGTATCACTGAATTTTCCAAACACTTTCCAAATGGATCAATAAAATAAGAATGGAAATCAAATGAATATTTCTAAATATTTTCAGATAGATTTGATTGTTGGTCAGATTATAATGCTACACTTGCAAGTGTCAAATCTTGTGGAATATTTATTCCAAAAGATAGAATAAGCTCGTATGTTATAAGCATTATTTGCAATTGAAAATATTGAAATTATTGATGCTTTCAATTTAGGATTTGAATTACATTTTTATGTTCTTCCACTAATGCACTTGGTGAGTGTTTGACGCTTGACTGCTCGAAATGTCAACATAAATTATCAAAATTTTGAAAAATAAAAATCTGAAACAAAACATAATAAATAAAGAATGTAGAATAAAATTACGTCGTTATTTATAGCATTGTTATAGATAATGTTACAAGACAGTTGGGATTTGTTTGAATAAATTCCTTCTCCACAAGAAACGTCTAGGATAATACAAACAAGATTAATACCAGCATCAACTTGTGAATGTAAGTGGAATTGAGGATTATGACCAGAAATGGGAACTTGAATGACATCAAAATCATAAATTGGAATGGATTCTCCTTTCAAGGAAATGAAATCATTATGATTTTTAGCATATTTAGATTGACGAGTATGAGCATAAGAAGATATCTCATCATAAAATATAGATTGACTTTGAGAATTAAGAACATGAGAATTTGATGAAGGAAAGAGTATGAGCATAAGAAGATATCTCATCATAAAATATAGATTGACTTTGAGAATTAAGAACATGAGAATTTGATGAAGGATAAAATAACTCAATGTTCACAACCTCATCATCATTATCATAAATAACTTGTTTTAATAGCACTCTCTTTCTTTTCAAAAAATAAATTAGAACTAGAAAAATGATCAGATTCAGAAGCATGAGAATTTTCAGAGTTGGTGAAGATGTAATCAATTAAAAATTCATTATCTTTATCATAACTAACTAGCAATTCAATGTTTATTAAATTTATGGTAGCTTCCTTGTTTTCTAAAATAACGTTTGTGTGAAGAGGGACTATTCAAAGATTATCCAATAGATTTGAATCAACAAAAAGATAGGGATAAAGAGAAAAATGGTTGTTTAAACATACAAACCTAAAAATTTCTCTGCTTAAATAATGACTGTTAGAGTGATAAATTAATTCCCAAGTTTTCAGTTCTGTTTATTCATGATTTTCTTCAACGTGGAAACCTAATTTGCCATTATTTGGAAGGATTTCAACACTTTCCTGAGAATTAATGTTTGGTTGCTCCAAACTTTGTGGCTGAACATTATTTACAGCATGAGAAAACTCAAAAATATTTGTCACAGAATGCACAATATTAACAGTTTCAATTTAAAGTATTGTTTGTTTATCTGCTTCTTTGTTATGAAGGCCATATTTAATTCGATTTTGAGCAACTGATTTATCGATACCAGCATGATCTAAAGCATTGTTTGGATCAATGTTAATTCTATTGAATGTGCTTATGTCTTCCTGAGATGGCTCATTAGCAATTTCTACATTTTCTACTTGAAGAGGGTCGGCCATGCTATTAATAACAAGTGGCTCTTCAACAGTGGAAAATGTGCTAAGAAAAATAATATCTTTAGGTTCATTGTTATCATTTGGAATACAAGGAAGAGAAAGTACATGTTGAAACCATTCCATTAACTTGATATCTAAAGGTCTATCTTTAGATTTAAATTTTAGACAAATTAATTTGAATCTAATTGTAAAATATATTGTAGATTCATTTTCAAACTTTCGTAAATGTTCAAGTTCGAGATGTACATGTCTGTAGTCATAGTATTTGAATGCATGACGGAACTTTATTATAAAACCATTCCAGCTGTGAATGGAGGCAATTGGTAATGATTCACACCATCTTTTGGCTTTGACTGTGAAAGTTAGAGTAAAGATCATGCATAGAATACTTTCATCAATATTAACAAAAATAGAATTTGTAAAATCTTGAATAAATCACAAAACATGTAAACATGCGGAAATTTCCCTCTGACCATCAAACTTTACCTTCGATAAGAATCTTACAATTTTGATTGGAGTGTTGGTAGATGCACGTCTTGAGATGCAACTCCAAATGGGAAAATTAGGAGTCATTGCAAATAAATAAATAAACTTTAAAATATAAAACTCCAAAAGGCCAACTTGTTGTTGGCCCTCTCCTTCTAGCGCCAAAATGTTGATGGCCAAAAATGACCATAATCAACATTCGGGAGATCACCGGTCAAGGCCTCAATTAGGCCCTTATCCGTTTTGTATGGTGATTTTGACTAGTTAAAATGGATCCATTTACCCTTCACTCTCCTTGTTGATTTATGATGTTTTTAATTACTATTAATAAGAAGAGGTATCATACTCACCCTCTTGTAGTTAGCTTGAAAGAAAGTAGTCTTTAGTATGACATAAGGGCTCATCCAAGCCACCAATGAAATTTCTCCTATGAAAGGAGACTTCTGCGAAAACTTCCTAAATGAAAAATACAAACTAATATAAGATTAAGGCAGCAAAAATAAATATAATCTATCTTAATTAGGAAAAAAACTAAGTCCTTATTCCAATTAAGGGCAAGATAGAGAAATATGTTACAACTTGAACTTAGAATAAAATGAAGTTAACATGCCAAGAAAATAGTTCCATGGACCTACCACTTATTCAAACAAATATGTACAAACAATTATTCGATAAATAGTTATCATATTCTTCTTGTACATATATCTAAATTCAAATGGAAATGCATTCAAGCCAATAGATCTCGTTAAACTACTAGAATAGTCCAAATAGAAGAACAAGAAGAAAACCAAACTAATATGACATTAATATGATAGCTAGCTATCAGTTTAATGCATGAAATTCTGCCCAAATGCAACTTTAAGCTCCAAATCCATCTCTAATCAAATTTGCAAGTTATCTTGACAATGCTTTAAATAAGTACGAGTTATCAAATTCTAGAAATAGTACTCGAACCAAAGTCACACTTATAAAATTGAGATAAATAAGAGACTGAAATAATTCTTTTTCAATCATAAAATTGAACAATAGTGCTCAATCATAAAAAAAAAAAAAAGTCCCTTGTTGGTCCATAAGACAGTCATAACCTTGAATCACAGAGTATACACAATAGTAAAATTCCTCCTCCTCCGGGATTTGACATATCTCCTACAATCTGCAGAACATATATGTCCTATACAATAGTGCAATAAGCCCTTTGTTCTACAGTTTGCGGATTCTAAAATCCAAAACTAATCTAATTTGGCCTTTTATAATGTTTTATAAAGAGTTGAAGATAGTCTTTCTTCCTCTAATCTCATAACCAAAGGATTTCAATTTTAAGAAAGATTATGCCTTATATTTGTTCGTTCCCAACTCTATGCATGCTTTATTGGCCGATTGATGTTGATATGTTCTTCTAGAAGCGAGAGCCATCAACCATTTCCCATATTGGAAGTTTTTGTTTCCCAATTGATTTGGTTTAGCAAATATTTTGCAATGGATTCCATATTTCCCAAACCGTAATGGATATGATCTTCTAGAATTCTTGTAATCAATCTCTAATCATATTTTGCCGCAAGCTTAGCTTTTGGGGAATTTTACTCATATTGATGTCTAGCCCAAGAATGAACCGAATTTTGGATTTATGCCCTGATATTTTGGGATTTAGTTTGCTTTAGCAGGATTTATGCTACCTGTAGCATATATATAGCAGAAACGCACCCGAGTGCATGGTTCGCGCGGTAGGGGTTGTCGGCTTTCTCGCATCCCGTCCGCGATCAATTCCCGTTAATGTGGCGCTGCGCGGCTATCATAGTGCAACTATATATCGGAATAAATGTGACTGTTGATGTATATGTAAATATTGTACAATTGGACCTAATATATAAAGCTTCTTCAGGAGACTAGCCCCCCTTTATTTTATATATACAGCAGAAACAATGAGATAAGAAGAACCAATCAAAAAATAAAATAAAATTTAAATCAAAACTAAAATCATATTTTATTTAAACTATGGAAAAATAATTGTTATTCTAGGTGGCAACAGAAATGGAAAAGGTTAACTTGTCTTAGTGATAACACGGAGGAAGATATGTTGGTGTGGATGTCTACATGGCTCCCATGTCATCTCGGTCATAACATTTCCTGATGAAATCACATACGCTCTTTAATGAATTTCCAGAGTTCATTTCTCTTGCGGTGACGTGATGCGTAGAGATGGAGCAGGTCTTATACTAATGGCGGAAATAACATGTGAAGGAATGACCCACAGGGCTACGTGTGTGGATTCCACGTGGAGGTGACGAGGAAGACCTGATAACGAGGATGGATCGTGATAGATGACGTGGAGGGTGATGATGACCTGTCATCTAACATGGCACCTACATCACCCCAAAAATAAAATCTTGGAAGAAACAAAGGGAGCGCTCAAATAACTTGTCGGGGTAAGGTTTCTGGGGGTGATGTGGTAGGTAATCCATGTAGGCGCCTTCGTGGACCAATAGAGAAAGGGTACACCGTAAGGAAATAAGGTGATGGCTAATGAGTCACCCCAAGAATACAATCCCAGAAGAAACCAAGGAGCTCCCACAAAACCCTCCAGGGAAATTCTTCTGAAGTTATGTGGCAAGTAAGGAGAGGGGCTACGTGTAAACATGCACAGAAAGAGTACACGTGGAAAGAGAGGCCCACCAGTCCACGTCGTCCCAACGGTAAAATCTTGGAAGAAATGAACGAGGAGCATCAAAGGAAGTTGTTGGGAAAAATCTTATGGGTTTACGTGGCATTGGGTGATGATTAATGCGTGTGAGTGTTTGAATTACATGTTGTATGGTTTAGGCCTCGAGTGAGGTGGTTCTTGATAATTTTAGGGTTTTTTTGCCTTAGTTACAATATATGTTTTATTCTGCATATGAATGGCTTGGCCACAATAAAAATGGGGAAATACAAAGGCTTGGTTGCGGTGATTCTAGGCCTTATTCTTTTATTAAATTATTATTATATTTACAACTTTTTATTATAATAAAATTAATTAATATACAATTAAATTAAAATTAATTAAATTAATATTACTAAGAGAATAATTAAATTAATTATAATTAAATTAAATTATTTATTTATTTAATTATATTTACATATTAATTTAACTAAAATAAATCAATTAAAATAATATTTGCATTATATAAGACATTTTAATTAATCAATTTTATTTACGATTGTATGAAATAAATTATAAAATACAAATTTACGTGTTTTCATGCCTAGGCAGTGAAAATGAGTCAAACTTTGATCAATCATATTTTTCAAATCGTGAAGCAGAATCGAGCAAAATTACTATCATTGGAAATCTGACAACAAAACAAAAGCATTGGAGCCATCAAAATGACAATAAAAGAAAATTCAAAATCACCCCAAAAAAAAGCATCCTAGAAGAGATATTAGCAAAATTTACATGAAGAGCCAGATAATTTCAAATAAAATTAAGGGGGTTGGTTAAGGCCTCATCAAATTCTAAGTGTTCTTGTCAAACAAGTTACTTGCAAGAAAACTTGGTATGTGTATCATATAGTATGTTGTAGACAACTTCTTTCTTAGCAACAAACAATTGTATACTTTGTTTTGAGAAACATTGGAAAGTCATATGTAATTGGTGTTGACCCAACTACAACCTTTTATTATGTTATACTAAAATATTTTATATTATGGTTTAAAAAAAAAACTATTGTAACCTTTGAAAATAAATATAGGTTTTGTAAATTGAAATGTTTTCGAGAAATTAGGTTCTAAGGATTGTGTAAATGGATTTTTTTTTCCTTTGCATTAAAGACGACTACACAATCCATGGTGACATGTATGCTTGTCAAAAGGATAATGGATATTACCAATATCACTACTGCATTGATCCACAAGATTAATGATATTTTTGTCAGCAAGCCTTTTGCTCGACATGGCAAATGTGAGGTGCCCATTTATGATGGATTTTGTGATCCAAAAGTGCTCAATAACTAGATTATCAGCTTACTTTAATTATATTAAATAAAATTCTTCAAGATAAGAAGGCTCCATTCAGCAAGTTGAAGCTTATAGGTCTTTCCAAACTATTGATTATAGAGCACGTAGCACATTAAAATCCTATCACCACCCAAACTATGCTTGTGGAAGCCATTAGTCTCACATTCTATCTTTTTGGTGACAAACAAGATATGAATGTCAAGTGGTTTTTCCTATACAGTTAAGGAGTCAACATCCATGTGAAAGACTACATCCACCATATCAATCAACTACGAATTGTTCTCAACGTTAATGATCTAGCTAGAAAACTTGTACTCAAGTTTAAAAATGGATTGAAGGAACGTTTATATTGAGAGTTAAAGTATGTCAAATCACCACCCCTAATGTTGCATACAATGTGATGCAGGTGTATTAGGTCGTGCACATAAACATGATAAGTTATTATAGTCAGACCAAGAGTCTAGCAATGTGATGGGTTGATCACATGCCAAGGCTAGAACATGTTAAAGTTTATTTGTGAAGAGTTTTTGGATATTTAGTTATGAGTAGTTAGTGAGGAAATTGGTTCACATGGATGAACTCATTTCTTAGATAATTGCTTTTAGTTTTTAGAAGGAGGAACATTTTCTTGAAGTTTTTGGTGTGGGAGAGAGGTACGTTGTTTTGTTCTCTATGTGAGACTGAAGTTAATGGAGATAGAAATTAATACATCCATGAGATCAATCTGTGGGAATTGATCCTCAATCTGTGTGAACTAGATGTGGCATGTGGAGTTAGTCGTTAACTGAACAACATTCTTAGACAAGTTTTTTTTAATCAGCGAATCGAATTTGTAAGTGGGTGTGAGATAGTAAATTGCATATGCATTTATGAGGTTTGTTAACAGTAACATTAATATCTGAAGATTGGAATTGATTTGGTCTTTAAATTACTATGTTGAATCAGGAATTTATGCATTGCATTCTCTATTTTCTTTACATTTGGACGAGACTAAAATATAGACTTGGCGATACTATCTTAGGTTTGGAAACTCGTGGACTCATTCTACCCTTCAGTTTTTTGAGACTTACCTCTGCAACTCTAGTGGTCATGATATTTTCCAAAGCTTCTATTTTCGGCCATAGGACTCCTTATGCCAAGTTGCTTTTCAATGTTTCTAGGTTTCCCCCTCCTTTGTCTACAATAAATTTTTGAGTCTAACTATTCAGTTGTTCTTAGGAATTCTAGGATGGGTTTTAGTGGGTGCCATCGGTGGTCATATCTCTAAGCCATATTTGTTGCCTCTCTACTTTTTCCTACGATTTACTGATTACAGGGTTTCCCTAAAATCTCTGGTTGACACATGATATTGTTTCAATGGCAAGGTTTGCACGAGGTTCCTTTCTCTTACCACAAAGTGCATGAGTGATAAAAATGGTTTCAATTGTATACAACCTGTGAACGCCATCAATTTGTGGTATCAGAGCCTTAACATTATTGTTCTCTACAGTTTAGACAGATGAATAGGCAATCTGGAAGGGCACGAGGTCGAGGAGGCAGGCCCACAAGTAATGCAAAACTCCAAGAAGAGATAAGGAGACTGCAAGTCCGGTGAGAAGCCATGGAATTGGGGAGACAGCGGGATTCTGAAGGTGGAGATGTTAGTGAGGCCGAAGATGAACCTGAAGAAGAAGGAGAAGCACCTGTTGAAGAAGTTGTTGAGATCAGGTTGTTGAGAGCAGTATTGGGCTCAAGTTCAAGGCCAAAGCCTGAAATCTCCATTTATGATGGCAGTTTGAAAGATGAGAATCTAATAGATTGGATCAGTGAGATGGACAAGTATTTTGAGTATGAGGAAATTGACGAGGATAAGAGAGTCAAGTTTGCAGTGACAAGGTTGAAAGGTCATGCTGCACTATGGTGGGACAATGTACAGGCTGAAATATGGAAGAAGGACAAATCATTGATCAAGAGCTAGGATAGAATGGTGGCAAAGATGAAGAGTAAGTTCTTGCCAAAGGGTTACCAGCTAACCCTCTACAGACAAATGCAAAAACTTAATCAAAAGATAATGACAGTGAGGGAGTACACCGAAGAGTTTTACAAGGTGAACTTGAGAGAAGGCTTTGTAGAAGATACCCCGAAGAAGACAAAAAGTTATATCAATGGTTTGAGGTTGGATATGCAAGATGAAATCAGCATACTTTCTCCAAGGACAATAAAGGAAGCATACTAGTGTGCCTTGAAGGCAAAAGAAAAGATAGATAGGAAGAAAAGCTCTGGCAAAGGACATGGTGTTGCCAGAGGGAAAGGACAGACAAATGGAAATGGAAAGCTTCCAGCGCAAAAGAATGATGAAGGCAGCTCAAATCAACAAGTGCAGTCAGAGAAAGAAAGTGGTAGCAGAGGAGGAAGACCTTACCATAGAGGTAGAGGTAAAGGAAGAGGTACACTGTCTACCGGTGTTACAAATGTAGCAAATTGGGTCACCGGTCTTTTGAATGTCCTGAGAATGAAAATACGGGATATCGAGGTGCATACATAGCTCAAACCGAAGCAACAGAGGCACAAGTCCCTGAGGCAGAGAATGTGCCAGAGACTGGAGAGGTGTTGATGATGCACAAAGTCTTGTTAAAACTACCAAAGGAGACTGTTGAACGAGTTCAAAGGAAATCCTTATTCAAGACAATGTGTAAGGGAAAAGGCAAATGCTGCAAATTGGTGATTGACAACAAAAGTACGGACAATCTAGTCTCCCAAGAAATGGTGTACAAATTGGGATTAAAGAAGATTGAGAATCCCACACCTTATAAGGTCTCATGGTTGCAAAAATGACACCAATTGTTGGTGCATGAGAAAAGTGAAGTCAAGTTTCAGATAGGCAGTTATAAGGACAAGGTGCTCTATGACATAATGCCAATTGATGTTTGTCACATTCTTTTGGGTCGCCCATGGCAATTTGATAGGAAGGTGACACATGATGGAGAGAACAATTATTATAAGTTCGAAAAAGATGGCATCAAGCACACTCTTGTACCATTGAAACAGGAAGGTACAACTTAAACAAGCAACCCAAAATCATTGTTGCTTAATAGAAAGGAATTTCTACAACAGATGAAAGAAGAAGAGGTGAGTTATGCAGTGGTTTACAAGCCAAAGGTATTACTTTTGCACACTGATATTTTAGATTTGCCTATGTAATTTCAAGAGTTGTTGCATGAATTTCATGATATTGTAGTTGATGAATTTTCGAGTGAGTTGCCACCCAAAAGACGCATCAGTCATCACATAGACTTGATACCGGGAGTAAGTCTTCCGAACAAGGTTGCATATCGAATGACACCCAAGGAGAATGAGGAAGTGAGGAAGCAAGTACAAGAACTGTTGGACAAAGGACTAATAAGAGAAATTTTGAGTCTTTGTGTCGTAACTATAGTACTAAGTCCAAAGAAGGGTGGATAATGGAGAATGTGCACTGACTCCAGAGAAATCAACAAGATCACCATTCGTTATCGGTTTCCATTTCCACGGATGGGTAATGTGATGGACTGCGTGTGTGGGGAAACTTACTTCTCAAAGATTGACCTGAAAAGTGGTTATCATCAAATTCGAATCAGAGAAGGAGACAAGTGGAGACAACTTTCAAGGCCAATGAAGGCTTGGATGAGTGGATGGTCATGCCATTTGGCCTTTCAAATGCACCCAGTACCTTTATGTGGTTGATGAATGAAGTCTTGAAGGAGTTCATTAGTAAATTTTTCATTGTTTATTTGGATGACATTTTAATTTTCAGTCAAACTAAAGAAGAGCACTTGAGACATTTGAAGTATGTTTTAGAAACATTGCAACAAGAAAAGTTATTGATTAACATGAAGAAGTGTTTTTTTATAAAGAGTGAGCTTGTATACCTAGGTTTTGTCATTTCTAAGGATGGCTTGAAAATGTATCCGGAGAAGATAGAGGCAATTGTAAATTGGCCCTCACCTAAGTTTTCATGGCTTAGCCAGCTTCTACAAGAAGTTTATCAAGAATTCTAGTGGAATTTGTGCACCTATCATTGACACCATTAAGAAGGATAAGCAACCATTTTATTGGACAATAGAAAAAACAACAACAAAAAAATATTATTGAAGAGGAAGATCACTGAGAAGCCGGTGTTGAAGTTTCCATACTTCAATCAGACCTTTCAAGTAAGATGTGATGCCAGTGGGATAGCCATTGGATCTATACTGAGCCAAAAAGATAAGCCCATTGCATATTTCATCGAGTAGTTAAATGATTCAAAATAGAAATACTCTTCCCACGACAAAGAATTTTATGCGATGGTTCAAGCTTTGAAGCATTGGAGGCATTACTTGATGCCTAAGGAGTTTGTTCTGTACACACATAATTATGCCTTACAATACATTATGCAACAACATAAGTTGAATCATAAACATGCAAAGTGGGTGGAGTTCCTTCAAAGTTTCACTTTTGTTTTGAAGCACATTAGTGGGAAGGAAAATAAGGTTTCCAATGCTTTGAGTAGGAGATGTTTGATCATGCAGGAAAGTCAAATAAAAAAATTAGGATTTGATTATTTGAAGGACTTGTATGACATTGATGTTGATTTTAAAGAAGCTTTTGCAACGTGTAAGAATCCAATCAATAGGGATAGCAATCCATGGAAAGAGCTTATGTTGCAAGATGGACTATTGTTCAAGAATAATCAGCTATGTATTCCCAACTGCTCAATGAGGGAAAACTTGGTCCAAGAAAATCATAATGGTGGGTTGGTTGGACACTTTGGTGTTGAGAAACACTTAGGCAATGAGTCACTTCTATTTTTGGCCTAAGATGAAGGCAGAAGTACAAAGGTACATGAATAAGTGCAGGTTATATCAACATGTGAAGGGAGGAGTCAAAATGCAAGATTGTACATGCCTTTACCCATTCCCAACAGACCTTGGGATTCCGTGAGTATGGACTTTTTTCTATGTTTATTGAGAACTCAACTAGGTAATGATTCAATCCTTGTAGTTGTAGACAGATTTACTAAGATGGCTCATCTCATTCCGTGTTCCAAAGCTAGTGATGCTACCCATGTGGCTAATTTTTTTTTGATGAGATTGTTCAGTTGCATGGTTTGCCAAAAAGTATAATCTCTGACAAGGACACAAGATTCACAAGATATTTCTAGAGGACCTTGCGGAAAAAACTTGGCACTAAGCTAAATTTTTATCTCAGCCTATCATCCACAGTCTGATGGACAAACAAAGGTTGTAAACAGGATTTTAGGTAATTTGTTGACTTTAGTAGGTAACCGACCCAAGCAATGGGATCATGTGCTACCCAGGCTGAGTTTGCCTATAATGACTCACCAAATAGGAGCATGGGAAAGAGTCCATTTCAGATCTTATACGACATGCATCCGAGGGGAATTTGTGAGCTAAGAGACTTGGGGTCTTGAGCATAGAAGTGTTGATGGACATGATTTTGCAACAACCATGAGTGAGTTTCACGAGCAAGTAAAACAAAGATTAAAAGACACAAGCTATAGCTACAAGCAACGAGCAAATTTACACAGGAAAGAGGTAAACTTTGAAGCGGGAGACATGGTCCTAGCTCATCTAAGAAAGGAGAGGTTTTCAAGGGGAGAATACAACGAATTGAAAATGAAGAAGATATGACCTTGTAAGATCCTCTGCAAGTTTTCAGTGAATGCTTGAGCTGGACTTACCTCCAGTGATATGAAATGATCATATGTTAATTGATGTAGAATTGATTATCCATTATTGAATTGATTGTTAACTGAAACTGCTCAATTTCATTCCTGAGATGGCGTCAAACCCAGGAACACCATGCCTTGTAGGAATCATCATTCTGGTATATTGGGTGTTACTGGTATGCCGGACATAGCGGGACTCGAACCCTGCGACCCTATAAAGGCTCTGCTATATGTCCCTAAAAAGGCTCTAGAATGGCCAAATTACATCGTTTTTGGCACTATTAATTTTGATGTATATGGATCTTTTATATCAAATCCGATGTCAAATGACTTGTTTTCAGGGGTGTGACTTCCTTGTTGGTTGCTTACTGGGTCTGGATCTCGCTATTGGCAGGAAGCACCATGCTCATTGGCAGGACCATGCTTCCCCTCTCCCCGTGCTGAAGCTCTGACCCTACCATTCTGACTAATGCAAAGACCATTGGAAAGACCCAGGCTCTATCTAAAGACCCTGGCTCTCTCTAGGGACTTTAGGACTAATAGCTAGGTACTCCAGGACTCATAGAAAGACTTCCTCTTTTGACTAATGCAAGGAGGACCCTCCCAGCGTGGGTGAGGAGCCAAGCCCTCCGGTCATAGGTTGGGGGAGCTCTCTTCTTCGGCTGCTAAGGCTGAGGAAATCCTCCATCTTTATCTACCCACTAGGTAGGGCACTTACTCTTTACTTACTAGTCTCTGAATATCCATCATGGAAGGAAGAACGGTGAGACAAAACCACGAAACGTGTCAGACAACACAACAAAAGGTTACCTCGAGAAACACCTTCTGCCTCATTTCACCTCGAGGACCGGCAGGGGCTCGACTGATAAGGACCCTTTAGGGGGCTCGACCATTAGGGAGAGGAGAGGAAATATCCTGATTTCCTTACATCATATGAACCCAACCACATGGCTGTCCAAATGAGTTAAACAGTACGGGTCTTCCGACTACCCACAGCTTAAAGCATGATGTTAGAATGTCAAGGGTACATATCAGCTTGATCCTTCCTAACTGAGGTTGCCACATTACCAAATAAGACAAAAAAAATGTGGTCCCGAGGAGAGCTGACCATGACACCCAACCACACGGCTGTCCAAATGATTTAAACTGTACGGGTCTTCCATCAAGCTGTAAATGCTCAGTTAAAGGAAGACTCTAGAATTATATTTTGATAGATCGTAGAATTCTAGAGTCTTTTGAAAATGTTTAATAACGCCTTTGGAGTTCGGTGCAGTAGTGGGAGTTTCAAATTGTGACCTGCCCATATCCTGCCCTTTGTCCGGAAGTCTGGATCTGGAATACCCTAAAGGCTGTGCTACTTGGACTGGACGCTAGCTGGATGAGGGAGAGGCAGTACGCTACTTTCGCTTGATGGATGGGGGAGAGGCTGCTTGGCGAGTAGTTGGGTTGGTTGTTGGGCGACAAAGAAGGGAGTTGCTATCTGATCAACGAAAACCACCACATCATATATAAGGCGTTTACTCACACGGATCGAAGCAAAATAGCAAATTCTAGTCCCTCCATCCTTCGTCCTATAGGCATTTCTCTCTGGGAACTCTGGGCTGGGGGTCAGAGAGGAATTGGAAGCTTTACCCTTCGGGGGAAAGGTGCACAACTCAACTAATACCATGCCAAGACCTTAGTAACTCCTAAGTTTATGGGTGTTCCTCTCCATAGTGCACAAAGACCAATATGAATGCCAACATGCCAAGCAAACCCATGCACCACCTCAATGAGCAACCAAATAACATAATGAGCCATAATACTTAGGGAAAACCCTCTCCTGGGTTTGAAAATCCGAGATAATTAGGCCATTCTAGAGCCTTCCTGATTCTGTTGGAGCTACCTTCGGTAGTTGGAGTTCGGTGCAGTAGTGGGATCTTGGAGTAGTAGACAGTTTGAGCAAAAGGGACCTCCTTTATATAAAGAGACTCTTTGAGCTCTTCGAAGATTAAAATTTGATCTATTAGGTTATTGGAGTAGTAGACAGTTGGAGCGTACGTGGCCTTATAAAAGTGGACCAGTCCAATGAATCTTGAGACTCTTTGAGCTCTTCGAAGATTAAATTTTAATCTATTTGGAGTAGTATACACTTTAACACATGATGTTAGAATGTCAAGAAGGTTTCAGCTTGACCTTACAGTTAGGTAGCCACATATGACTCTCCAAAGTTAATGTGGTCCTAAGGGAGCTGACAATAACACCCAACCACACGGCTGTCCAAAATGAGTTAAGTGGATTTTATACTATCGAAGATTAAAATTTGATCTTATCTTGGAGTGGTAGACAGTTTTAGCAAAGACAACTTGATTCAATCGTCAGACATAACTCATTCATGGAACCCGTAAAGCAACATAGAATCCAATTTTATGAGTGTAACTACCCACAGTACAGCTTAACACATGATGTTAGGATGTAAAGATTAAACAGCAGCTTGACCCTTCCTAACGGAGGTTGCCACATTAGAAATCTGATAAAATAATGTGGTCCCGAGGGGATCTGCCATTACACCCAACCACACGACTGTCCAAATGAGTTAAACAGTACGGGTCTTCCGACTACCCACAGCTTAAAGCATGATGTTAGAATGTCAAGGGTACATATCAGCTTGATCCTTCCTAACTGAGGTTGCCACATTACCAAATAAGACAAAAAAAATGTGGTCCCGAGGAGAGCTGACCATGACACCCAACCACACGGCTGTCCAAATGATTTAAACTGTACGGGTCTTCCATCAAGCTGTAAATGCTCAATTAAAGGAAGACTCTAGAATTATATTTTGATAGATCATAGAATTCTAGAGTCTTTTGAAAATGTTTAATAACGCCTTTGGAGTTCGGTGCAGTAGTGGGAGTTTCAAATTGTGACCTGCCCATATCCTGCCCTTTGTCCGGAAGTCTGGATCTGGAATACCCTAAAGGCTGCGCTAAGGGTTAATGAAAGCAGCTAGAGCACAGGCATAGCCAGCAGGGGTGGGCAAGATACAGAGATCAAGCTACACTCAAAAAAAGATACACAGAGCAACTAGCACATCGATACACAAGGGCTAGGGCTAAGCACTACTACTGATAAAGCTATCAACACCAAGCTAGCTACGGTAGTAGGCTTAGATCGCTGCTAAGGTATAAGGCTGGGCAAGCTTATGAGGTAACAGGCTTAGCTTTTTCATGAACTGGTATGGCTCAGCGTACAGTCCCCACTTAGGTGGACCAGGCATTTTTCACGTCTGTACCCAAAGAAAGCTTGAGGGAATTCTTTCCGAAAGAGAAGGAAAGGCCTATTCGCTGGGGTTGGTTTTCGCTGGTGGTTTGCTAGTGTTCGCTAGTGATTCCCTTTGGAAGGCGCAGCCGTACATCCATTCGAGGAAGCGCCCTACCCATCCCGATCCAATGCCAGGACCAGCATCCTCATTAGTCCCATCTCCTTAGTAAGCATCCTCGCTTTGAGCATCTATAGTAGATGCAGATTGAGTTTACCCATCAGCGAAGGTAGAGCCCATTAATCCACCACCGGTAGCACCACCAGCAGTTGAAGTAGCACCCGTTTCAAATCCAATTCCAGTTATTGCATCAAAGCCAGTAACGAAAGCAAGCATAAGCAGAGGCACCTCCATTAGCTCCTTAGCCAGTTTAAGAGCCTGCATTCGTTTCAGGGGGCTTAGCAGCAAGCATATTAGTGCGATGTAGTAGCTCAAGAGCATACTTTGTTTGAGTAAGCACAAGTTCATTAGAGGAACGAGAAACTTCCATACCTAGGAAGAAGTGTAGGGGGCCAAGGTCTTTCATGTCAAACTGAGAAGCCAGGGAGGATATAAGCATGTCAATACCACGTGTGTTGCTTCCGGTAAGAAAAATGTAATCAACGTAGAGAAGAAGAAAGATGCACCCAGCTGCACTACTGTGAATGAACGGGGATGAGTCAGCACGGCTACCAACAAAACCACGCTCACGAAGAGCTGAGCTGAACCGGAAGAACCATGCTTGCGGGGCCTGCTTAAGGTCATAGATGGCCTTGTAGAGTCGACAGACATAGTGTGGTCGTACTGGATCAATGAAACCAAGTGGTTGAGTCATATATACCTCCTCAATGAGATCACCATGTAAGAATGCATTGCGGACATCAAGTTTTGGAACCTGGTTCATTGGTGTTCCTCGTAAATGCCTTGCTGTTGATGGAACCCCTTGGCAACAAGACGAGCCTTACTCAATGGAGCCATCTGCCTTGCGTTTGGTCTTATAGACCCATTTGCAGCCAACGATATTGAAGCCAGGTCGTGGAGGAACAAGAGTCCATGTGTTGTTGCGTAGCAAAGCATGAAATTATTCTTGCATAGCAAGACGCCAATGAGGCTCTCGCTTGGCCTGAGAATAGCAGGTTGGATCTGAGGATGCAGTGGTAGCAAGCATAGCAGAAAAGCACGGTGGGATAGGATGACGAGTAGCATATAGCACCTTTGGTTTCCGATGGAAAAAGATCTGTCTGGATATTCCTGCTGGTGAATGTGAAGAATATGGCGAATATGGAATAGGGCTTGATCAGCGGATATTGTGCTTTTATGGAAATGAAGAAGTATAAGGAAATGATTGCATAATATAATATATAATAGGCTGGTCCCGGTTAGGCGAGAAGAGAACGTGTGCCGAGAGATACAATGGCTAGGGAAAACTTAGCTTGCTAGATATATTAGAGAAAAGCCTAAGTTCTTCGACCCGGGGTGATTAGACCATAAATACTAGAAACCAGGTGTTACTAATAAGAAGGTGGGAATAAGTTCAATTTATTGGGAGCTTACTCTACGGAAGTCCATGGGACCAGGGAATAGAGCTACCACCGTAGCTAGTACCGGCTTACTCTACGGAATAGAGTATTACCGTACTCTAAGGGAGAGATACTATAGCTATTACCTTAGGGCGGGAGGGAATAAGAGATAAAAAAAGACAAAAAGTAGGAAAGTGACCCAGACTTAAGCTAAGGCAATAAGAAGGGCAAGACTAAGCTAGTGTCCAGTAGAGAGGGGGACTAAAGCTAAGACTAGAGGATAGCCAGGCTGACATGGAGCTTCACTCTCTATGGCTTTCTATAGGCCTTCTTCAGGCAGTCCATAGGGAAGCTAGTCCAGTCCAATAGTAAACGGATCATCGTGAATACATTGGACTAGGTTACCAGGGTTAGCTAAACAGGGCTTTGTGCCTTAGCCAAATTATTGGGATGGATTTGTGAGTTCTGAAGTCTACATGTGGGTCCAACAAGTCAGATGTGGCACAGGATGGTAGGCCAGATAGATAGGCAGGATGGATAAATAGATGATCGGCAAAGGGACAACCACTACCAACACTAGGAGGCTGGGAGGTAACGCCTGGTAGCCCTGTAGGCCCACTACCGTATATAGTGGTAACCCTACTGATACAGTAAGCTGCCTTGCTCCCTAACCAAATGATGGACAGCCTCTCACTATTCCGATGGTGAGGACCGGAGGGCCCTATATTATTTAGGGGCGGAGCCACTCACTATTCCGATGGTGAGGGGTCACTCACTATTCATATGGTGAGGGGCTCGACTGTCAAGGCCGCCATCGGTCGCTCACTCATTCATATGGGTGAGGGGCATTTGATGCTCAAAATAGATCATACTCAAAAAAAGAGTTTGATCCTGGCTCAGAACGAACGCTAGCTATATGCTTAACACATGCAAGTCGAACGTGGCTTGCTTCCCCATCCATAGAAAGAATAAGGGCGAATTACCGCTCTGGGACAGCACAAATATGATACCCATCTCGTTCACATTTATGGCATTAAGAGCAGGAAAGTAAGACAATATCGATCCCCCCTTTCTTGTTCCGCTCATGTGAAATGTAGGCTCTTGGGGTGTTCATGTGAAATGCTTAGGGGGTGGGTTCACTATTGATCCTATCGGGGCCCAGACAGATACAACTGATTTCTTCATACAGAAAGCATTGACAGGATATGCCCTGCCCCCTGCCTTAGAGGAAGTAATAACCTGCTAGATTCACCAAATCGTCTTGATGTGTTCGGAGATAAAAGACTATCCTATCCTACCAGCGTAGGAATTGGTTTGGAATGCAGCGCCGGAACACAGACATATATAGAGGTAGAGGTAAGGCTCTCCTTTCATCTGTGGTCTATTCACATCTATCAACGATGGATGCCCCTTCCCCTATGTTACGTCAGCTCCAGAAGGATAAGTCGCATCGGAATCAAAAAAGTCAAGTGAAATTCATAATCGCATAAATCCAGAGTCGAAGGAGGGGCCCCACCAGATAAGTTCTTTCCCCACAGCCAGCCCCACCCGCAAAACGGAGGGTGGGCTCGCGTCGAGGTTCAACCTTTACCTAAATGGGGCGCAGCGTTATCCCGGGAAGGCATTTTTGATCAAGAGGGAGAGGGGAATAAATAGAAATTCGGAGTTCAAGACCTTAAGTTCTTTATGCTATCTCTAGTTACCTAACACGAGGTCGAAGCGCTTTCAATGAGATTCTCAGATCGAAAAAGAATGACTTTCCACATCCCTGGAGAGCTTTTATACGTAGACGGCGACAGTGAACCGCCTGCTTTATGAACCGGAAGAATTAGGACCTTCATCCACTTGCTGAGTCGAGCCTGCTTACGCACCCTTTCAGATGAGATTCCACGGGGCTCTCGATGCATGCCTCTGGAAAACTACCGCAACATAGACTGGCTAAAGAGAGATAGATCGAGTAAGTGAATAGGTCTACATATATAATGCATGAAGTACTTTGGCTCGCACGAAAGACGACGGGAAGCACTGGGCCTGCCTGCCTGTCTTTACTGAAGGGCACTTAGCGGGGCATAGGGCTTATCGTGAAGCAGGTTCCATAGTGAAGGTTGGCTCTCAGCAGGTTGCGTAGTGAATGAAGCAGTAAAAGTACTGAATGAGGGGTGGGCTATCGTGCGTTCGTTGGGTGCTTACCGAGATCCATCCCCGCCCCGCTGGGCTCCTTGATGGACTACGTCTCTAGATCCGCTTTCAAGATGGACGACTGCTTTATTAGGATTGAAACCAAGGAGTTCCATTACACAGAGAATAGACCAGACTAAATGTGCATGCAGACACTTCTTATCACTGTCAAAAGGAAGCTCTTTGAACCAGATTTCCAACGCCTGTCACGGTTCCCAATTCTAACTCCCAATGCTCCTGTTACACTAAAAACAAAATAGCTTCCCACTTCCAGAATCTACATACAAAAACTCCAAAACCACTCTCCCCTGTTCAATGAACAAAAACTACCTCTTATAGGCCTGCAGGTACATGTTAACTCCTTTGGGCTAATCATGGCATGAATTTATTGAATTGAAGGGTTTTAGGTTTTGATATAACCATGAAATGACACTTAGGGTCATTAGGCATGGTCCTCGAATTAACATAACCAAAATTATAATTACAAAATCCCAAAAATAAACATATACTAAAAACAGAACCATTGGCGGTTATCAGACGGCACGTTGGCTAACTGTTTCCATGTGAACAGGTCACGAGCTAACCACAAATGGACACCTCCGCGGTCTTCTCCCAGCGGTTCCGACGTAAGCATCGCCCTGATGGTTTACATGTGTCCACGTTACCTCCATCGTTGCGGTTACACCTGGCGGCTTTCCACCGTGCATAACCTCCGATGCGGTTACTCTGCGATGAACTGACACTTTCTCACATGCCGACGATTTATACCTCGTTGCAGTTCTGAAACCTGTTCACATATCCCAACCCGCTTACCTGCTCACATGTCCACAGTTAATGTTAACTCTCTGTGCGGTAACATTAACTCTGTGGTGTAAACTCTTTTGTTCCCATGACTAGTTCCGCTGACTGTTGATGTTGCGGTTAACTGTGTTAATACTTCGATCACATGAGCCTGACCCCTAACGGTTCCGACGCGGTCAAGGTTGGCGGTTTAGGACTGTCATATGTTTTTGTATTGTTTTGTTTGTAATTTGAACAGGTCGAGACTTAGATTTTTAGGTTTTAACATAGTTTTAAATGCAATGAGGTCCGAATAGGTTTAGCCTTAGGTTTAGGTCTAGCATAGGGTTTTGATACATGGCTTTAGTATTAGGTTTTTCACCATAGGTTTGATACCATGTGGATACATGGGTTTTAACGCAATGAGTTAGGTTTAGGTGTTTTAGGTTTGCATTAGGTTTTTAAACATGTCTTCACCATAGCTTTAGTGCTAGGTCTTAGGTTAGGCTTAGGGCCATTACAAAAGGTCTTGCCACCTAGCTTAGGTTTAGTTCCACTTATTACAAACATCTTTGTCACAATATGAAATTTAGTCATTAACACCATAACAACAACCAAACCTTACTCGACAACAAACCCATATCGACACCAAATCCTGCAAAGGTGGTTGACCAACCCATGTCGAAAATCATATCCTAGCAGAATTGACGATAAATTCATGTCAACAACTAGGTGCTAAACCATATCAGCCATAGAAATTACCTAAACAACCTGAACCATAAACAACATTGTTGAAACTGACAACACTGAACTGAATGCTAACGACGACACTGAACACTGACGATGAACCTATGCAATTGATCTGCCGAGATCCGCCTAGATCATCCAGGCATTGGCATTTCACCCATTTTTAATGTAGCATATTTGTATTCCTACACAGTTGGTGATGCAAATCAAACTTTTGGGAATCTTGACCATGACGAAGGAAAGGAACAACAGTGGTTGAAACAAATGCCTAATGCAAAGAGTTTAGAGGTTGAACAAATTTTGGACACGTGTTTCCAAGAAGACCAGAAGGAAAGAATACTTAGAGTATCTTGTGAAGTGGAAAGACCGTCTGATGAAGGATTCTACTTGGATGGATGAAGCAGCACTACAGAAAGCAGGTCATTCTATAGAATATCTTATGAGCAGGAGCTCATAACTTTTTTATTTCTTGGGGAGTCTGATGCAGGTGCATTAGGCCGTGCACATAAAACATGATAAGTTATTGTAGTCAGACCAAGAGCCTAACAATGTGATGGGTTGATCACATGCCAAGGCAAGAACATGTTAAAGTTTATTTGTGAATATTTTTTGGATATTTAGTTAAGAGTAGTTAGTGAGGAAATTGGTTCACATGGATGAACTCATTTCTTGGACAGTTGCTTTTAGTTTTTAGGAGGAACATTTTCTTGAAGTTTTTGGTGTGGGAGAAAGGTATGTTGTTTTTTTCTCTGTGTGAGATTGAAGTTATTGGAGATAGAAATTAATACATCCATGAGATCAATCTGTGGGAATTGATCCTCAATCTGTGTGAACTGGATGTGGCATGTGGAGTTAGTTGTTAATTGAACAACATTCGTAGACAAAAAAAAAATTAATTAGAAAATCAAATTTGTAAGTGGGTGTGAGATAGTTAATTGCATATGCATTTGTGAGTTTTTTTAACAGTAATATTAATATCTGAATATTGAAATTGATTTGGTCTTTAAATTATTGTGTTAAATGAGGAATTCATGCAATGCAATTTCTCTGTTCTTTACATTTGGATGAGACTGAAAAATAGACCTAGCGATACCATCTCTGATTTGGAAACTCGTGGACTCATTCTGCCCTTCAGTTTTTTGAGACTTAGCTCTGCAACTCGATTGGTCGTGAGATTTTCCAAAGCTTTTATTTCTGGCCAGAGGACTCCTTATGCCAAGTTGCTTTTCAGTGTTTTTAGGTTTCCCCCTCCTTTGCCTACAATGAATTCTTGAGACTAACTATTTGGTTGTTCTTAGTAATTCTAGGATGGGTTTTAGTGGGTGCCATCGATGGTCGCATCTCTAAGCTAGATTTGTTGCCTCTCTGCTTTTGCCTATGATTTACTGATTACAAGGTTTCCTTAAAATCTTTGGTTGACATCCGATATTGTTTCAATAGAAATGTTTGCTCAGGGTTCCTTTCTCTTACCACAGATTGCGTGAGTGATAAAAACAGTTTCAGTTGTATACAGCCTGTGAACGCCATCACAATGAAGCACAGTGGGCTAAAGAGAGTTTTTATATTGGCGTGGCATTCAATAACACTCATCCTCATAAAATATTGCTATATCTACGCCATCAAAACCTGTACGTTTTACTACAATAGGTTCCTCATCTTTTTTTACAATCTTCTTCTTCTTCTTCTAGTAAGTTTTTCGGTGTTATAAAAAATAAGGATGTGACAAGTATGAATGTTTCAAATTGAAGAACAATATGTTGATTATACAATTCCCTAATTAGGAAGATCCATTGAGGTTTTTGATGAAAACACAATCCATGAAGAGCTAATGGGACTCAAATAAAGTCACCTTGCTACAACACTCTAGCCCTCCAAAAGTTCAAGATAGCTTATTTATCATTTGTTGCTTCTCCGCATAGAAATTTTGGTAAGCCTTGATCAAGTAGCATTGTTCATATACCTTCTTCAATTGTCCTATTCTTTCCTTCGACCACTCCATTTTGTTCGTGATAGTAGGGAACAATAAGCTCCCTCTTAATTCCTGCTTCTTGACAATATGCAATCAATTCTTTAGAAGTGTATTTCCCACCATTGTCGGATCTCAAAGCCTTTATTTTTCTTTCGGTTAGGGTTTCCACTTCAAATCTAAAATCCTTGAATTTCTCAAATACTTCATCCTTTTTCTTGAGAAGGTAGAGCCATGTCTTTCTAGAGTGATCATCAATGAATGTTACATAGTAAAGATGACCTACAAGTGATTTGTTAGACATGGATTTCTCCACTGTGTGTATCGTTTACAATGCCTCAGAAGAGAAATTAATTTCCAAGTACATTGATAACAAATTGCACTTACCAATGGACCCTTATCCTCATCATTATGCACTTGGATGGAAAGATGACAGTTCCTCTTCCCTAATCACACATGCATGTGTTATCTCACTTTCTTTTCGTCCTAAGATTGTGGACAAAATCACTTGTGATGTAACCAACACGTGTTGTTGTGGTTTGTTACTTGGCTAACCCTATGAGTGTGATCGAAAGGCCCATTATGATGCATTAAAAAACACCTACAGTCTACGTAAAGATACTACATATGCCAGTATCTTATGCACATTGCACTTGAACTACTACGTCAGATTGTTCCTTCAATTGGAAAACATTGTTTAACTTTCATCTAGTAGCACTATAACAGCAACAACATTTACTCCCAGATGTACAGTTTCAAATCCATTCAACAACTTTAGATGATCCAAGTGGATATTGGTGGCCACCCACCAATTCCACTTGGACCCCCACCATTGTTTCTTTCAGTTTTTCAGTTTCCTTAATTGTAGCACAGTTTATTATTTCTAGCAGTTTTTGGGTCCTAAACTTCCAGAGCCGTTTTGAGGCCCTAAACGACGTTTTTTTGGCAATCTACCGCCAACGATTGTTCTATAAAATCATCTTTTTCGTCGTAGTCCTCGGAGATATCTTTCCAACGGGGTACCATGCGCATCAAACAGAGATAATATGACCAAGTCATGACCCCGAGAAGTTGGCTGTCCAACTAACCCCAACGGGACCCATAAATTCTTGGTGTTACATCACCTCGAGTTAGGGTTTTGGTTGTTTAGGGTTTTCTCTTATTGTTAAATAATAAAAAGGCCTTGAACCTCATTGCAATGTAGTTCAGAGGCATGTAGCCGCCACATCTCTTTTCATAGATAAGCTACCATTGCCCGAGCTAGTTTATTTCCACTTATGTTTGTAAGCATATTTCAGTATTTTACATTAATGAAATGAAGTATTAGTTATGCTACATCGTTGTATTTATGGTTATGTCTATAATTTGTTGTGTTCTTGTTTAAACCCGGATCATTAGAGGAATTTTGTACACCTATTATGTTGCATCCTTCAACATCTACTTTGTTTTCTCATGTTTCTTTTCATCAACCTCGGTTGCCTCGAGAGACCACCTCAAGATGGAAATCAAGAAACATCGTCGTTTATCACATGTTACAAGTTCTCTCCTCACTTGGAAATTCACTTTTGTTGGCTCCTTCTCACTAGTTCCAAAACCATATCACTCACCCTTAAGTTTCACTTAAGGTTGCCAATGCTTTCTGTGATAATCTTTCAAATAAATTGAGCATCCACAATATTGTCACACTTAACATGGATCAACAATTATGGCTAGTCATCCTATATTTAAATTTCCTAGCACAAAGAATTCTAGCATTTCACTACTTCTTACCTTGTTGCTTTACATGCTTTGTGTTTGTATCAATCTCATTTAATGTCAAATACAACAAAATTTTCCCTCTCACTTGAATGCATTGGAGGTCAATGTTCCTATTGTTGGGAGGATTAATAGGGAATCTTAATATGTTTTAGCATCTCATATTGTTTGTGAGACCTTAGTATGGGATAAAGTAATTGTTGTTTGTCACCACTTGTTTTCCTATTATTATGGATAGTTGATTGTTTTTATCGTAATTATTCACTAATTTTTTGTTGCTTGTTGAGATACATGTTACAACAAGCGCATTAATTAAAGTCATGATTGTTTAATAAAGAGTAGTTAGAAATTTTTCATCCACACTTACATGTAGAACTGTGGTCAAGTGGTTTTTTATGCATATCAAGGGGGATGAAGAATTGAGTATTCTAAATGGTTGGAACATGCCCCCAAATTTTTCAGGGGATGACAAGTTGGGAATGGAAATTATATATATATATATATATATATATATATATAGAGAGAGAGAGAGAGAGAGAGAGAGAGAGAGATCAATACAATCCGAATTTATATAATCATTGATGACAAGTCTCTAAGGGTTACACTTTGAGTTAGAGTCAAATTAAGACTAAGATTTGCAAATGTAATAAACAAAATAGATACCAACGAAACGTGAATTGTAGTGCGTTCTCACTTTTTTTAGAGGTTGCAAAAATCATCTGATTTTGAAAAGTGTTGATATAGAATACACCTTTTTTTCAAGCATATTTTTGACACTTTAAATTTTCTTTTATATTAAGTATGCACATTTTTTAAATGTTAGTGATTTTCATGCCAATTTTGGAAAGTGTTGATGCATCATCAACCCCTTTTTTTGGGGGCTTACTTTTGACACTTTTTAAAATGTTAGTGATTTTCATGCGGATTTTGAAAAACATTGATGCATCATCAACTTCCTTTTTTGCGGGGGCATATTTTTGAAACTTTAAATTTTCTTATGTCCTAAATATACATAAATTTTTTAAATGTTGGTTATTTAACCATTTTTCAAGTTGTCTTATTCCTCTTCTTGTTTTTCGTCTAGAGATATTTGTTTTTTAAGGGTTTTTCAGACTTGAGTTTTTTTTCTTTGCAATGTTTTTTATAATGAAATTTTCATTTTTTTTGCAAAGCTAAAAAATAATAATAATAAATTTAAGATTTTGAAGTTAGAGTTTTTTTATATATTTATATATCATTAATTAATATTTCAATACACATAAAATATTGTCACTAAAAAAAATAATAAACATTTGACAAAAAATACACATTTTGCATATAGACATAATTAAAAAAAATACATATTTTAGGATTTTTTCACGAAAAATAACATGTTAAATAAAATATTTTTATCAAAAAAAATGTTGAAAAAATAGCAAATTTTATAATATTTTTATGAATTTTATATCAAAAAATGATAACATTTGAAAATTTTTTCCAAAAATAATGATTGAAATAAAATTTGAAGTTATAAAATTCTAAACAAGCTAGAAGGTTGTTTAAAGGAAGCAGGTTGTGTTGGCACGATCTTAGCTAGGATAGTCATCATCCTTCTTCTCTATGCTGACAATATTGTTCTTCTCGCAAGGTGCCCATCTGATCTTGATAAGCGGCTTAGGACTCCTTAAGGATTTCTGCTCTACCATGGGTATGACCGTTAACACTCACAAAACAAAAGTTATGATTATCAAATCCAAGAAGGACACTTACGCTAATTTTATGTATGACAATAGTAAGTTGGAGGAAGTGTCTTCTTACAAGTACCTAGGAATTGATATTCATCACAAGCTCAACTGGAACTATAGCATTGAGAAAAGGATTAATGGGGGCTGGAAAGCTTATTTTGGTCTTGAAAATAATTGTAAAACGGAAAACCTCGTAATGTGGGATAAAAAGAAGTTCCTCTTTGAAACTTTAGTCACTCCTGTTGTCTTATATGGATGTGAGGTTTGGGGTTGCAACATCTCTAGAGAATCCTGGAGAAAGATTGAGCAAATCCATAAGCACTTTATAACATATAACCTCAAAATTAAAAGCAATACACCCTATCATATTCTCCTTATAGAAGTGGGTCTTCCCCTATCGAGAGCCTAGCTATGAATAGGTTTCTGTTGTACAAGCACAAACTCAATAACTTAGGAGACCATGGACTTCCTAAGCTAGCTTTAAATTCCATCCAAAACCACCTAAGGCTCAAACGAGGTTGGTATATTGACACCAGGGCCTGGTTAAACCATCGGGAGATCAACGAGAATGTTGCATTGCAAAACATTAATAACATTAAAAATATTGCTACTTCTAAGTTCAAAGAAAAAATGTGGTGTGAGAAAGATTTAGCAGCTAAAAGAAAATTAAGATATTATAAGGAGGTCATCAACCCACCCTAGAAGATCAAAAGTATCTCTCTGTTTTAACTAGCTCAAAGAAGAAAATTAAAATAGCTAAGATTAGAACGAACTCTTGCTCCATAGTGAAACGGGTCATTGGGCAGTGCCTAAAACACCATGGATGGAAAGGATCTGTCATCTCTGTGAGAATATAAACATCAAGGATGAAAATCACTTCCTCTTAGAGTGCCCCACGTACAACCACATTAGATCCCAGTTTCATAATCTTTGTTGCAATATTGACCTTCCTTTCCTTTTACAATGTCAAAATTATAGTGAGCTTGGGAGGCTTCTCTCCAAACTTTTTGTTCATAGGAATAAAATCTTAAATCAAACTAAATAATTCGTTTCTTTAGGTCTAATAAACCAAAGTTTGGTCTCAGTGGATGTTAACCACCATCATCATCATCATATAAACATTTAAAAAATAAAAAATAACAACATTATAAGCATGTTTAATTAAGATTTTATTTTAAAAAATTAACGAAACAAAATTGAAAAAAAAAACACATTTTTAAAAATAAATAATTAAAAAACAAACACACATATATATTAAAAATAAATAAAAAATAGATTGGAAAAAAATTATAAATATCCAAAATAAAAATAAAATAACATTAAAAAAATGAAAAGAAATAACAAAGACATGTATATATTAAAAAAATACATTATTAAAAAAATAATTACTAAAAAATCATTTTTTAATGTATATTTTTATTTTATTTTATTTTAAGTTTTTTTTTATTTGTTAAATTTTTTATTATTTATTTAAATTATGTATTTTTAGTGAGATATTTTTTTATTTTTTTTTCATTTTACTTTTTTATCTTCTTCTTTTTTAATTGTTCTTCAGAGAAAAATATTTTTTCCTCGTATGAATTATTTTTGGTTTTTGTAATATTTTATACTTATCTTTTGTTTTTTTTATTTATTCTTTTAATATTTTATACTTATCTTCTTCTTTTTTAATTTTTTTGTTATTATTAATAGTTTTTTTGTTGTTTTAAAATTTGATCTCTTTTTTTATTTGTTTCTTTTGTGTTTTCAATTTTAGTTATTTATCTACTTTTTTATTTTTATTTTTTGTAAATTTGGCATGAACACATCTTCATCATGTCCAATATATCACCCTGATCGGGGTGGGGAATTGAATCAGTGACTTCACATCAAAGAGCACCTTAACATAACACCCGATCACCATCTACCCAAGGCCCCATGGACTATTTTTTGAAAAAATAATAATAATAATAATAATAAATGTTAAATTTTGTTTTCTCACTTTTCATCATTTATCTATTTTTTTCTTTTTTTTGTTACGCTAACAAACTGACTCCACTATATGTTAATTTTTTAGTTGATTTTTAAGTTTGAGTTAGAATGGATCAAGTTTGTCCCCATTATGTGTAAATTCATGGTTGATTGTTAAATTTTCATTGCAATGGGTCAAGTCCACCCCCACTACGTTGTCAATTTGATGGTTGATTTTTATATTTTGATTGCCATGTGTCACGTCATTTTAGGTTAAGATTTTTAAAAAGTTATACTTTTAGCATTTAAAAAAGAATACTCTTAAAAAATGCTCTTAGTATAATGATTATTTAATTTACGTATTCATTTTTTAGGATTTATTTAGGCATGATACTTGGATTAAATTGAATGGCTGAAATTTTTCAAAGTTTTAAGGTTTTTTGGAATCGTGATATTTTACCTTTAACACCATGGTCGAAAAATGTCATAATTTTAATGTTTTTTTAAAGTCATGATATTTTTTGTCAACACCATGGTTGAAAATTATTGGAATTCTAAGGTTTTTCAAAGACGTGATGTTTCATCTTTAATGTTATGCTTGAAAATTGTTGAAATTTTAAGGTTTTTCGAAGTCATGATATTTTATCTATAACACCATTGCTAAAAAATCTTGAAAATTTACCCCAATATATAATAATAATAATTTTTGTTGTTGTTCTAGCATTAGCACTTTTAATTTTTAGGGTGTTTTTTCATGTTTTTTGCGCAAAAAAAATTGATTTTTGCTGTCATTTCTTTAAAAAGTTGAAAATTTACCCTGGAAAAAAATTAATTAAATAAATAAATAAAAATAAAATGTTGTTTTAACATCAACCTTTTCATTTTCGGGTTATTTTTTCATGTTTTTTAGGGGGTTTTTGGCTAGAGTTCTCGTTTTGAGGTCACAACTCTCATTTGGTCAGTAACTTCGTTAAACCAAAACATTGGTTAAGCATTTTATTCTAAAGTCCAAGAGAAACCACCACAAATTTATCTACATAATTCAAATTTAAACTATTGGTTATTGTCCATCGATCAACCTAGCTCTATATACACATTGAACTTATCCCCATCAAACCATTCAAAGAAAACATTGATTGGTATCTCCATCAATAAAGATAACTAAAAAATCACGCAGATTGTACATGTCTCATTGGATATGAATATGAATTATTTAACCTATTGTCAAAGTAATACCATAATTATAGTGCACAAATAGTTACATGGTTGCAATGAACCTTACACAATGTCATCTAAAGAGGTTCCATCCACTCAACCATAAAAACGCATCAATCATTTTTTAACCCAAACAAAAAGCTACGACACAAGGAACATCTAGAGGTTGGAAAAAGCTACAACAGAAAAATAAAGGGACATGGGGGTAGTTCCCTTAATTCCACCCAAAACATGGGAACAATCCCCTAAAAGTCCCCAAGTCATTGATGGAGTGTCAGAGCATTACAAAATGTTTTTTTATTTCCAAATTTTTTGAAACATTGAAACAAGCAAAACGTGGGATTTTAAAGCTAGGGATGGGTTTCCATGTAATATAGTATTTAAAAGTCTTATAATTTTATATTATTGCAAACTACCCAGCAACCTGCAACTTGCTTGAAACCTTAACCTCCCTCAGAAACAATTTCATCAATTTTATTTGTGTTTTTCTCTCCAACTCAATAGAATCCCTGATAGACGACAATGTTTCATTAACAAAAGAAATGGCAATGAATATTGATACTTAACCCTCTTAAGAGAATGGATAATGGGGTCAATTTATATGAAAGAGGCATAAAATGACCACAATTTCTTCATTAAATCTTGAATAATCCCTATGGCCAATACAAATGATCACTTGAAAAAGTAAGTGCCAAGCTTGTTAAGCATTATGGTTGTCACAAAATATGGAACACCTAATGCAAAGCCCCACTAGGTTGAACGAAACTTTAGGGAAACAAGAGATTAGTTGCCATTGTTATCTTAGCAACCATTCTCCTACTCGTTAGTGGTATTAAATGACAAGGGAGGCTTTCCTAAATGATCGCTTAAGGGATAGTCAATGAGAATAGATCAAAGTGATTGAATGAGGTTTAAAGATTGGGATATAGTACTGGTAGAGCCTAAAAGGCTGAAGTTAGCTTCACCAAAGTTCAATTACTTTATTACTAGACCAATTATAGGGTTGTTATAAGTTAGGGTTTTGAAAATTTTCATGATAAGGTAAGTGATGTCATATAACAGCCAGAGGAAAAGGCCCTCCAATTATAAATCAACAAAGGGGGCAAGACCTTCAAACAAATACCAATGATTTAGGGTTTATAATGGAGTTTTATGGTTGAATTTATATATAAACAACAAGAGAATAATGAATTCAACCCTAAAATGTAGGGTTTAATATGGAAGAATGCTAGATTTTGCTTTTATATAATTTATTAATGCACTTCCTACTTTAAGAGCAATAAAAAAGTAAACATAAATCACTTTTTAGCAATTTTTCACATAAAACCCTAGCCTTGACCCAAAGTATTTAGGAATTAGAAGAACAAGGAGAAAATTGTTAAAAAAGAGGTTTGATCAACAATGTTATGATTAGTGACGTGTTCTAAAAGTGCAAATGGTGTCTTTTAGGACAAATCCAATGAAAACGACCTTGTTGGAGTAAGGGGGGAGAACTAGGCATCCACTTTTTAAACCCTAGCAATTTCCTTGTAAGAGGAGATTTTAAATTTAAGAGATGTACACTCGTTCTCTTAAAGGTTTCCAAGAAACAATTTTATATATCATAGAGGAGTATGATTTCAAGATAGATTTGGCAATTCATATCATGGCACAATGAGAAACCATACTACACAAATACAACATGCAAAATATAGAAAATATGTGGTAAACTTACAAAATTTTCCAAGAAAAACACTTCAATCAATCCCAAGAAAACATCTCCAAGTAAAACTCTCACCATAAAAGATCACATTTTGTCCCCACTAGAGACAAGAAGACTAATGCACACTTTAAAAGAGAAGAGTGTACGAGTGGGTGGTGATGAAAAAATGAAATAAGGCCTCCTATATCTATATGAGGTCTAACTTGCCTTATTCCCACAATTTTTACAAGCAAATCCCTAAAACAAATTTGCTTAAGCATTCAACAAGTGTGAGGTCACAAGCCAACCTCAACATAGCTCAAACACACAACATAAATGCTAAAAACATCCCCCCACATGTTAGGAAATAAGGTCCTCCACCATGACATTATCCTCCATAAATGCTTAATAAGTCACAATCGAAAGTGACAAAATGGATCATGAGTGCTCCTCGCTTCAAGAAAGACTAAGTACATGGTTATGCCTCCAAAGCCATGTCATCATCATAATTATGCCATATCTCACCCTTTTAGGAGCAAAAGGAGTGAAGTGACACCATCATGCTCAAGCGTTGGGGTCCAAAGGTGATGTGCAAGCGCTCCTATGTCATATCAGGGATAACCAACCATCATCTGGGCTCTGGAACAAGCAATGTCAAGGCCAATCTGGGGGCATCTTGGGTCCATCTAGGCACATCATCAATAAGTCCAATGCCCAACCTCATAGGCTCATAATTTCAACATCTAGGGGTGCTCATGAGGGTCAAGTACCATATGGAACCATCTCATATGCCAACACTCATCTCTAGAGGGGCAACACTACATCATCATGGTTAGTAATGCTCTCAAAATGGGGTACAAGGACCTCTGGAGTGTATTGAAAGGGATCAAGACCAACTCTCTAGGGGTCTTTGTTATTTTGATGATACCATCTAACTAAAAATTCTCATGATCAAGTCAATTCAATAATCATTTGGGACAATAACCATTAAAGCATCATAGTGGACCATACATAATGCTAGGGCACAAGAATACTTCACAAAAAGCCCACCTTAAAATATCTAATTAGATTAATACATGTAAACAAGTTACCTCACTATATTATGGATGATTAGGTCATCAACCCTATACGATGTTTCCAGCCCCCAAGGGAAGTGACATGTCCCAGGTTATCGCATCAATCCATAGGTGTGCGTAATAATGATGGTTACAAATTGGGAAAGACTTCAGGGAAGGTACCATGTGACCAACTAATGGGGGTCCAACATATTGAGTGTATAGATCTAAAGAGGGACCAATCATGGTGGCATGAGTTACCCATTTCCTCAACCTGTTTTTTCCACTCCTCTAGTTCACTTTTTACTTTGAATGATTTGTTGTTATTAGGTGTAAAGCTTATGAGCACAAGCTTTCTTTTTGTATTTTTCCAACACCCCTTGAAGATGAAGCAATTTATTGCTTATCAAGATGGGGACTTTCAAGAGTTTCTTTCTTTGCACTAAGCATTAAATGCTTGAGGAACTAGGTGAAGGCTAATGAGGGGGGTAGAGCTCATGCTAGACTTTTTCCCACGCGTTAAATAATGTCCCAACCATCTTTTACATTTCTTTTAATTGAGCTTTATATGTTTTTCACTTTCTTTTAGTTGCATCAACCTCTGAGGCCAAGTGTCTGACCTCTGACTCAATGGTGTGGAATGAAGGGTGTCGATCCCCATGACCGATGACTCCCAGTCTGAAGAATGGAGATGAACAATAGGGAGAGTTGAAAAATATTAAGTATGGATTACCTTGGACACGCTACATCAATCAGTGTTTCCCTAATAGTACCTTTCCTAAACCCTTAAGTTTCAAAGGGGGTCCCACTTGACTAGAGTCAAAGACTAACTTCCCAGGTGAAGTGTGGAAACAAGAATACAATCAAGATTGATTAATCATCCAATTTTCCTCGTGATCCATATTAGTATGCCCATAACCTTAAATGAAATCACATGATTGCAAGAATGGTTAAAGTATTTGCCAATATATGACCCACCTTCCTTCAAGAAGAAATGTTAGATGGGAGACAGATCTTTTTTTTTTTCAGAAGAAAAAAACCATATAGATTATATTAAGGAAATATAATGGACATTGTATAGATGGGAGACAGATCTTACCAAAGAAATAGGTGGAGAATCCTAACATAATATTATGTGTTGGTCATTTAGGGTTGTTGGCTAACTAGTTGTCCAAAGAATAGAAAAGTTTTCTCCTAGAGGTTACCAACTTTTTACTTTTTGGTGGGTTAGAGGGACTACATTAAAATCAACAATATCAATATTTATAGAATATTAGTATATCAATTCACATATAGAGTTATTTATCGCTATTTGATATTGTTACCATTTAGGTTATCAAAAAATAGTATCCTATTTCTTTGGAGAAATTGTGCAACTAATCACAATTATGGCACTTGAGAGTTGTGCTCCCCATCCATATTTGGGGTATTCAACTTTTCTCCTTCGGTAAAATTTGATACATTCCAAGTTACCAAAAATAACACAATAAACATTAAATACACAAAACATGGATGGACAGCATGGCTTCCAAATACAATAATAATGCACAACTCCTAAGAAATGAGTATCTTGAAATAATCTTGAAATTTAACAATATCAAGTAATCATATACATCTATGTGAATGAGTGTAATAATAACATGAATTCATTGTGGTTTCTCAATCATTCCTCATGTAAGCCCAATTCCTAACAAGAGTATTATTTACATATCTAAGTTGCTTCTTATATTGGCTAGGAATGATACCATTCAATCAAAGGATTTCAAGTTCCAAATATGTTAGCACATCCACTCCCTAGAAAAGTGAGTAAATTGATGAAACCTGTGGTGGAAATTTCAGGATAAGATTTAGAAGGAATCCTCCCAATAATGACACATGCAAATTCCTCTCTCCATTTAGGTTGGTGCTTTCCAACCATAGGGGGTGTCCCTAGACTTGCATTCATTGTTTTCCCTATAGATCTATAAAATAAACACATAAAACATCGCACAAATCTTCCTTGGCGTGTGACTAAAGTTGCCAAAAAGGTTACAAAAAGTTTTGTAAATAGGGGTAGAATTGTCTTCAGTGTTAGCTTCAAATAATGAAAGAAAATCAAGAAGATAGTTGCTTCAGACAACAACTTTTTTGCCAAAATAAAGGCTCAAACACTTATAAAAATTGTACAAGAAACTATCAAATACCAACAAGCTTTGAAAGCTAGATAAAAGCACGACAAAACTTTATTTTGTATATACCAATAGGCCGATTATGTCAAAGAGATATGCAAAACCAATATATTGATGTTTCCTACACAAGAAAGTAGAAGCTAGAAGAGAGAGAGAAAAAGAGTGAGAGAGTATGTTACTATTATTGAAGAAAAAAATCCCTCTAACCATAGAAAACCCCTACTTTTAAAGACTCTTTGCTCCTATAAACATTAATTAGTTTAGTGCTTTGGAGAAAGAGTAGCGTGAAGTAGCTAAGGGCTTGAGTTCCCGTAGAGAAACTTTGAGTTGTCATGAGAAGAAGCATCCTTGAGTGTAGTTTGAGTAGAGTCAAACTGGAGGAGAAGAGTTAATACACACTAGTGAAATTAGGAGTCTCTCTTGGTTAAATCGCAAAGAACTAGAGAAGAAACCATGCACTTGGGTGATGCGGAAGTTTGCTTGAGTGTGACTAACAATGCAAATGAAGAAAACATAGTTGACTGGCGGGAAATGTGGACTAGATAATCCATGTGCCTTGTTGACTAAAGGAATGGTGGAGTGAAGTGAGGATAGAGTGGAGATAAGCTAAGTTACACTAAATTGAAGTAAAGAGAGAGAGAGTGAACGCACTTGGTTAACTCAAAGAGAGTGCATTGTTAACTCCTCCATGCATGCATGTGACCTAATTAACTACCATATAGTACCAACTCACTCCTACATCCATGCATGCATCCCCAATGAACTCTAGTTGACTCGTGCATGTGATCTGATGATTTAAGAACTCTCCTAGTTGACTCATGCACTTGTCACATCAATACTAGCTCATGTGTGTCTAGAGTGTTGATTTTTGTAGCTCGAGCTTGTACTTCTAGCCTTGTGTCTTGACTAGAAGGACCTTTGTTTTGCCTCTTTAGGAGCTTTCTTGTGACATCCAAGGCAAGTGTGTCAGTTGCATATGACATGCAAAGTGTGCAGGTGAATTGCAAACATGCGGATGAGTTGCATGTGACATGCATGAGACATGCATGTAATGCAAGCTAAACTTATGACTAGTACTTGAGTTAAAGTAAAGAAAGTTAAAGATAAGAAGGTTAACAAAATTGAAGTAACTTATCTTCAATTAAATTGACGAGCTAATTTTGGTCGTCAATCTTAGCTTAGAAAAGTTATAAATTGAGCCTAAAGCTTGGGGCAAAGACATAATAGCCGCACGAGATTGAGAACAGTATCTTAGTGAGCCTGTGTTGGGTCGGAGAGACTGTAGACGGTCTAGAGATCTAGATGTGCAAGAGAGAGCAAATCTACTGGATTAGATCCAAAGTATTGTAATCTACATTTCCTCGGTTGGGCCATTATCCTACGACGAGAACCCAAGGAAGTTTTAATTTTTATCAATGATGAATTGATTTGTTGGGCAAAAATTTGTTTGCGATTCATGTGATTCAAATCATTAATTGCTTCCACTAGTACTTTTGTTAGGAACTTAGTTGTGTATTTGTTCAGTGATTTTTTGCTTGGAATTAAATATCGTGTGCAAAGTTTGAGGAAAATTGACATGATATCAAAGCATAAACTCTTAATCGATCTCAAAATCCCAAATGTTCGTTCATACCAGGTCATCGGAGCTAGGTTCAACTGCGATCGTACAAATTTAAAAAAAAAAAAGGCCGAACTAAATCGGACAACCAAAAGGACAAAAAAAAAAAGGCATAATTTGTTTAAAAAATTAAATTAAATTAAAAAAGAGGGGTTGGCAGGTTGAGTGATAACGAACCAACCACACCCGATCATCAAACACAAACAAACGAGGTTGACAAACCCTGTCACCACCAATGTGGGAGTAAGGGCCTAGACAGGGCGCGGGATTGTGGGCACAGTGAACAGGTCGAAGGTCGGCCCGGTTGAAAGAGTGCGAGGGGACAAAGACAAAGTTAACAAGTCAAGTTGTCGTGAACATTTGTTGGTCAGCGAAGAAAAGGAAAAACAAGGATCGACGGAACTATCGCAGGTCGAGGCGGCAACAACAATTGTGAGTGGACGTCGAACAAGCAGACCCACACCAGAGAAGCAAGTAAAGGCAAGTCGCAAAGTGGGTCGTTTGCACATGGTATCAACCGATTAGTTGCATGGCAAGACGTAAAGCACAATACAGCAGCAGCGTGGATGGCAAGAGGTGATCGCAAGCTACATTGATCAGTGCGCAAGAACTGTTAGCCACAGTTGAACCAGCCACCAATGGTGTAATGGTCGAAAGGATAATAATCAGGGCTCAACACAAGAAGGTGCACAAATTCGTAGGTTCCCATAACAAGAGTGGACATAAGACTCAATGCTATAGAGGTTTGCCAAGTGAGGTCATGAGCAGACCAATCTGCAGAGGGATTGTTGTGGTCCCAACCAAAGTATCCTAACACTAACAGGTTTCGGAACGAACACGTAATGAGGTTGCATGAACAGGGTTGTAATCGGACAGGGAACAAATCAACGCAGGCAATGGTCAAGGCTCAGGCCCCACAAACACAACAAAAGTCGTGGGAAAAGATTGTTGCAAAATTGGCTAGCAAAAACAACAAAGCGTGAAAAGGAGTGCAAGAAACTTCTTCATTAGGGGAAATAATTTTGGCAAGGTTTGATCAATTGGACAGGATGGCAGCCAATCTCAAGTTTGAATATCGCCTAGATGGTTTGTCCAACTACAATATCTAGAAGGAGAGGATTGCATTGGTGTTAGAGGAGAATAAGATTTGGGAATTCGTAGCACAAACTCAAATCCCTCCTACCGATTCAACCCTTATTGCCGCCCATAATAAGAAGGACATGAAAGCTAGGAGAATTATCTTGGACGGAAGGAAGGACCATATATCCGGGAAGAAAACAACCAGAGAAATGTGGGAGGTGTTGACCAAGCTATACCAAAGCGACAACAAGAACTAGAAAATGGTACTAAGAGAGAAACTTAGCAGCACCAAGATGCCCAAAAGAACGAAATTGTTTCTTCTTATCTCACCAGAATATCTCAAATACGAGATGAGCTTGTTGCAGTAGGGGAGAAAGTATCTAACTTAGAATTGGTAAGGACGGCTCTAAACGAGTTCACAGAGTAATGGAGTGCCTTTGTTAAAGGAGTCATCTCCCACCCTAGGATAGGTTATGAGATGACTTCACCTAGGAGGAAACTCGTGAGGAGGTTCCTCGTGGCAACCAGGTAAAAGGTGAAAGAGATAAGGAGAACGCTTTTCTTTCAAGTCATGTAAGAAAGGGAAAGGGAGCTACCAAGATGAACAAAGGCGAGGGAGGATCCCCTCAAGATGGAAAGGAGGAGGACATGAGAAAAGTCAAGTTCTTTGCATGTCACAAAACAAGACATTATGCGAGCCAATGTTCAAACAAAAAGAAAGACAAAGGGAAAACACATGTTGCAATATCAGCCGAGATCACATATTTTGCAACAAAGTTTGAGGAGTTCTCATTAGTGGTTGCTTGTCTTTATGGCACTAGTGTTAGAAGTGTCATGTTTGTGGACAATGATGCATTGTTCGTAGATAGCAGAGCATCTTGCCATATGACAAAAATGAGGGATGTGTTCCTTATTGTTTCAGAGATGGATTCAAATTTCAAACATGTAAGTGAGAGTTGGTATGAGCACTATACTTGCAGTGAAAGGAGTTAGAACAATGATATTCCAGCTAGAACCAGGGGGATCTCTTGAGGTGGCAAAGGTGTTATTTGTCCCAGGGTTGAAGACGAACTTGATCTCAGTCTTGGCTCTGGAGTATGTAGGGTATGATGTTGAGTTTCATATGGGACAAATATTCATATGTTCAGAGGGAGCTACCCAGGACACAACAATCAAACTTGGTGTCAAAAAGGGTAAGTTGTACAACTTGCAAGGCCAACGTATAAGCATATCCAAGAGGATCTTGGATCGTGGATCGATGTTAGTGATAAATATTGAGCAAAAAGCTTTGAAGACTGAGTTGATATCCAGGACTCGATGTTCTAATCTAGAAGACAAGCAAGAGGCCTCTTCAAGATCTGTCAAGACCAACTGGTATGAGCTAACATTGATGGATACTTAGGAGCATGGTTGGAAGGAACAGGTCTTCAGATCAGATTTTGAAGCAGGTAGCAAGGAAGTCTTCCAGTTTAAAGGTAGTACATCAGCGGATGACATGATGGGATTGGAGACATATCCAAGTGAAGGAGGTTATTCCAGAAATGCCTCCCTCACTAAGAGGGAGTGTTGATTTTTGTAACTAGGGCAAGTACTTTTAGCCTTGTGTCTTAGGCTAGAAGGACCTTTGTTTTCCCCCCTTTGGAGCTTGCATGCGACATGTAAGGCATGCATGTCAATTGCATGCGATATACGGAGTTTACATGTTGATTGCATGTGACATACGGAGTGTGCAAGTGAATTGCATGCATGCAGATGAGTTGCATGAGACATGCATGTAATGCAAGCTAAATATATAACTAGTACTTATGTTGAAGTAAAGAAAGATAAACATAATAAAGTTAACCAAAGTAGCTTATTTTCGGTAAACAAGATAATTTTGTTCGTCAATGTTAGCTTATAAAAATTATAAATTGAGCTTAAGGGTTGAGGCAAAGACACAACAATAGCACAAAGCGCGTACAAGGTCAGAGAGAGTGCAGAGGGTCTAAAGATCTAGATCTGCAAGAGAGAGCAGATCCACTGGATCAGATCTTGAGTATTGTAATCTATATTTTCTTAATTGGGCCATTATCCTAGGACGAGAGCTCAAATAAGTTCCGAGATTTATTAATGATAAACTGATTTGTTGGTCAAAAATATGTTTGTGATTCATGTGATTCAAATTGTTATTTGCTTCCGCTAAATATGTTTGTTAGGAACTTAGCTATGTATTTGTTTTGTAATTTATTGTTTGGAATTAAATACCGTGTTAAATTTAAGGAAAACTAACATAGATTCTACCACTTGCCTCAACTAGAAGTTGCCACATGTCATTACACCCTACTATAAATAGACATGCCAAAATTGTAGTGCCCCCCAAAAAAAGGAAAAATAGAAAATGTTTGGAAGGAACCCTACCAAATACAACACCTAAAAATAGACACTGCTAAAAGTAGAAAATTCTTGCATGTACACGAAAGTTTACTCATTGGGCTCGATTTTCAATGAATCTAAATATGTGATCAGATTTGGCATGCAACCCCTGCTAAAAATAGCATTGTCTCGCATGTCGCCTGAAAGTAGCTCATCAAAATCATAAGCTCACAGGGATCTCAAATATACCATCATGAATGGCATGCAAATCTCCAAACCATGTCTCCTAAACTGTAGGGGCACTGCCAAAAGTAGTAACTCTTCAATCTAATAAAAAACATGTGCAGTATCTGTCTCTAAATTAGGATCACATCACTAAACCAATCCCATACCTGAACTCTATGGTACCACCCCTAGGTCAAGCAAAGTTGTCTTTGGAAATGCCTCTAAATTCCAACCTACTGAAATGTGTTGACTCTTAACCCTCTAGACTTATAAGAGGGTAAGAGGGTAAATCAGGGGGTTAACAAAATCCACAGTATTTTTTACCAGAAGTTGGTTGACATGGGTGACAAACATTTTGTTAGGGGTGTCAGATATATAGGCTATGAGGTAAGCCATTTCTATAGTTACTATCTGTTATATCTTTCAAAACTTTGTTCTTTTAGCACAACTATCTCAAAGTAGAAAACAATTATTAGAGGACCCCCCTTATCGTGACAAGCTTTCTTGTTGTCGTAGCTATTTCAGTTCCTTTATCATCAACACCCTATATGTGCAAAAACCACCTCAGACGAATTCTTTTGCTTCTAATTGTTAGTACTTACAGATATGATGAAAATGATCAAATTATTGCAGGCTTATGGATCACTCACTATTTACTTTCATTGAAGAGTGTCTGAATCTTAACCTGGTATCATGAGCTTCTAATTGTTAGTACTTACAGATATGATGAAAATGCTCAAATTATTGTAGGCTTGTGGATCACTAACTAGTTAGTTTTATTGAAGAGTGTCTGGATCTTAACCTGGTATCATGAGCTTGCAACCTATGCAATGACAAATTTTACCCAATTAAGCATTCATGGAAAAGATAGTTTTAAATTTTCAAGTCAAATCAAACATAATCGAACATATGGAAAGATGTGCACACGCTAGGCCCAAAGAAAACAATATGAACCATGAATGATCATTTGGTAATATATCACCCTCAAGTATCTCAAACAAGGCTAGGCAATATGTACACATATAGCGGGGCCAAATAATGAGTGAGTAATTTAAAACTATAAATGGCTAATCCGATCTGTCAAAGTAACCCTTTGCTTGCACTCTACCACTTCGGTAAGCGCCTCAAGCCACCATTGTTTTCAATTTAGATCTAGTTGAAATATCTTGACCAAAAAGTCTTGCAATGCCAGCTGCTGGATCATCTTGCTTGACAAGAGATTCCCCAACCAAAACCTGTAAAAAATGGGTTTTCATAGGGATCAGCCTTTCTCCTTGTAATTCCTGATTGCTCTATTTTTCAACCATGCATAACCTGCAAGCTAGTAGTTTATGTGATGGAATCACGTGCACACATGATAAAAGAACAATGATATATATATATAGAAACTTGAATGTATCCATGAAAGCCTTGCATATTACATACTAATATTTGGTATAAATTGACGGTATGCATTTCAAAATAAAGTCATTTAGAAAATGCATATCAACTGAGCAATGCTCCATGAACTTACAGCTCCTACTCCTACTCTTTGCACAAATGCAATGTCATCCGGTGTGAACAGCCCTGACTCTCCAACCACCTGAAACAACAAAGAGTAAGTACCCAGTTTACATTATTCTGAAGCCATGAATTGTGATGCCTTCTCCTGTTGCCTAATTGTCTGTGGGGCTGTGATTTTATTATTAACTTTGGCATTAAGACAGACGGCAAATCTGAATTGTAGCTGCATGCTTATAGTAAAGGCAATGCTCTAATTCGTTAAAGGAAAAAATTATAATTGAGCAAACAGGGTTAGAGCTATTCCCTCATTTGAAGTTTTTCAAGGCAAAATAGTGCTGGGAGAAAGATGCTGCCTTCATTAGCTAAAATGATGAACAAGCTACAACTTCCATCAAGTACAATTCCTACTCCCTCGTGGCGAGTGACTTGCCGTTCAACTTGGATCCTTACTCACCAATTCCATGTTTCTTCACATTTTCAAAGAAAGGTTTCAATACAGAAAGCAGCATTAAAATAGTATAACTTCAGACAGAATTAACCTTTCTTATGTATGACCATGGCCCTAAAAACTCTATTATATCTTTGTCCTTAATACAAGTAAACTGCAGATCAAATATGTCCCCCATAAGGTTTTAACTCTTTGCCAACATGTTGAAATGATCAATCCTTGGACCTTAAATTATGTCTCCATGAGTCCATAGTTAAACCCCCAAAGAAACTAACAAAGCAAGATATAACATTTGCAAAGAATTAGTATCTATCTCATCAACACCATACAAAAGATTTGCCTAAAAAAGGATAGCCTCCCTTTGTACCAGAAAAAACGGATGAAACTAGTTGTTGTCAAGTTTCCTCCATGCAGACTGTAACGAATAAAATATATAAATAATATAAATATAATGTAAAAGATAATAATCATAAATAATAGTTAGTTAAGCTAATAATTAGGTTGAAGAGGCATGTCTAATAGGACATGACTCTTCATGAAGAGACACTTGCGTGATATATAAGCAAGCCTCTCATTCTCATTGTAATTCATTATCATTTTCATTCATATTCATATATTTAATATAATATTTATATTCTCAATGGATAACTTCATATTCCAAGTCTTATGGAGTAATTAATTTATAGAAAGAACTTTGTTCACTTCATTTGGTATCAGAGCCATGTTTGGCTGATCACCCGGCCTTTGGCTATCAACCTATCATCAACCTTGTTGCTGTCATAATTGAAGCGTTTCGCCACATATTGGGAGATTCCCCATTTTTTAGGTCTTTGGCCATTTGCTACTATTTAAAAAAATAAAATAATAATAATGAAGAATAAAGAAGAAGGGTGTATAAAAAAAAACGAGGAAAGGAAATAATATATTATGAACAAACAAACAAAAAAAAGTGAAAAAATATATATATATATATATATACAAAAAAAGGTTTTACATTATTGATAAAAAGTGCATAATAAATATAAGCGGGAACCCTTTTCAAGTATATTTAATACTTTTTACGTGGAGAAGCCCGTGGTTTTAGAAACCAATGGTAATTGCCCATGGTTTTAGAAACCAGTGGTAAGTTTCACATTTTACGTCGAGAACATTAACCAAGGTTTTAGAAACAACCCATGGTAATTGCCCATGGTATTTTAAAAGTAAAAGATATTTTGATAACATTGGAGAAAAAAGGTGTGATCTAAATAATTTTAATCGTTCAAATCTAAAGATTGTGACCGTACCAAAGTCACGTCTCATCCCAATTTTCTGAAAGAAAAAAATATTATTATAATTATAAAAAGGGTCACTATATAAGCCTTATATAGTTACATATAAAAGGAAAAGCGGGTCTCAAAAAAGTATATATAAATTTTATATAATTATAATTTTATAATATATATAAATTAAAATTATATAATATATATAATTTATAATTATATATAAAAAAAATATTATTATATAAAAAAAAATTATTAAAAGAATGAAAAAAAAAAAGAAGAAGAAGAGGAGAATATTTGAAAAATATATATAGAAGAAATAAGTGATATTTTATAATAAAAATAGCTCCAGTTGACATATTGTTTACGTAAAAACATCAAGGAAAAAATGGAGACTAGTAATGAAAGGTTTCCTAAAACCCGTAGTACATGTGTTTCCACACTATTTAACATCAAAAGATCACTCGCAAGAAGAGACGTCATAATCTCTATCAGTCCTACTGAAAGAAGTAATTATGTTAGTCCTAAATGTGCTAATCAATTGGTGATTACTGAACCAAATATAGTTGAAACAAATATTTTTGGCAAACAATACGATATAAGCAATTTACACCTAAATATCGGAGAATATACTTTTACCTCACAGTTCACCGTGAAAACCTTATTTCTTGACGATAGTGACATTGTTTTGGGATCACCCTGGATGGAAACTCTAGGCTCCTTTATTCTAAATACTAAGAAAAAGTTTTTAACATTTTCTTACAAAAAGAAGAAAATAACGCTCCAAGATGTTACACTGAAACCTAATTCAGTAACGCCAGAAGATATATCGGATATTTCAAAAGTAATTTCTCAAGAAGGTAAAAAAGTATTACAAAATATGCAAAATGAAATTGACAAAATCACTATTGATAAAAATGAAGAAGTTTCTCGACTTAAAAACCATAGTGAAAAATCGCTGACGCAAATTAAGATACTTAAGAAGGATAAGAAGTCATTAGAAAACCAGGTACAACAACTTATCAAAAAGGAAACATCAAATGTAGGAATTCAAGTTGATGACAAAACAACAAATACCGATTCAGCAACGTTGAGACGGAGCGGAATGGAGCGCACGCGAAAAGGACTGGGTTAGGGTTTCTCGCGCAACATTTGCGGTCCGTAGCGGCTAGGTTTCGACAGTCCTCCTCGTTTAGGTCCCAACCGCCGCGGTCACAGCCCTGGAACTTCACAGCTGCTGCATCCCCATCGGTTTCTCCACCAGTCATTGTCGGTCGCCGACCAAGAGACAGTTATGGATGACATGGAGCATGAAGCGGTGGATTACTCGGCGGATCCCTCGCCGGACAAGGCTATTTTTGGAAAACCTAGCTTCGCCTCTCACTCTCAGTTCGCACCGTCCACTTCTACTACTGCTCCAGTGCGCCCACAGCTCCCGTCCTCCGCCTCGCTTGCAGATTATCAAGCCATTCCAACCTCTGCAGGCGCTTACCCTATCGAATCTCCGCCATTTGAGGTCCCTCCGCTCTCGCCGGGCTCACTGCATTTCTTAGCCACCCATACGCCTCCCTCGCCCTCTTTTGATCCGCAGGCCCCTCCCCTTCTATCGGTGCCTTCCCCCTCGTCGTCGGCTCCCCTGCATCACAGCCCTCTGTTTCGGGAGTCCGCCCCTCCGGATGCTTTGAGACACCTGCGGTCGTTATTCGCCCCGCAAATCCCCCATCCCTGGATGGCATTACAAATCCCCTGGTAGATCATCCGTCGGCTCCCCGTTCCGGCAAAAAGAAGGCAAAGTGTGTTAGGGCTACAGCCAGGGGCATCCCCATCAAATTCGACGAGTCGAGGCCTCTCGGTGATTACATGGACATTGCAAACACTGTGTTGGTAGGGCACGTCAGGGGAAGGACATATTCGGTGCAGAGGCTCAAGCAATGGGTTCAGGAGATCTAGGGCGGAGTCCTATTCGATCTACCAGTGGTCCATGTCCTCCCCAGAGGATGGTTCTCCCTTAAATTCTCCAAGGAAAGCCAAACTAATCTAGTTTTGGGCCGATACTGGCATATTGAAATGACCCCGGTCCTCCTCAAGCGCTGGAATCCCCTCTTCGATCCAGAACGAGAACAGCTTGGAGCCGGACCAATCTGGGTACGCCTTCCAGGACTACCATTACCATTCTGAGCAGAAGAAGTTTTCATTAGGATTGGAAATGCCCTCGGGACTTATTTGGACTACGATCACACATATGTGGAAACTGGGAATCGAACACTTGCGCGGATTTTGGTCCACCTGGACACCCGTGAAGGACTTGAGGAACAGATCACGCTTCAGTGGGGAAGGTGTATCAGAGTGCAATTGCTGGACTACGAAGGAGTCCCCTTCCGATGCAGACGATGCCATAAAGTGGGGCACCTTGCGAAGGACTGCCCACTCAACAAGAAAGCAGAAGACACTCCGAAAGGCACCCCGGCTTCTACCAGGACGGCATCCCCCATCATTTCTCGCCCTCCCTCTGCGGGCCCGCCCCCTTCGGCTTCATCTCCCGCGGTCGATCCAGGACTCCGGCGACCCTCGCCTCCAAAAACCAGGGCTCGCTCGGCGGCAGAAGCGGGTATGATCTCAGGTTCTCTTACCCCATCTTTGCTTTCTTCGTTTGATGTTAATCATGTCATTGGTCCCTCTTCACAAACCTCCATGATACACTTCTCATTAACATCATCTTCACTTATCTGCACCGATCCCATCATATCCACATCCTCCCCCGTGGATAGATCCTCCCCGCTCTCCCTGGGGTCCTCCCCACCCCATTCATATTTCCTCCGGTCAAGGAACCCTGCCAAAGAGCCATCAGACAGACATTCAGGTTTGGGCATTGTTATACCTGAGGGGGTTTCTTTGAATACCAGAGGGAGAAAATCCCATCTCTCAAAGGCCATTAAACAAGCCGGGGCAGAGGTGGTCTCTGGCCGGCAATCGACCATTGACGGGGTCCTTAGAGCAGGACACACCCCGAGAGGTGTTCCCCCATGAAGTGCCTATCCTTTAACTGCAGAGGACTGGCTAGTTCCTCCAAAAAACTAGCCATGAAGCGGCTCATTGAAACTGAGCCTATTGACATTATCATGCTACAAGAGACTCTCTGCTCAGCAGATCAGATTACTCGAGCCATGCAAGCCACGGCCCCTGGATGGAGCTTTTATGCCAATGATGCTGTGGGACGATCTGGGGGTCTAGCCATTGGAATTAACCCTCGCTCCATTAAAATGAATTCGACCTGGGGGGGTGCAGGGTTCATTGGTTTGGATTTTTTCTCTGCTGAACTCGGCATGGATCTCAGAGTTGTCAATGTATATGCTCCCTGCTCCCAGAGAGAATCGTTCTGGCAGCATATTCTACATCTCCCCTTGATGAATGAAGACCATGTTATTATTGGAGGAGACCTCAATTTCTCTCTGGGTTTCAGGGAGTCTTGGGGCTCGGAAGCACAATTCGACCCCATTACTGATTATATGACCAATCTGCTTGAGCAATCAAATTTTATGGATACTCCTATGCAGCGACTTCTTCCTACTTGGCGGAATCGACGGGTTGGGGATGCTGCTCTTGCCCGCAGACTAGACAGATTTCTTATGAAGGGGACTCTCCAACAGCGCTTACATCTCTACAGACAATGGGTTGGCTCGGGGGGATTATCGGATCACAATCCTATATACCTGGATATTCAGGGTCCTTTCAAGAAACCTAAGGCACCCTTCAAATTTAATCACACATGGCTGAAGGATCCATCATATGTCAAGATGATAACGGATTACTGGATCACACACCCTATCAATGACACAGAATCTTTCGCCAAAGGGTTCTGCAGGAACCTCGCTGAAATAAAACATATCTCAATTAAGTGGGCTAAAGAGAAATTGGACCGAGATTCAGCACAGCTCACCCAAACTGAAGCTGATTTAAGTTCACTCACCGACGATAGAGGATTGGGTTTCATTACAGCTGTAGACAAATGCAGGCTAACTGATTTAGAGAATCAAAAAGCAAAGATCCTCAAAGAGAGAGAGGAATCCATTAGATTAAGGAGTCGAGCTTTATGGATACAAGCTGGGGATGACAACACAAAGTTTTTTCATAACTTTGCAAAGTGCAGAAAAGTATCAAATACAATCTGGAAGCTCCCCTCCCCGGATGGCGATTTCGCAGATAATTTTAACAAGCTCGCTCACCTGGGCACCACCCACTTCAGGAATCTTTACAAGAGTCCCCAGGAAGCTAACCTACTTGATATCATTAATGTGGCAAACCACTTCCCGAGATTCGTGGAGGAAGAAGATGTGGAGGCTCTAAATGACCCGGTATCGGCTGAGGAACTGGAAGGAGTGCTGAAATGGTTCAAAAAAGACAAAAGCCCTGGCCCGGATGGATGGACCATCGAATTTTACTTAGCCTTCTATGATGTTCTGGGACAGGCTCTGCTACGGGTGGTCGAGGAGAGCAGGACTACGGGTTCTATATATCACGCCATCAATTCTACTTTCATTGCTCTCATCCCTAAAACTGATTCCCCGGCATCCTTCGATGACTACAGGCCCATCTCCTTGTGTAACTGCCTCTATAAAATCATATCTAATACCATCGCAAACCGTCTTAGACCTATCCTCTCTCGATCCATTGCCCCGCAGCAATTTGCTTTCCTTGAATCTAGGCAGATCCACGAAGCCATTGGACTCACTCAAGAAGCACTGCACTCCATCTGGTCGAAGAATCTAAAAGCCATCCTCCTCAAAATTGACCTCTCTAAAGCCTTCGACCGAGTCAGCTGGCTCTATCTAAAAATGATCCTCATTCATCTGGGGTTCCCACACGCCTTCATCACTTGGATCATGGCCTGCATAACCTCACCTTCCTTCAGTATCCTCATTAATGGCTCGGCCTCTACTTTTTTCCACTCTGAAAGGGGTTTGAGGCAGGGGTGCCCCCTATCGCCCCTCCTCTTCCTCTTGGTCATGGAAGGTCTCAGCCGCCTCATGGATTCTGCTAAGCGGGCTGGAGACATTGGGGGTCTTCGCATAACCGACCTATGCTATCTTACTCATCTACTTTTTGTGGATGATGTCCTTATACTTCTAGATGGCAGTGTTCGAGACTCTCGGACCTTCTCAAAGATCCTGCAACTTTTTTCTGCAGCTACTGGTATGCTGCCAAATCAGATGAAATCAACCATCACCTGCGCTCGCACATCTGTTCAGGAGACCCAGACAGCCCTACAGTCATTCCCCTACTCGGTCCACCCTCTGGATAGAGGTCTCAAATACCTGGGGTTCAATCTGAAGCCAACTTGCCAAAGGATAGCTGATTGGGTCTGGTTGGTTGCCAAATTGGAAAAAAGACTCACTGGCTGGAGCTACAGATATCTCTCTAGGGCTGGCAGATTGGTGCTCATTAAATCTGTGCTAGAGGCTACCCCGGTATTCTGGATGGCACTAGCCTGGATACCGAGGAATATCCTGGGGCGGATACAGCAGCTGTGCAATCGATACCTCTGGAATGGGAGTCAGGACAAAAGAATCTTTGCATGGATCAGCTGGAAGAAAATCTCTCTGCCCAAAAAATGGGGAGGATGGGGCCTCAAAGACCTACCTGACTTCGCCAAGGCACTGGCTGCCAAGATGGGATGGACCTTACTAACCAGCCAAAGCCTTTGGACACAGGTAACCTATTATAAATACATATGGCCCCAAAATATTCTGGATTGGGCCCGACTACCAACTTGGTCATCAAAGGGATGTTCATCGGTCTGGAAGGCCTTGATACATTCCCTTCCCCTCATTCGAGACAATCTAGCTTGGCGAATAAATGATGGTTTGACGGGCAGGATTGGCTTGGACCCATGGATCAACAGTGGGGGTAGACACATCCTAAATCGGGATCTTATTACTCATCTTCAGGCCCGGGACATCCGGCATTTCGCACAGATCGCCGATCAGCAGCGCACTGATATCTTCACCCAAGCTTGGAAATCTGCCCAGCAACTGGATCTCCCTCTTCAATGGCATCAGGAATGGGATCACTATACTGAGGCATTATCAGAATCACACATTCGAATCAAACAAGGTCCGGACGAACTTATTTGGTGCATTGCAGATCATGGTATATATGCTCCAAAATATGGATACAAAGCACTCATATCTCACAGAATACCTGATCCGATTCATTCGTGGTGGCAAACCATTTGGAAGCTCAAGGCTCCACCCCGCTCCAAACTTTTCTTTTGGTGCGCCCTCAATGGTATTGTTCCCACAGGTGATCATCTTACCCGCAGAGCCATCTACGGCCCATCATGGTGTACTTTCTGTAAGGATGCATCAGAAAACTTGGATCATATATTTCTCCTATGCTCTGCTATCCACACCCTATGGACCAACATTTGCAATCAATTGGGCATTGCTGGAAACTGGACTGAGAACGATCTTCCGAACGCATGGGATGCTTGGACTCACAGTCATCCGGGCACAAAACTTCTAAATCTCCCCCTCGTGGCTTCATGGTATATCTGGCTCGCGCGGAATCGAGCTATCTTCGAGGATCGATTGGTATCTTGGAGTCGGGTTGAAGCCTCCATCATCGCAGCCTATCATGAGCTACCCGATATGCCTCCACCTAGGCCCAGAACCATACAACCCATGCCCAATATCGACAGAACCACCCCGTGGGCCTTCTTCGACGGAGCAGCAAACCAAGCCGGGTGTGGAGGGGGCTTTGTTCTGCATATAAACGAACACCATCGATACCTTGCAAAAATGGGTTTCGGAAATGGATCAAATAACTATGCTGAGCTTTCTGCTATCCGCAATCTACTACACTTTGCATTATTGGATCAACACACAAATATCAATATCTTTGGGGATTCAATGGTGGTCGTTAACTGGATTAACAATGTCACTACTTGTCATACACACACACTCAGCAATATATTACATGATGCACTCACTCTCAAAGCAGCTTTTAATCATTTCTCTTGTTTACACATTTACAGAGAACATAACAGCGAGGCTGACAAATTATCCAAAGAGGCCTCGACACTTCCCAGAGGCGAATGGCTAATAGTGGAGCAGAATGGAACAGAAGAGCACCAATTTTACCACAGGCCATACATAGATCAGAGAGAACAGAGGGACAATAGTCCCGATAGCTGACAGTTAATGGAGACTATTTTGATATGATGAAATGTATAGAACAATGGCTATATTGTTTATAAAACAGAATCTTTTTGTGATAGCGAATAGGCTGAACAGCCAGATGAATGTACTCAGCACAATTTTGCAACTACTCTCTGAACAACACCTTGATGAGGTGAATTTTGTATGAACAACACAGTAATGCCAAGGCATCTACTATATGTAATTTTCTAATATTAATAAAAATCACTGATTTTTCCAGTGGAAAAACAAATACCGATTCAGTGAATGTCACAACTCAGGAAGAAGACAAGCAAGTTGAAGAAAAGACGCGCGTGGATGTTGCAGTTCAAACAATGAACATCCCCAGTGAATGTTTCATAACCAACTCAACAACATCTTCGCCAGAAAAAAAATATGAAAATTGCCGCATGCCCAGTAAGGAGAAATCAAACCAAAAAAGTTCCATATCGGCATCCGAATCATGAGAACAGACAAATCAACCATGTTACATATTTGAACCAGTCAGAACCAAAACAACAAACTGATGTTCCAGATAATAGTGATGTAATCTCAATCCAGTCTTATGCTAACAAGTCGTTACAAAATTCCAATGATCAGAGTACTATACAAAAGATTAATTTGGGATGGTATGATCCCTTCTTGGTGCGACAATTTTGTTTGTCACTAAGAAGATCATATCAACTTGTATCGACAAGGATGACTATTTCGAAACAGAAAGACTTTCGAAGCCGAAAAAGAGATCAAGCTTTTTTTCATCGACAAACTTCGAGGACAAAGCTTTTTGAGAAAGGAGGCAATGTAACGAATAAAATATATAAATAATATAAATATAATGTAAAAGATAATAATCATAAATAATAGTTAGTTACGCTAGTAATTAGGTTGAAGAGGCATGTCTAATAGGACATGACTCTTCATGAAGAGACACTTGCTTGATATATAAGCAAGCCTCTCATTCTCATTGTAATTCATTATCATTCTCATTCTTATTCATATATTTAATATAATATTTATATTCTCAATGGATAACTTCATATTCCAAGTCTTCTGGAGTAATTAATTTATAGAAGGAACTTTGTTCGCTTCACAGACAACGAGAAGTCAGTCTTCCACGGGAACGCGCCCTCCCACCTGGGAAACGCATCCCAGCGCTACCTTGCACCCCGTGGACGTGGGGACGTTTCCCCATATCCCCAAAAAACAGAAACGCAAGGAAACTCGAAGTGGGGACATTTCCTCCCAAAAGAGGAAACGTTTCTTCCGTTTCCAAAAAAAAATCAAGGTCAAATCATAAAATAAAAATAAAAAAATTCAAATCCCTAAAAAAAATAAAAATATTATCAATATACTATGAATCGATGTGGGTAAGGGTTTCTTTGGTTATTCCATATTTTAAGGGACCAGCGACATGATGGGATGTTGATCCAGAGGATTATGCACAAGTAGATCTGGAGAGGGACTTGATGAAACACAGATGGGGTTGGTCGGTGTGCCACTTAGCATGTTTGAGAATGCAAGTGATTCTGATTCAGATGGTGACATGGTTGATCCTGATTTATTCATGCAGCAGCTGGATGCAGAGACTAGCAGGGTGTTACCTTCAGCAATTATGCTCATTTGTCATTTGATATGTTCTTATGTTATCTGATTTTCTGTTTCGGACTTCAGTTGTAGACTTTAGTTTGTTTTGAATCTTGATATATGATATATTAGACTTGACACTATAAAAATTTGAATCATGATGTATCAGACTTGACTTTTATTTCAATATTTAGTATTCACAATTGGAACTTCAATATGGTTTAAAATTTTATTTTCAGTGTACAATGTTACAGTTATATGTATGATTGTATCATGATTTCCATTTTAAATTTGATTCAGTTATATGATTCATCGATTTATCCTTCATGATGTAAGTGTTATATAATGATAAAGACAGTTAAATTATTAAATTTCAATGATATATTTATAATTTTTTAGTATTTTACTATTTTTGTTGGGGTCTCTTGTGTTAAAGACCCCGACATCCCCCCACGTTTCCTAAAAATTGGTGGGGAGCTTTTGCATAGGCCGCTCTGGCATTTCCCCGCTCCCCCGTCCTCACGTCCCGGAAACTTGGTGGAACTATGTGAGAAGTTGCAGTAAAGAAGAAAACTGACACAAGCTAAGTAGAACTATATGAAAAGGAAGCTGTCATTCTTTCCTATAAATCAATTGAGATCAAAATAAGCAAGAAGTGAATGTCTCCATGAAGAGAATATTTATATGCAGACATAACCTAAATGCATACCACTCTTCTGAACAGTTGAGTATGGTCCAAATGGAATTTGAGCATAATTCAAGCAGGAGAAAGTTGATTTACCAGAATATCTCTATCACGAATCCTTTGACCCCGATCTCCTTGAAGAAGATGCTCTGTATTTTTTATGTCAACATCAAATGTTTCTGCAAGGGAAACAGCACAATCTAATAAGTTCAACACTGGAACTTGAGAAGAACTGGAAACAAATAGCTCTACAGTTTACAAAATTATTAGAACTTTTTAATTGAGGAAAAACTAATTACAACATGAGGCCTCAATTCAGCATCTGCATGGCCTAACCCAACCAATCATTTACATGTAACCAATAGGCATTATAAGGATATAAAGCAAAAGAACTTGGAGTAAAACAATCATTCATGTGAAAAACAAACCAATAGAAAAAATACTCGCTATGTTGTGTAAAAAAATGCAGCATTTGCAAATACTTTTTACACTGAACAAATGACACAAGGACTAACCAAGGCTTCTATTGTTGATTCCAATAAGTTCTATTCCATCTATTTCCAGTACACGATCTAGCTCCCTCACATTATGAACCTACAAAACCAAGAATCAGATAACTTGGATCCCAAGTAGCAGTTCCAGAAACAACTTTAACTGCGGGAAATTATATAGGACGGAGAAGGCAATAATGCCTCACACACATGAAAACATGTTTAATAGCAGGAATTTACATAGTAAAGAAGGGAACTAGAACATCCCCATCATCCCAAGAGATGAATAAGTATCAACTTCGAGACAATTTGCGCTTATAAATACCAACATAGAGATTTCGTAATTCCACAGTTCACTAACATCCAGATTTCAATAAAAGGAAGCCGACACACAAGCTAGGACTCGAGCTTCCATCATGTAATCAATATAGATATCAAATAATATGTAAACATTTGAAACTAACGTAATACATACAGATGCTACAAATGCATGGATATGTTTTCTATCAAACACCCCATACAGTCTGTAAGTTCTACCGAGATGTGAATATACTGGGCACAGGAAAATGCAGTAGGGGTCTGAAAAAAATTGAAACAAATATGCACAAACACACATACTAGTGAGCCGATAGCTGCTTTAAAGTAACAAAAATATTTTGTAATTTGATTTCCCTCAAGCATGTCCACAGAACAGAGCACCCCAATTCTGGTCCAGATAATTCACTAGCAAAGAAATATGTATTCAATAATTATACTTTGCATTATGACTGAACAAACCTCAACCAAGGATGCCATTTGGAGGACCTTGCAAATCTTTGACATATATTTTAGATCACGGTCTGGCAAGATACCAGCAATTAAAAGAACCGCATCTGCACCTTTCAACCGAGCATGATATAATTGCCACGCATCAATGATGAACTCTTTGCACAACAAAGGGCACTGCATTCCATTGATTTCAAAATCAGAAATCTACTTAAGTGGAGGAAAGATAAATGATATAAATGAATGACTACTACATCTCATAAAAAATTCAAGATAAATACTCAGCTTTCATTGTTTCGTTCCCACAATGTGTGATATCCCAAATTTCACAAATTTTTGAGGCATATCACAATTCTTCAATTTTGGGTGTTGGAGAGAATTTAGGCATATATGGGATTTAGAAAAAAGGAGAATTGCAGTTTTGGTGGAATGTGGGGCCACCCAAAGGAAGCAATGTGCACTAGTGAGAAGAGGAGGAGAGAGAAGACATGTGAATTTGGAAAGAGTGGGGAACACCAAGAGAAAGGGGTATGAATTAGGAGAGAGAGAGAGAGTGGGGGCCACCAAGGGAGAGAAGGGAGGCCAACAAATATAAATAAGGAGCCTTCATTTGCACCTTTTGACAATTTTACTTCTGAACACAAGTTTTCTTGAACTGTTTAGCCAAGTCAACCAGTGTTGTTTAGCACAAGGAATTCCCAAGCAGGAATTCCACCTCTACTTTTAGTGAACTTCAAGTGTCACCCTAGGAGAGTAGAGAGAAGTCCATCCTAGGCTTTTCTGAATCCACAAGGTAGATCATTTCAGCTAGAGTGTGCTTCTCTTTGGGCATAGAAAAGAAATTTGTGGGGTTAAGTGGAGCTTGTTGGAAATTGTAACAAGTTTCTGTCTTCATAATTGTCATTTGACTCGTGACATGATGCAAATTTTATTTGTCTATCAAAAGGAGAAAGAAAATGATGTAAAGAATAAAATAAAATTATTTGGAGTAGGGTTTCATGCTCATGTTATTTGTCATTAGGTCTCCTAGGGTTTAAACTTTACATGAGTCAAAGGGTCATTGTTATTGTAAAAAGACCCATTTGGGCACTTGTATCATGAAAAGAAAAAATTATTTTGTATTTGAAGTGTCTAGAAGGCTCCCAAGACCAAGCCGACTAGCCAAGAAGAAGTCAGCCTTGTGAGGGTTATTCGATCCATAAAAAAGGCTATATAAAGGATGGAAATTTGACCTATTGTGATACATATCAAGCATAAGCATCTTGGATTCAATCTGCAATTAGAAAGGAGTGCAAAATGCTGAAATAGGTAACTAGGTTCTATCTTCATAAATATGAAATGTACTTTTGATTCTCGTATATTGTAAAAAGCAAGAAAAATTATTATTATTATTTTTGTAGCATGGGTTTCATGTTCAAGGTCATTTTATTTGTAGGCCAAGCACCCATTGAGTGCTTCTAGGGCTTTGTCATAAAGTCTAGGAGTGAAAGAGTCATTGTAATATGTAAAAGACTGATCCGTAAACTACCATGGATATTCCATTGGACAGTTCGTCACAACAAATCTAATAATATTATATTATAAATCTGAGATTCTACACTATTACAGTTTTATTTAATTTCTAAATCTCTAAAATTCACTGTAATTAGTGCATGCATGTAAAAGTAAATCAAACAAAAAAAGTAGAGAATGACAAAATAAGCTCACACACATAATACACAAGATATGCTCTTTGGGAAACCCTTTCGGGAGAAAACCCAGCTGGAAGGTGAGGCCGCTTCACTCTCTTTCTCTGTCTGGAAATATGGCTGCAGATACAAAGAAGTAATGTTTGTGGCCCATGGGCTGCTACAGTGCACAGATCCTCTCTGTGTGCTCTACCTCCTATCTCTCCTGGCTATCTTTGCTCAACTATGGAACAAAATGCTCTCGAAAGAATGGAATTCCTCTTCCTCCTAGTGGCCCGGTTATAACACAGCCCGATAGCCTACTAGTGGTTAAGTTTGACTACATCAACTCTTAACTAGAGTTACAAAATAGACTCTTCTAGAGTCTTTTACATCACAAACACGTGGCTAGCCCCTTTTCCATGAATAATGGGGGCTGACGCAGCATCCTCCCAAACTATAGGTGTGAAAACAGGAAGGTCAACTTCTGAGTGGCATAACTTTTGCATACATACTCCGATTGACGCCATTCTTGTGTCGTTGGAAAGCACTATGTGTGTAGAATCGTATGAAAATGCGCTATGCTTAAGCAGCAAAGTTTTACCCCTAAAAACGTCGTTTGATGCCTCAAAACGCTCCCAGAAGGTTTCAGACCCCGTTTCACCAAACTAGGTCCCGCCGATAAAAACAGTCCCGTGAGCTGATTCCTCCACTTTTTCCACTCCAAATGCATCAAGATGGATGACAAACAATATAATGATCCAATTCGGATCACACCTCCCCATTTTGGGAGGCTTTTGGTCCCCAAAAGCTTTTACTGAATGAGGTGAGGAAATTTTTCCTCCACCTTCTCTCTGGTGTACCATTTAGCTTTGCCTGGAAGTTGTCCCTTCAACCCAATCTGCCAAAGGTCTTGTTGCCCTTGTCTTATAGTTCTAGACCTCTTCTGCAAAACTGTATCTTCTGTCAACTCTGCCTGAGCGTCTGGTGCCAAATCCTCCACAGAAGGTAGGACCTATTCCTCTTCCTGATCTAGCATGGAAGGCTCATAGAGTTTCAAATTCTCTACATTTACAACTGAGTAAATGCGCATATATGGTGGTAAACTGAGTCGATAGGCATTATCACCCACCTTTTCCAGTATCTCAAAGGGACCATACCTTAGAGCCTTGATTTTCTTACCAGGCCCCTATAGCCTCTCCTTGTTCAACTATAGCCATACTCTGTCTCCCACCTTGAATGATTTCTCTGTTTTGTGTTGATCATGCCTGGCCTTATACTTCACCTGCGACTTCTGCAGTGTTTCCTGTACCTGTAGATGGATCTGCCTAATCTTCTCTATAAAATTTTCAACCCTCAAAGCATCTCATGTAATGTCTTCCTTCACTCCTCCTTGTTGCCCATATCCAGCGGTGAAGGTGGAAAATATCCAAAACAAGTTTCAAATAGGGACTTTCTTGTAGAAGTGTGGACCGCTCTGTTATAAGAATGTTGTATATATAACAGACTTTCATCCTAGGTCTTCGCGTGCTTCTAGTTATAGCCCCTCAGAAGTTGCACCAAAGTCTTGTTTACTACTTTTGTCTGCCCATCTGTCTGTGGATGGAATGTTGTAGATCTCTTCAACTTCGTGTCCATCTTCTCCCACAATGTAGTCTAGAATGCACTGAGAAATCTTGTATCCCTATCTGAAAATGATGCTCCTTGGTATCCCAAAGTGTACCCAGACCTGTCCAAAGAACAAGTTTGCTGCTTCTTGTCCATTGATGGTCTTTTTACATGGCATCAGAACACACATCTTGTTGAACCTGTCAACTACCACAAACAAGTAGTCATGTCCCTTCCTGGTTGTCGGTAAACCTCCCACAAAGTCCATGGAAATGCTTTCCCAAGGACGAGTAGGTATAGGTAAGGGATGATACAAACCCTGTTTCCTATTGCTAGGCTTGCTAGTACAACAAAGCATGCATCCTCTTATGAACCTAGCTACTTGTTCTTGCATCTTGGGCCAATACACATACCTCTGCAAGTTAGCCACGGTCTTCCCTACACCAAAGTGCCCTGCAACCTTGGAGGTGTGAGCCTCTCTAATCAGCTACAAACGCTCACCTTTAGGAACACATAGCTTATCCAACCTGTAGAGTAACCCATCCTGGAGATGGTAGTCAACGGTGTTGTCGCCATCGTGCACATGACTCTGACTCTACAATTGCTGATACACCTCCTTGAAGTCCGCATCTACTAAATATGCCTCTCTATATGCATCAGGGGTGAATGGCTCCATGTACATAAGAGTCCCCAAAGTTGCAATCTTTGATGTGGGTGACCTTGAAAGCATATCAGCCAACTTATTTGTGTTGCCCTTCTTATACTTGATCACCAAATGAAATTGTTGTAAAAACCCCATCCACTTGTAATGCCTGGTCTGTTGTAGCTTATTCTGGGCCTACAGGTACTATAACAGCTGGTGATCTGTGTGGATTATTGTCTCCTTTCCCATAAGATATTGCTTCCACTTCTTCATAGCTTGCACCATGGCATAGAGCTCCTTATTGTAGGTAGGGTAGTTAATAACTGCCCCATGAAATACTTCAGAATGGTAGCAACGGGCCTCCTCCTTGCATCAAGACAACTCCCATAGCATACCCACTCCCATCGATCTCCACTTCAAAGGGTCGTTGCAAGTTTGGTAATGCCAAAACTGGTGCTTCACTGATCTTATTTAACTCATCGAAAGCCTTTTGTTGCCCTTTTCCCCACTGGAAACTCTTGCCACTTGCTATTATGGCGTGGAGCGGTGTTGCTACTGCTGAAAATGAGGCTATGAATTTCCTCAGGTACTGTGTTGCTCCAATGAAACTCCTAACCTCAGTAACATTAGTAGGCACCGGCCATTTCATGATGGCCTCCATCTTGGAAGGATCTATCTTCAATTCTCCTCCACCAATCACATATCCCAAATACACCAAGTTTGTTGCGCAAACTCGCACTTCTTGAGATTTGCTCGCAGTTGGTAATTCTTCAATGTTTCCAGCACCTGCGTCAAATGTGAAATATGCTCCTCCCAGGTAGCACTATATACCAATATATCATCCAAATAGACAATAACAAATGAATCTATAAAAGGGCGCAATACATCATTCATTAATCTCATAAATGTAGCTGGTGCATTACATAGGCCAAATGGCATAACTAACCACTCATACAAACCTTGCCTGGTTTTGAAGGCAGTCTTCCATGTATCTTCTTCTTTGACTTGAACCTGGTGATATCCAGACTTCAAGTCCAGCTTGGTGAAATACTTTGCTTGTTGCAACTGATCTAGCAGATCGTCTATCTTGGGCAGGGGGTATATGTTCTTCAGCGTTATTTTATTCAATGCCCTGTAATCTATACACATCCACCAAGTCCCATCCTTCTTTGGCACAACAATGATGGGTGACCCACATGGTGATGTACTCGGCTTAATGACATCCTGTTCAAGAAGCTGTTGCAACTGTTTCTTCACCTCACTTGCTTCTATAACAGACTGCCTGTACAACCCAATATTTGGCAATGGGGAGTCTGGCAATAGCTAGATCTCATGCTCCACTTCTCTCTTAGGGGGTAACCCTTTAGGCTCTCGAAACACGTCCTTGTATGCCTGTAACAACTCCTCCAATTGTTGTTTTTGTTTCTTAGTACACCCCTCTAGGGATGCCTTGCCTCTTATTGACTCCTCTACAGACTGAATTTCTCTTAAAAACAATAAAACATACTTCTTGCTAGAACTGATCAATTTCTTGGCTTGGTTGGCACTTACCAGTGAAATTTTCGACTTGCCTTTGTGCACGTTGATGATGAATGATTTTCCATCCTTGATGAGCCGTACTAGTTAGATCTCCTCATGAATATTGCATCACGCATGTACATGTATGGACTCCCAAACACGACTCCACATACATCAAGGGGAACCACATCCAAATCTACTTCATCAATAAAATCAGCACTGATAGAAAATCTACATTTACACTGTTTTGTTACCTTCGGCACTACATTCTTATGTATCCATCCCAGTGGATATGGGTTTGGATGATCACAAACTTCCAGCCCCAACTTCTTGACTAGATCTGTTGCAATGAGATTTTCCTGCGATCCTGAGTCAAACAGAGCATCAATCTTCGTCTTCTTGACCTGTATCTTTACATGGAAGAGTTTGGTCATTTCTTTCTCTTCTTATTGTTGAAGGCTACTCAAATTCACCTCCTTCTGCACTGATGTACAGACGATCTTCTCATCCACGTCTGAGTTGCTTTCAACTTGGTTGCTCGAATCAATGGCCATGAGATTCTTCTTCTTATTATCTTTCTTCTTGTTCTTCAGGTTTAGCTCTGGATGCAACTTCTAGCACTTCTCCTTTGTATGGCCATCAATGTTGCAATGGTTGTTAGGATCTTTGCATTGGTGTGTTGTGGCTGCCATCTTTTTATCTTTTCCCCCTTTTTGCTTCTTCTTCCCATCCTTAGAAGCATCTTGTTGCTCCTTTTGCTTCGATCCACTTGATTTCGCTCTTTTCAGGCCTATGTTCTCCAGGTACTGTGCCTGTACACAAGCCTCATCCACCGTTTTGGGCTTGAACAACATCACTTGCTCACGCAGATGGCGGTGTAGACCCCCCAAATACTTGAGGAGTACATCTGGGTTCTTTGGAGAGATACCCAACATCTTTCTAAATTCTGTGGTGTACTCTTGCACACTTTGGCCCGGCTTTTGCCTGAAGTAATGCCACCGGATCCACTGGTCTTCCACGTACCCAATGGGATAAAACTGTGACTTAATGAGGGTTTTGAAATCCTCCCACTTAGTCACTGGAGGTTCTCCCTCCAACCTCAGGGTTTCCATGTGGCTCTCCCACCAAGTTAGTGCATGGCCCTCCAATTTCAGTCGCGCGAATGAGATCTTCTGCCCTTCCTCGATCTGATGGACACTAAAATAAACTTCCAGTTGCTGCAACCAGTGGTTCAGCTTCAGAGCGTCGATCTCACCGTGGTATGGCTTGATATCAACTTTTGCTTCCACTTTAAACAAGGATTGGTTCACGACACTCAAACTGGGTTGATCTTTTCCGGGTTCTTTCTTTGGCTGGTTATCTGCGTCTTCCCGATTCCCCTTCTGATTTGTCCTCTGCATTCGAACCCCTTCTTCTCCAAATATCCCTAGCTTATTGCTTAGGGACATCATGAGGAGGTTGACATTGCAGTTTTATATCCACAACTTGTTCTTCAAGTCGCGAAAACCTCACCTCTGCAGGATCACGAAGTTCATTTACAGATTCGTTGCTCATGATTAGGGTCTTACGATTTTCAGCCTCGCCGATCTAGATCCCTGCAATCTTCACAAAATACCCAAAGAAACCGGCTTCAATACTGTAACGAATAAAATATATAAATAATATAAATATAATGTACAAGATAATAATCATAAATAATAGTTAGTTAAGTTAGTAATTAGGTTGAAGAGGCATGTCTAATTGGACATGACTCTTCATGAAGAGACACTTGCTTGGTATATAAGCAAGCCTCTCGTTCTCATTTGTAAATCATCATTCTTATTCTTATTCACATATTTAATATAATATTTATATCCTTAATGGATAATTTGATATTCCAAATCTTTTGGAGTAATTAATCTTAAGAAGGAACTTTGTTCGCTTCATGTGGTATCGGAGCCACGTTGGCTGATCACCAGGCCTTTGGCTATCAACCTATCATCAACTTCGTTGCTGTCATAATTGAAGCGTTTCGCTACATATTGGGAGATTCTCCATTTTTTAGGTCTTTGGCCATTATTTAAAAATAATAATAAAGAATAAATAAGAAGGGTATATAAAAAGAAAAGAGGAAAAGAAATAATATATTCTGAACAAACAAACAAATAAATTGAAAATATATATATATATATATATATATATATAAAGGGTTTTACATTATTGATAAAAGTGCATAATAAAGATAAGCGGGAATCTTTTCAAGTATATTTAAAAAAAATTACGTGGAGAAGCCCGTGGTTTTAGAAACCAATGGTAATTGCCTGTGGTTTTATAAAACAATGGTAATTGCCTGTGGTTTTAGAAACCAGTGGTAAGTTTTACATTTTACGTGGAGAACATTAACCGAGGTTTTAAAAACAATTGCCCATGGTATTTTAGAAACCAATGGTAATTGCCCGTGGTTTTAGAAACCAGTAGTAAGTTTTACATTTTACATTTTACGTGGAGAACAATAACCGAGGTTTTAGAAACAACCCATGGTAATTGCCCATGGTATTTTAAAAGTGAAAGATATTTTGATAAGCATTGGAGAAAAAAGGTGTGATCTAAATAATTTTAATCGTTCAAATCTAAAGATTGTGACCTTACTAAGAGTCACGTCTCATCCAAATTAGTCACGTCTCATCCAAATTTTCGAAAAAAAAAATATTATTATAATTATAAAAAAAATACTATACAAGCCTTATATAGTTACATATAAAAGGAAAAGTGGGTGCCAAAAAAGTATATATAAATTTTATATAATTATAATTTTATAATATATATAAATTAAAAGTATATAATATATATAATTTATAATTATATATATTAAAAAAATTATTATTATATAAAAAAATTTATTAAAAGAGTGAACAAAAGAAGAAGAAGAGAATATTGGAAATATATATATATATATATATATATATATATAAAAGGAGATAAAATAAGTTTAAAAAATAAAAAATATTTCCATACAAAGTTAAAATGATGAAGGAAGAAAGGTTTTCCTATAATGGTCTTTCAATTACAGATCATAGAGTAATTACACTAAAAGGAAATATCCAAGGAAGAGAAGTTAATGTCGCCATCAACCCAAGCAATGATAAAAATTATATCAACATCAACTTGGCAAATCAACTATTAATTCCAGAGCTAAGCATTAGTGTAAAGAAAAATATTTTTGACCAAAACAAGTATAAAATTAGTGATCTACAAGTGACAAAAGGTCATTATGACTACATATCTCAATTTCATGTTGTAAGGACAGATATAAACACTGACATCATACTCGGTCAACCCTGGTTTAAGGATCTGGGTACATTCATGTTAAACATAAAGAAACAAGTTTTGACGTTTCCTTATAAAGGGAAGATGGTCATGTTTCGAGACATAACAAGTAAATCAAAATCAATAAAATCTTCATTAGAAGACCTTAAGGATATCTCAGATTTGATGTTTCAAGATAACGAAAAAACTATATCAAAGAAGCAAAAAGAGCTTGAAGAAGTCATCTGCAGCAGAGACACAGAAATTTCGAGCCTAAGGGGTCACCAGGAAAAGCTACTCGAACAAGTCAAGAAGACTAAAGTCTCAAAGAAGGAATTCAAGGAGCACTTATCAGAACAAGAAGAGGAAACTTTGCGTTTAAAGAACCTTAGTAAAAATTTATTAGAACAAATCAAAGATCTAAAAGATGAAAATTTTAAAATTCAAAACACTGAAAATAAGGTTGATAAATCAGAAATCAAAGAACTTTTACGACTGAAAAACCATAATCAAAGTCTACTCACTCAAATTAAGAAGCTTAAGGATGATAAGGAAGCATTAAAAGATAAGTTGGAACAATTCACTCAAGAAGAAGCATCGGAATCTCCAGTCGTAGCAGTCCAAGTTGAAAGTAAGGGAACGAATACCGATCCAGTGAATATGACAACTCAAGAAGACAAGCTAGTTGAAGAAACGACACATGTAGATGTTGCAGTTCAGACAATGGACATCCCAGGTGAATGTTCCATAACCAATTCAACAACATCTTCGCCTGAAGAAAAACTAAAAACTCCATATCGACATCTGAATCACGAGAGTAGACCAATCAACCATGCTACGTATCGGTACCATTCAGACCAGAAGCAACAAATTGATGTTTCAGAGAATAATGACGTAAAATCAGTCCAGTCTTATGCTAACAAGTCGTTACAAAATTCCAGTGATCAGAATGCTATACAGAAGATTAATCTCGGATGGTCTGATCCCTTCTCAGTGCGACAATTTTGTTTGTCACTAAGAAGATCATATCAGCTTGTATCGACGAAGATGACTGTTCCAAGAGAGAAAGACTTTCAAAGCCGAAAAAGAGATCAAGTTTTTTTTTCATCGACAAGCTTTGAGGACAAAGCTTTTTGAGGAAGGAGGCAATGTAACGAATAAAATATATAAATAATATAAATATAATGTACAAGATAATAATCATAAATAATAGTTAGTTAAGTTAGTAATTAGGTTGAAGAGGCATGTCTAATTGGACATGACTCTTCATGAAGAGACACTTGCTTGGTATATAAGCAAGCCTCTCGTTCTCATTTGTAAATCATCATTCTTATTCTTATTCACATATTTAATATAATATTTATATCCTTAATGGATAATTTGATATTCCAAATCTTTTGGAGTAATTAATCTTAAGAAGGAACTTTGTTCGCTTCAAATACCAAATGATCCGTAAACTGTCGTGGATATTCCACTGGACAGTTCATCACAACAAATCTGATAATATTATATTATAAATCTGAGATTCTACACTATTACAATTTTATTTAATTTCTAGATCTGTAAAATTAATTGTAATTAGTGCATGCATGTAAAAGTAAATCAAGCAGAAAAAGTGAGAACGACAAAATAAGCTCACACACACATAATACACAAGATATGCTCTCTGGGAAACCCTTTCAGGAAAAGACCCAACTAGAAGGTGAGGCTGCTTCGCTCTCTTTCTCTGTCTGGAAATATGGCAACAGATACAAAGAAGTAATGTTTGTGGCCCGTGGGCTGCTACAGTGCACAGATCCTCTCTGTATGCTCTACCTCCTGTCTCTCTTGGCTATCTTTGCTCACCTATGGAACAAAATGCTCTCAAAAAAATGGAATGTCTCTTCCTCCTAGTGGTTTGGTTATAACACAGCCTCATAGCCTACTAGTGGTTAAATTTGACCACATCAACTCTTAACCAGAGTTACAAAATAGACTCTTCTAGAGTCTTTTACATCACAAACACGTGGCTAGCCCCTTTTCCATGAATAATGGGGGCTAACGCGACATCCTCCCAAACTATAGGTGTGAAAACAGGAAGGTCAACTTCTGAGTGGCATAACTTTTGCATACAGACTCCAATTGACGTGATTCTTGCGCCGTTGAAAAGTTCTTTGTGTGTAGAATAGCATGAAAAGTTGTGGCACTTAAGCGACAAAGTTTTACCCCCCAAAAAACATCGTTTGATGCCTTAAAACACTCCCAGAAGGTTTTGGATCTTGTTTCGCCAAACTGGGTCCCGCTGCTAAAAATGGTCCCGTGAGCTGATTCCTCCACTTTTTCCACTCCAAATGCATCGAGATGGATGAAAAACAATATAATGATCCAATTTGGATCAAAGACCCTATTGGGCACATTGTATCATGTCAAGAAATTATTGTAAGTCATAAAATGAGTCAAAGTCACCCTCCAAAACAAGTCGGCCTACAAGTTGTGAGAAGTCGGCCTATTAGGGTTCCCAAGAACCCTATAAATAAGAGGCACTCAGCCTCCTTTGAGAACAAGAAATAAAGTTTGATCAAGGAAAAAACAATAGACCTAGAAAGGAGTGAAGAAGGAAGAGAACACATAAAGGAGAAGACCAAAGTTTCTAAGGTTGGTTTTGGGCTACTATCTCCCATACGTGCAAAGAGAATTAGGGCATCATCTTGCTGCAGGAAAGACCGAATTGAAGCCATCACAAGAAGTCGATGTTTGGGAGAAAAATCATCAAGAAAGGAAGTCGAGTTAACAAGGAAGAAGCACTTTAAGCGATTTAAAAAGGAGACCTAATTCACCATCTTCCACCCACACGTGCTAGCTAGGGTTTCTGCAGTAGAGGCCGAAGTTGCAATCAAAGAGTTGGAGGCCTGAAATTGCAGTCGAAGGAGCAGTTGCATTTGTTGTAAAGCGAGGTTGACTTGAGTTGAACTTTGGAGAAGCAAGCTCATCAAAGAAGAAGTTGACTTGGTCTTGGAGGAGAATTTGACAAAGGTCTTAGGTCTTGGCATTCGTCATTTGAAGATTCTATAAGAGGAGAAGAATTCTTGTGGGTTTTCCTCTCAAGAGGAGAGATTTTGGCCCTGGCTAGCAACCTACATGTTGTGTCCTCTTGTTTCATTGATCTTCATCGTTTGGTAGTTGCTTGATGTTTAAAGAACACTACAATAATCAAAGATAAGAAGTTAACTACAAGTACATCAAGTTAAGTAAAAGTACATCAAAAGCAGTTATCAAAGTAAGAGAAATCACCCTAATCTAGCTGCCCTAGATTTCTCAACATGGAATCAGAGCTAAGGTGACGACAACAACAACAACAAGAGGCGGCTTGAAGATCACTCCATTAAAGAAGGATACATAATGTCCAAGCATAAGAAGAGCATCAAGCATCAAGAAAGACCACCCATCACATCATAAGGATCACATCATCACAAATCTTGGAAGAAGAAGAAGACCTCAAAGACCCTACCTCCATTTAAAGGACTTTATACTTGAAGCATTCTTGGGAAGCTTACACATTCTACAATCCTCAACCAAAGGAAGCAAGAAAGAGCACTTCATCATCACCAAGGAAATCAAGGTAATCTCTCTCAAATTGAAGAATGGATAATCTCTTCCCATCTTGAAGGAGAAGCATTGTCAAGAAGGAAATCATCATCAAGAAGGCATCTTCAATTATCAACATCAAAGGAGTAGTGGAAGTCATCATCATCAAGAAGACATCAAGTTGAAGATATTGTCATCAAAGGAGGTATCTTCATTTGACAAGTAAGTCCCTTATACTTTATGTCTCAATCTACAAACCAAATGACTTCATTCTACAAGGAGAACAATAAATTGGTTGGGACCTCGAACTACCTTGCATGGAAGAAGAGAATTGATTTAATTCTCATGGAGAATGAAGTTATTGAATATGTCACAGGCTCAATCACCAAACCATCTCAAGAGCAATCTCAAGCACTATCAAAGTACATGAGAGGAGAAATAAGGGCACAAAAAATCCTCATAGGATCAATTAAGGATTCGCTCATCCCTTATGTAGCAAAGTTGAAGACATCTAAAGAGATCTATGACAAATTAGTGGAATTGTTTTCTATAAGCACTGCAGGAGAAATCATATCTTTAAGAACCGAACTTTACAAAATGAAAGTCTCAAGGGAAGAAGGGATAGCTTCATATTTCATGAAGGTATCTCAAATTAAGGACCAACTACAAGAACTTGGAGAAACAACCTTTGATCCAGAGATAACCACCCTAGTACTCAATGCATTACCAGATGAATGGGGGAATTTTGTATCAAGTATCTATGAGAAGAAGGAAACCACTCCATTCAGCGATCTGTGGTCATTATGCAAGATTGAAGAATCTAGATTAAAGGCGAAGATCAATGTTGGGTCAAATGAACAGACTCAAGCATATGCAGCATCGACAAGGAACAAAGGCAAATTTTGAAAGTTTGAGCCTCGAAAGAAGTTTCAAAAGAGAATCGTATGTCTAAGATCCATTGCTATGAATGTAATGAATATGGGCATTTCAAAAGAAATTGTCCTAAAACTCAGAAAGGACAAGAAGAAGAGAAAGGAAAGAAATGAAGCCCATGTCAACGAAGAAGTAGAAGAACCTGAAAATAAGAAGACAAAGGAGGAAGTGAAAGACATCTACTATGACTAAGATAACATCATATACTTAAATCCTTTCAATTTGTAGAAGATAACAGCCATGATGGAAAGCATCACAAGTATGATAGGATGCATTATAGTAGAGGTTGAGATAACATCATCATAGAGACAAGGAAGGATAGCCAAAGTAGAAGTCTATATGATTGAAGCAGTCATCATGATATAAAGGAAGTAGCTCATGGCATTTGGAAGCATATAAGGATAACCAAAGTAGCAGTATATATGCTTGGAGTAATTCATCTAGCAAGGACAAAAAATAGATCATCATACATGGTCATCGCTAGGAAGAAGCATTTGCATAATTAGGATCATCAAGATCCTCCACTGGAATCTTTGTTAAAAGGTTCACCTCTACTTAGAAGAAGCGTCTCACAGATAGTATACATTCCACCTTGTGTGGGATCCACTAGTTAGAAAGATAAAGGTATGGTGACAAGAGACGTGCAACATGTCAAATTGGTTGAAGTATTTTCATCTTCAAGCAAGGAAAGGAAGTTGCTCAAAAGAAGTCTAGATGACCACATGAAGAAAGGGGTATGTATATTTTTGGTAATCAATAGATAAAATCATGTCATCATATGGTTACAGATAGAATGGTTAGAATGCTCTATCTCATGAGCATAATGAAAGAAGAAGAAACGCTTCCATTAGAATGATGCATGAAAGGCATGTAGACAATGTGCCTTGAACTCTTCTACATATTGACAAAGATGAAATCAACATAATATGACCTTATGAAGAATATGAGGTGGTTGGCAACTATCGTTCCCATGATAAAGGAACACTTTATAAAAGATCCTAAGGAAGCAATATGTGCAAAAGGTGAAAGATGAGTTCGTGAGAAAGATAAGATAAGTGATCAACATCTGATATCAAGAAGGATTAGATATGACATCTCCATGAGGAAGGTATGAAGACCTGGATATGTATGTTGAAAAAGGAGAACCTTGGTAATGTATGTCTTGGAGATGGATTCATACAGTGTGTGAAAGGATGTTGATGTTGCACGAAGAAAATGTCATGACGAAAGGCCATCATAAAGAAGTAACTTTGATTTAATGTTCATTTTTTATTTTTGAGAAGGCATCTGGTTGGGTTGTAGCAGGGCTACCGAAAGAAGGTTGTAGAAATTCATCTACAACTAAGATTGGATGGAAGATCCTGAAAGAATAATGACTTGGAAGAGCTAGTTGTATGAAGGAAAAACCAGATGTGGACTAGAAGATCACTTCCGCTGAAGAGAAGGATGACATGACTATTGGTTCAACACTATGTTTCGTTGAAGGGAAGTGATGGAGAAGATGGTCAAAGCCCTACAAGAAGAAGGCTTCATGATGAAGAAGTTAAAGTTCATGACATGATGCCGAAAGGAGTCCTACAAGTAGCTAATAGTACCATGATCTCCATCGAAGAGAGTTGTTATTGGTAACAAGTCCCTTGTTAAGAGGGAGCTTGGGTATATTCCTTTTATAGGAATGAGTAGATCCTCCCTAGTTGAGAGGGAGAGATAGACACATCATTATGTCTTCATGTTATGAAGAAATAATGGAGGATTAGGTAAGCATCTTAGACTGATTCCAAATACTCTTTGAGGATGAGGTAGGGAATCCAATAAGTAACAGTAGTTGAAGAGGAAATTCCATGAGGATGTGTTAATCCAAGATGGGAATGGTCCTAGAAGGACATACCTTATGAGCATCCAGATCGGATATGTGTCTTCAGAGACAATGATGAAGGTGTCTATTAGTCATTGTCCCCCCAGCATTGTGCTCAATTCTTGTGGAGAGATAGAGTTATTAATCAAGGCCTTGCTATATGACAATATTGGTTGATATGATGAGATGCACTGATATACACTAAATAAATAGCTTATGAGATGGCTTACCAATCTAACTCTTCTTATGAGAATTCTTCAATATGAGAATGTCCAAGTACCTTGTATGGTTTATGAATACCTCCCTAGTTAAGAGGGAGCGTTGAAATAGGTAACTAGGTTTGGTATTCATAAATATGAAATGTACTCTTGATTCTTGTATATTGTAAAAAGAAAGAAAAAATACTATTATTATTTTTGTAGCATGGGTTTCATGCTCAAGGTCAATTTATTTGTAGGCCAAGCACCCATTGAGTGCTTCTAGGGCTTTGTCACTAAGCCTAGGAGTCAAAGAGTCCTTGTAATATGTAAATGACCCCATTGGACACATTGTATTATGCCAAGAAATTATTGCAAGTCATAAAATGTGTCAAAGTCAAACTCCAAGACGAGTCAGCCTACAAATGACAAGTTAGCCTACAAGCTATGAGAAGTTGGCCTATTTGGGTTGCCAAGAAGCCTATAAAAAAGAGGCACTCAACCTCATTTGAGAACAATCAATGAAGTTCGATCAAGGAAAAAAAAACAGACCTAAAAAGGAGTAAATAAGGAGAACACATAAAGAAGAAGACCAAAGTTTCTAGGATTGGTTTTGGACTACTATCTCCCACACGTGCGACGAGAATTAGGGCATCATCTTGTAGTAAGAAAGACCGAATTGAAGCCATCACAAGAAGTTGAAGTTTGGGAGCAAAATCATTAAGAAAGGAAGTCGAGTTAACAAGGAAGAAGAAGCACTTTGAGCAAGTTAAAAAGGAGACCTAATTCACCATCTTCCACCCACACGTACAAGCAAGGGTTTCTGCAGTAGAGGCCGAAGTTGTAGGTCTGAATTTGCAGTTGAAGGAGTAGTTGCAGTTGTTTTCAAGCAAGGTTGACTTTAGTTGACCTTTGGAGAAGTAAGCTAATCAAAGAAAAAGCTGACTTGGTCTTGGAGAAGAATTTGACAAAGGTCTTAGGTATTGGAATTCGTCATTTGAAGATTCTATAAGAGAAGAATTCTTGTGGGTTTTCCTCTCAAGAGGAGAGGTTTTGGCCCTGGCTAGCAACCTACATTTTGTGTCCTCTTGTCTCATTGGTCTTCATTGTTTGGTAGTTGCTTGATGATTAAAGAACACTATAATAATCAAAGATAAGAAGAAATTAACTACAAGTACAACAAGTTAAGTAAAAGTACATCACAAGCAGTTATCAAAGTAAGAGAAATCACCCTAATCTAGCTGCCCTATATTTCTCGATACAAAATCCCTAGGCAAACAAGGAAAAGGATAGCGAAGGAAGGGAGAAGCCCTAGAGAAGATCGAATGTCTGAATTTTGTATCTTTCAACTCACACATGCGAGAAACCTAGAGTTTTGGGGTGTATCTCAGCTCTGAAAATTGCAGGGAGAGTTGCAGACTTCTCTTAGGGAACCGAAAGGCTAGAAGAGCCTTGCTTTGGAAGGATATTGTTTCGTTGCTCTTGGTAGACTTTGTCTTGCATTGCAGAAGGAAGATTGGCTGGTTGGCTTGGTTCTTGGTGGTAGCCATGGTCTAGGGTTTGGTCTTGGAAGTCTCCTTTGAAGTTGATTCTATAAGAAGAGAAGTTATTTCTGGGTTTTCCCCTTAGAGGGGTTTTTCCCTGGCTTGGAGCCTATATCTTGTGTTCATTTTTGTATGGTTGTGATCTTCATTGTTTTGGCATTTATTTGATGATAAGAACCTGAGCATAATAAAGCGAAAGGCAGAACCTAATATCAAAAATAATTGTCATGGATGGAAAAGATGAATTAAATACTACCCTAATCTATTTTTCAACATGGTATCAAAGTTAAGGTCAAAGGCATGGCAAATGGAAGATCACTGGAGGAACTTTTGCATTGTTCCAAGAAGCCATGAAAAAAGGAATTGTTTGGATCAAACTTGAAGGTCGAGATTGCTAGATCAAGATCCGAACTAGAAGGATGATTTCTGGGCTATTTTTGTGCAATCTACAATGGGATCAGACCTCTGAAATGAGACTGCAAGCCTAGGTTTGAGATCTAAGGTTTATGAAGGACCGAATAAGCACAATAAGCAACAAACATAAGGAAGAATACCTCTTAATTGGCCACCGGAATTTGGAGCACAATGAAAGGAGGAAAAGAACACTTTGTCTAGGATCATTTTTCTATTTTTGTTGAGCAAATTCAAATCAGATGTAGGACCAAGTATTTGAGGGAATTCTAGTCTAGTTCATGTAACATTTTTCACTGAAATCAAGACGAGTCCTATGATTGTTTAGGCAAGAGGACCGAGTCCTATACTTAAGGTTGGGAGGGGTCGCAAGGCCTAAACTAATGCTGGAACCCATCTACAACAACAGCGTATGGGAGTAGAAGGCTAAGGGAGGAACGCTGCAACTGTAGGATGACAGTTGGACCTTGCAATTAGGGTTGATGTGGACTTTAGTAAGCCCTAACTATAGGGTTGAAGTTGCAGTAGGATAGTATAAGCTTGATTCCAAATCTATCACCAAGGGCATTGAAGAAAGGAAGGATTGATGTATATCATTCAACAATTCGTTTAAAGCAAGGAGTTGTGGTAGGAGTCCGGTTTGAGGATCTATAATAGCATCTACAAAATGCCCTAACCAGAATTCAAGAGGAGCAAGAGGTTAGTCACCTTGAGAAGAACATCTTGTCTTGACATCTTTGAAAGCCTCTCTTGAAAGCAATTCTAAAGGAAGTACAACTTCAACTATGAGATCAAATCCTTGGGAAGCAGTCTCTTTCAAATAAACTGAAGACAAATCCTTTGTAGGAAAGGATAAGGTAAGACTGCAAGAAGGTATGCATGATCTCTTGGTATTGTATGTTTATTTGCAAGAGGGTCTGCATAAAGTAATAAAATGCATTAGGGTTTTGATAGATTTTGTAGATTTCACTTTATTGAAGGTTTTTGGCATCAAGGGATTGTAAACCCTAGATGGAACTTGGAAACCCTAGTGAAAAACCCTAACCCTAATTAGTTTGTTCCCTCCTAAATGACCTAGCTTTTGTTATCTAGGGTTTGCAAAAGGAATCTAGGACATGGTAAACCCTAGCGAGCATGGAATTGAATGAAATGTAGGGGATGACATCATAACCCTAGGGTTGATGTTTCTAAGGGAAAGATCAAGAAAATTAGGGTTTTTACTTTAGAACCCTAGGAGTCTACCCTCTGAGAAAACCATGGAAACCCTAGATTGACAGAATTGACATCATGCTCTTGTATTTGTATATTTTTCTCTGTTGTACTTGCTATTAAAGATTGCAGATAAAAGCAAGATGAGGAGGGAAGAAGCAAAGCAACTATCGTGCTTGCAAGATGACTCCTTGAAAAAAAATGAGCATAATGTAAGGAGGGAATTGGAAGGACCTGGAGTAACCATGTATCATTGTATTTTCTAGAAGAATCTTGATTTAGTATGGCACCATAGATAGAAGCATGTGATAGTAGCTTATTTAAAGTCTACTTGTTTGAATCGCTTGAAATCATCTAGTCCTTTAAGAATCAAAAGCTTGGGGACCCTTTTGCACAAGTGTGCATCCATATGTTAGAGGAAGTCATTTTGCTAAGGTCGATTTGTTGAAGAATCAAGGGCAATTAGGTGTAGTGTGATTCTTCTTGACTTGATAACAATTTGTGGAGTCTTTTTACTTTTCTTTTTAGCTTAATCTTCTTCTTCTTATTAATGCATGTGTGTGTACTTCATCAAACTGCTACCAAAAACATAAGAACAACAACACAAGATGTTGGCTTTCTGCCAAGGCCAAAACATCTCCTCTTGAGAGGAAAACCTTTAGTAAGTTTCTCTTATTGAAGCTTCTTATTGATCAATTCCAAACCCTAGACCCTTGACTAGAATGTCCTCTAAGCACAAGTCAAGTCCTTCGTCCTTTTTTGCACTTTGTTCCCTAGAACTTCCTTCTTCTGGTACTTCGATTCCGGGCACTTTGTCCTCCTTCCAACTGTTGTTAGATCTTGTTGTACTTGCTCTAGAAGAAATACCTTTGATGAGACCCTTTCCTTATGATGATCCCTTTCTTCTCTTCACCAACCAACGAACTTGTATGACTGTAATGGGAGGGTTGTTATACCAGTAGAGATAGCCTCCTTCTCTTCGCACGTGTGACTTAATAGGCTTTAGAATAGCCCTATTGCCTTCGCTCTTCTTCCCTACTTCTTCGCTTGGGTGGGAGGCCCTTTAGGCCTATGTTTTAGCCCAAACAATGAGAGATGTGATGTTGATATAATCTTGTTGTTATGACAGCAGGCAGCCTTCCCTTTTCTCGAACGTGTGACTGCAGCTGCCCTAGAAATGGTCCTCTTGACTTCGATCTAGGCTTCACCTTCTTCACTGCACTTGGGGACCTCTTCTTCATCCTTCGTTACCCTATAGTTACCTCTTTACTTCACAGATTTTAGAGATATGAGTGCATTATCATTTGAGGGAGTGGACAACCTCTATATATAGAGGTTTGTCCCTCCTTTAGGCCCACTTTAAGGCCGACTAGATGTCTTAGCTTCGGTTGGCTTCTTTTGATGGTGTCTTTGCTTTGGAGAAGACTTGACTTTGCTTGGAGGAGTATACTTTGACTCTTATACAAACATATACATGGTGCAACATGCCCTTAAGGTCTTCAACATTTTCTTTTGACTATTTGACTCACCTATAGGACTTTAACATGTGCTAAATCTATTTCAATGAGCAAGAAACTCATTGACATATATTATAAAAATAATATTTCTTTTCTTGAATAAATACAAATATCAAAAGTACATTTATGAAGACCAAACCTAGTTACATTTCCTTCAACACTCCCTCTTAACTAGGGAGGTATTATGATCCAGGTGGATGTGGGTGGCCACCCACCTATCCCATTTGGACCCCCACAACTGTCTCTTTCAGTTTTTTCAGTTTCCTAAATTGTAGCACAGTTTACTATTTTTAGCAGTTTTTCGGGTCCTGAACTTCCAGAGCCGTTTTGAGGCCCTAAACGATGTTTTTGGGAAATCTGGGGGCAACATGGGTCCATGGACCGATGCTGCCCTTCCCAAAGTTGTAGTGCTCGGATAGATCTTTCTAACGAGCTATTGTCGTGTCAAACGAAGATCGTATGCCGAAGTTACGACCCCGGGAAATTGATGTACCAATTTACCCAAACGGGGCCCACAATTTGGCGTTTCATCTTATAGGGTTAGGCTTTGGGATGTTAAGGGTTATCCATTGTTTCTCAACAATAAATAGGCCTTCGAGCCTCATTGTAACATAGTTCAGAGGCATGTAGCCACCACATCTCTTCTCAGAGATAAGCTACCATCGCCCTAGCTATTTATTTCCATTTTCTATTTGTAAGCATATCTCAGTATTTTACATTAATGAAATGAAGTATTATTTCTGTTGCATCTTTGTGTTTATGGTTATCTCTGTAATTTGTTGCGTTCCTGTTTAAATCCGGATCAGTGGTATCATAGCGGTCTGCTTTTTCTCTGTTTTTCTTTGCACGTCCCCAACGAGGTCGGGATATAAGGAGTTAGGGCTTGAACTGGTCGAACCTTTGCAAGACCAGCCTCGCAAATCCCGACGGCCTCCCATGGCAGATGAAAAGAAAGACGAGGAAGCAGGAGATCCTATCAAAATCTTGCTCGAAGAAGCCCTCGAGCGACAAAGGAACGGGATGATGGATGGTTTTGCACAGATCCTTCAGCGGCTACCCAGAGGCGACGCATCGGCTTCCAACAACTACTCTGGAAATGCCACACCGTTTAAGGTACAAGTTAATTTTGAAATCCCCATCTTCTAGGGTAAAATAGACGCAGATGCCGTAGATAAATGGTTAAATCTGCTAGATGGATACATCTAGGAAGAGATGGAGTTCCTGAACATCTCCTTGCTCGGCACGGCGTACCGACACGCTGTCAAAATCAAGCAAAAGTTCAAACAGAAGAAGCGATACTTTGGATCTGCAAATCCGAAGACCAAAGGACAAAGCCAAGGCGGGGTGACCCAAGACAACCCGTCGAAGCCGCAAGAAAATAAAAACACCCCGAAGTCGAAGGACACAGGAAAGTGGTGTGAGTTCCACATGAGCCCCACTCACAACACAAGTGAGTGTCGAACCAAACAGTCGCTGGTGGCTGAGTTGAAGGCTTCCGAATCAGATGCATGTTCCGACCCTGAGTCAGAACCCGATAAGGGGAATGGCAAAGGGAAGCAGATCATTGACGCGGAGCCCAGCGCCACTGTTGCCACTGCCAAGATCCAGAAGAATGAGCCCGAAGATCCAGAGGAGGGGGAGCATCTTTTCCACTCATAGATGTGGGTGAAGGGTTCGCCGCTGCAATTCATTGTCGACAGTGGCAGCCAAAAGAACCTCATTTCAACAGAGGTCATGAAGCGGTTAGGCCTACCGACTACACCACACCCACAACAGTACAATATCGGGTGGCTTCATGAAGGACAAGATCTCAAAGTTCGCCAGCAATGCCACCTTCTCTACAGCATCAAGCCCTTCATAGACGAGGTATTGTGTGATGTTACACCTCTGGATGTTTGTGATGTATTATTAGGCCAGCCATACTTGTGGATGTGACATGCTGTGTATGAGTCAAGGCCTTGTGTTGTCATTATTTCTTTGTGTAATTCATTATACAAGATACCGGAGATAGCCCCACCTACCGCCACCTCTTTTATCACTGCCAAGAAAGGAAGCAAGCTCATCTCCCAGACTAGGAAATTCATTTTCTGTCTAGTTCGCTCCCAAAGTAAGGGGAAGATCATCACCACATCCATGACCCCCGCAAAGGGTTCCTCCACGCAGCAGTAGCAGCAGATGGATACGGTCATGAAAGAACACAAGAAGAACTTCTCCTCACCCACAGGGGTACCACACAAGCTTCAGGTGGGCAACAAAATCTGGTTGCATCGACAAAAATAGCGCCTTACAAGAGCCCATCAAAAGCTCAGACCACTCCGACATGATCCTTACAGCATAACCAAGGCTATGGGAAATAATGCTTTGAAGCACAGCATTCCTCCATTCCTTCGCTTGCACCGAGCGTTCAATGTGGACCGTCATCGACCATGCTTCCCACCAATTCTGGACACATCAGAGATTGCAGAACAGCTCAGCAGAAGCTTCCTCATCTCAGGGAGGAACTCAACGCAATGGGGACCATTGCTTCCTAAGGGGGGAGGAATGATCCAAGTGGATGTGGGTGGCCACCCACGTATCCCATTTGGACCCCCACAATTGTCTCTTTTAGTTTTTTTAGTTTCCTAAATTGTAGCACAGTTTACTATTTTTAGCAGTTTTTCGGGTCCTGAACTTCCAGAGCCGTTTTGAGGCCCTAAACGATGGTTTTTGGGAAATCTGGGGGCACCATGGGTCCATGGACCGATGCTGCCCTTCCCAAAGTTGTAGTGCTCAGATAGATCTTTCTAACGAGCTATTGTACGCGTCAAACGGAGATCGTATGCCAAAGTTATGACCCCAGGAAATTGATGTACCAATTTACCCAAACGGGGCCCACAATTTGGCGTTACATCTTATCGGGTTAGGTTTTGGGATGTTAAGGGTTTTCCATTGTTTCCCAACAATAAATAGACCTTCGAGCCTCATTGTAACACAATTCAGAGGCACGTAGCCACCACATCTCTTCTCAAAGATAAGCTACCATCGCCCTAGTTGTTTATTTCCATTTTCTGTTTGTAAGCATATCTCAGTATTTTACATTAATGAAATGAAGTATTATTTCCGCTGCATCTTTGTGTTTATGGTTATCTCTGTAATTTGTTGCGTTCCTGTTTAAATCCGGATCATATTCATACAACATTACAAGGTGTTTGGCTATGTTTCAATCTTGAAGAATTCACATAAGAGAAACACGATTGGCAATCCATCTGTTATAGCATCATAGTAACCAACACTGTTTCCACAGTAAGGCCTTGACTGACAGCTCTATCTCTCAATAGATCAGAGCACAATGTTGGCGAGACCAATGACTTATAGACACCATAGTCATTGTCACTCAAGGTACAAACCCACCCGGGTGTTCACTGAGTATGACCTTCTAGGACTATTCTTATCTTGGGTTCCCATCCCTCAAAGAATATCGGTCCTCTTGCCTACTCTTGTCTTGGATGCCCTACACATCCTCAAAGAGTATCGGATGCCAGATGATTACCCAATCCTCCCATTCTTTCTTCCCAAGTGAAGACAAGAATGTTGTGTCTATCACTTCCTCTCAATTGAGGAAGACATGACCAAGTATCCTCTAACAAGGTACTTGTCTAAGTTCCTTTGTAATTGGGAACTTGTTATAACTCCCTCTTAGCTAGGGACTTTTCCATTCATCAGCAACTTCTTCGTGGGTCCTCCAGCTGCTTGATCTCCTTCCTTTTATGTCATGAAGTCTTTGTTTGAACTTCTTCTTGGTAGGGCACCATCCATCGATCACTTTCCTTCCTTCTTTGTCATGTCATTGCTTCCTTCGTGGAAAGTGGCCTTCTTGCACATATCAGGTTCTCTTGTCATCTAGTTATTCCTTGTCATCTCGTTTATGCTTCGAACTACTCTTCACATGGATGCTTCCTTGTACTTGCTTGTTCCCATGTTTTGATCTAGTAGCCCTTCATGACTTCATCATGATATTGCCTCAACATTAAATGGTACATTTGTTGGATGGCTTCTTCACCATGACATATTCGTAGAGTGGAATCAGTTATTTGCACCTTTCATATCTCCAAGGCCTTCACAGGTGTCAAGGGCCCTTTGATCCTTTTCTTCCTTTGTCAAAGTTGTCATGCCTTCTTTCCAAAGATGTCTTCAAAGTATCTTGTCAGATAGTGATTCTTGGTGATCATGGTGTTCTTCACATGCTTGATCTCTTTCTTCACTTGCTTCTTCTTGGATAGATTGGTCAACCACTTTCTACTCCTTGTGAGAGCACTTCTTCATTGCTTGCTTCTAGGACTAGTCAGCTTTTTTTCTTTACTTGCTTCTTAGTCAACATTCTTATACTCCTTATGTGAGTATTTTCTTTTGTTGACCTTCATTACATTGTAGTACATGCCTTCTAGCATGTCCTTGGTGAAAGAGATTCTTTCCTACTTGATCATGTTATAGAACTATTCTCATGACTCAATAATACACAAATGATAACATGGCTAAACTTTGATACATACCTCATCTTGATTCTCCTTTCATCATCTTAGCTTCATTTGGTTGTCCTTGGTGTGGCCCTTCTTGCTTCATCTTAGCTTGCCTGCATATCATCCTTTTCTTGAATCCCATGAGTGGGATTCGCAATGAGACATCTGCCTTTGTTTGTGAATCTTCTTTTGAAGATTCCATCATAGGATCTTGAAGACCCTTACCTTGCAAATGTTTCTTTCCTTTTGATGATGGAGGTCTTCTAAGATTCTTAATCATGATCAATTTTCTTTAATTGAGGATGAGGTCCTATACTAGGTATGCTCTTTCTACATGAGTATCTTGAGCTATATCTACCATGCTCCTATATTCTAGAAGATATTTCTAACCATGCATTTTGTTCTTATTTATAAATGCTCTTTCTACATGAGTATTTAGAACTCTATGTACATCATGCTTCTAGATTCTAGAAGATGTTTCTAGCCATGCAATTTTATTCTATTCCTACATGCTCCTATCCTACTCAAAACTTTGAAAGAAGACTTTAAGTAAAGAGTTTGACTTAGTCATAGTAGAGATTCAGAGGATCTTCCTTCTTTTGCTTCTTTTCTTCTTCTTTCACCTCTTGAGTCATGTGAGATTCTTCCCTTTTTCTTTTGTTGTTGTTGTCCTTCTTTAGTTTAGGACAATTCCTTTTGTAGTGTCCATATTCTTGGCATCCATAGCATTGGATTTTGGACATATCTTTGTTGTTTGTTCTTCGTGGACCAAATTTGCCAAATTTTCTCTTTCTCTTGGCCATGGTAGCAAATGCTTGCTCCTTTGATCCCACATCCTCTTTTGCTTTGAGTCTTGTTTCCTCTATCTTGCATAGAGACCACATTTCACTTAGTGGGGTGGCTTCCTTCTTTGCATATATGCTTGATGTGAAGTTGCCCCAATCCTCAGGTAGAGCATTGAGTACTACAGTTGTCATTTCTCTATCAGACATGACTTCCCCTAGCTCTTGAAGTTGATCCCTCATCTCAGAGATCTTCATGAAGTAGGGAGCTATTCCTTCCTTTGATATCTTCATTTTGTACAATTCATTTCGTAGAGATATCACTTCTCCAGCTGTGCTTACCAAGAATAGCTCTACTAGTTTATCATAGATTTCTTTTGATGTTTCAATTTTGGAGACATAAGGAATGAGAGAGTCTTTGATGGATTCTATTAGAATCCTTTGAGCTCTTATCTCATTCTTATTGTACTTGGCTAAGGCTTGAGTTTGTTCCTTAGCGGGAATAGTAACATTCCCTTTGATGTTTTCTAGGAGTTCATTCTCTTTGAGAAGTAAACCAGTCCTCTTCTTCCATGCAAGAAAGTAATTGGTACCTACCAATTTGTTGCTTTCCTTGCAAAAAGACATTGATTTCAGAAGGGGACATCTACTTACTTGATAGATTTTGAGATGTAGTAGACTTGCTTTCTCGTTGAAGACTTGATGGCTTGCCTTCCTTAGATCTTGATGTTCTTCACGTTGCTTTCTCCAAGTGAACTTGCTTGATGATGAGATTTGGTTGATGACTTGTAGCTTGATGTAGGTCTTTCTTTGCTCTGCTCTTCTTGTAGGTGCCTTTGTGTAAGGCTCTTCTTCTTGCTTTGTAGTCTTTCTCGATGAAAGATAGATGGTAGACCTTCTTGTCCTTGATGTGATAGAGACTTCTTGGCTAGATGCTTCAACTTTTGTAGAGTGTTCTTGAGATTCCCTTTCCTTGATGTGTCACCTTAGCTCTGATCCCATGTTAAAGAATTAAGAGAAATTAGGTGTAAGGTGATTCTTCTTGACTTGATAACAATTTGTGAAGTCTTTTTACTTTTCTTGTTAGCTTAATCTTCTTCTTCTTATTAATGCATGTGTGTGTACTTCATCAAACTGTTACCAAAAACATAAGAACAACAACACAAGATGTTGGCTCTCTGCCAGGGCCAAAACCTCTCTTCTCTTGAGAGGAAAACCCTTTAGTAAGTTTCTCTTATTGAAGTTTCTTATTGATCAATGCCAAACCCTAGACCATTGACTAGAATGTCCTCCAAGCATAAGTCAAGTCCTTCCTCCTTTCTGCACTTTGTTCCCCGACACTTCCTTCTTCTAGTATTTCGACTCCCGACACTTTGTCATCCTTCAACTGTTGTTAGATCTTGTGTACTTGCTCTAGAAGAAATACCTTTGATGAGACCCTTCCTTATGATGATCCCTTTCTTCTCTTCACCAACCAATGAACTTGTATGACTGTAATGGGAGGGTTGTTATACCAGCTGAGATAGCCTCCTTCTCTTCGCACGTGTGACTGTAATAGGCTTTAGAACAGCCCTATTACCTTCGCTCTTCTTCCTTACTTCTTCGCTTAGGTGGGAGGCCCTTTAGGTCTATGTTCTAGCCCAAACAATGAAAGATGTGAAGTTGATATACTCTTGTTGTTATGACCGTAGGCAACCTTCCCTTTTCTCACACGTGTGACTACAACTGCCCTAGAAATGGTCCTCTTGACTTCGGTCTAGGATTCACCTTCTTCACTGCACTTGGAGACCTCTTCTTCGTCCTTCGTTACCCTTTACTTGCCTCTTTACTTCACAAATTTCAAAGATATGAGTGTGTTATCTTTTGAGGGAGTGGACAGCCTCTATATATAGAGGTTTGTCCCTCCTTTAGGCCGACTTGAAGGTCGACTCGATGTTTGTAGGCTGACTAGATGTCTTAGCTTCGGTTGGCTTCTTTGGATGGTGTCTTTTCTTTGGAGGAGACTTGACTTTGCTTGGAGTATTCTTTGACTCTTATACAAACATATACATGGTGCAACATGCCCTTAAGGTCTTCAACATTTTCTTTGACTATTTGACTCAGCTATAGCACTTCAACATGTGCTAGATCTATTTCAATGAGCAAGAAACTCATTGACATATATTATAAAAATAATATTTCTTTTCTTAAATAAATACAAATATCAAAAGTACATTTATGAAGACCGACTCGCTGTTTGTAGGCCAACTAGATGTCTTAGCTTCGGTTGGCTTCTTTGGATGGTGTCTTTTCTTTGGAGGAGACTTGACTTTGCTTGGAGTATTCTTTGACTCTTATACAAACATATACATGGTGCAACATGCCCTTAAGGTCTTCAACATTTTCTTTTGACTATTTGACTCACCTATAGCACTTTAACATGTGCTAGATCTATTTCAATGAGCAAGAAACTCATTGACATATATTATAAAAATAATATTTCTTAAATAAATAAATACAAATATCAAAAGTACATTTATGAAGACCGAACCTAGTTACATTTCCTTCAACAAGATCATCATGATCATTTAAGAGTCATCATCTTGGAAGGCTCTTGGGAGAAGCGTTATGACAAGATTAGTATATGTTCCATATTATACGAAAACAATACTCTTAAAGGGTGAAGGAATGCAATTGGTCATGTTGCAGGCTCATTGAAGGATGCATATAGCTGGATGATTGTGTAAAATATTAAGAATGCATGTTTGAAGTAACTTTTGGGTAGGATTTACATAATCCTGTAGGAAAAGTTGGTCATAAATCATGCATGGTGAATCTTTTATTTGCTTGTATGATGCCTATGAAGATGAACCTGATTTACTCTAGAATGGATAGAATATTAAGACTTTTTCACTGGAATATATCTATATATTAGTGATCAGCATCTAGTATAATCTTCAGAAGAAAATGGTCTTGGTAATCAAGTTCAATCCTTGGGCACTCTGATTCATGTGGAGATGGACCTTCAGGATGTTGATGATGAGAGAGTTTTGATGTTAATAATTGGTTATCTGGCTAACATATTGTTTTGCTACCTGGAAGGATGTTGCAGGAATACATGATAACAGTTGAGGAAAGTTCAACTGTATGGATGGAATGTATGAAGGATGTTGAGGTAAGCTCAATATCTGGTACCTGCCAACTGTGAAGTCAAGATGCACTCATCTTGGGATTGAAAGGTAGCAGTGCGAGAAGAAAACATGAAGGTCAAAAGAGATCACTTTCGTGAGAAAGCTATGATCAGCCTGAAGTCTGGAAAGGCTCAATATAATGCTTTCATTAATGTTGACAAGATGAAAGTGTTGTGCAACACTGATGACCTGGAGCTTGTCATAAGATTAAGGGAAGAAGATGGTTCTATGATACCAGGAAGGAAGCAGGCTTAATACGATGAGATGCGGAAGAAAGAGGCAGCCATGTTGTAGCTGAAATTCTTATAAGGACAAGCTAGAGAAGCTTGTAGCTATGACTTCCCTATTACAAAAGGAAGTCAAGAATCTCCTCTAAATTTGAGAGGGAGTAAAGAAGTCTCCTTGAATAGGAGAAAGGATCTATTCTCAAGTCAAAAGGAGAATAGGGATATCCTCTCTGGTTGAGAGGGAGTGATGTTGGACATCACATGTGCATTCTTGTCTTCATGTGTCATGCACTTGACCAGGACTAACAGTTGTAAGTCTAAGTGAAGGCCTTGAAACAAGAATGGTGGAGGATGGATAAGCATTTGTGGTTTCCTTGAGGATGTAACATCCAAGAAAGGAAAGGGACCGACACTCTTTGAGGATAGGACAGTTGTCCAAGATAAGAGTGGTTGAAGAGGATCGATACTCTTTGAGGATTCAAGATTGGAAATCCAAGTTAAGAATAGTCCTAAAAGGACATACTTTGTGGACATCTTAATGGGGTATGTGCCTTGTAAGGTAGTGTGGTAACACACGTAAAGCCTCTCAGCATAATGCTCTTGAATGAAGTAGAGCTTGTCTAGTTAGGCCTCAGAGACAATGTTGGTTGATCATAATGTTGATGCTTATAGTTAGCTTATCAATCCGACTCTTCTTATGAGAACTATTCAAAGGGAGTATTGTCCTTGTACCGATTAGACAATTATGAATACCACCCTAGTTAAGAGGGAGTGTTGGAAATTGTAACTAGTTTTGGTCTTCATAATTGTCATTGGACTCATGACATGATGCAAATTTTATTTATCTATCATGAGGAGAAAGAAAATGATGTAAAGAATAAGAAAAAATTATTTTGGAGCATAGGTTTCATGCTCAAGTTATTTGGCATTAGGTCTCCTAGGGTTTACATGGGTCAAAGAGTCATTGTTATTGTAAAAAGACCCATTTGGTCACTTGTATCATGAAAAGAAAAAATTATTTTGTATTTGAAAGTGTCTAGAAGGCTCCCAAGACCAAGTTGACCAGCTAGGAAAAAGTCAGCCTTATGAAGGTTATTCAAGCCCCAGAAAGGCTATATAAAGGATGGAAAATCGACCTATTGTGATACATATCAAGCATAAGCATCCTGGATTCGGACTGCAATTAGAAAGGAGTGCGAAAGTCCTAGGAAAACAAAGAAAAGGCTAGCGAAGGAAGAGAGAATCCCTAGACAAGATCTAAGGTCTGAATTTTGTATCTTTCAGCTCACACGTGCGAGAAACCTAGAGTTTTTGTGTGTATCCCAGGTCCGAAAATTGCAGGCACAGTTGTAGACTTCTCTTGGGGAACCGAAAGGCTAGAAGAGCCTTGCTTTGGAAGGATATTGTTTCGCTGCTCTTGGTAGACTTTGTCGTACATTGCAGAAGGAAGATTCACTTGTTGGCTTGGTTCTTGGTGGCAGCCATGGTCTAGGGTTTGGTCTTGGAAGTCTCCTTTGAAGTTGATACTATAAGAAGAGAAGTTATTTCTGGGTTTTCCCCTTGAAGGGGTTTTTCCTTGGCTTTGAGCCTATATCTTGCGTTAATTTTTGTATGGTTGTGATCTTCATTGTTTTGGCATTTATTTGATGATAGGAACATAAGCATAATAAAGCTAAAGGAAGAACATACTATCACAAATAACTGTCATGGATGGCAAAGATGAATTAAATGTTGCCCTAATCTATTTTTCAAAAGAGCTAGCAAAAGGGTTGTTTGACCAGAGTTTTTGCAGAAAATTTCCCTACATTGAGGCCAGAGGATTGTTGGTATTTTGCAGCGCTAAGATCATGGTTGTTAGCTGGGCCAAATTTGTCAATTTTTTATTGTGCGGAGAGGCTTCTAGGCAATAGCTGCGCAGGGTTTGAGGAAGAGGAGTTTGAAGGAGAAAATAGGTTGGGAAAGTAGCTATTTCCGAAGGAGATATCTTACAGCGATTGTGGGAGGCTTTCAGTGCCACATTTTGGGCATCCTACAGCAGTGCCATTTTGTGGGGCGTTTTTGGCCAACTTGGGGCAATTCGCATTTCTTGGGGTCACTGGGAACAATTGGAACCAACCCAAACCCTTTATGGGTTTTTGTGGGAATATGGAGAGGAGTTCGTGGCTGCGATTTCAGAGTGATCTGAGCAGTATTCAGGACAGAAATCCACTTCCCTTCAGCAGTGTGTTTTACTAGTCAGTGGGTAATTGGCATCACTTGGTGGACTCAAACTTGTCTTGGAGTTGAGCCAAACCATTTCCGGGTCTTTCTAGGTTTCTTGTGAGGAGGCCGTCTACAAAGTTTCAGCTCACTCTGGGCACTTTTCAGAGCAGAACCACCAGTTCCATTCAGCAGTCAGTAGCAGAATTATTGGGGCAGTTCACAGTTCAGTTTGGGAGCCTATATATGTTCCAGAGCCGAGTTGTATCACCTGGGTTTTGCCTAGCTTGCATAGCAGGCCCAGGTTTTATCATCCATTTCCATTTATGTACTCAGATGTCTGTATTAATGAAATGGCTCAGTTTCTTGTGTATTTTGATGTGCATGTTTGGAATTTGTTTATGGTTGTTGTTCCTTATACATGATCCTGTTATTTGCTGTAAATTTTCAATTTGATATATTACAATATGTACAGTTCCAAGTCCACTGAAACATGAATGATAAATGTGGAACAAACCGCAATGATGTTTTGTATGAAAAGCATTAAATAATAAAAACAATGTCAAGGAAACAAGCTTGCAAGTAGAGAGTTGGGTACACCTCTATCCCAGCATCCCGAATGGCCTGCAAATTTTCAAAGCTCCCCTGCAAATGCAGCAATAGAAAATATTGCACTAGGTTATAAACAAGAATTATAATTATAAATTTATAATATCATTCTAATGGATAACTTTCCAAAACTTTTAGACATCACCTGGAAGTACTTGGAGTCTGTCAAGACACTAATACATGCTGCTCCTCCTTTTTCGTAAGCTTGAGCAATTTTAATCTGTCAAAGCAGAAAACAATATATCAGAAAAATTTTAATCTGTCAAAGCAGCAATCAAGATATTGGAATCTCAGTTTAGAAGTCTATTTAGAGACAGTTAAAGATTAATTTGCCGCTGAATCATTCACTTGAATTAAATAAATTCATGACTATCTAAGACAAGAATATTCAGGATCTCAGAAATAATAAATGAAGACAAAATATCATAAGCATGCACTTTGTACTTTTGCAACAAAAAACATATATAATCTTTTTGCACTTCGAAATGCTGAGAAACACCCACTCTTTGTTACTATATTAATTTTTAACTCTTCACCATTTTTCAAGTACATAAAAAGAGATGGCGTCCAACACATCTCAATAATTAGTCCAAACTGCTGCCTGCAAAGAAAAATGTACATGAAAGATAACTGATATATTTGAAAAGAAAAGCCATGTAAAGGTAGTAATGACATGTGACCCGACTTGATTAGTTCCCAAATCCCAACTCCAATCCTCCATTCTCCATTCTCCCTCCATGGCCTTCACTAGACATAAGGTTGTTAGTCTTGTCCTAGTGCATGAAATATGAAGAAGAGAATACGAATATGATGTCCATCATCACTCCCTCTCAACTTGTAGAGGAGATTTTCATTCCCTCTTGATTGGGGAATAGATCCTTGCTCCTTCTCAAACATTTAAGGAGACTTCTTACTCCCTTTAAAGCATAGAGGATATTCTTTTACTTCCTTTCAATTGGGAAGCTTTCTAGTGTGTCTTCATCAATACATCAGCTACTAGTCCTTTATGGAGATCTTCAAGTAGCTACATGGCTCCTCTTCTTCGCATCTTCATCAAATTGAGCTTTCATCTTCCTAAATGTAATGGAGCCAAACTGTGACAGGATTCGGGCCATCAACCTTTCATATCACTTTCCTCTAGTCATCATTAACAAAGGCATTATATTTAGCCAATCAAAGTAGAGCTTAATCATAGCTCCCTTTAAACATGAAAGTGATCTTCATCGTCATCAAAACATGAACATCAGGTTCTCTTTGTACTGCTACCTCTTAATCCCAAGATGATGTAAACATCTTGACCACACAATCCTTCAAGGATTACCAAAACCATCCACTCAATCCATGTATTCATTGAATTGAGTTCAAAACCAACAGTTGTAGATATATTTGCCTCAACTGCCATTATGCATTTCTGCAATTTCCTTCCAAGTAGCAAAAACATATATCGACATAACCAAAACCATGACATCAATATCAAAGTAACCTCAATATGAAGGCCCCTTCAGATTTCACTTGCTTTTGAGATCAACATCCTTTCGCATGGTCTATCTTCAACTTTTACCAAAGATCCTTCTTCATGCTAATCACTTGTAATCAAAGTGCCCATGGAACAAACTGACCAGCAAGCTGCAATTTCTTCTTCCTTGGAGTTGTCATTATCAACTCTTTTTCTTTCTTCAGGAAACCATATTCAATGTTGATCAATATCATTAAGTCTAAGTCATGTCAACTTGTAGAAGAGCCTTGATCCTTAACAATTCCAAAGCATGCAAAACTCCTTCCAAGTGTCGAGTAATTACAAGGAAGCCTTCTCATGCTCATGTTATTGAGCACATTCTTATGACAAATTTTTTTTTGACCATCTAGCCATCCTTTATTTGAATGAGCTTGCTTCTTTCCTTATTGAAGATAAGTTTCCCTTAAGAGGAGAAAGACTTTAATTTTACCTCTCAAACTGCAACTTGACCATCATCATCTCTTCATCCTTCAAGACTATTGTTTCCATACTAGATGGAATATATACTAGTCATGTCACAATGCTTATAAGTTAAAGAACTTTCCCTAAATGATGGTTCTTATAGTAGGATCTTGATGATACTTTCTGGAAGATGACTACCTCTAACATTATGTTAGGAAATACTTGGATGAACAATGATGTGCAAGATGGTCTCAAACTTCTCATTCTTGCCAACTAGATGACTTCATTTTATACCTGCGATTTTTACCAGCAAGAGCAAACAAGCAAAATATACAAAGACAAAATCATAATATCAATTTTTTTGTCAATATAGTGTTTTTCCATGATTTACTAGACATTCCTTGATCCACACTTGAGGGATTTTATGGAACCGCCCAATTCTAGGGTTCTTGACTCGAAGCCCTCTTAATCCAACCCTTGGTAGGGTTTTAAAACATACCCTAAAATTTTACTTTCAAGAACATACCCTAGGGTTTTTTAAATATCAAGAAACATTCAACCCTCTAAACCATAGATATCATTCTTAAAGAGCTAGGGTTTCATTTTAAAGGAATAAAATAGATAGGTTTAGGGTTTTCTATCATATTCCTTTCTAGGGTTAATTTAGAAACTCTAGACATCAAGAGTTTTCAAGACTTCACAAACCCTAGCAACTTTTTACCACAAAGAAATAACATTCTACATGACTTCCATGATTACCAGGAACTGCATCAAGAAGGCATTCGAACTTCCAAGCATTTTGTCCTTCATGCATTCTTCAAAAACATGCTCTATTACTTTCTTTCACCAGAGATGCCTACAAACTTTGATCTATAGAAATTCCTTCAAGCTCGGATAACTTTTGGAAAAATATTCCTTTCTAGGGTTAATTCAGAAACTCTAGACATCAAGAGTTTTCAAGACTTCACAAACCACAGCAACTTTTTACCACAAAGAAATAACATTCTACATGCATATAGCTAGCTATGAAACCCTAACCATATTATAGACATACCTCATGCAAAGACTACATACCTTAGACTTCCATGATTACCAAGAACTGCATCAAGAAGTCATTCGAACTTCCAAGCATTCTGTCCTTCATGCCTTCTTCAAAAACATGCTCTGCTACTTTCTTTCACCAAAGATGCCTACAAAATTTGATCTATAGAAATTACTTCAAGCTCGGATTAACCTTTGGAAAAATATTCCCTGAGTTTTTTGTTTTTGCTTTTAGGAGTCTTGGTCTATCACCCTTGTCATGTATCAAGGTTACTCCTGTATATCCAAGTCACAATTATGTACCTTGTCTTAGTCATATATCAAGATAACTAGATCGTTGTCATGGATTAGATTCACTGTTGTGAATTCCATATTAACAAAATTTTGATTCATCATTTATTCAAATCTCGATAGATCTTTTTCTTCCATACTATCATGGATCATCAAGGAGGTGACTTTCCATGATCTGAATCCAAAAGATGTAACTATGTTAAAATTGGCAACTAGGGCCAAACTCCATGTGGGTCATCTTATTAATGGAAGCTGATATTTTTCTTGGATCTCTCTCATCGAGAGGTGTAGGATTGATCTAAAGATCATCCGATTCCGATAAGTATTCATGGAGATATGAATTTATTTGGGTTATGGGACAATTTGTCAAGGTCGACCAGTAACCAAATAACCCCCTCTTGTGCTCTACGTTTTAGTGTAAATAGAAGAGGACTTTGAGTCATTTGACACTCACTCACTCTTGTGATCTCTCTTCATCCTGTTTTGGGTTTGATGAAGATGAGATCCAGAGGGAGTGCCCTAGGATATACGTTACCCTAAGATAACATGCCCTAGATCTAAATGCAGTCATGGGAGAATAGGCTCTACGTTGCTCTAATGGAGAAGCCTAATGCAGCCATGGAAGAAGCCCTACTGTTATCATGAAGAAACACCTACGCTGGCATGGAAACAAAGCCCTAATGCTACTTAATGAAGAAGCCCCCTATCACAGTCATGGAACAAGGGTTCTAACATTGTTATGCCCTAAACGTAGAGAGACCTAAACTTGTCCTAGAGAAATCTTGACTGCAGCCTAACTTTGTCATTGATGACCCTATGGAGATGACCTTAACACAGTCTCCTAGCCGCAGCACTTAAGGAAGTGTCTTAGCCACAATCTGGCCACTGTCCTGGCCCTAGAAGCAGTCCCCTATCTGCTATCCTAAGGAGAGGTCTACACACTAGTCTAAAAGAGACCTAGCTGCAATTCTGCATAGCCCTAGTCACAGTCTGGATGCACTCTAAATGTTGGCCTTATTCCGCAGCAAAAGAAGGGCTTTATGCTACCCTAACCGCAGTTCTCCTAGGAGATATAATCCGCATTCATTAAGGGTTCTATGCAGCAAGAGAAGGACTCATACTCGCTAGAAAGAGGAGGTCTTAAATAGCTCTAGACACAGTCAAAAGGAAGTGTATTAAAGAGTGCCCTAGCCGCAGCCATACCATAGCCTTATGATGCACAGGGACAGCGTTAAAGGAAGGTCTAGAAGTAACTTGAAAGACATGGTGAAGAGTTCCTCAAGCCGCAGTAAGGAGGCATAAAGAGGCCCTAATCTCAGACGTGAAGATGTCCTCATACGTTGTAACACCTTGCCATAACTATAGCTATCTCACTACTGGTCAAAAGCATGAATGAGGTGCGTTTGGGAGCAGCTGTCATTAGATTAGAAGTCAGAGGGCTAAGCTGCTATCTAGGGTCTAGTTTGGGTCTGCTTGAAGAAATCTGTAACTATAGCCTAACTGCTCTGCTAGGCTGCAAGCCATGGTAAGCAACTAAGGTTGATACACATTTGCAGCAAAGTAGACGTTTTTTGATAAGAGCAACAAAAGTATTGCAGCAGCATGATGCAGCAACAAGGTATTGCAGCATGATGATGATGATGTACTGAGTATGCCTTGAGTGTATGATTGGGTGAAACACAGTGACAGGTGCAACTGATGATGAGGTGCAGATCCATGATGAGAGCAGCACAGTGACAAGAACAGCAACATGAAGTGCATAGCATGGTGACTAGGTCCAACACTGTGATGATGAGTGTAGCATGGTGCAGCACAGCGAGGTACAACATATGGACGAGATGCAGCACAATGACAGGTGAAGGAGTCACCTTGGAGAATCAGTTGAAGTAGCATGTCTTCAACTGATCTCATGTAGAGATGATTGATTCTCTTATCTAGAAAGTCGAAGTGTTAACTTTTGTTGTAAATGTACTATCTCTCTCTCTCTCTCTGTGTTGAACTATTGAAGAACATATAAGAAGAATTGATCAAGGGTTTCGCCACATTGGGGTTTGTCCCTGGCTAACGCCACATCTTGTGTCCTCTTGTCTTGGTTTGTCTTCTGCGATTTATGTTTATGTTCTATCTGCAGTTTACTTTAATGTTGATGTGATTGCTAATCTGGAAAAGACATTGAGCTAACTGTGAAAATTAAAATAAATTGCTCTAAGCATAGAACATACCTAAAATTAACATGGTATCAGAGCTGAGGTGAAGACAATGCCCAAGCTAGAGTGAAAGAGAAATCACCAAAGATAGTTGGAAAAGGGCAGAAGGATCAGTGGATTCCTCATCCCTCTTCAAATTCACCGAGGGTGAAGTCGAAGTAGAGAATATTATCAGAATGGCGCATCGGAAGTTTCTGACGGCCTACCTAAAGATCACTTCATTGGGAAGTCCGGATCTAAGGGTGGAAGGAAAGGCAGATGCCTTGGTTGCAATAAGTTCGGCCATTATGTGAAGGAGTGTCCAAATGGCAGGGACACATCACTTGATGATGATAACAATCATTCCAGGAACATCTTCAATGGTCAGAGGAATGACAAGTAATCAAGGAAACGGTTGACTCTTTAGAGAAAGCAAGGAACCCCAGCTATGAAGAATCAAATGTTCTTTTTGATAAGATAAAGAAGTGTTATCTTGTATTGGCCCTCTCCTTCAGATTCTTTGGGAATCTGGCGTATTGATAGTAGTGCTTCAAGGCACTTCATCGGATAGTAGGGTGCACTCTCTAATTTGGTAGAGATGGAAACAATTGTAGGATTATACTTGAAGCCAATGCCACCTATCCCGGAAAGGGTGTAGGGTATGTTTCCCCTCAATTGAATGAGGGTAACTCGATTCATTTACAGAATCTCTTTTATGTACCTGATCGCAAGAAGAACCTGGTGTCCATTTCGGCAATGGAAGTCAAAGGTTACAAGTGGCACTCATCGATGGAAAGGTACGTGTTTGAAAATAGAATTTTCAAAGATGTTTTTAAGTTCAGGGTTGTATCAAGTTCCAAGAAGTCCACTGGGGACCATGTCCATTGACACATAGCACCAGAGGTATGTGAGTCAGATGGTGAAAGGGATGCCTGAATTCAAAAAGAGCATGAAGGTACATGTCTAAGATGTATCGAAGGAAAATCTTACAAGGGGACCATTCCCCTCATGTAGCAGGTCCACAGGTTTGGAACAACCCGAGAGGTTTGAGATTCATGATCGGAAATCTCATGTGTGCAGGTGGAGGAAAGCCCTCTATGGCTTGAAGCAAAACACCCCGGGCGTAGTATGAGAGGATTGATAGCTGTCTAATGAAGTTGAGATTCACTAGGAGTGAAATCGATCCAAATCATTACCCGAAGGTTGTGGATGATAGACCTCTCATACCATCACCTTATGAGGACGACCTATTTTTGACAGGTGCAGACCCTCTCATTTACAGAAGTAAGAGGGAGTTGTATTCTGGATATGGAATGGTAAACTGGAAGCCCGTGACTACCTCAAGGATCTTAACTTTCAGAAGTTATATGGTGATGATGCCGGGCCAGAATTGGGAAATGCCTCTGAGTTTCATAAACTCATTTGCATTGATGTTCTTCGTGAACTTCCGTCCAGACATATGTTTTTCAATTAGCATGGTGAGCTCATATTTGGTTGAGCCTCACTGGATTGGTGCCAAGAAACTTCTGAGATATCATCGGGGCACAATCTCTCATGGATTGAGATACACTGCCGGAAATATGAAGCTGCATGATTATTCGAATGTTGACTGGGCAGGCAGTGTGGAGGATCACTAGAGCACTTCTCAGTGCTGGTTCTCTTTGGGTTCTGCTTTGATATCATGGATGAGCAGGAAGCAGAAGTCGATTGCTATAAGCCACGCCGAGACCGAATCATAGCTACGAGTATGATCTCGTATGAAGCTACCTAGTTGTGGAAGCTCCTCAGTGAGTTGTTTGTACACATAATGAATACCACTGTGATTCTCTGTGACAACCAGAGGGGGGATTCGATTATTGAGGAATCCCGTATTCGATGATTGCTCCAGCAAATAGACATCAGATACTGCCTTATCTGGGATATGGTAAGTCGATGAGCGAGGAAGCTCCATCGCATTGAGATTGATGTACAGGTCGTAGACATTTTGTCAAAGCCTCGGGAAAGGTCAAATCTGTGACTTTCCCAAACAACTTGGAGTCGTTGAGAGACTTTCTTATAAGGGTCCTGCAGGCTACATGTTGCATGCATTGAGCTCTGGGAGCTCTGGGGGGCTTGGGGTACTTACTGGAGCAACATACGACCACAAGACGACTCACCCTCCCCTGGTGGTGCGCTATGTACAGGATGATTAGTTCTCCTGTGGGCTAGGATGATTAGTTCTCCGTGGCGACTATGGAACAGGATGATTAGTTCTCCTGTGGGCTAGGATGATTCGTTCTCCGTGGCGACTATGGAACATGATGATTAGTTCTCCTGTGGGCCAAGATGATTAGTTCTCCATGGCATCCATTGGACAAGATAATTCGTTCTCCTGTGGATAGGATGATTAGTTCTCCTGTCGAGGCATCCTACCCATGCAGTCTAAGACTCATGGGAAGTACCTCTCATCTGAACAATGAGCAGGGAAATGAAGTTAGGGACCATAGTAGTACTATTGATGGACGCATCATTGTATCTACCGTACTCCCTATGCTAGGATGACCTCCATTGATCTGGGATCAATGAAATTGATCTAGGATCAGTATGAGTGATTTGAGACACTCTTTTGTGATATTGATCTGGGATCAATAAAACTGACTTCGGGTCAGTAGAGAATGGTATGAGACATTCTCGATCAATTCTTCTTCTTCATGGTTTAGCGGAACATGGCAGAGTAGAGCAGTGCAGGGCACTGATGGCAGAGATAGTACAGTTGGACATATGGATCAGCGGATGGAGTTCTCCCTAGTTGAGAGGGAGTGTTAAAATTGGCAACTAAGGCCAAACTCCATGTGGGTCATCTTATTAATGGAAGCTGATATTTGTCTTGGATCCCTCTCATCGAGAGGTGTAGGATTGATCTAAAGATCATCCGATTCTGATAAGTATTCATGGAGATATGAATTTACTTGGGTTATGGGACAATTCGTCAAGGTCGACCAGTAACCAAATAACCCCCTCTTGTGCTCTACTTTTTAGTGTATATAGAAAAGGACTTTGAGTCATTTGACACTCACTCACTCTTGTGATCTCTCTTCATCCTGTTTTGGGTTTGATGAAGATGAGATCTAGAGGGAGTGCCCTAGGATATACGCTGCCCTAAGATAACATGCCCTATATCTAAATGCAGTCATGGGAGAATAGGCTCTACATTGCTCTAATGGAGAAGCCTAATGCAACCATGGAAGAAGCCCTACTGTTATCATGAAGAAACACCTACGCTGGCATGGAAACAAAGCCCTAATGCTGCTTAATGAAGAAGCCTCCTATCACAGTCATGGAACAAGGGTTCTAACGTTGTTATGCCCTAAACGCAAAGAGACCTAAACTCTGTCCTAGAGAAATCTTGGCTACAGCCTAACGTTGTCATGGATGACCCTATGGAGATGACCTTAACACAGTCTCCTAGCCGCAGCACTTAAGGAAGTGTCTTAGCCACAATCTGGCCGTTGTCCTGGCCCTAGAAGCAGTCCCCTATCTGCTGTCCTGAGGAGAGGTCTACACGCTGGTCTAAAAGAGACCTAGCTGCAGTTCTGTGTAGCCCTAGTCACAGTCCGGATGCACTCTAAATGTTGGCCTTATTCCGCAGCAAAAGAAGGGCTCTATGCTACCCTAACCGCAGTCCTCCTAGGAGATATAATCCGTAGTCATTAAGGGTTCTATGCAGCAAGAGAAGGACTCATACTCGCTAGAAAGAGGAGGTCTTAAATAGCTCTAGACACAGTCAAAAGGAAGTGTATTAAAGAGTGCCCTAGCCGCAATCATACCATAGCCTTATGATGCATAGGGACAGCATCAAAGGAAGGTCTAGAAGTAACTTGAATGACATGGTGAAGAGTTCCTCAAGCCGCAGTAAGGAGGCCTAAAGAGGCCCTAATCTCAGACGTGAAGATGTCCTCATCCATTGTCACACCTTGCCATAACTATAGCTATCTCACCACTGGTCAAAAGCATGAATGAGGTACATTTGGGAGCAGTTGTCATTAGATTAGAAGTCAGTGGGCTAAGCTACTATCTAGGGTCTAGTTTGGGTCTGCTTGAAGAAATCTGCAACTATAGCCTAGTTGCTCTGCTAGGCTGCAAGCCATAGCAAGCAACTAAGGTTGATTCACATTTGCAGCAAAGTGGACGTTGTTTGATAAGAGCAACAAAAGTATTGCAGCAGCATGATGTAGTAACAAGGTATTGCAGCATGATGATGATGATGTATTGAGTATGCCTTGAGTGTATGATTGGGTGAAACATAGTGACAGGTGCAACTGATGATGAGGTGCAGATCCATGATGAGAGCAGCACAGTGACAAGAACAGCAACATGAAGTGCATAGCATGGTGACTAGGTCCAGCACTGTGATGATGAGCATAGGTGAGGTACAACATATGGACGAGATGCAGCACAATGATAGGTAAAGGAGTTACCTTGGAGAATCAGTTGAAGCAGCATGTCTTCAACTGATCTCATGTAGAGATGATCGATTCTCTTATCTAGAAAGTCGAAGTGTTGACTTCTATTGTAAATGTACTATCTCTTTCTCTCTTTCTCTACTGAACTATTGAAGAACATATAAGAAGAATTGATCAAGGGTTTCCCCACATTGGGGTTTGTCCCTGGCTAACGCCACATCTTGTGTCCTCTTGTCTTGGCTTGTCTTCTGCGATTTATGTTTATGTTCTATCTGCAATTTACTTTAATGCTGATGTGATTGCTAATCTAGAAAAGACATTGAGCTAACTGTGAAAATTAAAATAAATTGCTCTAAGCATAAAACATACATAAAATTAACAAACTCGTATTATAGTCCAAACAACTCGAATCTGCATTACAACCATACCTTAGGAATGGTGACCAAAGCCTTGCATCGATTAGCAATGGAAGCTTGCATTAACCATGGTAAGCTTTCATGATTACTTACATCAAATAGTCTTCATAAAGAAAACTCGCATGATTGTCTTCATTATAGTTATATAGAACACCAGATTTATTTGTACAAGCCATCACAAAGATGTTGATCTGATTCATGGGAACAATGCGAGCTACTAGATGCGAGCATAAGGATTTGACAATGAGTTTTGTCCCAAAGAATCACCGAGATGAGTCATATGAGAATCCCTATCACAACTTCTTATGTAGTAGATTTCATACTAATATAAGCATTGTTTGATGCCATACGAAAATCGCAGGACTATAGTGTAATGTCACTGTATGCCATGATCCTGATACTGAATGCAATGTTTCAAGATCCTTTAAATTTTATACAAGCTACAAGTGCAGAGAATAGGCCATCGGTGCCTCCATAGTAGTGCAAGCCATAGATCATTGTTTTTTTTGTTCATGTCATAGAATTATATTGTATCTGTGAAAATTCCTTAAACCCAAGAATTCCTACTGCAGAACTGATGATATTTCTTCTACTTGTTAGATTTACATGAACAAGTTATTTGCAGTTTCCTACGACAAACATTTAAATACATACACTGCAGCCTACACCATTTAAATAATACGCCGAAACAAGAAACTGAACAATAAAGAAAGATACACACAAATGACACAGTTGTTTTTGGACAAACATCCCCGAAAAAACCCAATGCGAGAAAATTGGTGCAGCAACTCTGAGGGTTTTATTATTATGTAGTAGTAAATATGAATTCAATCATTGGATGCCCTCCCAACAATCCAGTTACAGAGAAATGTCACTGGCAAAAGGATAAGTGAGATTACCTCACCCTATCACTGGAAATCATGGTTGATCCAGCCCTTGAGTGAATAGACCCTCGCTGCCTCTATGCTACCTCTGCACAGTGTCTGCGTCAGCCCAACGTCTCACTATGTTGGAACTGCGCAACTGCTCGATTTGCCTCTCGAAATCATACTTCTGCTCTCCCGGTCTCACACCCCGGAATCCAGCCACAGAAATCGATCTCCCAGCGGATTTTTGGACTTCCTCTTAGCTTTTGCATTGACTTTGCATCAGCCTATGTTGCCTCTGCGTGGCCCTGTAGAGCTCTGCGTCAGCCTCTCTGGCTTTGCAGTACCACAGCTAGATCTCCCTCTGTCTTCTCTGCTGAGTATTCTCCAAGTGGGAAGAATTCCCTTCGGATACTATCCCTGCCCCTCACTACAAGAGCTCACTTTGAATCTCTCTCCAGCAATTGCTCTGCTTCAGAAATTCGATCTTTTGAACCAATGTTTTTAAAACCGAACCGGTCCACCTAATGAACCGATTTACCGACCGGAACCGGTCTAACCGGGACTAGTTTGGTCTAAACGAACCAGTTTTAGAAAAATACATTAAATAATTAATTTTTAATGAAACAAAACTATTTTTAAGATTTAAAACCATGATTCCAAGCCAATAAAGACAATATATGCAAAGTTTGCTCATTTATATACCATGTAAAGGTGAATATATCAAAATGGCATCGAGTGCAATACATATCATCGACAAAATAGCAAAATACATAAGCAATGAGGCTCTAAATGGCCTATAAAGTCCAAAAACAATGTTGCAAGTTATGAGGCCATTGGCCTACTACAAGTCTACAGTGTACACATGATCAATCATCAAGTTCATCACCACTACTAGCCACAGGATCATCATCAGGAGCTACATAGACATCATCTGGTTCAGAGTCTGAAGATGCCTCAGCCTGATCTGCAACCTCAGTAGCAATGCCACCAATAACAATAGAAGTGGACCTAATGGAAGCACGAGTTTGTCGACCTGCGTGACTAGTGCCTTCCATTGGTTCTTTGCCTTTCCTTGATGCCACTACTGATGCTGTTTCTGATGCCACCACAAAATTTGCTTCATCCCCTGCTAAAGCCATGTCAATATCAAAATCAGCCTCAAACACAGGATCTTCAGTCTCCTCCACCCATTCTGATGTTGGATCAATATCGTCCAACACAATGGGATCTAGATCAAGTGCTTTGTTCATCATTTGGTTCCTCCTCAGTCAAAGGTTGTATTGCATGAAAACAAGATCATTTAACCATTTTTGTTCTAAACGGTTTCTCTTCTTCGTGTGTATGCGCTCAAAAACAGACCAATTGCACTCACAACCTGAAGCACTGCAAGTTTGACTCCTTAATTTCCCTCCAAAACCCCTAAACTACCTTGGAAAAGCCGCACTATGGGTCCTCGGTGGGCATGGCAGGTAACCGGCCGGTTTACTACAAACCGGCTGGTTAGGGCCAAATTCTCACCACAGCACCTCCTTAACCGGATATTTCAGCCGGTTCCAACCAGTGGCCTTGCTGACCGACCGGTTAGACCGGTGATTGGTTAGCTAGGCCGGTTTTAAAAACTATGTTCTGAACTCTCTCTGTGTGTCCTTCCAAATGACCCTCAAGCCTCCTTAAATAATCTCCTCGTTGACATTCAACGGCCCATATTAGAAGCTAATCAATGGCTAAGATCATTTCTACTTGATCCTCGTCTTCTTCTAGAAGTTACACCCACATTAGATTAATACCCATTAATTATTTTATTTTCCTAAGTTTAGACTTAGAGTCCCATTAAAAATAGTTAATTATTTTAATAAAATTGTCTCATAGTGGAATTTCCCAAAACGCTTTCTGGGTTCTTTGGAATACATGTGCCCAAGCCTCCTTGCAAAATTTGAGACTTAGAGCACATCCGATGTTACCAAAAATCAACGGTATCCACAGGAGATCCAAGACTCTGTTCAATTGATAGTAATTTCTAAAGAGTTTGTCCAATACAGAGAGATCCTTCAAGAACATATCATATGCCAACATTATAATGTGATATTCAATATGCCTTCTTCTATCAACCTTAGCTCTAATACCATGTTCGAAAATCAAGGTATTTATAGATTAGATTTGACTTTTCCTTTCTTGATAATTACTTGTGATGTTAGTTGTCCTTTTATTACAATTAATTTGTGTTCATCAAACAATTACCAAAATATGAAGATCACAAAGACACAGAACACAATATATATGCTCCAAGCCAGGGCAAAACCCCTCCAAAGGGGAAAACCTAGAAATAATTTCTTCACTTATTATAGAATCAGATCAAATGAGAAATCCAAGACCCAAAGACCAAAGCCAAGACCTCCTCCAAGCACCAAGTCAACCCTCCAACAGGATCTCTCCCAAACGAGTCAAAGTCTTCCGAAGTCAACGAGGGCCAAACTATGTCAAAGCAGCCTCTATCAAAATTTCCATCCTACAATTCTAGGTCTGCAATTCGAACCTACAACTTCGACCCCTGCAACTCGCACAAAAACCCTAAACAACTTCGCATGTGTGGACAGAAAGATGTTTTACCAAGACTTTTTCTTCGCTTTGACTTTTTCTTTCTTCTTCTTGACTTTCTCACTCTTCTTACTTCTTGTCTTGTTGCAGATCGAACTTGTGTGTTTCAGTGCTCCAATAGGTCAAAGTGTCTACTATTCATACACCTTTCAAGAGGTCAAATAGGCCTCTTCTAGGCCGACTTCTCCTTGGCAAGGCCGACTTGGTCTTGGAGGACAATTTTGACTTTCTAGACTCAAAAATAACATCTTTTACATGTTACAACTTGCCCAATAGAGCCTTATACAAATGAAAAAGACTCTCTTGTCTCAAGAAAAAATATCATTGTGACTTGACAAACCCTAGGAGCATGAAATGCATGCTTGACCTAGTTGACCAATAAAATGGAGCATGAATCCCATGCTTAAAAATAATATTTTTCTTTCTTCTTGTTCTTGTAACATAAGATATACATAATGACATGAGTATAATGACAATTATGAAGACCGAAACTAGTTACATTTTCCAACACAAGGTGATGTCACATGTGTTAGTGGTGTTGTATCCATATCACAGGTAATGCAATGGAAAAGCAAAGAAGACTACAAGAAGAAGGAAGATCAGCACATGTGTGGCAAAGCTCAGATGTTTCCAAGTAGATTGGTGGACTATAGTGGAAGATTTGATTGGTGAGGATGTAAGATCCTTGAAGCCACTTCTAGCTCATAAGATCACTTCAATTGCAGTTGAAACCCACTTAGATAGAAAGAGCTCTAAAAGAGATTTCCAATGGTATATGGAAGTTCCAGAATGGCCTTCTGGCTTGAAAGTTAGAGCCAATCAAAGTTGAGGACCCCAAAGTCAAATGAGCAGAGTTATTATTGGTTAGAGGACCTTTGGAGCATGTTAAGTTTGGCACATTGCCAAGTGGAGCGGCTAAAGGAGGATTGGGAAGATGTGGAGCAGACAGCGCAGAGGCGGCAAGCGTTTCAAGCTCATAGTGGAGCCCTTACATAACACATAATCCTGGTGGGAGGCTTTCCCGAAAGAGCCAAAGAGAACACACTATGGAACGCATGGAATGACAAGTGTGCCATGGTTAATGCAATTACTCAAGAGTTAGAGAACATCGACTAGTATAAGGAGATTATCTACTACCTCTGACACTTGAGTAATCTTAAGTACCTTTTAAAGCACAAACACAGATCTCTAAGGTTGAAGGCCTCCCAATATTGTTTCATATATCAAGGGTTAGGATGGAGAAGTTTGCGTTGCCTCAAAATTTAGCAAACCTCATGTGATGCCCCACAAGGAAAGAACTAGACTAAGACACAACAATGAGGTGGTTGCCACTATCACCTTAGCACTCCACCTCCTGCTTTAGTGTAATTTCACCACATTGGATGCTTTCCAATACATATCACCTAAAGGTATTCTAAGTGTTGAGTTTCATCATTGAGTAATTATATGGGCCTTAATTGGCCTTAATTCACCTCATAGCTTAGTCAAACCAACTATTCTCACAACTTATTGCATACCTTTGATTATATTTTGCTTACGAGATGAGTTAGAGTTTGATATTTTGCTTCGTGGTCTAATGTGCATGTAATGCAGGAATAAATATTAAAGGATAAAAGCGAGGGAAATGCAGGGATAAAAGGTAAAAGCAAGGAACTATGGTAAAAGACCTTGGTAAAAACTCAGATGGGACAAGGGAGAGGAATTACAGGAGGTAAATCCTCCTCATTTACTGCCAATCCATTTGAATATCCCTCCATCAGCTAAAAGTACAAATAGCCAAATCAAGAGTACTAAAAGACAGCCAAGCAAGTAGAAGTACAAGCAGCCTCCCTACCAATGTTTTAAAACTCCGACTTGGCCGAGGGTCGACTCCGACTCCGACTTGATATCGACTCGGTCGGCTCAATTTCAATGACTCAATCATTGTAAAAAATACAATAAATATTTATTTTTTTATAAAAAACATAATTTTAAAGATTTTCATTCATGTTTCCAAATACACAGCATTAGAATATAGATAGAAGACAACATATGATCAAAGTAGGCTCATGAATATATCCATTATATCAAAATGGCACCCAGTGCACTGTCCAATACATACATGATGATGATATAGAGATCAAAACAAAAACACATAACCAAGGAGGCTAGAAATGGCGTTATCCTCCAAAATAGATTGTAAGTCATCAAGGAACTAATACAAGGGTCCAAGAGTGTTCCTCACTCCAAGAAAGTCCCAAAGTGCATGTGTACATCTTCAAAAGGTGCATCCTCCACCATGATGTCATCTAGGAGAGACCCTATGTCACCCTTTTCAAGCATGTGAGTGACATGGCACCCCTAAGGGTAAGCATTGGCATCAAAGAGGGATGTGCTAGCCCTCCTAAGTCATCTCAATGATAACCATCCTCATCTATGCTTTGGAAGAAGGCACCATCCACCAAAATAGGGTCAAGGCCAGCCAGGGGGCATCTTCAGTCCATTTGGGCATATCATCAAATAGTCCAATGTCCAAGCTTTTAAGTTTAGTGTTTTAGCATTTGGAGGCTCATCAAGGGGTGTAGCATCACGTGGAATCAACTCAAGGCTCGATGCTCATCTTTGGAGGGCCAAGGTTGGGGCCACAAAGTTAGGTTTGCTTTAAGAAAGGGGCAAAGAACCTATTGGAAAGTTTTGAAGAAGAATGAAGCTTACCCTTAAGGAATCTCTACTACATATGTGATACCACCTAAACAAACCTCTCAAGATCAAGCGAGATAAACTTATTAAAAACCATTAAAGTATCATCGTGAAAACCTTGGAGTCCCCCAAAAGCAAAAAAATTAAAAAAAAAAAATCGTTGTTTCTTAATTCACGGGCCGCTGTCAACCAACCCAGCCGAGCCTGCCGGGTTATTATCGATTCGGCCAAGTTGTTAGACAACTCGGCCGGCTCGATAATAACCCGGCCGGTCGAACCGGTTCACTAGCCAAGTCGACCCAGTGAGGCCTTGATTCGGACCAACTCCACCGAATCAGTTCCAAGCCGGCTGAATCTTAAAACACTGCTCCCTACTAGAAGGCAATTGAGCTAGTGAAAGTGAAAGGACAAGTTGCCATTAAGTTGGGAGTTGTACCTCCCTAATTTTGAGGGGAGTCGTTGAGACTTCAAATGTATAAATAAAGAGGCTTAGGACCTCGGTTTTTTTTAGTCAGTCAGCTAGTCAGGTTCGAACTTTAACTCTGCTTTGTAACAGTTTGATGTAATACAGTTCTTTTATAATGAAGATGAGTTTTGATTTGAGCCAACACTGAGTTAACTCAAAGCGCTGAAGCTCTTGGGTTAGGGCCCAACCCTAGCAGCCAAAGATCCTCTTCATTGTATTGTTATCCTAGCTTAGATTCTTGTTTTCTGTTCATTTACTTAAGCAATTCATTTCCATTGCAGTAGTAGCATAGATGCATGGTTTGATTGTTCATTTGGTTAAATAGATGCATTTTCATTACAGTGGTTCAGCACAGATTTATGGCTTTCCTGTTCATGTACTTAAGCAGCTTCCTGTTTTCTGTTCATTTGCTTGAATAGTTGCAGTCTCATTATAGTAGTGCATAACAGATTAGTTGTGATTTAGTTTGCTTCATTTATGCTTTCAATTAGCCTCGTAGCAAAGAAAAGATCCACAAGGTTGCTCAGGTGTCTCAGCCTCACCTCCTCCCTCTGGGACCATGATGTGAGGAAGAAACCCTGCAGCAACCCCAAAAACACAGGGTTTTGGTTTTCACAAAGGGTTTGTCGTTTAAACACAGTCACTGAGTTCATTGTCACTCTGCCCCTTTAATAGTCATCAGCTCGATTTGCTCTCTTTTTGTCATTCAGACCTCACTCACATTCCCATGTCATTCCCCTTCAGCACGAAACACCTGAGCAAAAGTTGTTAAATTCATGTTTAAACGGTTTTTGCCGGTAAATCGCTTTACACAGCAAAACTGACCAATCACCGCTCAAATTCCTTTTTGCGTTTGACTTTTCGCCCTTTAAATCCCCGCCGTCGATCTGCCTTAGCTGATCTGACGGCTATCGCACACCCGCTCACCAACCTGCTCGGTCCATTCCCCACCATAAATCTGCCTTGCCAAATCCGACGGCCTTTGCGCGATATTGCGTGTATCTCCTGTCCAACCATTATCCGGTTGAGGGCACAGAACATGAGCGGTTTCCCCGTGCTACATGTCAGTCGGGGAAGCTAATCGAGTGAAATTCTACAAAACTACTTACAGCTTTGAGGGCGCGCAATATTCCGCTTATCGCCCTCTAAACCCGCTCTCCCATTTTCGCACGTTTTCTTTTGCCCGCTTCCATCTCTGTCGTCGATCCATCTCCTAATCTGATGGTTGTCGCTTCACCCGATACCATTTCCGCATGTTCCTTTTGCCCACGATCTCCGTCGTCCATCTGTCGATTGATTCCGCAATATAATCTCAGCCGTCCATCCCGTTAGTTGACCATGTTCGACCATCTGCCTACGTACCCTCTTGCGATCTGATCTCAGCCGTTCATTTGCTTTCCACTTGCCTGATCCAACGGTTCTTATGCACTATTGCTCATTACGTCCCCTTTCCACCATTTTGATCTCCGACCGTTCTTCTGCTTAGACACAAACCTAGCCTAGTTTCCATTGTTTAACCCTTAGTCTAAGTTTTGATGTTTTTACTTTTGCAACTTAGGAAATTAGCATTACATGATTGCTTTCTTCATTTTTGCATTAGAATAGCTCTCCCCTAGATTAGGTTTGTTCTCCTTCCATCAAAATCAAGCTTCTTCTAACCCTATAGAAATCTGGCTTGGAACCCCTGGGGTCTCTTGCCAGATGAGCAGTGACAATAGGCAGTACCTTCACTTCTACTTGTGTATATAGCACAGTCACCTCCAAGTTTGTACGAACCTCGGGTTGATAAGTAAAACTAGCAGCCCTGGGACTTACAGCATTCTTGCTACAATACCTAGGCTCATCACTAAGTCAATAGGATCAAGGAGATGTAATAGAGGCTAGATCAAGGTACTTCTTACCGAATTAAGGCACAATTCTTTATGTAAAGGGACAACATACTAATGAGGAATCCTAAAGAAGAGCACTTGAAGCCTAGGATTTCAAGATATGTTTCATTAACAATGCATCTAGGCATACAAGCATAAGGAAAAGGTTTTCTTTAAGGGTATAGTCAACAATATGGAATGGCAAACCTTCAACAAGCCCTAAGTTGAAGCCTATTTGTTGAACTAGGGTTTCAAGAGGCCATAAATTGCCTAGGGTTGATGACATCAGCCCTAAAGAAGCAATTTTCACCACAGAAGAAGCTAGATTTTGAGTGTGGAAAGGAAAACGAGGTGAGAATGTGCCAAATTAGGTTCAACATTGCACAAAGACAAGCCCTAGTTGAATTTGGCCCCTTGCCCTAGCCTTAACAGCTTGCCTTGAAGGGCCAAAAAAGCAGAGAGAGAAGAAAAAGGTAAAGTTCCTAATGTTTTGATCATCAAAAGGGATCACAGCACCTTTTCACTACTTGGGTGATGGAGTCTTAGGAACTTTAACCATAGATATATCAAACTTTTGAGTGGAGTAACAGGGAAAACCCTCGTTTTCACTTTCTAACCCTAGCTACCTTTTTATGAGGGGAGAAATTAACTAGAAAAAGGCTCACTAGGAGGTTTTCTAGGGAGTTCAGGGATGATAGATTTAACATGCAACAATTACCAATAATTTCCAATAAACATTTGCATTTAAACAAGGAACAAAATAGAAACCCTAGCAATATTCCATTACATGTAAACCATAAAAGACATGAATTATCCAAGAATATGCCTTCTTTCAATCCCGAAAAGATTCTCCAACACAAAAACTAGTCATCAATAGCGAAAATCCACATAAGATTACATCTCCTCAAGCAGTGAAGTACAAGTAGGCTAAGTCAAGCTCTTCTTGAGAGGCCAAAATCCACAAGTGATGATGATAAATGACACGACATTATCCTATTCTTATATGAGGTTTATCAGCTCTAATAATCCACTAAAATCCCCTAAAACAAGTTCAATTTTGAGTAGACATAAAGTAAAATTGGGCTACTAGCTCAACAATAAAATATGTCGATAAATGCCCACACGTGTGAGTTGTAAGCCTCTAGAAAGCGTGACATCATGCCCTTTTAGGACTCAAAAAGCTCCAAAAGTGCACTGGAAGGGCTAAATGAGTCTTCAAGCATCATGACCAACCTCAATTTGAGGACAAGTCCTCAAATCAAGCATCAAAGCATCTCCATGTGTCCAAAAGCCAGTTGTGGGCACCCTCCATCTATCTCTATGGGTGCCATGTAGACAACGTGGTGTACTCTCTCTCCAGCGTTGGGGTTCCATTAGGTGCAACAAGCCCTCCTTAATCATCTTGAGGGATAATCATCCTCATTTAGGCTCTGGAACAAAGCATGTCCATCAAGTGGTGTTAAGGCCAACCTAGGGTCATGTTGGATCCACTGCTACATCATCAAGAATCCTTAATGCTATGCAAGAGAACTAGTTGAGTGTGTTCACAATAAAACAAATATTTGGCCTAGTGTTGACCAGATACATCAAGGACCCGATCAACTATCTATACAAGGTGGGATCCACTAACTCACCCTCATAAGCACTTAGCTTCTTCAAGTTGGTGATCATTGGTGTAGACATCGGTGTGCAATCTTCCATCCCAAGTCTCCTCAAACTCTCAACTGCATACTTGCCATGCCCAAGGAAGATCTCTCTTGGTTGTTGCCACACCTCTGATCCCAAGAAGTAACACACCAAACCAATGTACTTCATCTTGAACTCCAAAGAAAGGTCCTCCTTGCACATCCCCTATAAGCCTCTCTAAACCCGTGAGAAAGAGATCATCAGCATTTAGCACCAAGATGAGCAGTTCACCATCAACAAGTACATAGTACAAGTTGGAATCCACCTCATTCTTGGTGAAGCCCAATCCAAGTAGTACCTATCAATCCTGGAGTACCATACACAAGATGCTTGCTTAAGTCCATATAAGGCCTTCAATTTGCATACATGGGACTCCCTCCCATGCAACTCAAAGCCCTAAGATTGGTCACTATACATCCCTTCCTCAATCACCCCATTGAGGAAAGTAGTCTTCAAATCCATCTAATGGATCCTCCACTCCATCTCTAAAGCAATAGAAATGATCGCTCTAATAGATGTATATCTGGCAACATGAACAAATGTCTCCTCATAGTCTACTCCCCCCTTCTGGGAGAACCTCCTTGTAAAATTTTGGTATGTTCTATGCTTAGAGCAATTTACTTCAATTTTCCTATTAGCTCAACATCAATATCCAAATTCGCAATCACATTAGCATGATAGTAAAATGCAGATAGAACATAAACATAAACAGCAGAAGACAAGCCAAGACAAGAGGACACAAGATGTGGCACCAGCCATGGACAAACCCCAATGTGGGGAAACCCTTGATCAATTCTTCTTATATTCTTCAATAGTTCAGCAGAGAGAAAGATAGTACAAATATACAAAAACTGATAATTAATGACGGCAGCAGATAAGGCCTTCAACAGTAAGCTCAATGTATCCTCCTTGTTGTTTGTAAGATCCTCCACATGGCAACAACAATCTGCTGCAATCACGATTCAATCTAGTCAACACATTGACCCAACACTCCTCCACAAAGTGTTGTTGTCCACCATTGTTTGCTTGCTGCTCCTGCAAGTTTGGTTAGGGCACAATATGCATCCCTTAACCCTCTATGTTGTTTGCAAAATTGTTGTCCTAAAGACTCCTACAAGTTGCCCATCAAACTGACATAACACATACAAGATACATTCCAAGATGTATGCACTAGCTCAATGTTCTAGGGTAATTAGGCTGCTGCAATTCTGGATTGGTTAGGCACCCAACCACAGTCCCTAACATCCCTCAAACTAACCCAGAATTCCTTCCTCTTGTTGCGGTTGTCCCTCAATAGGATGTTGCCCTCCACGCTGATCCTTTAGGGCAATTACAAGCCCGACGCATGGTTTCGACACCCTAACACTGTTGTTGCACCCTCCAGCAAACCCTCCTTGCTTCGGCCTCCAAGAACAATCACTCTGTCCTCTAAACGGACCCCTGAAATAGCCCTCAAACGACCTCGTTGTCCAGACTTCTCCTTGCTACGGCTAGGGCTTGCTTTAGCTATAATTAAGGGCTTCTTCTACCTTTCTTCTTGCGGCAGATATGACCTCTCCTTGCTGCGGAAATATGGCCTCCTTTTTGACAGCGAATTAGGGCCTCTTGACAACGTATGGATGGCCTTAGATTAGGTCTCTCTAGACTGCGTTTTAAGCCTCCTTTAGACAGCGGATTAGGGCTCCTTTTGGCATCGTATTGGAGCTCCCTTTGACTGCGGCTAGGGCTGCCTTCTTTGACTGCGGCTAGGGCTAGATCTCCCCTATAGGGCTACGGCCAAATCCTTCTCTTCACCTACAACTAGGTCATGGCTAGATCTGCTCTAAGATAGCGTATAAGGTTTCTCCTTAGGACAGCGTATAAGCCTTCTCTTCTAGACCTCTCTTTCCACCAAAACCCAAACGAGTGGAGAGAGAGATCACAAGAGATGAGTATGTCAAAATGACTTGAAGACCTCTTCTATTTATAATGCAACGTTGAGGATAAGTTGGGGTAATTTGGTTGTTGGCCAACCTTGACAAATTGTCAATAATGCAAATAAATTCATATCTCCATAAATACATGTCGAAATCGGATGATCTTTAGATCCAATCCTACACCTCTCAAAGAGAGGAATCCAAGAAAAATATCAGCTACTATAAATAAGATGACCCACATGGATTTTAGCCCTAGTTTCCAATTTTAACACTCCCTCTCAACTAGGGAGAACTCCATCTACCAGTCCGTACTATCTCTGCCATCAATGCAGTGCCCTGCACTGCTCTGCTGAACTATGAAGAAGAAGAAGTGATCGAGAATGTATCATACCATTCTATACTGACCCAAAGTCAATCCCATATAAAGAGAGTGTCTCATACCATTCTTACTAATCCGAAATCAGTTCCAAATAAAGAGAGTGTCTCATTCCACCCTTACTGATCCGAAAACAGTTCCAAATAAAGAGAGGGCACTGTGGTCCCTATCCTCATTTCCCTACTCATTGGCCAGATGAGAGGTACTTCCCATGAGTCCCAGACTGCATGGGTAGGATGTCTCAGCAGGAGAAGGATGAACCACTCATCCTGCCTACATGTCGCCATGGGGTATCCCAGGGGAAGGCTAAACCACTCACCCTATACACAACAAATCACTAGGGGAAGGCTAAACCACTCACCCTATGATTGTGTCTTAGCAGGAGAAGGATGAACCACTCATCCTGCCTACATAGAAAACCACTAGGGGAAGGTTGAACCACTCACCTTATGGTTGCTCATCGCTCCAAGAAGTACCCCATGCCCTCTGGAGCTCCCAGAGCTCGATATATCATACAGGACCCTCAAGAGAGGGTCTCTCCACGACTCCTAGTTGTTCTCGGAAAGTCAAGAATTTGATCTTTCCTAGGGGCTTCATCCGAATATTGGCGATCTGCACATCAGTCCCAATGTGATGGAGCCTTATTGCTCCTTGGTGTACCATATCCCGGATAAAGTGGTACCTGATGCCTATGTGCTGGGAGCAATCATGAAATATGGAATTCTCTAATAATCGGATCCCACTTTGGTTGCCACAGAGGATCACGGTGGTATCCAACACGTGTCCAAACAGCTCACTGAAGAGCTTCCCCAACTAGACAACTTCACACGAGACCATACTCGCAGCTATGTATATGGCCTCAGCGGTGCTCAAAGCAACCGACTTCTGCTTCCTGCTCATCCAGGATATTGACGCAGAACCCAAAGAGAACCAGCACTCAGAAGTGCTTTTGCGATCCACAATACTGCCTACCCAAACAGCATCAGAACAACAATGCAGCTCCACATTTCCGGCAATGTATCTCAGTCCATGAGTGATTGTGCCCCGAAGATACCTCAAAAGCTTGGCGCCAATCCAATGTGAGTGATGAGGCTCAGCCATATGTTGGCTCGACATGCTAACTACAAAACATAAATTCGGACGGGAGTTCACCAAGAACATCAATGCTACTATGAGTTGACAAAACTCAGAGGCATTCCTCAATTCAGGTCCGACAGCACTACCGCATAACTTCTTAAAGTTAAGCTCCATCGGAGTAGTCACAGGCTTGCAGTCCACCATTTCAAATTCAGAATCCAACTCCCTCTTATATTTGTAAATGAGAGGGTTTGTACTTGTCAAAAAAGAGGTCGTCCTTATAAGGTACCAGTACGAGAGGTCTATCATCCACAACCTTAAAGCAATGGTTTGGATCAGCTTCACTCCTAGTGAATCTCAGCTTTATTAGATAGCTATCAATCCTCTTATACCAAGCCCAGGGTGCTTGCTTCAAACTATAGAGAGCTTTCTTCAACCTGCATACATGAGATTCCCGATCATGAATCTCAAACTCCTCGGGTTGTTCTTGTTGATTTGGGGTAGCATCAGATGTGCTATAGCCATGAAATTTGGTGGAGAGGCTAAGGCACATGATATCTCCAAGGCCCAGAAATGGTTTGGGCAGATTCTACCCGGTTTAGGAGATATTAAAATAATTAATATTTTTTATGGAATTCCTAAGTCAAAACTTAGGAAAAAAAATATTAATGGGTATTAATATAAAACTGGGTTAGAAGGTTCCAAAAGACATGGATCAAGCCAAATATAATCTTAGCAGTTGATTAGAGATGCAATCTCGGTTGTTGCAGGACCAATAGGAAAAGTATAAGAAGAGACTTGAGGGTCAGTTGGAGAACACACCAGAGTGATCAATCATTCGATTTACTAGAGCGAGGTTTGCTAAGTAAAGTCAAATCAGTGATCATTAGCAAGGGGCAGTGAGAACTGGACAGAGAGGTATAGATAGTGCTGAGAGACCAACGCAGAGGCAGAGGGGCAGACACAGAAGCTAGAGCAGGCCACGCAAATCCCAACAAACACAGCACAGAGCCAGAAGGGCCTGCGTCATCCACGCAGAGGGCAGCAGCAAAGGGTCGTAGAGGTTGTGCAGTGCCTCAGAGGGCTGACGCAGAAAGTTCTGAGGCTAGCGCAGAGACCAGGAGGGTTGACACAGTGCTTCAGTAGTGCTAGAGAGGGTTTCGTGGGGCAGATTTTATGAATATTTGCTTCTGAATAGAGAGGTATTATTGTCGGTTATTTTTCTCTGTCGAGTGAGCCAGTTTGGCACCCAGTTGTACTCAAGGATATACTGCATAATAATATAACCCTCAGAATTGTTGCACCGATTTTCCCGCATTGGGTTTTTCCGGGGACGAGTTGTCCAAAAATAACAGTGTCACTTGTGTGTTTGTTATTTCTTTCAGTTGTTGATTTGTAGATGGTTGAGACTGTATTATGTTTATTTCGATGTTTATATGTTTAAATAACTTGTTTGTAATTAACAAGTAGGAGAAATAAACCAAAAGAATACAGATAAAAATTCTAACAGATAGACTTAAAAATTTCAACATGGTATTAGAGCATGGTTGCAGATCACCAAAGAGCTGAAGGCATTAGTTGAAGCAGAGCATTTGCAGTAGAAACAGTAGTCCCGAGTGACAGAAGTTGTTCCTTGCAGAAGGCGACAGAAGAAGGGTTGACACAGAGGGATTGTGTGATCAATCTGGGCCAGAGAAGGGCCAGTGCAGAGGCTGAGGAGGGCAGAAAAAGGCTCACGCAGAGACCAGGAGGGTTGACGCAGTTGGCTGAGGGAGCATTTAGCCTGTGATGGGATTGCGCAAAGCCTAGAGGCTCAGTCCTTCAGTTGTTGGGGCATAGGTAGTTGTGGGCAGTTTGCGAGGAGTGGCGCTGGTGGGGTGTTGTGGGCAAAACAGTACCTAACGGGGCAAAACCAAGGTAAAGGGAGTCGCTACCGAGGCGGATTTCTAGCCAAGGAATCTGGATCATTGTTGCAGGTGCACAGAAGATCAGAGAGATGCGACTTGACGATTGGCAAGAGGATTTCCAGAAGGGAAATCGAGACTCAGAGGAAGTCTAGCAAAGAACTTCCAGGCGGGAAGTAGAGAGACTCAATAGGAGTCGAAGAGAGAACTTCCGGAGGGAAGTAGAGAGACTCGGAGGAGTCGACAAGAAGAGCAAAGAGATGGCCATGAATGGGCTGAGGGATCAGGACAGGCTGGATGGGGCGTCCAACTTTGTGGTCTAGAAGGCCAAGGTCCTGTCTATTCTAGATAGACATCACATCAAGGCCTTCACCTTGAGAACAGTGGCGATCCCAGTTGACCCAGCAGATAATGAGAAGTACGAGGAGGCAATGGCCAAGGCGAAATGTATCATCTTTGATGGGGTCAAGGATCATGTGATCCAGCATATTGCCGAGAAGGAGACGGCAAAGGAAATGTGGGACGCCTTGAAGACATTGTACCAGCATACTTTCGTGCAGAGGAAGATGTTACTTGAGAATCAGCGGTGGTCATACTAGATGCAGAAGGGGGAGCAGATAGATCACTTCCTCGGGAAGTTGAAGGAGATCCAGGACCAACTAACTTCCATACGGGCCACGCCGGATTAGGAATTGATGGTGAGGACCGCACTAAACGCAGTCTCCGAGGAGTGGGAGACATTTCTCCAGAGCATATTGGGCATGGCGAATCTTCCAGATTGGGAAGAATTGTGGGCGGCTCTTCACCAAGAAGAGATCAGACAGTTGTCCAAAACAGGGAGTAGCAGCAAAGGAGTCTGAATCAAGAAGGAAGAGGAAGAGGATGCAACTCTGGCATCTGTAGGAAAGCAGGAGAAGAGCAAGGAAAAGGACCTCTCCAAGGTCAGGTGCTTCAACTATGGGGAACTGGGTCATTATGCGAACCAGTGTCCGAGGAAGAAGAACAAGGGAGAGGCATCTAACTCTAAGGCAGCGCCGGCGAAGGCGGAAAAGGAGGTAGAGGAGGATGACGATTGTGCCATGAGTGCTCATCTACCTCTAGAGAAGAGGTGGGGAGACATCTAGCTATAGTCAAAAAGACTACAAGCAATGAGGGGCAGGATCCTTGAAGTACCCAACCTCTTGGATTATACCTTACTACGGGAGCCCCGAAGAGAGACTAGCAGGATTGGCGGATGTCGGTAGAAATGGATGCGGATGAAGCGGTAGAGAGTGCTACAATGTAGGAGTCCCCATGCAGCGCAAGGCTAGCAAGTTGCAGCAGTGCGAGAGGCACAAAGAGGGTTGCAACGATGCTGGATGGCACAGAGAGGTTTACCATGCTGCAAGAGGCAGGGAGTTGTTGCAGCAGCGCAGAGGCAGTAGAGGGAGCACTTGATAGCGGCAGAGGGAGCTTCAGCATCGGGAGTGTTTCTAGCCTGATAGGGATGTCAGTAGTTGGGTTGATCAGTTACTTACTTCTCACTAACTGAGTTGCAGTGCAGTAGCAGTGAGCAGTAGCACAATGCAGCGTGATGAGAGGGGGTTGCAGTGCAGATGCAGTGTTGGGAGAAAGGACCAGCGGCAGCACGGATGCAGAGGAAGTTGTCGTACGGATGCAGCAGCGGCAATGGCAAGGCCATGGGCAACAGTATAGGATGCAGCAGTGCCGAGGATGTTGGGCGGGGAGGCCTAGCATTAGCGCAAGTACCGGTGTCGTATAATCAGAGTGGTGCTCAGTATGGAGTATTACTAGAGCACGGTCCTCGCTAAGAGGGAGTGTTGATTTGGGGTAGCATCAGATGTGCTCTAGCCATGAAAATTGGTTGAGGCTAAAGCACATGAGATCTCCAAGACCCAGAAATGATTTGGGCAGATTCTACCTGGTTTAGGAGATTTTAAAATAATTAATATTTTTAATGGAGTTCCTAAGTCTAAACTTAGGAAAAATAAAAGGGTATTAATATAAAACTGGGTTAGAAGGTTTCAAAAGATGGATCAAGCCAAATCTAAACTTAGCCGTTCATTAGAGATGTAATCTCGACCGTTGAAGGACCAACAGGAAAAGTATAAGAAGAGGCTTGAGGGTCAGTTGGAGAACACACCAGAGTGACCAGTCATTCGATTTACTAGAGCGAGGTTTGCTAAGTAAAGTCGAATCAGTGATCAACAGCGAAGGGCAGTGAGTACTAGACAGAGAGGAAGAGATAGTGCCGAGAGACTAGCGCAGAGGCAGAGGGGCAGATGCAGAAGCCAGAGCAGGGCACACAGAGCCCAGCAGAGATATTGCCAAGAGACCAGCGCAGAGGCAGAGGGGCAGACGGAGAAGCCAGAGTAGGCCACGCAAAGCCCAGCAGAGACAGCGCAGAGCCAAAAGGGCCTGCATCATCCACGCAGAGGGCAACAGGAGTGACGCAGAACGTCGTAGAGGTTGCACAGTGCCTCAGAGGGCTGATGCAGAAGGTTCTGAGGCTGACATAGAGGCCAGGAGGGCCAACGTAGTGCTTCAGTGGTGCTGGAGAGGGTTTCGTGGGGCAGATGTTCTGAATATCTACTTCCGAAAAGAGAGGTATTACTGTCGGTTATTTTTCTCTATCGATTGAGCCAGTTTGGCACCCAATTGTACTCGAGGATATACTGCATAATAATATAACCCTCAGAATCACTGCACCGGTTTTCCCGAATTGGATTTTTCCGGGGACGAGTTGTCCAAAAATAACGGTGTCACTTGTGTGTTTGCTATTTCTTTCAGTTGTTGATCTGTAGATGGTTGAGACTGTATTGTGTTTATTTCGATGTTTATATGTTTAAATAACTTGTTTGTAATTAAAAAGTAGGAGAAATAAGCCAGAAGAATACAGATAAAATTTCTAACGGATAGAATTAGAAATTTCAACAGTTCAACATCTATGGTCTTGCTATTACAAGAGGGGAATGGTCCCCTTGTAAGTCTTCCTTCGGTACATCTCGGACATGTACCTTCATGCTCTTCTTTGAATTCAGGCACCCCTGTCACCATCTGTCTCACATCGGGTAGGGCCTTACAATGAAGATGGGCAAACCTCTAGTGCCATTGAAGAGATGTGTCACACGACATGGTCCCCAATGGACTTCCTGCAACTTGATGCAAAGTGCCAACCCTGAACCCAAGAGTAAAAGCATCTTTAAAATTCTTTTTCCAAGCACATACCTTTCCATCGATGAATGCCACCTTGTAACCTTTGTCCTCCATTGCCGAAGTGGACACCAGGTTCTTCTTGAGATCGGGTACATAAAGAACTTCTTGTAAATGAATCGTGTTACCCTGATTCAATTGAAAGATAACATTCCCTACACCCTTTACGAGATAGGTGGCATTGTCTCCAAGAATAATCTCCAAGTTTGTCTCCTTCTCTATCAAATAGAGAGTGCTTCCTTGTATCCGGTAAAGTGCCTTGAAGCACCACTATCAATAAGCCAATTTCCCAAAGTGTCCGGAGGAGAGGTAGTGGAAAGGGCCAATATAAGATAATACTCCTTTTGCTTGTCAGAAACAACATTCGATTCTTCATACCTAGAGTTCCTTACTTTCTTAGAGGGTTGACCATTTCCTTGATGTCCTGCATTCCTTTTTCCTTTGCTATTGAACCTGACATTCCTTCGATCATTGTTGTTGAAGTTTCCCCTGGAATGATTGTGATCATCATCATCTGATGTGTCCCTTCTATTTGGACACTCCTTCGCATAGTGGCCAAACTTATTGCAAACAAAGCATTTGCCTTTCCTTCCTCCCTTAGATCCGAGCTTTCCATTGAAGTGACCTTTAGACCCTGCATTGTTTCTCCAATTGATAGAAGATCATTCTTAATCTCGGTGATCCTTAAGTAGGATTGAATATCCTCGTCCTTGCCCTTCTTAATATCCTTCAACTTATTTTTGAGGAACAAAATTTGATTTGCATCACTAACCTTGAACATGATTACCAATCTGTCATAGATCTCCTTGGAGGTGTCTAGATCGGAGATGTAGGCCACCAGACGCTTGTCAATGGAATCTCTGATAATCTTCTTCGCTTTGAATTCGCCCTTGGTGTACTTGTTCTTTGTAGCAGTCGGTGCATTTGATGGAGGCTCAGGGATTTCACCCTTCACATAATCCAACACTTCTCGTTTTTCCAATGTCAAATCAAGAGACATCTTCCATCCGTGATAGTCATACTTTTCACGGAGCTTGTCTTCAGCCAGGAAGTGGGATGAGGAACACATTGAGCCTTTTGTCCTTTCCAACTGTCTTCGGTGATTGCTCTTCACTCTTGCTTGGGCATTGTCTTCACCTCAGCTCTGATACCATGTTAAATTTTGGTATGTTCTATGCTTAGAGAAATTTACTTCAACATTCTTATTAGCTCAACATCAATATCCAGATTAGCAATCACAATAGCATGATATTAAAATGCAAATAGAATATAAACGTAAACAGCAGAAGACAAGCCAAGACAAGAGGACACAAGATGTGGCACCAGCCAGGGACAAACCCCAATGCAGGGAAACCCTTGATCAATTCTTCTTATATTCTTCAATAGTTCAGCAAAGAGAGAGATAGTACAAATATACAAAAACTGATAATTAATGACAGCAGCAGATAAGGCCTTCAACAGTAAGCTCAATGTATCCTCCTTGCAGTTTGGAAGATCCTCCACGTAATAACAACAGTCTACTGCAATCACGATTCAATCTGGTCAACACATTGACCCAACACTCCTCCACAAAGTGTTGTTGTCCACCATTGTTTGCTTGTTGCTCCTGCAAGTCTAGTTAGGGCACAATATGCAGCCCTTAACACTCTATGTTGTCTGCAAACTTGTTGTCCTAAAGACTCCTACAAGTTGCCCATCAAACTGACTTAACACATACAAGATACATTCCAAGATGTGTGCACTAGCTCAATGTTCTAGGGTAATTAGGTTGCTGCAATTCTGGACTGGTTAGACAGCCAACCACAATCCCTAACATCCCTCAAACTAACCCAGAATTCCTTCCTCTTGGTGCGGCTATCCCTTAATAGGATGTTGCCCTCCACATTGATCCTTTAGGGCAATTACAAGCCCAACACATGGTATTGACACCCTAAAACTGTTGTTGCACCCTCCAGCAAACCCTCCCTGCTTCGGCCTCCAAGAACAGTCACTCTGTCCTCTAAACGGACCCTTGAAATAGCCCCCAAATGACCTCGTTGTCTAGACTTCTCCTTACTGCAGCTAGGGCTTGCTTTAGCTGTAGTTAAGAGCTTCTTCTACCTTTCTTCTTGCGGCAGATAGGGCCTCTCCTTGCTGCGGAATTATGGCCTCCTTTTTGACAGCGAATTAGGGCCTCTTGAGAGCATATGGATGACCTTAGATTAGGTCTCTCTAGACTGTGTTTTAGGCCTCCTTTAGATAGCTTATTAGGGCTCCTTTTGGCTGCATATTAGAGCTCCCTTTCACTGCATCTAGGGCTGCCTTCTTTGACTGCGGCTAGGGCTAGATCTCCCCTCCAGTACTGCGGCCAGATCCTTCTCTTCACATGCGGCTAGGTCATGGCTAGATCTCCTCTAAGACAGCGTATAGGGCTTCTCCTTAGGACAGTGTATAAGCCTTCTCTTCTAGACCTCTCTTTCCACCAAAACCAAAACGAGTGGAGAGAGAGATCACAAGAGATGAGTGTGTCAAAATGACTTGAAGACCTCTTCTATTTATAATGCAATGTTGAGGATAAGTTAGGGTAATTTGGTTGATGGCCGACCTTGACAAATTGTCAATAATACAAATAAATTCATATCTCCATAAATACATGTCGGAATCAGATGATCTTTACATCAATCCTACAACTCTCAAAGAGAGAAATCCAAGAAAAATATCAACTGCTATAAATAAGATGACCCACATGGAGTTTGGCCCTAGTTGCCAATTTTAACACCCCTCGCCATGAACCTCACTTTGTACTTCTCAACACTGCTATCTAGTACATATTTGATCTTAAAAATCCATCAACAAGTAACCACCAACTTCCTTTCAAGCCTCAATACAATCTCCCAAACATCACTCCTCGTGATGGAACTATACTCTACATCATGGCATCCTTCCAAACCTGCTAATTTGCTACCTCCTCATAAGTAGAAGCCTTGGAATCACTTATGTTGCTAGTCAAGGACAAATAACTAAAAAATCAGGCAGGTGGTCTACTCTCTTCCTCTCTTCCTCTGTCTTGGAATATAAACCTTGTAGGCCCTTGAAGTCTCGTTGTATCCAATAAAAATGCACCTCTCTGATAAGGGCTCCAGTTTAGTCCTCTTCTCTAAAGGAAAGTGGACATACCCTCAACTGTTGAAGATGCACAAATGACTCACCTTTGGTTTCACTCATGTAAAAGCCTCCTCAAGAGTCATGTCCTCCATTATCCTGTGAGAACTCCTATTATGCAAGTATATCGTGGTATTACATGCCTCCACCCACAAGAACATAAGCAGATCCTAATCATGGATCATGGACTTGGCTGCTCCGACTATACTCTTGTTCTTCCTCCTTGCCACTCCATTCTGCTATGTATTGTAAGGCATTATCAGCTCTTTCTTAATTCTTGCTTCCCTGCAAAAATCCTTAAACTCGTTGAAGGTATACTCGCCCCATTATTTGATCTCAGGAACTTGATCTTCTTAGTCTGGCCCACAAGAGCTTTGAACTCTTGAAACCAACTAAAGGCCTCATCCTTGGCCTTCATGCAGTAAATTTTTGTCCTCCTGGAATAGTCATCTATGAATGTCCCAAAATAGTTGCACCTCAAGATAGAATCCACCGACAAAGGACCACAGATATTGAAAAGCACCAAATCCAACACACCCTTGGACCTGGTCTCACTGATAAGAAATGTTGCTTTGACCTGCTTGCCAAGTGTACATCCCTTAAACACACCATCATGCTCTATACTGAACTCTGAAAAACCAATGACCACCTCTCGTAACAGTGGTAGAGCTTTGTAATGTAGATGTCCCATTCTCATATGCAAAATCTCACTCTGGCTATCATTAATATGTACTAGGGATTTCACTGGCTATCCTCTCAGCAAATACAGATTATTCTCCATGTTGCCTATAACTCGCCTCACACTAGGATCAGCCCCTTTCGGCTTGGAAACTACCTCACCTCCTGTGAAACTGACCTCCCGTCCTCTATTCTCCATTGCCAAAACTAAGAGTAAATTCTTTTCCAACCCAAGTACATACATTACCTCCTTTACCTCAATAAGACTCTCGGAGCCTAGTTGGAACTATATGTTGCCAATGCCTCCACTACATACCTGGTGTTGTCACCAAGCTCCACATGTAGATATTTATGCTCCTTGGCCATACAGTGAAGATATCACGAGACCCTAGCATGTGACAAGATGTTCCATTGTCCACAAAGCACACCCCTCTTGTAATAGTGCTAGAAAAATAGGATACTAGAGCAAATTCCTTCTCGAATTTTTTCAACCAACTCATCTAGCTATCCAGATACGACTATTGTTGTGACCTATTTTCCCCTAACCTTTCTTCTTGTTTGGAAATTGTCCACATCAGTGTTGAAAATATCGGCAATATTTGTAAATATCGCGATATTTTCGGCGAGCCGAAATATCGCCGATAAAATATTGCGATATTAATATCGCGCGACGATCTAATTTATCGCCAGGAGATAGTAGAAAATATCCGCGCAGGTTATAAAATTCGGATTTTGGTTTTTTATGAATCATTTTCATTTCTGATTGTTGGAGAAGGAAGGGGAGAGTTATGTGCTTGCTGCCAAGGAGGGTTTGAGCGTTCCATAGCTATTATCGCCACCAACAACAAAGATTTCATTGATCTAAGCTTCAAGAACAGTGAAACAATTTCATTTCTTCCATTAACAGGTATGTTCAAATAAACCCCTATTTTAATGAATTTTTTGTTAGTTTTAGGATTGTTCTTGCTTGCCTATTTGCCTACAATCATTTTGCTTGATTTTTTTTTCCATTTGAAAAGATTTTCATGCCCATGAGCAAATGCAAGGGTTTTAAGTTTTTAAGTTTTCAAATTTTCTCCATATTTGGAGGGAAAACTCCATTTTTTTTGAGTTCATAGCTGCAGAGGCTATTTATTAATTTTATTATATATTAGGGGTTCATCTCTATAAAACTTCTTCACCTTAGAAATTAGTTTCTTATTGTGCAATGTGAACAGTGAGGTAGGCTTACCGTTTGCCTATTTCTAAAAGTAAATTCTATGTATGAATTTATGAATTTTCAATTTTCAATTCACATTGCAAAATTGCAAATAATGTAGCAAAAAAACTGTTTTGTAAAATGATGTGGTTATTACTTATTAAGTTACTAATTCCAATTTTTTTTTGGTGCCCTAGGTTTGAGTTAGCCCAATAGAAAATACAAATATGCCAAAAGCCTTGGACCCATTTTGGGAGTATGGGAACCCTGATGGTGGGACAAATCGTGCATATCTTACATGCAAATTGTGTGGGACCAGGATGACAGGTGGGGTTACACAACTGAAATACCATCTTGCTAGACTCAGTGGACATGATGTTGGGATTTGTACAGTTTCTAGTCCGGAGCTTATACAAAAAGCTCTTGAGGCAATTGATGAAAAAGACAGAAAGAAGGAAGAGGCAGAAAGAAACAAAGTTGAACGTGCAGGTAGATCTTTCGCGATACCTTCTCCTAATTTTGATGTTGAGGGTAGTGGGAGGGGCTCCACAGCTGGCACATCATCACCTGCTACTGCTAGTGCGAGGTCATCATTTTTTGTTCCACGAACAGGACTTGGAGCACAACCTGGCATAAAATCGCTTGTTAAAAAAAGGAGAAGCAAGAAGATAGAGTCATGGGGAGGTGTACTTTCTAGAGCGACTTACCTCTCAACATCACCAAAACCAATCCATTTTGGCAGCCAATGTGTGATGCTATTGCTGTTGTGGGCCCAGGGTACAAAAGTGCCACATATGAGGAGTTGTGGGGGCCAATTCTTCAAGCAGAAAAGCAGGACATCAACTCTAGATTGGCGGAGTTGAAAAAGACATGGGAAGTTACTGGATGCACAGTGATGTCTGATGGTTGGACAGATAGGAAGGGTAGGACCCTTCTAAATTTCTTGCTACATTGTCCTAAAGGTACCATGTTTATTAAATCGTTGGATGCATCAGAACATATCAAAGATGCAGCAACGATATGTGAGTTGTTAGATGGGTTCATTCGAGAGATTGGTGTGCAGAATGTGGTGCAAGTCATAACAAACAATGCTACTAATTATGTGTCTGCCGGCAAGATGCTTATGGAGAGGCATCCCACATTGTTCTGGACTCCGTGTGCAGCACATTGTCTCGATTTGTTGCTTGATGATATGGGGAAACTCTCCTTCATCAAGGAGGCAGTTGATATGGCTAGGAGCATCCCCAAGTTTATTTATAACCATGCTTTTGTTCTTAGCCTCATGAGGAGGTTCACTAGAAACAAGGAGTTGCGGCGTCCTGCGATCACACGTTTTGCCACAAACTTTATTACTCTTCAGTGTTTGCTTCGATGTCAGTTCGAGTTGAAGCAAATGTTTGTGTCTGATGATTGGCGTAATTGTAGATACAACAGGAGACAGGACGGGAAAGCCATTGAAAAAATGGTGTGCTCTGAGACGTTTTGGCGTGGAGTAGAAGAAGCATGCGCAGTTAGTGAACCTATAGTAAAGGTTCTCAGATTGGTGGATGGGGAGAAAACTGCAATGGCTTATTTTGTATGAGGGCATGGATAGGGCCAAGGAGGCCATTCGTTCTTATTATGCAGACAAGGGTTCTGTCGGCCTTGATAGGCAGATGATGTTATGGGATGTGATTGATAGTCGGTGGATAGGGATGCTTCATCGACCCATTCATGCAGCAGCACTCTTCCTCATCCCCGCATTTTCATACAAATGCGGCTTTGATTTTGATGGTGAGGTGATGGAAGGGCTCCATTCCTGTATTCAGAGGATGGTACCTGATCCTGAGCTTCGTAGCAAAATCAATCGTGAGATACAGTCTTATCAGGATTGTGTTGGCCTATTTGGCTTTGATGATACTATTAGGGAAAGGACCCTCTTCATGCCACGTAAGTGACAAGTCATCACTCATTAGAAATTAGAATTTTCAATTTAGAATTTCCTTACTTATAATTCTTCTTTTTTTTAAATTCAATTATGTAACTTTTATTTGAAAGTTTAATTATGTTTTAAGTTTTTGAATTTTTTATTTCATTATTTTGTTGTAGATATTTGGTGGCGAAGCTATGGTGCAAGGGCACCAAATTTGCAGAAATTGGCCATACGAAACTTGAGCCAAACATGTAGCTCTTCAAAGTGTGAGCGCAATTGGAGTGTATTTGAAAAAATACACGCAAAAAAGCGCAACAGGTATAACTTTGAGCTCCAACCTTCAGTTGAGCAATTACACTTATTGTAATTTTTAATTTTTAATTTATGACCTTCAAGTGTCAAGAGTCAAGAGTCAAGACTCATTACTTTTTTTACACTCTTACAGGTTGGAGTTCGCACGCCTCAACGATTTGGTGTATGTGTATTACAACATCCGACTTCGAGTGAGGCAAATAGGATCACCAATGGTTCCAGATGCCATTTCCTTAGACAATATTGATGTATTGTCTCAGTGGAGGGTGGAGTATGAGGAGCCCATCTTGGAGGAGTCACCTTCATGGTTCGAGCCAGTGGCAGATGATCCATTAGAACAGGGGCAGCAAGAGGAGGAGGACTCGGAGGAGCAACAGCACTCAGAGGAGGAGGAGGAGGAGGACACTGCGGGAGCATCAGCATCAACACCATCTGCAATAGATATAGGAGAGCATAGCCCCATACCTAGCACTCATTATTTGACATTAGGTGCAGAGGCAGGGTCAGGGCCTTCTACTACTAGGGGCAGGCTTGGCAAACAGCCCATCATGTTTTCCCGTAAAAGGGGGAGAGGGCAGTGATTTCAGATAGATAGCTGCTAGTTTTATTTGTTATGCTACATATAACTCATGATGATGAGATACTTTTATATATGTGTTGTTATCTTGTATTGGTTCTCCACATTTGAGTCCTTAAATGGACAATTATCAGGGATCAACAGGAGTTGGTATCGCCTTTGATGTATCATTTCTATTTGACATCATATATATCAGTGCTTTCTTCATATTTATGTGCCAATGTGTTTATTTCATGTTGTTATTGCTTTATTTGTTTAAAAATCTGAAAGCAAAAAATAAATAAAGAAAGAAATATATATATATATCACATGCATTTTTTATGCTTGCCGATATTTGCCGATATTGCCAATAAGATATTTTCTGGACCCTCGCCGATATTTTCAACACTGGTCCACATAATGACCGAACTTATGACATGCAAAGCACTTAACGTTTCTCATGTATTTCTCCCCTTGTGTAGGTGCTTCTCCACTCCCCTTAGCTTTACCCTTGCTCTTCTTTGCTTGCCCGGCAAGAGCAAGGTTCTCCTCATCTCCACCTTTGTGTTGTCCACTAATTATGGATTCGTTCCAAATCTCCTTTTGGGGGAAATTGTCCCAGAATCTAGCCCAAGTAAGAAGCTTATCTCTAGCTAAGTTACCTGTAACAAATGTATCACACTGCTTGGTACATCCTTTCAATGCTACTTTTACAAGCTCCATCTCATCCACCTCTTCCCCAACAAGTGAAATTTCATCACGAACCTATTGAATCCTTGTGAAGTGCGAGGCCACAATCTCATATCTATTCATCTTAATGTTATTTAGCTTCTCCCTTAGCACCATCTTTCTGTTCTGGTTATCACTCTGGTACAACTTTGTCAAGGCCATCCACATTTAATAGGTTGAATCCTTCTTTGTTATGTGAGGGATTATGTGATCCTTCACACCATCCAAAATGATGCCCCTGGCTTTTATATCTTTTATCTTATGTTCAACTACTTGGGTAGCATCCGAAGGAACTTGAATCTCTTGGCTTACAACTTTCCACAAATTGTTTACCATTAAGACAATGGTGATTTGCTCCTTCCATGGACTAAAGTTTATATCCCCCTCCAATCTGTCTTCATACCTTAGACTTGATGATGCCATATTACCATATCGACTTTAGCCACAAAACCCTTAAAGTAAAATTTTGTTGTTAAAACCATTATGCCACTGATCTTCCTTCTTCAAATTTCTAGGGCTTTGATACCATGTTAATTCCTTTATACCAGATCTAATTTATTTTACTTCAACAATTTTATTAAAAACACAAATATTTATCTCAAATATTTTATGGAATTGTTGATAAAACAAACACACTAGTATATTAACTCGGAAAATTAAATTGCAACAGAAAATATCATGAGAAATCAAAAATGTAACAACAGAAAATTCACCCAATAACAATCTTCCTTCACTTTATTAAACTCTGGAAAATTCTGGGTTAGACACAAGATAAAATACACAGAGAAATTTTCAGTTGTATGAGAACCTGTAACTCGGCCCCAAGGAAATCAGACTCCTAAAATTGAACTTGTCAGTTGAAAATCAGCCCTAAGAAATTCTCAACTTACTCTCTAGAGTTGCTCAACCTCCTCACCCTACTCACAGCCTCCTCAAACCTATTGTACGGCCTACGCACCTATGCAACTCAGCCTCTCTGGATAATTCGGCGTCTTGGATTTTGTACTCGGCCTCTACATTTTCCAAATCGGTTTCCTTGAATTTATTCCTGAAATTCTCTCAGCAAACTCTCCTTATTCTCCTTAGCTAAATCGAACCTCTTGCTCTAGAGAAAACCGCTTCCTTGACATAATGCGTCTTCACTTCTCCCTTAGGGCTTATTTTATAATTTTAGTAAGACAAAATCCCTAACCCTAATCTCCTAAGTGATCAACAGCTAGGATTAAATCCTAAGTCTCACTTCATATCAACAATTGAGATTTTATCTAAGTCACGTAAATAATTTAATTATTTATCCTTAGAACTTTGACCTAATAGTCCACAATAATTAATTAGTAAACTTTTCTTAAGTTAACCTTCGAAAAGAAATCATAAAATCACTTATTCCACCAAGAAAACACCTAAAGAGGCAATCAAGTCTTTTCTATATGAGAAGACACTTAGCCAATGTAGAAAACCTTTCGAGGCTACAAAAAATCAACATCTAATAAGTCATATCATGGTAGAACTGGAAGAATTTTGGTAGAATGCTCGTTATAAGTCATATCAGCCCCAAGGGTTAGCTCAATTGGTTGAATCCCCATCGTTAAAGCACCTTTGTTATTGAGAGGTCATGGGTTCAATTCTTTCAGACACCCTAAGGGGTCAGGCTCTGTGGTTCAACCAGCATGAAGTGATCCCTTTGAGTGGATCTGCCTGGTACAAATATTATGTGGACGTAGCGATCACCAATCTTCAGGGTCCATAAACCACATAAAAATAAATAAATAAACTTATAAGTCATATCATAGTATCTTGAAATGCATTTGGTAGAATGCTTTGTTATAACTTACAAGGTCCATGTATGGACAATGAATGTGTGATAAACTAGATTGCAGCTAACTTAATGGATGTTTAATAGCAGGCCCCTCAATAGTATCCAACTACAAGCAAAGAGAAACACAAAGGAATCTAGTTTAAGATAAATTAATGCATTACAAGAAATATAATCAATTGAGATTTTTTATATTGCAACCTTGGCTAATGGCACCACAATATGTTTTTCTTTGGTGCTTGGACCCAACTTCCAAGAAATTCACGAGTTTTTTACCTTTTATGGTCATGGCGCACAAGGAGCCTTGTATTCTTCCTGTATCCTAGACATCGCATCTAGTTGTGTGTGCATTTTCTTTGACGTGTTCTTTTCTTTAAGAAAGAAAATGTCTCTACAAAAATTCACACACAAGAAAAATGTTGGGAGAATGTTGAGCCAATTATGAGATGATTAATGTGCACCACAATACATTACAACAAGAACTTAAAGAGTGATATTAGTGAGAAAGAATCTAACATTTTATTGAGGTGAGCAATACCTTAGAAAAAAGACTTTTGTAATTTGTGTTGATCAGTGATTTGTAGACTTGTAGTATTCAAGTTGTGGCATTTTTTTGGACTCTAGAAGCCATTTAGAGCCTCATTGATTATGTATTTTGTTGATGATATATATTGCCGTCAGTGCCATTTTGATACATGCACCCCTACATGGTATATAGATGAGAAAACTTTGCATATTTTGTCTCTAGAGTCTAACGGTTTGAAATCTTAAAATAATTTGTTTCCATTAAAATTTAATTATTTTATGTATTTTTCAATTCTGGTTCATTAAGGTTTATTAAATCTGGTTCAATCCAGTTCCAGTTCCAGTTCAAACCCCGATTTGATAGGTGGCCCAATTCAAAAGTCAGTTCCAGTTTTTAAAACTATGACAACAGCACCTCTAACCACATTACTAAAGAAGGAAGCATTTTCTTGGACTTAAAAACCAGCCAAAGCCTTTGGATAACATAAGGAGGCTATGTGTACAACTCTTATCCTAGCCACACATGACTTCACAAAAAAACTTTGTTGTCTAGTGTGATGCCTCAAGCCTTGCCATTGGTGTAGTTTCAACGAAAGAAGGAAGGCCCCTTGCCTTTGAAAGCAACCAACTTAAAGGAAAGAATGTGCTCAAACCCATTTATGAAAAAGAGACATTGGCTATGCTACATGCAGTTAAAAAATGGTGCCCTTACCTAATAGGAAAACACTTCAAAGAAAAACAAAACATTATAGTTTGAAGTACTTCTTGGAGTAATGATTATCTTCAGAGGAGCAACAAAAATGGGTTAGAAAGACATTTGATTATGACTTAAATTTATCTACAGAAAAAGGAAAACATAATATGATGGCAGATGCACTCTCAAGGAAAGGAGAAGAAACCAAGGGTTTACAATGTGCTATTTCTATTCTGCAATATGATCGGGTGGAAGAAGCAAGGACAAAATATATGCAAGATCATTCAAAAACTACAAGAGGACCCAATTGCATTGGATAAATTTGTGTGGAAGAATGATCTATTATGGTATCAAGATCACTTATATTTATGTAAGAAACCCCAACTCAAACAAAAGGCCCTTTTGGAATTGCACACTTCTCCTATAGGAGGACATTCAGGGTTCTTGAAAACTTACCACAAGACCCAGAAGGATTTTTTCTAGGAAAAATTGATGTTCAAAAGTTTGTGGTTGAATGTGTGTTTTGCCAACAAAAAAATGGAGAGATAATCAAGGCCATGGGTCTCTTACAACCATTAACTATACCAAATTAATGTTAAGAAGAAGTTCCAATGGACTTTATTACAAGTTTACCAAAATCTGAAGGAAAAAATGTCATAATAGTAGTAGATCGAACACCAAAGTATGCCCATTTTCCCTCTCTTTCTCGTCCTTTTAAATCAAGTATAATGGCAATAGCGTTCATGGAAATTGTCCAAAAGCTACATGGAATTCTGAAGATTATTGTAAGTGACAAAAATTCAATTTTCACTATAAAAAAAATCACCACATTAATTTTTATGTTTGGGTACTAAATTGGCTCACTGTTCATCTTACCATCCTCAAGCCAATGGGAAAACTAAGTTTGTAAATAAATGTTTAGAAAATATCTTCATTGCTTTGCATCTGATAAACAAACACAATGGCTCAAGTGGTTGCCCTTCACAGAATGGTGGTAGAACACATCCTTCAATACTTCATCAAAAATGTCCTCATTTATGGCACTTTATGGATATCATCCTGTGATCATCCTCCACCCATCACATCACCCTTGAAAGGGACTGCAAAAGTTCATGGAGGGCCACATAGGGTACCAACAAGAGGATCTCAAAGTATTGAAGGGCAACTTGGTTATAGCACAAAATAGGTTGAAACAACAAGCGGCCAAGCATCATAGTGAAAGGGAATCTTTTGAGGCTATAACCATATAAACAGATGTTCTTGAAGCAACAAAAGAAGGACAATAAATTAGCACCCAAGTATTATAGCCCCTATAAGGTGTTGCAAAGGATTGAATGTATGGCTTATAAAATTCGTGTTGCCTCCATCTTCACATGTACATCTAGTCTTCCATGTTTCTTGCTTAAAGAAGGTAATTGGTGACAAGATCCCAATTGAAACTATTTTCTCAAAGATTAATGAAGAAGGGAAAATCATACTAGAACCATGAATAATCCTTGAAACAATGATTAAGTCGCTGCAAAATCGAGCAATTACTGAGCACCTCATCAAATGGAAAACTTACTATTGGAAGAGGCAACATTGGCAGATGAGTTTATTCATGTGAAACACCAGTAGTTAGTCAATTGTTGAGGTCAACACTTGTTTGAAGGGGAAGGGCATGTTAAGCATAAAACCCCTTATTAAGTCCTAGATAATGAGTTACTACATTTCTAGTACTATATTAGTAGGTCAGCCAGAACATTTCATTGTACCCTTTAGGCTTTCATTATAATTGTACCCTTTGTCTTCCATATATATACACACACCAAGGAGACAGCCTTAGAATCATCTCATCTTGTCTTGGGTGTGGAATTCATTGTAAAAGGAGGTTTTGCCTCCAAGTGGATTGTATCAATTGACTACTCATTTTTAAGGTGCACAGTTCATGGCAACCACTATCCATTATCAGAATCTTCAAGCTACCTACATTCCCACAAAGCATGCTTAACAATTTCAAGTTTCTGGCTAACCACATAGTGAATGTCATATTACTATTTTTTTAAGTGGCCCATTACTTTGGGCTGTTTCTAAACACTTGCCTGTATTCTTGCATAAGTGGAACTTAATTGAAATTTTGCACAACTTTTGGAAACCGCAAAAGTATATTTGATCCTATAAATGGCGCTTGACTGGTGCTTGATTACCAACCAGTGGTTGTCAATTTCCTTTCTCGTGGAGTCCCGTTTCTTGCTCATACAACATGGACTCAAACAAAATCCATGAGTTTAACAGGCAACAGATTGGCACAAAATTCTCCTCACAGAGGAGAACATAATCTTACCACTTTTATAAGTTACCCGATAGATTATATCAGTTCATTAAAATTTTATTCAACCCATGCAATTCCAAAAACTTAAAACTATTAGTGAATCAAATCTAGCATTCATGATTACTCTACCGGATCAAAATTAGGCTGAATGACTCCTCTACTCGGCGATGCCTTCTTCACTTCTGCGATCAGAGCTGGCATGCCGGTTTCCTCCGCACGAGCCCTCAACGCACCAATGAAGTCTCTTGCAGGGGGCGCAGAAGGAAGACCTTTTTTCAGGCTTACAAGGGGCTTTCTTTCTTTTATCTGAAAATAAAACAATAATCTGTTAAAAAGGGCAACGAACTGATGACAAATACTAGACTAATATCATTCAGAAAATTGGGCAGCTAAACAGTTCAACCTACTGTTCAAGATAAATTGGCCTGCCACATAGAATATAGAATACAACGCAAATGAGTATAAAAGAATGGATGCCAAACAAAATTGAGAAACCTTGCCTGTGTAACCTCCTTTTCCTTGTTCCAAACAATTTCCTCCAATATGTTTCTGGGAGTGTTGCCTTTGTTCTGCAGACGGAATTCAAAAGGACCCACGTAATGCAATGGAGGTCCAGTGGCAGGACGCCTTCTAATAGCAATCCCCCCATTGGAATCCAATTCTTCCTGCATCTTCCTCTCTTCCCAATCCTTCCATTCAGGAGGAGGCTCAGCAATGTTGTTTTTGGGATCAAACACCACAGGTTCATCTGTGCTCTCAGACTGCAGACCAATTCACTGCTAAACCCGATCAATAAAGGCCTATCTAGAAAACATGCCAAAGAAGAAATAGGAGGACCAAATTGAATTACCAGACGTTAAATGATTTGAATATCAGTATTTTCTGGAAGAATTGGACCTTAATTCAAAACATTATTGAAATTGTAAAACCTTGCTTACCTCTTGAGAATTACAGGACATGATAGGCCTGTTATTGTTGATGAAGTTACTGGTAGTGAAGCCCCTCTCCCAGCTAATATGAGACCTCCTTACTTGGGATTTTGAATTAGACCTCGAATACTCTCTAGAAGGCACTCCTTTGCCCAATGCAGAAGTTAAAACCCCAAAATTTGTGATTGCCTCCATTGCAGATCAGTTGGCAACACAGCCTGGCTTCTCCCTACAGGTGCAGCATGCTCTTTGACTAGGTGTTAGCATATGCTATCCCTTATCACTGCCATTCAAATCCCAAAGTAATGGTCGTTCAACCTATAACCCTTTTGCTCTTTTCGAACCTATTACAATCTTGTTTTAAAAAATCATTTACACCGCTTTGCATACGTGAGTTTTCCACTGTGTGGCAGCTGGAGCATATAGCCGATAAAACAGGATGACGAAAAGCAATGACAGGGACCTATGGATGAAGGTTTACGATTCCATATAGCCGGGATTGGGCGGTTTGCTTCGAATCAATTAAATGTAAAAAAAACTACAAACTGGTGTATTTTATTGTTATTTTATATTTAAATGTATTTTATTATTTTTTATTTTATTGTTATTTTATATTTAAATGTATTTTATTATTTTTTATAGAGATGGGAAAATTTATCATAGTTTAGTTTTCAAATTTATAATGGGACGGTTATTATTAGTTATTACGCAAAATCTAAGGTGACTCATTATCGTTATTTAAGGAAAACCACGTCATCTAGAATTATCTATTGGTGGTCCATAAGGATGCAAGCTTTCTATCATGCCATATGCTTCTCGGTCTTGGACCGTTAACCTATTCCTTACGTGTGAGGGAGACCAACTCTTAGCCAAGCAAAAGCAATTTAAAACATACTCCGAGCCCTAAATATATTTTTTGTTATTCTATATATATTAATTGTAATATTAAGAGAGTGAAGCGTTGGTCGGAGCAAAGAGAATAGCTAGGGTTTTTTGTTCGTAAGCATTGTCACACTATTGTTGTCGAGCTTCAGATCAACTATAATGCATATGGCGCTCTTAATAAAGGAGATCAACATATCCATCAAGCAAATGGAGTTGTTTGTGAAGTCTCAAAAGTAATCTTGGACAGGGAATGGATGTCACTTTGTCGTCCTGGGGTCAACATCGTTGTCATTATTACACAAAGGAGGGAGGGGTTCACTCGGGCCACAATGGAATGGGGGCTTGATCCCTCTCTGCCAAATCTGAAACCGCAAAGATTAGAAAAGGGTCTTTTACTCATTTATGTTGCCGAACTAATATATTTCCTCTCAAATATGGATGAGAGCGTGGAAGTTCTCTAGTTTTTTTGCTCTTACGTGGTTCTTTTTACAAAGAAGGAGGAAGGGCCAACAAAGCCACCAAAAACCACAAAGCATGGATTCCTATTCCTCTGGGCCTCGAGTTCCTTATATTCTTGCAGATCTAACTATGGAGCAGTGTGACAAACAAGATCTAGTTTTTTATCACTCCCTGTCAAATCTGGCGTCAAAACAGATGTAATAACCTTGGTTAAAAAATCATGTAAAACTATATAAGACCACGGTCATGGGACACATATTCCAAGCTGAATGGTGGACAAATCATCCTAGTGGGTGTTCATTTCAGTTATTATGGCTAAAGAAAATTGGCAAAGGCTTTGAAAGGCATGAGGCATTAATTGGCATTTTATTTATGAAAATAATGGAAAATAAGAGAAAGTGAAGGTGAAAGGTCACAAGTTGCATGTGAAGAGGAAATTGAAGGAAAATAATGGAAAATGAAGAAATTAGAGGCCTCATTGATAAAAAGGCTTATGAGGATTAGTTGGTAGCTTTTGCTCAGACTTTTTGTCCGTTTGGTTTTGGAGCTCTCATTGTATTCTCTCTCTCTCGTGCTCTTGGATACTTAGAGTTCTCTTAGAGCACTCTTGGAGGAGTGTGGCATACTTGGGATTTTGAGCAAGAAGGCGAAGGAAGAGCAAGAAAGTGCAAGAGGACATCAGGATCAACAACTATAGCGGGTTTTGCTTGTAGGTACCGAGTCACATGTATGATTTCCTTACTAGTTTTGGCATGCATGGCACATGCATGTGGTTTCTTGGTTATGATATGTCATTGGCATTGAGGATTGCCTAGATTGACAGTGGTTTTTCCTAGCCTTGCCATTTCCTGGATAACCACGGTGTTGCAGGAGTCTTTCCCTTTTGTTTTCTGGTTGGTCTCATGTTCCTTTAATTGTGGATTGAGTTATTAGTTCCTGGAGCCTTGGATGGACAAACACTCTAGAGCCCTATAACAACTTGGGTTGAGTTATTAGTCATGGAGCCTTGGTTGGACAAACGCTCTAGAGCCCTTGGTGGGTTGAGTTACTAGTCCTGGAGCCTTGGTTGGACAAATGCTCTGAAGCCCGGTAGCAGATGTGGGTTGAGTTACTAGTCCTAGAGTCTTGGTTGGAACAAACGCTCTGGAGCACTGGACAGCTTGGGTAGAAACCAGTCTAGTGATGGTTAGTGATATCTGACTATGAGGTGGAATCATTGGTTGAGGGTTGAGGTGGTTTAGCCTCTGGAAGCCTTGGTTTGGTTTTGATGGATTCGTTCTATGAGATTCCACATTCATGTTTGGAATATGGCACAAGGGTTGATTGGCTAAAGAGATACTTGGTTCTATGATCAGGTGGAATGTGGAAGTATCAAACCTGGTTGGCCTTTGCATTCATTAATAAGAGCTCTCTGTCTCCTTGTTATTTCATGGGTAAATACACTTATTTATATGTGGTTTATATGGTTGTTATATCCTTGATATTTATGTTGATTATATGTTGCTTATGAGTGAGTTTTATGACAATGTTAATGTATGGCGCTCATCATGTTTTGGTTAATCACTCAATGTACAATGAATATATGGCTTAATAGATGGTAATGCAATTATTGTGACGAGGCATCAATGCTTCTTAGTGATTCTCAGATAATTATGAGACCCTCGTGCTCCAATTTGTTGTTTAAACCTGTATAATGCATATTTGTGACATGTTTGATGAAATGTTTGTCATGGCTAGGAAGGGTCTAGTCAAGTCCTTGTTCAGGTATTTTGCATTTTTATCGTTGTTTCAATGTTATTTTTCATTTCTGGAAATTTCATGGAGTTTTGGGCAGTGGCCTGAGTCCTGGCCCTGAAAAAGTGGCACAGAATTCGGAGTCACTAGCACAAAACTACCTGGAACAGTCCCGAGTCGCATGCAAGTCGTGTGGTGGGAGCGACTTGAGGGTCTCAGTCGCATGCATGCCCATGTCAAGATAGCGACTAAGGCTTTAATGCAACAAAATGTCAATTTGTCTCAGGGGCTAGTCACCTGGATGGGATGGATGGCTCCTGGGGGTTCTGTTGCAGGTGTAGAAGGTCAAGTTGTCTGTGTTTTGTCGGTTCCACTTCCTTAACTGATACATAGGGAGTTGAATCATATCATAGTAACTCTTCGTCACATGTTTACCCCGGTTGGTCGGTTACTTGGGTAGATGTGGGAGGAGGGTGTTACAGAGTGGTATCAAAGCATGGTTCAACACTTGGATTGGATGGGCAGAATGTGTTTGTCATGCATACATGTCGGTTGCATATATGTCGTTATGCTTGTGGTCTATGTGCTTGTTGTGTATGCATGATGATGGTCATTGTCACAGTTGTGTTGCCATGTAGGAGTTGATGATGTTGTTATCGGGATGTGTTTGTCATGAATGCATGTCAGTTGTATATGCATTTGTTATGCATCACAGTGTCTATAGGTTGTTGTGCATGCATTGTTATGGTTATGGTTATGCATGCATAATAGGTTAGATATGCATTGTGAGGTCATTGTATGTAGTTATGTCATCATGATTTTGTTGTATTGTTATGATTCTAATGTGTTGACTGAGATAGAGCAGGAGATGCAGACCATCAAAGTGTAGTTTCAACACTAAACTTTGGGGTAAGAGAAGATTGTCATACATGTATTGTATGTTTGGCATGCAGGTATGTTAGTTAATGGATTGTTATATGCAGTAGGGTTATATATGTGTTTGTCATTTTATTGTTGTTGTGGTTACATGCATGGTAGATGCTATTGAATCAGTGTGGTCATATGCACATGTGTCGAATAGTCATGAATGATAGTAACTCGTTTTTATATGTTTTGTTGTTGTTGTCTTATGTTAGTTAACATGATGAATGCGTTATATGTTAACTTGTTGATTGTTATATGATAGTTAACTTGATGATTATTCTATATGTTGTTTACGATTATGTTATATGTTAACTTGTTGTTGTTATATGTTAGTTAAATTGATGATTAGGGTTATTGCATCTAAGATCTTGATGTTGTATGTTTTGTGCTAATTTGGATTGACCTGTGCAGATGATCATGCTTATGACATTCAGGTATGAGTTACTATATTTGGATATTATGTCATACTAATCTAGATTGATTGTGCATATGTGATTGTTATGCATGAATGACAATTGTTTATGAATTTATGATGTGGACATGTTAGCTAGTTATTGTTATGGATATCATGACCTTATCTATGTTTGAGTTTATATGTTGTGAAGTTATATTGTGTCAATCTAGATTAATTATACAAACAAGATAGCCTCCCCTGAAATACATTAAGGTATGAGTTTGCTTATGTTGCCTACTTGGTGCTTGAATGTTTGAATATATCATTTATCTAGCATTTTGATTGTTTGGTGTCTATTATGTCATCTATTTGTTATTTGAATGTTTGATTAATTGCATGATATGAGTATGTGTCTATAAGATTGCATGAAGGAATGATCTTTTTTTAAGATGGTTGTAGTAATACATATGTGTTGAGATAATTGATATGTACTTGAGTGTAAGTAGGTGATAGGTGTAACATTATGTCTTATGATTGTTAGTTGATTATGGCATGCTTGTTAGACTTGGTAAAGGTTGATTTCAAATTAATATACATGATGTCTTGATCTTTGGAACGTGAGACTGACATGTGTGAGCAGTTGCAAGGAAACATGCTTGGTATTAGCTTGACAAGGTAATAGTTGATGTGTTTATATAACTAACAGTTGGGTGATGTGACAGTGCATAGTAAGACTCAATTGTAGCAAGGAAAAGGTAAAAGAAAGGAATTGGGTGAAAATTCCTTTGGCTATGTTTGGAAACCGCAATTCCAAACAAATGAGTGCTTTGCATACAAGAAGTCTTCTTAACCTTGATTTTATTTGACATTATGTGGATATGTGTTATATTCCTGAACATGCCTTTGACAGGTATAACAACTAGTTTCGAGTTATGTGTAGAAATTTTGAATAATATAAAACTTATTCACAGAGATTATCTTGATTATACACTATTGCATAATGCATGCATAATACATAACCTCCTCTACGTTGATCATCAATTTTGCAAAATTAAAAACAATGAAACTTCAATCGCATGCGCACATTAACACAGTATGTACTGGGGAAAGCATACAGCTGAAAACCCACAACTATCTGTATATTATAATGATAAAGAACATGTAACAATACATAGTACAATACTTCTCACAAGTACTCAGTACTATCTCCACCTGTTACACACAAACTAGCTCAGATCTGAATCAAGTCACAGGTTCAAATCTCCTCCGTTGTTTTCCTGCCTCCACTGCGCAATCCAATGTGAGAATAGGAATGATCCAAGTTCGAATTCCCTTTTGTTGTACTACGCAATCCTCATTCGCAATCTCCATCATTGATTTTGAAAATCTCATGCATAGCTATAGTCACAACTGATAGCAGTCTCACTCTTTCACCCACCTCTAACACTTGTCTCCACTGAACTGTCCATGCACTGAGTTAACTGATGTATTCTTTAGTTGCTTTATGAGTTAATAATTAGTGAATTAATTAATAATTAATTCACATCACTCATCACTAGTGTATTCTGCAGTTAGACTAAATACAACTAGTTCAACTAAGTCAAACTGAACACAACTCCATCAACTCCTCAATCAACTCCACCTAACTCAATCACTTGAGTTATAACTGAAGTCCATCATGCAATAGCTCAACTGACCCATAAGAAAAGTGTATTTCCTTCTGACAGTTGCATGTGCCACATCCATAGCTCGAACTGAAGTGCTCCAAGAGGATAAGATAATGTTTATAGTCCAAATATTATTAAGAGCTAATAATATTCGATTGTTCTATTTTTAGCCTGGCAGTCTAAAAATAGACTCCGCCCATATGTCTAAAAATAGAAGTCCATCTATTTTTACCAACATGACCAATCATCCACAAATAGCATCCTACAACTCATAGACCATGATCCATATGTCTAAAAATAGGCATAGTCTAAAAATAGACTTTGCGCCAAAAATAGCCTGCGGGCCCACTTAGTGAAGGCGACTCCTTTCCACTAAGCTCCATCATCTTGTTGCATTTTCAACATTATGGGTGGATTCTTCAAGGGAATTGGAGTCCCTTAAGAGATGGCATGGATGTGTTTAGTTACAAGGCAATGTGCTTGGCACAATAAGGTAAGGTAACTAGTATGTTGTTATGTTTATTTATGCACTGACAGTTATGTGTTTATGGCAATATGATGCAGGGGATTGCATGGCAAAGAGACTAACATGAAATTATGAAGAAGGCTCAGGTTGAGCTTTCCTTTGGAAGCACTGGGAACCATGGGGATTGAGTCATGGTGTTTGTTGACAGTATTGTGCTTTTTCTCTTTTGTGATTTGTTGCGCTTGATTTATGGTTTTGTTTATGTCTAGTGTATGGCCATACCACTTTGTTTGTGGTGTCGTGTTGTTATTTGTTTTCATGGTTTTCTTATTATTTATGTTTGTTCTTGCCTTTTATGTTTTGAGGGTCTTGGGAATTGGTTGGGAAAGAGGAAAGTTAATGGAGCTCAAGGAGAGTTGAATGAAACCTAGCAGGTAATGTAAGACCCGAATGAAGCTCGATGCATGAGTAAGGGCATTTGAAGGTAAGAATATGACAATCGGTTGGATTGGTTTGGTCCATTGGTGTAAATGGACAGTGGTAGTACAGTCATGAGCAAGGTAATCAGGAAAGGTAAGGTAAATAGATTTGAGTCGTCAAATGCCTTGGCTATGTTGGGAATTGTTGTTCTCAATGTTGTGCATGTTGCATGGATAAAGGGCGTTCTCTTAACCTTGACCTTATGTTATATGTAATTATGTTGTGATCATGATTATATTGATGTTTATATATGTATACATGTATGTATGTCATGTCTGACAGGGTCGTCATGGATCATGGTTGTTTAATGCTAACGTTTATATGTATATATGTGTGTATGTATGTCGTTGTTTGACAGGATCATGATTGTTTCATGCTAATGCTTATGTATATGTATGTATGTATATATGTATCTGTGTCACTGTGTGACAGGGTTGTGAAGGATCATTCTTGTGGAGGAATGATTGCTTATGTAGGTGAATGGCATGAAGAGGTACCTGGTCTTATGAGGAATCAAGTGGGAGGAGTAGCCCTAACAAATTTATGAGGTCAGTATCATGCGGATATGAGTTTATATTGTGTGTTTATACTATGTCTGTATTTATGTTATGGACAGGTATGTTGAGAGATACATCAGCAGAATGAAAGCAGTGTGCTTTGATGCATGTTGGGACAAGCATGGATAAGATAATAGAATTAAGGTTGCTTGGTAGAGATAGTGTGGTTTTGGATGTGTAGTGCTATTGTTGTGTATATGTTGTGCATATTGTATATTCAGTGATTGTACATATGGTGTTGCGTGCCTATTGTATATATGGTGTTATGTGTATATTCCATATGCAGTGTTGGGTATAGGTGGTCTTATGTGTATATTACATATGTAGTTTTGGGTATAGATGGTGTTATGTACATGTTGGATATGCGGCGTTGTGTACATATTGTATTGTGCGCATGATGGATATGTGGTGTTGTGTGCATATGGTGTTGTGCGCATGTTGGATATGCAGTGTTGCGTACAAATGGTTCTATGTAGATGTTGTATATGCAGTGCTATGTAAATATGGTGGTGTGTTCATGTGGTGTTATGTACATATGGTGTTATGTGCATGCCTATACATGTGTTGTTGTGTGAATGTGGTGTCGTGTACATGTGGTGTTGTGTGCAGGTGGTGTTGTGTTCATATCGTACATGTGGTGTTGTGTACATGTGGTATTGTGTACACGTTATATAGGTGGTGCGGTGTTTATGTGGCGTTTTGTACACATTGTGCAGATGGTGTCATGTACATGTGGTGTTGTGTACACGTTGTGTGGGTGGTTCTGTGTATAGATGATAGTATACATGTTGTACATATGGTATTGGTGTACATGTGGTATTGTGTGCATGTCGTACATGTTATGTTGCAGGCACGCGGTACTATGTATGTGCGTTGTGTAGTCGTGGTATCATGACATGTGTATTCATTGTGTTGTACAATGTGTATGCATACATGTTGTGTTTTGTTGTACACCGGGTGTAGGTGTGCGTATTGTACATTGTGTGTATGTGTACATGGTTGAAGAGAAGGCATTGGGTGTTTGTCAGGTGTGGCAACTGATCCAGTGTGCATACGAAAAGGACAAAGGATAAAGGTACAAGCAAATGACCAATTGAAGGATATGTATCAATGTTTTATTTTAGTTTTGATTATGCATGTGATCTATGACTTTGGTTCATGATGGTTACATGTGATTTATGATTGTTGAGTTTAGAACTAACCAGATGTGATATGTTTGTACATGATGATTTAATCAAACAACTAATTTGACTTTTTGTGACAGGAAGTGAATAAAATTGCAGGTGTACCTTATTGACAAGCTACCGATGAGGTATGATTTGAGTTTATTTCAATTTCTTTTGAATCTAATGGAAATTATGTCCTTGGTACAGGAAAGCATGCAATGCCTGGTTTGGGATGGTTGAAACCGACTGCAAGAATTATTAGTGTCAACAGTGAAAGGAATTGGAACAAGCAGCAATATGCTAGTAAAACACTTTAGGATCAGGGCCATTGTGGGACACTGGTACCTAATAGTGTCCATTGATTTCCATGAGCATGTTGTGATCGGTATGATTCTTTTGAGGCAAGTATATGCCTTAGTTATTTTACCTTTCGATGCGAGGAAGCCTTGCTAAGGGAGGGGCTGCTCGAGGGACTGTGTAGCAAAGAAGGGGATGCTCTCAAAACTTGGAAGGTGTGTGACTGCATGGAAGGGGATGACCAGATTGCTCGAGGGACTATGTAGCAGAGAAGGGCAGGTAGGGGAATGGATTTGTTTTGGTCATTAGCATTGCCAAATGGAATCATATGCACGTTGGGACTGTGCCCTGGAACAATGAGTCGGTAACTGTTCACTGAGGGTACGATAGTGCATGATTGTAGCGCTGGACATTGGATGCGGACTTTGACTTTGGTAGTGGATTCTGGACTTCATGGGAAGGAGTTGAATCCGGGTACTACTTTGAGGGTGGAAGTGTGAGCATATGCATGAGTATATGTGGTTGTTATTGTAAATATCATAATGAGCTATGTTATAATGCTCCAATAAGTAGTATGTTTGTCATGTTTTCAGTAGTGTTCATTGTAAATACAACAACGAGCTGTGTTATAAAGCACCATGGGCAGTATGTTTTGCTTTCAGCAGTTTTTTTTGTTGTAGGTGTCATTGAACACCGAGGACGATGTTCCCCTAAGGGGAAGGGTTCTGTAATAGCCCTGGTTAAAAATTCATGTGAAAATATATAAGACCATGGTCATGGGACACGTATTCCAAGCTGAACGGTGGGAAAAACATCTTAGTGGGTGTTCATTCCAGTTATTATGGCTAAAGGAAATGACAAAGGCTTTGGACAGGCATGATTCATTAAATGACATTTTATTTATGAAAATAATGGAAAATAAGAGAAAAGCAAGGTGAAAGGTCACAGGTTGCATGTGAGGAGGAAATTGAAGGAAAATAATGGAAAGTGAAGAAATTAAAGGCCTCATTGATAAAAAGGCTTTTGAGGATCAGTTGGTAGCTTTTGCTCAGACTTTTTGTTAGTTCAGTTTTGGAGCTCTCATTCTATTCTCTCTCTCTCTCATACCCTTGGATACTTAGAGTTTTCCTGGAGCACTCTTGGAGGAGTGTGGCATACTTGGGATTGGGAGCAAGAAGGCAAAGGAAGAGTAGGAAAGCATAAGAGGACATCGAGATCAACATCTACTGCGGGTTTTGCTTGCAGGTACCAAGTTGCATGAATGATTTCCTTACTAGTTTTGGCATGCATGTGGTTTCATGGTTGTGATTTGTCATTGGCATGGAGGATTGCCTGGATTGATAGTGGTTTTGCCTAGCCTTATCATTTCCTGGATAGCCATGGTGTTGTGGGAGTCTTTCCCTTTTTTTTCTGGTTGATTCTCATGTTCCTTTGGCTGTGGGTTGAGTTATTAGTTCCTAGAACCTTGGTTGGACAAATGCCCTGGAACCTTGTAACAACTTGGGTTGAGTTATTAGTCATAGAGCCTTGGTTAGACAGATGCTCTGGAGCCCTTAGTGGGTTGAGTTACTAGCCTTGGAGGCTTGGTTGGACGAACGCTCTGGAGAACGACAGCAACTGTGGGTTGAGTCACTAGTCTTGGAGCCTTGGTTGGAACAAACACTCTTGAGCCTTGGACACCTTGGGTAGAGACCAATTTGGTGATGGTTAGTGATGTACGACCGTGAGGTGGAATCACTGGTTGAGGGATGAGGTGGTTTAGCCTCTGGAAGCCCTGGTTTGGTTTTTATGGATTTGTTCTATGAGATTCCACATTCATGCTTGGAATATGGCACAAGGGGGTGATTGGTTGAAGAGATATTTGGTTCAACCAATATATGGTCAGGTGGAACATGGAAGTCACAAACTTGGTTGGCCTTTGCATTCATTAATATTACCTCTCTTTCTCCTTGGTATTTTATGGGTAAATATACTTGTTTATATGTGGTTTATATGGTTGTTATATCCTTGATATTTTTGTTGATTATATGTTGGTTATGAGTGAGTTTTATGATAGTGATAATGTATGGCTCTCATCATGTTTTGGTTAATCGTTGAACATACAATGAATATATGGCTTAATATATGGTAATGCAATTATTGTGATGAGATACCAATGCTTCTTAGTGATTCTCGTATAAGTATGAGACCCCTGTGCTCAGATCCATTGTTTAAACCTGTAGAATGCATATTTGTGACATGTTTGACGAAATGTTTGTCAAGACTAGTAGGGGTTTAGTCAATTCCTTGTTCAAGTATTTCCATTTGTATCATTGTTTCGATGTTAGTTTTCATTTCTGAAAGTTTCATGGAGTTTTGGGCAATGTCCTGAGTCCTGGCCCTGAAAAAGTGGCACATAATCTGGAGTTGTTGGCACAAAACTAACTAGAAAATTCCCCATTTGCATGCATACCTTGTTGTGGGAGTGATTGGAGGGTCCCAGTCACATGCATGCCCATTTCAAGGGAGCGACTGAGGCTTTAATGCAGAAAAATGTTAGTTTGTCTCGGGGGCTAGTCACTTGCATGGGATGGATGGTTCTTGGGGGTCCTGTTGCAAGTGTAGAAGTTCACGTTGCTTATGTTCTGTCGGTTCCACTTCCTTAACTGATACATAGGGAGTTTAATCATATCATAGTAACTCTATGTCACATGTTTACCCTGGTTGGTCGGTTACTTGGGTAGATGTGGGAGGAGGGTGTTACAACAGAAGCAATTGGAGAAATTTCATATCTTCATCAAAAACCTAAATGGGAAGACCATCGTTTTCTAGATATGGGGTTGGGATCTTGTGTATCATTTGAAGCATATCATATAGAAAAATCTAGGGATACCAATAACACCCCAAGTCCTGGAAGACAAGGGTAAATTGTTATAGGATTCTTGCAGGCTTGAAGACTATGGCGTGGGAAAGAGATCAACTATAATATTAAATCTAAGGATGTGTGGCATCTCTTCAGTCTACAAAAACCCCAACACAAATCCTAATGGATCTACATCATTCAAGGATTCACTAAAAGTGAAGAATGTTGCTCAAGGAAACCAGGCTCAAAGCATACCAGGTCCTTACATTGTTAAGCAAGAAGACAATGTTCTAGACATGAATGTAATAAGTCTAGAAGTAAAATCTCACTTTGTAGATCTACAAGCAGGTTTAATGATTTTTGGTCGAAACCAAAATACCTAAATGAGTGGATTTACACTTATTGGACAACAAAGTGTGATATCATATTGTGCTCGAAATGTTTTTTCATAGTTTGGGTGAGACTGCTAAACCTTCCCCTTCCTTTCCAGAACCACCAAGTGTTGAATAATATCGGAAATATTTAGGGAAAATATAAAAAATAGACCTTGACAGAACATCAAAAGACATCTTCACCTTTGCCATGATATGTGTAGAAATAGACCTTAGCAAAGGTCTTCCTTATCATACTTTTAAAAATCATGAAAATTTCCAGTGGACACAAATGCTAAACTATGAGAATACGACCTTCAAATGTCGTACTTGTTTTCAAATAAGAGATCTACAAATTTCTTGCCCACAAGGCAAAAGGGTACCAAAAAAGAAAAAGAGACAAGCCCCTAAGCAAAGGGGATGGCAGTTTACAAATGAAGAGGAAAAAATGGAAGGAAATCATCTATATCTAGAAACACAGCCTCAACATGGAAACTATGTGATTAGGGGTGAATGGGGTGGCCCCAGATTAATGGACGCTATCCAGAAAGGTTCTGAATCTAAAATGATCATCGTTCCATAGTAGCAGAAGGGGAATCTATCCATGGAAAAGGATTAAGGTGACACAAAGAAAGTTCATGTATCTGGGAATTCAGACGAAGATAAAGAAGCATCTACACAGATAGAGGGTAAGCAAATGGCAATAGTAACCACTGCTCACAGTCAAGGAGTCTGGAAAAAGGTGGAGAAAAAGAGAGGAAAAAGGGGGAAGTTAAGTGATTTTTATCATACTTAACCCTGCTAAATTTTATGTATTTCTTATATAGTTATTTTCTTCTCATAAATTTGTTGAAAGGCTGATGCGTTTTGAATGCTCTCGGGCATCTGCAGAATGTAATTTTGTCCCTATTTTCAGGTTGAATAAAATTACGATTTTTCGTCGGAAATAATAAAATAATAATAATAGTAATAATAAGTGATATTTAACAATTTATATGTTGGATGGAATAATAATTTATCATAGGAAAATTGTTATTAAAATTGAATCTAAATATCTCTAATGGGGTTGTCAAGAGAGCAAATGACGTCTCAAGAGGGGGGTATTATTACCCTCAGCATGCAACAAGGATGAATACCATGTGGGCTATGTACACTTCACCTAGCAGGAGTTGGATGAAGGTTCTGGAGATGGTGGAGGAGTTAATTAGAGTTCGGTTGGGCGAGAGATTCAATTATGGGTTGGGTTAGATGAAGGTGGTGAATGCAATGGGTGTGAATTGTTCATAGGTGCAAGGTGTCTCAAACTTCAAGCCATGCCAAGCTCTCCAATTGCAATTTGTGTAAAGAGGATATGATTTGAGAAGGTTTAGTGTGTTGTTGGCTTGGGAGTTGGTCCTCATTGTGGCTACCTAGGATCTTGGGACTCTGTGGGTGGGAACAACTCCAAGTTAGACACGACAGAGTGGCTCTATTTCAATTGTTCAAGTATGGGATGGAAACAACATGGTCTGTGGGTGGATCAATTTTTCTGTGGTGCAGGTAATTTCTTTTAATTTTACATTTGGTGTCTATCTCGTTTAGAATTATGCATTAGTGGGCTTCACCAGGTTTAACATTGTTGTGGTAGGGTTGGGCCTTGTAGCAACTCAGAGATCATCTTACGATGTGTTTGACGGTTTATCTATGTGCTCTGGTCCTATGGCGAGATTGGTCGAGGGGTGGGCCATAGAGCCCAAAGGGTGGCTCTGTGATTTTGTTGCTAGTAATTATGTGTTAAAAGGTGTGGTTGGTCTGAGTGGTTGTGTCGAGTTGTTTCCAGGCTGGGGTAAGTAGGTTTTTCTTCGTCGTTGATTCAATGGTTGGGACCATGGAGAGGTTTATGAGATTAGGTATGAGGGGTGTGGCAACTGGAAATTCGGGAAGCTCAAAGGGAGTGGAAGGTGATGCAGCGACAACGACATCGTGCGTGTAGAGGGTTATCCCTCGAGGAGTGGGAGTTGTGCACCAGGTGGACTAACGAGATATCAACAGGGAGGTGGACCAGAAAGCCATTTCTTCGGGCAGGGTGGACCTGCCGCCTCCATTCGCCTCCCTTGAAGCCCACTTGAGACATCTCGCTTTAGTGGAAAAACAACTAGCTTGGGACTAGAATGATGACCAAAATTAGCTTATTTCCTTCATGAACGATTTGTAGCACAACTAGTGACACATGATGGATAGGCTAGTGTCTCTCCCGTGTGGGCAGAACCGAATTCAAGATAGGCAGGATATATTGGAAGGTCGCATGGCGCATACAAAAGCACATGTGCATGAGGCATTTCACCAACCTCAACGGCTAGAGAATGGACTGGATGCTCCAGATCCGAGTAACGTTGATATTCTAGGATGATGGTGAGGTGTATTTTGATTTTGGATCTATTTTGTTTATAGTGGGCAACTCAAATGAAATATGATATTTTTGTTATACATAAATAAATTAATTGAGAGCAAAAAAAAATCATTTACTTTTTAGTGTGAGAGAGATATGTGTTTCCCTCACTACTTAATATGGACTTACTATGAAGTTGAGAGATAGCATGTTAAAATAATATTACCAGGTTAGATCCATCTTAGCTCTGGATCTAGCATGCGTTGAGAGGGATGAAATATTTTGAGGTACAAACCTCTTTTAGACTAAAAAGGGATTTGATCCCTCTTAGTGCTTGGTAGATATTGATCTAAACTGGTTTATTATTAATTATAATTATAATTATTTATTTTATTTCATTTCTTAAATTTTATTATTTTTATGTAATTTGACGTCAAGATGTTTCCATAACATAATAGGAGAGGACAACATCTCTTCCATACACGGCTGGAGAGAGCCTTTGAGTAATAATATGTACATGACTTTATATATATACATAGGCATATCCATAATTTACGGATATGATTGCAATATTCCTACATGATTCTTAGATATTTGTTCAATGATTTGGGAAACCATCAAAACATAAAATACTTGAAAATAGCTTATACTCATGTAAAAAACATATTTATAATTGTTTACTTCCTACCATAATTTAACAAAGACTTTGCATAAAAAATGGATAGGAACAAGATGTAAATGTTTACTTCCCACCATTATTTAGGTTTTCCTCAACACTTACGTAGAAGTAAAAATGTAAATGTGTAGGTTTACTAGTGGTTACTACCCACAAAATTTTATGCAAGTCCTTAACCAAGAAATTAGTTTATCTACTTCACATCTCAATTTATTAGTTCTTCCCAAAGCAATCTTATAGCATTTCATTTGCTTATTAACTTCTATTAATTTTTTTTATGTAATTATTCGAGGAGCATAATTTCTAACCTGAGTGGAAGGGACTGAGCTACCTTGTAACACTTTTAATATGAACATTGAAATATTTTACTTGTGGCTGATAGTAATATATATATTTTTTTTATTAATTACGTCAATAGGCGTCTTTCACTGTGGGCTTGGGGTGGGCAAACCCTGTTCACTCCAACCAATCAGAGGTGTTCATTTGCGTCGTCCTACTTCTAATTAAAAATTGCCACATGGTTGTATCCCATTGCTTGATTCAATCCCTAACCTTGTTCGTGTTCTTCTGCCACCGAAAGGACAACTTCTCTAGCTGGAAGGAAGACCTACGTCTAGTTGAGCTTTAAAGGCTCGCTTTGTTCCAAAATCATATGATCTCGTAGAGGTAGAAGCATTTGTTTAAGAACCAGTCACTTTGTTCCAAAATCATATGATCCCATAGAGGTAGAAGCATCAGTTTAAGAACCAGAAGCATAGGTAGACAAACCAGTTTCAGATCTTGGACCTTCCTCTATTCAACGCACAAGCTTGGACCCTCTGTTTGACGATATACATAGGTTAGAAAAAGTTTATCTCAGAAAATGGATGCTCGGAGCAGAACTCCTTAGCCATGAGATCTGATGGAGGCTAGAAAAATTTAATCTCAAAAAATGCATGAATGAAAAAGGATCATCAGATCTAGAGAGAATTTTTTGACGTTGACAGTGATAGGAGAGAATTTTTTGACATTGAAGTGGCAAGGGCATCGAACACTAGATGACATATTAGGGTTGAGAGGTTACGCACATTGACTTAAACGTGTTGACAAATCCTCTGTATTGATTGGATATATGGATGCTTCATTGCTAAGGAGTTCCACTCTGAGCTTCAAAGCGATCATTTAAACAAGAAACTGGTTCGATCGATCTAAGATCCTTTCTTGTCCAACGCAACGGATTTTGCATGGTAAATGCCTCTTCTGCGACTTTTTATTTTGGTTTTATGTGAGTGTTTGGATGAAATATTAAGAAGAAAGAGCCGGATATTCGAGTTTTGGTCTGGAAAATATTTCAATTTTCTTTATTTATCGTGAACTTCAAAACCCTAGGTTGAAAGAAAAAAATATTTGTAGGCCAGAGCTGTAGATATTGCAGTGTTCTTAATGAAATCCTAAGGTTGAAAGTTGAAGCTGTAAATATTGTAGTAATCTTTTGTACATATATGTATTGGTGTACGAGATCTTAGAAGGAGACAAGAAATCCAAAAGAACTACAAGATAGTCTCTGCAAACTATTAGTGAATTAGATTTCAAGTCAGACTGTATGGTTAGGTGTTAAATAGCATAAATAAAGATCAAACTTAGAGATTTCACTTTAAATTGGATAACCTCAGTTTAAATTGCACAATATCAGGTTAAATTCTCGCAATTGCATAGCTTAGGTTAGCTTCTTATAATTCTAACCTCTAGTAACATTGTTGCAATTTTTAGATTAAATACCATTATTTAAGGCCAAATTGAGCCGATACAGACTAAAATACAGTTGCATTTAGAGGTAAAAGAGTGTACAAATAGTTGGAGTTCAAGATAAGATTTGTAAGGATAAACTGTATAGTTGATGGTTAAATATCATAAAATATTTGTGAATTAGGAAAACTGTAGGTTTTCAGGGGAAATTGTTATATATATATATCTATTAGGTGTTAGATTGTGGTTTCTATTGCGGAAATAGATGGCTTTCCTAACTAATATTTGGCTGCTTAGAAAAATTGTCGGACTTTAAGAGGTCTTATATTTGTACCTATACTGGACATTTCTGGTGTATCTTTATTACAAGCTTTACTTCCTCTTGCTGAACAAATAATACGTTGCGAGAAGCCTATAGGATGCCAAAGGAGAAATGCAATCTCCATTATGCGAAAAATTAAGGTCTTGTCTATGATTTTTGAAGAAGTCAGAGATGTGGGGGTTCCGCTGCCTCCCTCTGCTTTGCTATGCTTAAGAGAACTATATATTATTTTCCAGAAGACAAAATATTTGCTGGAGGACTGTAGCGGCGATGGAAGTTATGTTTGGTTGGTGATGCAAACTGAGGAAATATCAAATAAATTTTATGTTCTAACACATGACATGGCTACTGCATTGGATGTACTTTACTTGAGATTGTTGGATGTCTCAGACGAGGTTAAGGAGCAAATTGAGTTGGTTCACAGTCAGGCTAGAAGAGCTAAGCTTTTCATTGATATGGTTGAAGAACAACTCTGCAGAGATATGCTTGTTGTTCTTGATGAGTTCGAGAAGGTGGTGACCCCAAAGAAATCTAAACTCAGAAAAATTCTTGACGATCTCCATCTGAAGAATGCAAGGGATTGTTTAAGAGAGATAGAGTTGTTGGAGGAAGAGATGAGAAATCAAAATAAGGTAGGTGCAGATCAAAATGTTTCAATGATTCATAGCTTGATTGGTTTCATGCGCTATTGCAAGTGTGTCCTATTTGGGGTTACAGAGATGGAATTTGATGCAAAATTACAGCCATCAAGTGAACACAGAGTTTCCAGAGCAGAGTCCAAGGATGTCCCTGTTATTCCAGATGATTTCAGATGTCCGATCTCACTTGATTTGATGAGAGAACCAGTCATTGTTTCTACTGGGAAAATGTATGAACTAGCTTCCATTACCAGATGGATAGAGGAAGGACACTCTACTTGTCCGAAGAATGGACAGAAACTTTTGCACACAAATCTTATTCCAAATCATGCTCTCTGCAACCTTATTATTCAGTATTGTGATGCACATAACATCCCTTTTGAAAAACAAGGAAACAACAAGAAAAGTTCGTCAATGGAAAGCACCATGAGTACTAAGGCATCTATAGAAGTTGCAAAGATGACTGCAACGTTCCTTGTAGAAAAGATTTATATAGGATCTTTTGAATCGAAGAGGCAGGTTTCTTATGAACTCAGACTTCTTGCTAAATGCAACATGGAAAATAGAAATTGCATTGCAGAGGCAGGAGCCATACCTTTGCTTGTATCGCTGCTATCTTCCCAGGATCCCAAAGCTCAAGAAAATGCGGTAACTGCACTCCTAAATTTATCTATTTATGAGAGGAACAAAGCTAAAATAATGCAATCTGGTGCTTTACTATCGATCATCAATGTTCTCAGTAATGGATGCAGTATGGAAGTGAGGGAGAATTCCGCTGCAACGCTCTTCAGCCTTTCCTCTGTTGATGAATATAAGAAATTAATTGGAGAGAGGCCAGAAGCCATTCCAGCCTTGATAAATCTTCTCCGGGACGGAACTGTCAGAGGCAAGAGGGATGCAGCTACTGCCTTGTTTAATCTTTCAGTTTTTCATGGAAATGTTTCACAGGTAATAACAGCTGGGGCAGTTCCTCTGTTAATTAATGCATTGGCAGATGACATACCGAGTCTTACAGACAATGCAATTTCTGTTCTTGTTGTTCTTGCGAATCAACTAGAGGGATTTCTTGCAATTTGTGAAACCTCTGCAATCCCTCTAATTGTCAGCCTTCTAAGATTGAGTTCTACTTCACCTAAATGCAAGGAGAATTGTGTTGTTATTTTGATATCCTTGTGTTGCAGTGGAAGAGACAAAATTGTAAATAAATTGTCAAGATTGACGTCGTTGATGCCTTCTTTGTATAATCTTCTTACATCTGGTACTCCTAGAGAAAAAAAGAAAGCTAGATCTCTTCTCAGAATTCTTCACAGCTGGGAGCCTTCGGGAGCTCCCCAAACAATTCTCTCATACGAGACTTAAAATTCAGTCACTACAGTGCACTAGCATCGAAGTATTTGGTTTGCTTTCGATTCTTTCCTAAATTTTTATGGAGACTCTTATTTTTTTGTGAAGCACTTGCCACCAATTCATTCAGGTGCTCATATTTTACTAGTATAGTACATTCTTTCAGTTTGGCAACAAGGATGAAAATAAATGTAAACAAAAACATCATGTATTATATAATGTAGAAAAATGTAAACATGTCTGTTTTTCAACAGCGTATTTACGTCGATAAACGTCTTTCACTTCTGGCTTGGGGTGGGCAAACTCGGTTCAGGCCAGCCAATCACAGGTGTTCATTTTCATCATCCTACTTCCAATTAAAAATTGCCACATGGTTGTCTCCCATTGCTTGATTATATCCCTAATCATGTTCATATTCTTCTATCACCGGAAGGACAATTCTCTGGCCAGAAGGAAGACCTGTGTCAAGTTGAGCTCTGAAGGCTCGCTTTGTTCCAAAATCATATGATCTCGTAGAGGTAGAAGCATTAGTTTAAGAACCAGAAGCATAGGTAGATGGACCAGTTTCAAAGCTTGGACCTTCCTCTGTTTATATATATATATATATATATATATATATATATATATATATATATATATATATATATATATATATATATATATATAACTTACCAGATCTAGGCTTCCTAGGGCTAAATGGTTGCGAGTCTGGTAGATAGTGTAGAGGAGCCGATAGTGGGTCATTGCTGGAGAATTTTAAATGTTTGCATAGCTTTCTGGACAAGCCCAAGTGGAAAATTCTGACACACACATGCTACGTAGGGAAAGACATCCTTGTGGGTATGTTTAGTGCTTTTATATTGGGAAACCCAAATGCATTTTAGCATGTCTTGGAATTGAATTGAGAAGAACACGACGTTATTTATTTTGTTAGTGTTTGTTTCTGGACCATGGCTTAGGAAACAGTCAAGTGTTTAGCCCTACATAATGGATTCCTTCCTAATGCAGATTTTGTAGAAAATAGAGTCCTGACATTGAGGAAAAGTAGTAGTAGAAATATAGTGCAGAGGGAACCCTGTAAGGGATTGCATTTTTGATCCATGGAACCATATTTTAGCTCTCCCTAGAGATTCAAATAGTTATATTGCAACTCTAAATAGACCCACAAGTTTGCAATGTGAGTATATTTGGCTTGTCTTCCCCCATTGTCTTTTTCTTCTGCTTCGTGTACATCAACATCAGGGAAATACCTGTAGGGTTTAGGATTCACAAAGAGGAAGGGAAACATAATATTTTTGCAGAAAAATCTTCCGTTGTGGAAGAGATCTCTAGTATTACGAACATCCTGGTATTACGAATGTTTTGGATCTTCCCAAGCTTGAGTATTCACAGAGTTTTAATCAATGTTACTTGCATGTTGGATCATGAGTTTGGGATGAATCATATCCCCTTTACCAGGCCCCCTATTTCCCTTTTATTGATCCTGGGTTTCGATGTCAAGAGAACAAGAGGCTAGATAAATTTTACATGAAATGGCGGTGGAAACCTTTGGGCTGCAATATTCCCAGGTCAATAGATCTTTGCCCTAATGTTAATATTAGTTTGGAGAAATAGATGACCTAAGTTTGATCTAGAATTTCAATTAGTTTGGAGCTACATTTCAAGATATAGTAAGAACATGGTTGCCTAATAATAATGTAGTTTCATTTGAGCCCTGCGTTTTGCCAATTAATATTCATACTAAGAATAATCTGAAAGAGTTGCATGAAAATATTATATCCCCTATGTTGTTCTATTCAAGAAGGATAAAAAAGAGACCAATGGCAGTCTTATCTTATGCTGATGTTATGTGATTCAAGAAAGTTCAGACTGAGACCAATGGCATTCTTATACTAACATTGTTTGTTTAATTTGATTGGTAGTCTTTTACCAATGTTTTTCTCTTTGATGTCAGAATTTTAACAAAGTTTCAGATTGAACACCATTATAATTTTAAAGAGAATTGAGCACAGTCTGGTAACCTTTGTGGGCAAATATATATTTTGTGTCTGAACTAATTTCCTTTTATGTGATATCAGATTCAATGCAAGCAACATGCTAAATAGGATACAAAACCATCGAGCAGTCTTTGTTGGTGATTCAATCGGAAGAAACAATGGGAATCACTCATTTGCATGCTAGTAGAGGCAGTTCCAAACAAACTCCAAATATATGAGGTCAATGGAAGCCCCATTTCAAAGCACAAGGGATTTTTGTCCTTCAAATTCGAGGAGTTCAATTGCACTATGGAATATTATAGGGCACCATTTTGGGTTTTGCAAGGTTGTCCTCCTAAAGCTCTCCCCCTGAAGTTAGAATTACACTAAAATTGGATTTGGTTGACTGGACATCTTAATATTCAAAGGATGCAGATATTCTAGTCTTCAACACAGGGCATTGGTGGAACTTTGAGAAGAACCTCAGAGGGTAATATTTTATTTTGCAATTTGACAACAATGCAATTATTGCATTTGGATTTTGTGTTATTCAGTTGAAGGCCTTAATCATGGAAGACTACATAGTTTATGTTGGTTGTATGTTCAGACCCACAAATAAGAATCCCTTAATGGTGATCCTTTCTCTAACACAAAGCACCATAAAATGTTTTTGGGGCTACTTCTTGGTATTTTTTTCCAAAAAATTAGATTGGAAAATAAGAAATCCTAATTTAAAACATCACAATTCTTTCCATGCATTCCATATTTTATTAAACTTGAAAAACTTCTTCCTTGTTAGAATTTTCACCTTAGCTTTTCCATATGGATTGACAAAGAGAGTTTCATAGGGGTTGCTATTTTCAAGAAGGAGAAACAATAAACATGACACTAGATCTGCTGATTGCATTTGAGAGATCTATGAAGACTGTGATGGAATGGATTTGTCAAGAAGTAAATACAGAAAAAACACATGCATTCTTCCATACCTAGGCTCCTGTGCATTTCAAGTTTGTGTCATATCTACTACTTTGATAATCTCTACACACTTAAATATTTTTCTCTTATGGTATAATATCCAAAAAAGGGAGGATGCTGAATTCTGCTATATCTCATGTTGTGTTCTTCACATGTAGGGGAGGTACATGGAAAACTGGTGGGAATTTCCATTTAGAGACCCAACCAACACTAAGTCTAGCTGATTTCCTTGACCCACATCTATGGAGAAACAATCTCATCATCTCCAAAGCACTGCAACAACTTAATCACAAAAAGAATGTGCAATTTCTAAACATAAGATATGATTCAACTAAGGAAAGATGGTCATTCATCACTGTATTATTTAGGCAATGGATCTGGACTTGCTTCCCTTAGTAGGTAGGATTGCAGCCACTGGTGTCTTCCTGGAGTGCCAAACACATGGAATGAACTGCTCTATGCCTTTTTTATTGCAAGAGGCTTTGGGGATCAAACAAATGGAATTTACAACATGTAGAATTCCACCACATTCTTTGTAAAGTTAAATTTTCAATATCTATTCTATCATGAAGGTTTTTATTTATTTATCAAATTCCAAGTGAATTTGTGAGGAGGCATTTGGTTCAAGTAGAGAGGAAAAATCAATGTTCGTTTTTCTAAGAGTTTTCACTAAAAATTACAAACTCCCCTCTCTTTTTGGACCCTCTACTAAAGGGGTCAAACTATTTTATACTATTTTATTCAATTTGGTTTTTCCTACACAAACCCCTCTATAACAGTCAAACCATTTTTATTCATTTTGGTTTATACTACTTGTGTGAATGTGTGAAGTATTTTATTTGTCTTGTGGTGGTTTTATCGAATTTGGTTAAGGATTTGAGTTTCTTGTCTTTTGGATTGTTTTACCTATGTTAAGCACTTTTGATGACCAAGGAAATCAACTATGCATCTCCAACATCACCTCCCCTCACTCTTGATATACAGAAAATGCCTTCCATGTGTATTTTCCTTCATTGCAGGTATCAACATACATGTGTATTTTCCTTGCTAGATTTGGCATGCATGGCATTGCATGTGGCTCTTTTCTATCATGGCATGGGTTTTGCGAGGTCTAACAACGTTTTTAGCCTAGCCTTTCCATTTTTGGATAGCCATGGTGTGATGGGGTTCTCATGTTTTGGTTGAGCTGGATTGCCAGATGGGTTCGAAGTTGAGTGAGGTGGATATATGAGATGATAGAACACATGGCCCTGAGCCGGACTGTGGGTTGTGATAAACCTGGATTTTGTGTTGCCTTAGATGGCCTAGGAATCCTTGCCGATGAATGGAAGGATATACAAAAAATCAAGAGGTGGTTTGCTCTCTATTGGGCCTAGTAATCCCGGGTTTGGGATATGCGGTGAAGCCTGGAGAGTGGGTCTCGGTTTAGGGCCTAGTGATCCAGGTTTGGATTGCGGTAGAGATTGAGATACTAGTAGACATGAAAATTCAACACGGTGTAGGTGGAGAAATCTGGTGGCATCCATGATTGTTTGGCCTAGTGATTGGGTGGAGATCACGATAAAGCATGTTATGATGTGTTCATTGTGTTGGCCTAGTGATCCGGGATGGATTACGGTAAAACCTGGTTTCTGTTGATGAGGGTGAGGTGGTTTAGCCTTGGTATGCCCTAGTTGGTTCTTTTGGTTTGAGTCCCACATTCATGCTTGGAATATGGCATGGGGGTGAATGGCTAAAGAGAGATTTGGCTTAGCCATTCTATGGTCGGGTGGAACGTGGTAGTCCCATCTCCGGTTGGTTTATTGCATTCATTAATGAGAAATTAATTCCCTTGATTTTCATGTGTAAATGTATTGATGTATATGTGGATTTTGATGGTTGATATGTTTATGGTATTTATGTCCCTATTATGCTAGTTATATGTACATTTATGACAGCTCTAATGTATGGCTCTCATCATGTTTTTATGTGTATATGAATGGATAATATGTTTGTGACCTAATAGATGATAATGCAACAATTGGCATGAGGGAACAATTGTTCATAGTGATTCTCATATAAGTATGAGATCCCTACACTTAATTATGTTATTTACACATGTAGGTTACATGTTGATGATGTGTTTGACAAAATGTTTGTCATGGCTACTAGGTGTTTGGTTATGGTCTTGTTCAGTTTATTGCTTTTGCATCATTATTTCCCTGTATTTTTACTGATTCTAAGCTATCACTCCATTTTGGGCAGTGGCTTGGGCTCTGGGCCTAAAAAAGTGGTTTAAATCCCAGGGTCATGGGCACAAAACTAGAAATTTTAGTCTTTGGTTACTGGCAGGCAAGCCTATGAGAGCGACTTTAGGTTGTTGGTCACTCCCTTGCCCATAACATGAGAGAGACTATGGCCTAAGAGATCCTGAACATTAGTGGGCCCAGGGACAGGTTATCTAATGGCTAACTTGTCTCCTGAAGGTTCTGTTGATGATGTTGGATGACTATGTGTGATGTTTCGTCGATTCCACTTCCTTAAGGCCGCATCGGAGGTCGAATCTGATCATAGTAGACTCTTGTTTCATGTTTACCTCGGTTGGCATGGTTACTTGGGTGGATGTGGGAGGAGGATGTTACAGAGTGGTATCAGAGCATGGTTCAACTCTCAGACTGAAGGGCAGTGTGTGTTGGTCATGCATTCATGTCAGTTGCATGTGTGTCTCTTACACTTGCATTTCATGTGCTTGTTGCATTGACTTGATGATTGCTTATGGTTGTAGTAATGTTGCCATGGATAATTTGATATTGATTTCATGAAATGTATTTGTCATGAGTACGCGATTGGTTGCATATGGATTATATGTCTCTTACATGTTGATTTTATGTCACCTACTTACATCCTTGTATGTTAGGTTACATTCTTTAATATTTGATTACATGTATCATTCTTGTAGGTTGATTACAAGAATTGATCTAATGTTCGATTACATGCATTTATGCATATGTTTAGTTGATAAGGCATTGCTTATGCATGTTATTGGTTGCATGTGGCAATGTGTATAATGGAGTAATGGTTGGTGTCATGCATGAGGTCACAGCATGCATTGCTGATATGACCTTGTATTGATGACTGGACCCTAGCTAGAATGATGTTTATGCATTGATTCACTTACTTGTTGTATATCTATATGATATTATGTCTATGTTATACATGTATCATGTTGATTCAGTGATCTTGCAAACAAGATATCCACCCCGAGCTATACTAAGGTACGTTAATTTATTGTGATTTGGTTTATCTGGCATATTATGCATTACAGGAAGAAAGATCAAATTGCTAGCAAGATGGTTGCCTACAAATGTTCTCCCTATGAATCCGAAGAGCATCATGGTGTTGGGAAATCTTCTGATTTGGTAGTTACATTGAGAAGTTTGAAGGAAGAGATAAGGATTTGTAAGGCGGATAATGACCGAATCATACAAGCACAAGAGAAGCAAGCAAAGGTTAATGCTATACTTCTTCACAGTTTGTCAAACTTGTATCGACAGGGGCCACTTTAAATCATCCATGGACACGAGGATAAAACTAATGGGGCATATGGAAGTAGGTATCCTGGTAGACAGAGGTCAGATAGATCTGAAACAGTGAGAGATGGCAGGGGTGATGAGTACATGTACTATTCTAGTTCTGGTTTTGATAAACATCATGATCGTCGTCACTATCATCCTTACAGGAGGAATGATAGGGATACTTGCCAGATGAGTTTAAGAAAGCAAAGCCACCTACTTTTGATGGAGATATGTAGAATCTGGAAGATGTCGAGCCTTGGATATTTGGGCTAAACAAATTCTTTTAGTTGCATAATTACACAAATAACAAGAAATGCAGAGTAGCGATCTTCAGCTTGAAAGGTAAAACAAACATTTGGTGGGAAGATGTTAAGCGGGTCCGAGACATCGGGACAAATGATTTGAGCTGGCAAGAGTTCAAGAGGATTTTCAGGAAGAAGTACTTATCAGAGAGGTACTACAATAGTATGGCCAAAGAATTCTATGAGCTAAAGATGGGATCAATGACAGATGGAGAGTACACAACCAAGTTTCTGGAGCTATTGAGGTATGAACCTTATCTTATTGATGAGAAGGCCAAAGTTCAACGGTTTGTCAGTGGTTTTCCACTAGCATTTAGAGATCGGATTGAGTATGATGAACCTCAGTCACTTGAGGAAGTTATTGGGAAACTGAAGTATTGTTATGAATAATCAAAGTGTAAGAATGAATCTCAACATGGATATAAAGGAAGGGACAAAGGTAAAGGTAAATGATAGCCTAAGAGGACAAGGCCTTCACATGCAAATGAGAAAGAGAATTTGACACCACAAAACAAATTTAATGTAGCTAGACAATGACATCGGTCACATCAGCAACAACATCATAGAGGTGAGGGCACTGGTCGGTTGGAGTGTTGGACATGCGGTAAGGAGCACCTTAAGAGATATTTCCCACAAAATTAGGGTGGTATTCCTTAGATATATATTGCACATGAGGCACAAACCGTTGGGGATGTTGGTTAGAGTGTTCCACACATCTATGTAGCAGTGGAAAATAGGTAGGCAAACTAGCAGGGATCTATCATTGAGATGTACGGTAAGCTTTGTGATCAAGTTATTTCTATTTTGATTTACCCTAGATCTAATGATAGCTATGTTAGTCTTGGCTTGGTGGACAAGTGTGGTTTGAGTAAGGAATTTCATGCAGAGTCTTTGTTAGTGCAGTTGGCTACAGGTACGAAGAAATGAGTTCATCATTGGGTAAGAGCTTGTGCATTTGACTTGAATGATATGCCTATCGCAACACATTTTAATGTATTACCGTTGGGTTCATACAGTATATTGTTGGGCATGGACTGGTTGTATCTTCATAGAACCAAGGTAGACTATTATGACAAAGCCATTTAGTGTGTTGATGACAATGGGGAACCACGAGTCTTATAGGGTAAGAAGAAAGCTACATTAGTTAAGATGGTGACAACTATGCAAGAAAAGCATAGCAGCGGGAAAGGGTGTAAATTATTCGCATTGCACATTTCTAGTGATAAGGGTAAGGAAGTTGAGGATATATATGTGTTGAACAAGTATCCAAGTTTACAACAGTTCAAAGATGTATTTCCTGAGGACATTACAAAGTTGCCACATCACAGGGAGGTAGACTTTTCTATTGAGTTAGTGCCAAGGGAACTCCAAGATGAGCACACCTGAGTTGTTTGAGTTAAAGTTGCAGTTAAAGGAAATGTTGGACAAGGGGTACATTAGGCCAAGTGTATAACCTTGGGGTGCACTGGTCTTGTTTGTGAAGAAGAAAGATGGTACTCTCAGATTATCCATTTATTACAGGCAGTTGAACAAAGTGACTATCAAGAACAGGTACCCTTTGTCGAGGATTAATGACTTGTTCAATCAGTTGAAGGGAGGAACAATGTTCTTAAAGATTGATTTGAGATCCAAATACCATAAGGTATGCTTCAAAGAAGAGGACATGTACAAGATTGCGTTCAAGACCAGGCATGAGAATTAAGAGTTGTTGTTGTTCCATTTGGCTTAACTAATGCTCCAACTACATTCATGTGTGTTGATGAATAGTTTGTTGCTTCCATATTTGGATAAGTCTGTTATTCTGTTGATTGATGATATACTAGTATATCCTAAAAATGAGGAAGATCATGTTGAGAATTTAGCAACAGTGTTGAGGTTGTTGAGGGAACATCAGTTGTATGCTAAGCATAGCAAGTTTAGTTTCTTTCAAACTGAGGTACACTAATTGGGACAAGTTGTCTCCAAGGAAGACATTATAGTAGATCCAAAGAAGATAAGGGCCACCATGGTGTGGGTAGATCCTAAGAGTGTGGGTGAGGTGAGATATTTCATGGGTCTAGGATATTACAGGTGTTTGATCAGGAACTTCTCGCAGATTTCTTATCCCATCACATCATTACAAAGGAAAGGTAAGAAGTTCGAATGGACATAAGAGTGAGAGGTTAGCTTTAAGTAGCTTAAGCAGTTGTTGACACACGCACCAGTTCTACATATTTCAAATTCGTACAAAGTGTTTGTAATCTGCATGGATGCTTGCAAGAGAGGACTTGGTGAATTCCTTATGCAAGATGGACATGTAGTATGCTACGAGTCCCAAAAACTAAATGAGCACGAGCAGAACTACCTGACACGTGATCTTGAGTTAGTAACGATCATACATGCATTGAAGATGTGAAGGTGCTATCTTCTTGGTAGGAGGTTTGCACTTATGAGTGATCACATTGGGTTGAGGTATTTGTTTGACCAGCCGAATCTGAACACTAGGCAGGTTAGATGGTTGGCCACAATCAACAATTTTGATTTTGAGATCAGGTACATCAAAGGTAAAGAGAACAGGGTGGCAGATGCTCTCAGTAGATAGGTATAGGTAGATCACTTGGAAGCTATGAGCTCCTATGGGACAGACTTACAGGATAGGATCCTATAGGTAGGACAACAGGATGTCAGGTATATGGACATTATGCATAGGTTGTACCAGGGTAACGGTACAAGTGCAGGTGCACAGGGTATGAATTATTGTCTTACAACAGATGGATTGGTCAAATTCAGAGACAGGATATATGTTCCGGATAACAGTGAGCTCAAGAAGGTGATATTAAGGGAGTTTCATGTGAAACCTTATTCAGGTCACCTAGGTTATCAAAAGACATTGACTGCAATGAAGATATATTATTATTGGCCGAATATGTGGAAGGATGTAGCAGAGTTTGTGGCTAGGTGTTTTGATTGTCAGCGAGTGAAAGCATAGTGCAAACATCCAGGTGGACTGCTACAGTCGATCGCAATTCCAAAGTGGAAATGGGAGGTCATTTCCATGGATTTCATCACAGGGTTGTTGAAGACAATGAAACATCATGATTGCATTATGGTTATTGTGGACAGATTAACAAATATTGCACACTTCGTTCTTGTAGAAATTCCCACTGTAGATCACCTGATAATGAAATATACTAAAGCAAATACTATATCTACTTCTACAATCAAACTTTGCGGAAGCTTAATCAATTTGAGCTAGATCAATCAGAACACATATAACAGAGAAGAAGAAATCATACACATGAAACACATAAGAATAACCCGGGGAAAGCCTCAGCCTAAAACCCCAATCTCTGTATTATCATACAAGTGGAAATATGTCAGGATTACACAAAGCTTTAGCTCACAAGCTAGCCAACTCTCAGTACAATCCCTCGTTGCTGCTCATAGATAGAATAGACAACACATATGCCTTCCTTCAGTCCTCCAAGCCTCCTATTTCCTTGCACAATTTTTCCTGGCGTCCAGTGCTTCCACTTGTGTGAATTCCCACCTCACACTGCTCACTTGGCTCAGTAGTAACTGCGCAATCCTGAAGGAGATGATTCCTTCTACATGGATGAGTTTCCTATATAGGAAAATTCCTCCAACTGATAGTAGACTATCCCTTCCTATGATCTCAACTGGGTCTCTGACTGAACTGACATGCATGAGTTATTTATGAGAGAATATTCAGTTATCTGAAGTGCAACAGTTACATGCATGCATGCATTAACTAACTGAACTCGCAATTGGTTCAACAAACTATTTGAACTAATCTAACTAGACTTAACTCAGTTAACTGAGCTAACTAATTACAACTCAAAGTACAACTCATCCTGATCTCCTTTAATCAAGGGATAACTTCCTCAATCAACGGAGAAACTGTTGCATGTCTTCACATAGACTTCATGTTTGATTTCCTACAACTAATTAACTCAAGATGAATTAATTAATTATTTTACAAACAACTGCTAAGATCAAATTCGAATTTTACTTCTCAATTTTAGTTCAGGGACTAACTAAAATTGGAATCTATCCTGAAATGATATTTATAGCAATGTTATTTTTAGCACTTCCATTTTTCATTCCTTGTTGCTATGTCCAACACTGGTGCCTGAAATACTATATATAGCAATGCTATTTTTAGCATTTCTTGTTGCCATTTTCAACACTCCCTCTCAACAAGAAAGGCATTCAACTTGAACCCGATCTTGAACCTTTGGAATGTTCTACATGCAACACTTCTCCCAAGTGTTATTGCTCCAGCAACTCTAGAAAAAAAAAAATCTCCCAACTGACCTCTCTGTTGGGCTAGAAACACCCTCTGATGTTGAAGCTCCCTCTGTCGTTGACAAGTGCTCCCTATGTGACCTCTGAGCTGCTGCAACACTCCATGCATCTCGCACCGTTGCACACCTCTCTGTGCCATCCTACATTGGTGCAACAGTCCTGTGCCTCTCGCATTGTTGCAGCCTGCTAGCTCTGCACTGTCTTGGGATTCCTACACTGTAGCTCTCTCTGCCGCTCCATCCATATCTGCCTCTACCCACTCAGCTAGTCCTGCTACTCCTTGTCGGGGCTCCCGTAGCAAGGTCTAATCAAAGAGGTTGGGTACCTTAATGATCTTGCCCCTGTTCTAGCCTTCTTGGGACCGTCACTCCACATCGCCCCACCTCCAACCTGGAGGTATGGATGCATGTGATCCCTTTGCCCACTTGGCTCGAAATTTCCCCCTACTGGAGATCTTTGCATGAGTGGATGCCTCCACTCAATCTCCTCTCGGCTTCTACAGTTGTGGCTGCTCCACAACCTCTTGAAGCTGCTTCACCAGTTGTGGCTCCTCCACAATTGTTTGAGAATTCTTCTGGCACTGCATGTTGAGAGGTAATGTACTCTCCCTCTCAACCACCAAGTCTCCATCAGTTTCCTTGCTCCTCAAGGCTTTGCATGCATCTTGAACCTCAAGAGCATATAGGTTCTTGACTCGTGAACCGATCTGCTTCACTTGTCTAGTGGTGATGTGTCAAAGGAAAACCTTTCCCTTACTGAAGACTACATCATAGCCTTTGTGTTCCATCATTGCGATCGACACCAAATTTTTCCTCAGTCCTGGTACATACTTGACATCAGTCAAGGTAATGCGAGCTCCATGCTCCCTCTGAAAAACAATCGTGCCTACACCTGAGACACTATGCTTTTCATCATTACCCATCGTTATGAGTATCTGGAGATCTTTCTCCTCCAAGGTACTGAACAAACTCTTATCGTCGGTCATGTGGAAAGAAGCTCCACTATCAAGAAACCAACCACATCCCACCATGGATGAAACCATGCATGCGAAGAGGGTGAAATCCAACTCAAACTGTGAGGCCAATGCCTCACCTTCAGATCCTTCCTTGGATCCCATCTTGGATTTCTTCAGTGAACAATTTGTAGCAAAATGACCCACCTCATGACAACGAAAGTATCACATTTTTTATTTGTCAAACTTCTTCCCACCATGGGAAGAACTCGATTTGGGACGAGAATCCTTCTCCTTCCCTTTCTTTGCCTTGCTCACTAAGGCACAATTTTCTTCATCCTCCTTGGATGAAGAAGCATCTCTAGTGCTTCTTCTTATCTCCTTCTGCATCAGATCTAACCAAAGTCATTCCAAATCTGGCAATTCCTCTCTTCCATTTACCGAGTCTTGGTAGCTATGTGTTATCGGGAAAACTAGTGTCCATTCAAAGCTGCTAGTACCACTAAGATGGGTAGCTATCTTAGAAACAAATAGATTGAAGTTACTTGTGCTTTCCTTTATGAGAGATAGATGAGAGAGAAGCATAGAGTACCAGCCTCAGTCTTTCGCTAGTCTCCTTGCTTGTTTCCTCTCTCCTTTGATAGAGATTTCACACTCCTTTCTCACTTGTCCCGCTTCAAAGAACACCTGTAGAGTCAAGGCAACAAAATACCATCAAAGCATAGAGATCTATAACCATAAACAATATAGGATCAGATGTATATTAACCATACAAATGCATATATCAATACAAGATTTAGATATATACAAGAATATGGAGGAAAACTCAAATAGCTTTATTGATAGAAGTAGTAGAAGAGAGGATTACAACCCATTGGTCTAACCCAATGCCATCCTCCCAGCATGAAAGCCCTCTTCACCTCATGAAAAGCTTAGATCACCCAACAATATAGTGTTGCACAGAGAAACCAACAACACTTCCTTACAAAATACAAAATTCCAGCCTCTAGATCTCTAGGATGAGGGATCCATATATAGATGTTTGCAGGTGGGTGAGTCAGCTTTTGGGATTTTGATTAGTGTCATCTCTCTAATAGTTCTTGGTTCCACTTGGAGATTTCATGATCTCTTACTCATCCCTGGGCGAATTCAGAGAGGCAAGTGTCAAATGGGTAGTTTCTAAAAGATTCTCTGGGTTTCCACCTAGCCAACTGCCTCTACCATTTGTCTGCTCTCGCTCATCGCACCCTACAGAAGGGATTTTCAGTATGCATCGCACTTTTTGCATGTGGCAAGTGAGATGCATCATATCCTTAGCACTGGGCAGTCTATATGGTCCTGTTTTGACCAGTTCTGAGTAGTTTTTCAGGGAGAACTTCTGGGAGATGATGTAATCAGCTGACCTTGCTCCTTTAGGGTATGGAACAACACTTTTAGGGACTTAGAAGCCCTTGGTTTATGGACATATGTGATTGGGGTTGCAGTGCCCAAATATGTCTATAACAGTTGCCCCTTAAAGCATGAGGTCGTAAATCTTCTGATATCGAGTGAAATGCTTTATCATGAGGATCCGAGGTTTTTCGAACTGGAAAGTGACCTGTAATAAGATACAATACAATACATTATCTTCATAATATTTTCATGATCTAGCTGAGGCGGGCATTCCCATGCTCAGCTTTATAAATTCATTTTCATGTACATAGGATAGACAACCATCTGTGTGGCAGACTGATGATTCTGGTAGAGCCATCATCCCTTAGCTTGGATGATTATATGTGCAGCTATGATGTTTTTATTTTCCTGAATATATCACAGCCTGGATGGATGAAACTAGATCCGGGGTCTTCAAAACATGTTCAATCTTCGCCCGAAGTACAATTCGATCCATGTGAAAAGATGTTCTGATGTCGAACACGGAAAGACATCGCCTGATTACTAGCCAATGATTCAAGCTGTTAACAGGCGCATGAGGAATCACCGATAATGATGATGACCCTCAAGGTACTGCAGTACAATTCACGTGGTGTGAATACATGAGTCGATGTCGAACACCACGCAAAATCTTTCAGTCGAAGGCCATTGACGTAAACCTGTCGCCAGAAGTGAGAAACTTGCCATTGAGGCATGCAAGCTTCAAAGTACTGAAAGGGTTGTTCCTAAGTTGACTTCTTGGATAACGAGCTGATGTCGATAAGAAGTGACCCATCGTAGGAGGGCCTTAATGAATCCCACATCTATGAAACGAAACGGAGCAAATGATTTTGTGGAGGTGAAAACAATCTGATGATACAAGGTTCAGGGTGGCGGTCATGAAACAATGAAGTGTGAAGGTATTGCAGCGGATGATACATAAGCTGGGTTGGTGAATTCTTTGAGTGACTTCTCTTGAACATATCGGCGACACTGAAATGGATTGGTAACATTAACCCCAAAAATGGATGGTACGGAAGACCAATGGTGATATGATCAGTGAATGGAATAACCCAACCCGACTCAATCATGGTGATGGAGTGAAAGTGTCATGTTCAAGAGCGACCTGCTACCAATAAAGTTTCTTCAAGTTTTCTTCCCAAATTTTCCCCAGTCATTGCTGACCAGTACCACTTTATTTTTGTCAAGCTTGAGGAGGATAACATATGCTTGTTCTATAATTTTCCCTTCGGGCAAACCCGTCACTATGTTTTAATGAGCCTAGCGACAGTGAAACTCGCTCTTGTTTGCATGGACAAGTTTTTCGCTATTGTTTTAACGAGTTTAACGACAACGATAACTCAGTTCTTTTCAATTTTAGAGAGCTTGAAAAGAGACGGAAAGGAAACTCCAATATTCCTTTTTCACAATGTAATCCCTTAAGTTCGAAAAAGTTTAAAATAATACGAAAGGGATGACTTTTAGATAGTTTTAACGAGCCGAACAAGACAAGCACTCGATCTTTTTGTGTAATAATCCCTCAAGTCCAAAAAGATTAAAATCTGGAGGAGGGATGGCACTTCAGATCGCTTTAACGAGTTGGAGAGGCCAATTGCTTGGAAATCTTTTCATATTTTACGAGTCAGATGAAAAGCGCTTAAAGGAGACTCGTTTTTTGAGGAACGAGTGATGTTTTCGGATAACAGCTGGTTCCGGTAAGGTTTGGAACTTTTCAATCACGGTAGTGTAAAGGTGGCTAATGGGATCACTTGTCGCAGCTATTCCTCAAAAGGGGTAAGCAATCAAATGGAGGTGTATGATTGGCTAAAAAAGAGTAGAGGTGATGGTAAGAACACGACCAAGGTTTAAAGGTTGATAATTATGCGATTGCAATGGTTATTTATCGAAGGTGGGTTCATTTTTTAATGAGCTTAAACTCTGGTGGAACATATGCTCATTGCTAGGTTTATTTTTTAACGAGCTTGAACTTCGCATAAAACTACTCGTGCCAGTCGTATAATAAGGATGTCTCATCGATAGGTTCATTTTTTAGGGAGCTTGCCCCATTCGAAACTTTACTCCAAAGCCTTTTGTATGCAAGCTAGGAACGACCAACTACTGTCATAGGGGTTAAAGTACTACTAAGGTCAGGTAGGATAATTTCTCGGTGGGAAACATCTCCTTTACTTTGCCGTTTCCATTGGTCCCGACAAAGGTGAATGGTTGATCAGACCAATCACCTAACTTAAGCAGTTGAAGTTAGTGAAAAACTATGGGGTTACAGTTACGTTGGTCGCTTTTCACTTGCGTACAAAAGGTTTGCATACCCCCAGGTATAAAGAAGTAGAGTTTCCAGGTTACCATTCATTTGTAGACAAAACACTTCCTTGGCTCTATCGGGAATATCACCTTTGACAGAGGAATCCTTTTCCAGCTTGATCCATTTTCCTAAACGGATAGGATAGTCAGACTAGTCATATTCCTACATGGAAACCTACCTTATATCTGGGGTTTTTCCTGCCAAAGCAGACCAGGGCGCATGCCTCCTGGGTTTCAGTCACAATCACCGAATCACTTGTGCTCATCAGGTGGACGGACTGGAGATTGAGGAGACATTCCTTGCGCAAAAAGACCAGTTAGGGATAGAATTTGACTATTAGCTATGTGTGAACCGGGGAATGAAAGCTGGACCACTCTGCCTTCATGTGGAAAACACATCAGTCGAAAGAGTGAGGAAACAATAGCTCCCATGCTATAAATGTAGTCATGCCCAAGGAGTAGATTGTAATCTAAAGGTCCTTGGACTACCATCACGTTTAGATGAACAGTTTTCCTTCTCAAAGTTATAGGAAAATTTGGAAGGATCCCTAATGGTCAACTGGTTCCTTTGTTGAAGCCTGTCAGATTTCAAATCTCAGGCAGAAGCGATGGCGAACCAAGCGCTTTCCAAGTAGTTGAGGAAAGGATACTCATAGAAGCCCCTTCATCTATGATAGTACCAACCATGATCATTCTGTAAGCTTGTACTATGATCCAGAATGGTACATTAGATGGTAAACGGGGTCTGCATAGTAGATTCCAATAGAAGGAAACGACTAGGTTGCTTAGAGGTGGGACCGAATAAATGGTCGGATAAATCTCTGATGAACTTCCTTCCTGCGGTAAAGGAACAGGTAGATTTCCCCCATGTTCATCGGAGTCTGTGTTTACGAAAATAATTTGAACGGTGTCATTCTCATTCTCTTTGGTGATGGTATCATCTGAAGGTGGATCCTCTGAAGACAAGATGGGGTCGACTGTCATCTCGACCGATTGACTTTGGTCCGATGTGGACTCAGATGGTTTATCTTTAATGATAGGTGCTTCGACCGATAATAAAGGCGTGTTAGTCGGATTTTCAACTAGTGATGGACACGGTAAGAGTTTCTTGTATCCAGGAGGAAGTCGCTGCGGTGAAGCAGGACGGTTGTCCAAGACTCTTTTAGCTTTGTCCAAGAAGGGACAACGGTGGAGGGCATGATCGCCTTCACACAGTCTACAAGGAAATTTAGATCTTCTTTTCTATCCATTGACTTTGTTTTCACTAGTTGACGGTGTACTCTCAACATGATCGTCAGAGGTTGACAACATCGGATTGTGCAAGTGGGAAGACCAGTCCGTTAATATCCATGGGATGCAAGGACAATATCGATGATAGTGGTCCCCTTTGCAAATGACACATGGGGATTGAGGTTTGGACAGTGCAGAGTGTAGATTTTCGTTAGACGATGCTTGGTTTCCCCCTTTTTTCGTTGGCTTCTTCTTCTTCTCAGTTACTTGGTTTTTAGTTTTACTAGCTTCACCAAGCGAAGAGGAAGAAAGAGAGGGAGAAACAAACGAAGTAGAAGTTTGGGTGGGTAACTCTAGTGTCATCTGGTTGTTGATTTGATTGCTCAGGAATCACGGTGTTTTGAATGGCAGAGGTCGAGAAAAGTCATACCGGTAGGCCAATTGTCAGTCCTGGAAGGGACAAGGTGGCCATATGAGGTGCACCAACATCTCCCCAAGAGGAGAAGGGACTAGGATTTACCCCAAGGGGAAATCCTTGATTGGTGGACTCCATTTTCTCAACCTAAGACCAATGAGGGAACAATGACGTTATTCCGACTAAAATAAATTTTATGACACTTTGACACAACTTGCTTTTTCAATTTTTAAGAGTTGAGAAAAAGCTAAAGATGACTCTAGTCGCCTTCGATTTTTAATGAGCTTGAAGAGACAAGTGCTCAGATGGACCTTTTCCTTTAAGGAGTCTGAAAAGGAATGAAAGTGACTACTCTGGAAATCTAGACAAAGGGATTACCAAACCAATCACAAAACTGCAAAATACGTTTTACGGTACGACAGTCAATCTTCCCGAATGTTGTGTTCAGTGCATTGCGATTGATAGGGAGGCAAACACGGCTTCCTAAGGATAAAGGATATAGCCTATTGTGGTCTCCCAATATATACACGACGTTATTGGGAGCACAAGTCCGTACTGACACTTGTCATCTCAGAGAGGAGGAATCACCAAGCGATAGTTACCAGGTTTTACGACACCAGAATACATCTCTAGCCTAGACTTCTAAATGTTGTGCGTGAGGTTCCAAAGCGTTTTTATGTTCATTGAATTTATTTTACAGTTGATCTTTCTTAAGAAGTTTGCCTTTAAGGTTCACCGCGTGATGTAGATATACAAATCCTAAATATGCAATCTAACATGATAAACAATCGTTTACTTTGTTTTTGCAATGAAAATCCTAGCTACTAAGGAAAGAGAAGCAAAATTCTTTCAACATAGAGTAGAGAGCACACACTATGATGCACTGTCCTAAATCAATCTCCACAAGCAGTCTAAATGCAAATGCACATGCATGTATTTGTTTTCCGCTTTCTTAATGTGTGAATGACAAAAAGAATGCTAAGTATAGATTTGAACTATTTTTCTTTTAAAGCGACAGTACTAACAATTTTCTTTTCAAAAGCGAAAGGAAGACGAAGACGACACTTTGCGATTTCAAATCCAAAAAACGAAAGAAAGACTAAGGTGATACTTTGCGATTTCAAATTCAAAAAAAAGAAAGGAAGACTACTTTGCGATTTTGAATTCAAAAAACGAAAGGAAGACTATTTTGCGATTTTGAATTCAAAAATGAAAGGAAGGCTAAGATGATACTTTGCGATTTCGAATTTGAAAAACGAAAGGGAGACTAAGAGCTACACTTCAATTTAAACTTGAAGACTGCTTTCAACACTTCAAAGAATTAATGATTCAAATAAAAAACAATGGCAAAAGTGTAATCGACTATCAGGAAGAGGAAGACTCTTTTCTTTGATTGAAAACGACACTTGCGACACTTTCAAATCAAAAGACGACAGTTCGATTAAGCTACTGTTTTCCAAAAGAGAACTGTAAATGGCGAAAAATACATAAAAACATTCACAATTCTTTATACAATGGAGGCTGAATAATGCAAAGGAAGGGAGTTTCAACAGTGATATACTGATCACAGACAGTAAAACTCCTGAATAAAGCTGAAGACAATGAAGAAAAAACCAAAATCTGGAGGCAGAAACAGTCTTACCTGATCATTGCACCTGTAACACAGGGAAACAGGGATGCATCTCACCTACAGCACATGGGAGGTGTGATGCATCCAGACTGTCAAAGGGAGACAGTGCGATGGTCCAGGGACAAGACTGGGCTTGGTTTTTGCTCACAGTTTGCAGCTTAGTTCAGGGATTTAAGCTGAGCTAATGATAGTCAGTAAATACAAAGTACAGGGGCTGATCTAATGAGGTTACTTGAGCTACCACCAGGGCACTTAGGATGTTTGCAAGTCAATTATTCAGTTCATAAACAAACCCAGAGATTGACTGAAGCAACATTGATCTACTTTGCACTTGCATAGAAAAGGTAGTTTGAAGGCTAGCTGCCTTAACTTTAGGCTCCGTCTGTAGTTTATGAAGCAAACAAATAGAGACAAGCAATCAAACTATTCGCTTCCCCAGTGGAGTCTCCATTTTGTTATCAGGAAAGCTAGTGTCCATTCAGAGCTACTAGTCCCACTAAGACAGGTAGCTATCTTAGAAACAAACAGATTAAAGTTACTTGTTCTTTCCTTTATGAGAGATAGATGAGAGAGAAGCAGAGAGTACCAACCTTAGTCTTTCGCTAGTATCCTTGCTTGTTTCCTCTCTCCTTTGATAGAGCTTTCGCTACTCCTTTCTCATTTGTCCCGCTTCAAAGAACACCTGTAGAGTCAAGGCAACAAAATACCATCAAAGCATAGAGATCTATAACCATAAACAATATAGGATCAGATGTATATTAACCATACAAATGCATATATCAATACAAGATTCAGAGATATACAAGAATATGGAGGAAAACTCAAATAGCTTTATTGATAGAAATAGTAGAAGAGAGGATTACAACCCATTGGTCTGACCCAGTGCCATCCTCCCAGCATGAAAGCCCTCTTCACCTCATGAAAAGCTTAGATCACCCAACAATACAGTGTTGCACAGAGAAACCAATAGCACTTCCTCACAAAATACAAAATTCCAACCTCTGGATCTCTAGGATGAGGGATCCATATATAGATGTTTGCAAGTGGGTGAGTCAACGTCCAAGATTTTGATTAGTGTCATCTCTCTGATAGTTCTTGGTTCCACTTGGAGATTTCATGATCTCGTACTCATCCCTGGGCGAATTCAGAGAGGCAAGTGTCAAATGAGAAGTTTCTAGAAGATTCTCTGGGTTTCCACCTAGCCAACTGCCTCTGCCATTTGTCTGCTCTCGCTCATCGCACCCTACAGAAGGGCATTTCAGTATGCATCACACTTTTTGCATGTGGCAGGTGAGATGCATCGCACCCTTAGCACTAGGCAGTCTGTATGGTCCTGTTTTGACCAGTTATGAGTAGTTTTTGAGGGAGAACTTCTGGGAGATGATGTAATCAGCTGACCTTGCTCCTTTAGGGTATGGAACAACACTTTTAGGGACTTAGAAACCCTTGGTTTATGGACATATGTGATTGGGGTTGCAGTGCCAAAATATGTCTATAACACTATGCTAGCTCTTAGGAAGACCGAGTAGAGCAAGACTCACCATGTCATCATCGGCTGTCGTGATCCCTACACTTCCAAGCTCATCCCTATAGGTGGGTAGCTTGTTCAGATATGTAGAGATCGTGTCACCCTTTTCACACTTGATTTTCCGAAGCTTGTCTTTCAGCGCCAACTTCCTTTGATCATTGTTGTTCTGATATAGGTCTTTCAATGTTTTCCACATCGAAAACGTTGTATCCTTCCCATGGATGCTCGAGACAATGTGGTCTCGAACTCCCTCGAGGAGGATTCTCCTTGCTCTAGCTACACATTTCTTCCATTCTGCCAATTCTGTAGCATTAGCTGCTGCCGGCTTGGGGACTTCTTGATCAATGAAGTCCTTTAGACTGTTGTCCTCTAATACTGCTTCCATGCGATCCTTCTAGGCTATATAATTCGAGCTGCCATCAAAGGCATACTCGAGTCTTAAACTGTTGAACGCCATTGGTGAAATTGAGATGTGATAAGAACTCGATTTCTATATTCAAGAACTTTAAACTTCAAACTTCTCCCTTCTTTGTATATTGTTCTTTGCTTTGATCACCTTTGCTCTGATACCATGTAGAAATTCCCACTGTAGATCACCTGATAATGCAATATACTAAAGCAAAATACTTGATCTACTTCTACAAACAAACTTTGCGGAAGCTTAATCAATTTGAGCTAGATCAATTAGAACACATATAACAGATAAGAAGAAATCATACACATGAAACATAGAAGAATAACCTGGGGAAAGCCTCAGCCTAAAACCCCAATCTCTGTATTATCATACAAGTGGAAATATGTCAGGATTACACAAAGCTTTAGCTCACAAGCTATCTAGCTCTCAGTACAATTCCTCACTGCTGCTCATAGACAGAATAGACAACGCATATGCCTTCCTTCAGTCCTCCAAGCCTCTTATTTCCTTGCGCAATTTTTCCCAGGGTCCAGTGCTTCCACTTGTGTGAATTCCCACCTCACATTGCTCACTTGGCTCAATAGTAACTACGCAATCCTGAAGGAGATGATTCCTTCTACATAGATGAGTTTCCTATATAGGAAAATTCCTCCAACTGATAGTACATTGTCCCTTCCTATGATCTCAACTGGGTCTCTGACTGAACTGACATGCATGAGTTATTTATGAGAGAATATTCAGTTATCTGAAGTGCAACAGTTACATGCATGCATGCATTAACTAACTGAACTAACAATTGGTTCAACAAACTATTTGAACTAATCTAACTGGACTTAACTCATTTAACGGAGCTAACTAATTACAACTCAAAGTACAACTCATCCTAATCTCCTTTAATCAAGGGATAACTTCCTCAATCAATGGAGAAACTGTTGCATGTCTTCACATAGACTTCATGTTTGATTTCCTACAACTAATTAACTCAAGATGAATTAATTAATTATTTTACAAACATCTGCTAAGATCAAATTCGAATTTTACTTCTCAATTTTAGTTCAGTGACTAAGTAAAATTGGAATCTATCCCGAAATGCTATTTTTAGCATTTCCATTTTCCATTCCTTGTTGCCATGTCCAACACTGGTACCTGAAATGCTATTTATAGCAATGATATTTTTAGCATTTCTTGTTGCCATTTTCAACAGTTCTGGTGTAGTCTAAGTTCTCAGCTAGTGATGTGGCATAGGTATTCATCAGAGATGTGGTTAGACTACATGGTGTTCTGAAGAATATTGTGTCAGACAGGGATGTGAAGTTCACTTCCAAGTTTTGGAAAGATTTATTTACAAGATTGGGCACATAGTTGGCCTTCAGCACAACTTATCATCCACAGACAAATGGACAAATAGAGAGGGTCAATAGGATATTAGAGGACATGTTAAGGATGCATGTGATGCATCAATAGAGGAAGTGGCAAGAGTATCTCCCTTTGGTAGACTTCGCATACAACAACGATTATCATGAGTCATTGAGGATGATTCTTTTTTAGGCATTGTATGGGTGGAGTTGTAACACTCCCATCAGTTGGAGTGATTCGGTTAGAAGGGTATTGATTGGACCAAATATCTTAACGGACATGGAATAGGAAATGCAGGTGATAAAGAAGAATCTAAAGACAACATAGGATAGGCAGAAGAGTTATGTATATAGGAACATGTTGTTCAAGGAGTTCCAAGTCGAGGAATAGTTGTACTTTCACATCAAACCGAAGAAGAGCTCCTTGCGGATTGGATCATGTGCCAAGTTGGCACCAAGGTTTTGTGGACCCATCAGTATCATTGAGAGGATTGGGCTAGTAGCCTATCGACTTGCACTGCCTCTGACAGTGAAATTCCATTCTGTTTTCCATGTGTCATTGCTTAAGAAGTATTTTAAGGATGTTGATAATGTGATTGATTGGTCTGTATTGCAAGTGGAACCAGATGGAGAATTCCAGCGGGAGCCTCAGTGTATATTGCAGAAAAATGTGCTCATGCACCATAATCGAGCAATCAAGCATGTCAAAGTGCAATGGAAGCACTTTGGGCCCGATGAAGCTACATGGGAGATGGTGGATCAGATGCAGGCTATGTATCCTTCCTTGTTTCCAATTGAGGCAAAGTAGCTTTGATATGGTGGTTTGGTATATGCTTTATGATGGTTTGGTATATGCTATATGATGTTTTGATATATGCTTAGATATGGTGTTTAGTATATGTTTTCATATATGCTATGGTATCTGTTTATGGTATATATATTTTTGGTAATGTTTCTATACATACATATGTCTATGGATGTAAATATCGCCATGAACTATGTTATAAAGCTCCATTATGTGATATGGGTGTTGTGTTATTATGATTATGTTGTCATGTTACTATGATATCATGTGATTATGTTATGATGATGTTATGATGTCATGTGGGTTGACACTCAACATGATGATCATTGTAAATATCGTAATGAGTTGTGTTATAAAGCTCCACTAAGCAATATGTTGTCATGCTGTCATGATGTTTTTCTTTTGAGTAGGTCTTTCATTGTAAATACTGCAACGAGTTGTGTTATAAAGCTCCACGAGAAGTGTGTCTTCTTCCAACAGGTTGTTGAGGTATATTTGTGATCTGAAATGGAGCAGATTAGTAATGTTGTGCTAATTCCCCATTCAAAATAAAACCCAATATGTTTATCATTTGCTTATTAAGTGCTTAAGGATTCACCATTTTTGCTTAATTAACTGATTCCCATGAGAGTTTCTTATGTAAATGTTATAAACAATTTAACATAAAACATATGTTGAACAACAACAAAATAACAACAAAGAACATCAAAATACAACACACAACACAGAGATTTGATGAGGAGTTCACCCCTTCTGGGCTACGTCTCCTTGGTCTAGCTTCCAATGCTTGGGCCTCTCTATTATGCTCAAAATTACAACAAAAGTGTGTTTACAATGCTCAAATGCCTTTGAAACTTGTCTCAATGAGTTCAGAATAGCCAAAAATTGCTAGAATTTCCTCTTTTTTGCACCTAATTTGGATAAGAATTGAAGAATTTATGACCTCTCCCAACTCTCCCAAAATTTTCTCAACAAATTTTCCTTTTCCAGCCACTAACCATCAAATTTGGCTTGAAATTTTCCAATTTGCCACATTTCGACCATCGAAGCCATACTTCCCGGCGAGTTCGGAAATCGCAATCATAATCGGTGTTGGTGGAGAGACGGGCGAAACAACTCCTTTCAAAAACTGTGATCGCTGATTTACGATGGCAAACTTAATGATTTATGCACCATGATTCATAACAATTTCGCGTCTAGTATATATCGGCTTGTCGCAATCGGCGTGGGACCGGGGAATTCCTTAACAACGTGTTGTTTTCCGCTGCAAAGTGCGATGAATTGTCGGACCTAAACATTCCATACATTACAACCTATTCTCTTTTCACATCTGGTTCCATCGGCGTTTCACTATCGACATGGGCAGGGTTATTCTTAACAAGACTTCTTACTGCGATGCAATTTTGCAATGTGATCGAAGCAATATCTCATATCGCATCTCGGCGGGACCGAGGGCTGATTTTCAACAGAAGACATATGCTGATGTGATGTGATGGGCTGATTTGCGGGACCAGTGACAGAGTGACACTTGTCACCTCCCAATTGGTTGAAGAGACTTGAATTTGCTGATTGTGCACTTATTTTGTCTATTTAGCAAATTGATCAGAACTCATTTCTGGGATCATTCAAACTTCATTTTCGACAAAACGAGTTGCGTTGGATTCAGATCACCGAGATCTATCCAAACATACATTTTCCATTCCATTCCATGAAATTTGACTTTTTGAGCATAAACTTGAGCACTTGATCACTCCTCCCCACAGTAAGCTTTTGGATCCCAAAAGATTATATTCAGTTATTGAACATATGAGGGTATTGTTCCCTCACCTTCCCCTCTTCAATCCATTTGGCCTTTGATGGATTTGTACCTTTTAGACCCACTCGAAGATAATCAACATTTACCCTCTTTGGTGACCTCGTTCTTCAATCAAGTATGGTGTCCTGCTGAAGCTCATCAAGAAATTCTGGAGAAAGATCTTCAATTGATGGAATTTGTACACTTTCTCCTTGATCTTCAATCAAAGGAGGTTCATACAATCTCAAATTTTCAACATTAAAAAATGGAATAAATTTTCATATATGAAGGAAAATCAAGCTTGAAAGCATTATTACCAATCTTTTCCAGAATTTTAAATGGACCATAATGGATTGGTTTCAACTTTTTATCTTCACCTTGAAGCCTTTCCTTGCTAGTGTAAATCCAAACTTCATCAACTACTTGAAATTGATGATCCGCATGATGCTTATCATGCCTTGCCTTATACTTGCCTTGACTCTTTTCTAGTTGTTCTTGAACTGTTTGGTGAATTAACTGAATTTTCTCAATGAATTTCTTTGCTCTGTCTATGTCGTTATGTCCATTTACAACTACATCTTTCTCAAAGATGAAATACAAAGGAAATTTAGGAAAATAACTAAGACATTGCTCAAAAGGCGAAGTTAGAGCAGAAGAGTGTTTTGCTCGGTTGTAAGCATGTTGAATATAATGCAACTGTTCATCCCACAACTTAGGATGTTTGCTGCAATATCCTCTGAGAAAATGAATAACTGTCCTGTTAACCACTTCAGTTTGACCATATGTTTGCGGATGGAAGGATGTACTTTTCTTCAACTTGGTGTCCATCAAGCTCCATAAATTTGACCAAAAATTCCCAACAATTGGGAATCACGATCACTTACAATAGAAGTAGGTAATCCAAAATGAACCCATAGATTTTGAAAGAAAACTTGAGTTGTTTGTTCAACTGTAATTTTTTTTTTTACAAGGCATTAATATGCACATCTTGCTAAACCTATCCACAACTACGTACAAATAATCATGACCTTTTCTTGATAAAAGAAGACCTCCTACAAAATCCATAGAAACACTCTCCCATGGACGTGAAGGCACTTGAAGTGGTGTGTACAATCCTAGTTTCGTATTACTAGGCTTACTCACTGCACACAATGAACAACCTCTAATAAAACGTGACACACTTTCAAGCATACAAGGTTGGTAAAAATACCTCTGAAGATTTTCCACTATTTTACTTACACCGAAATGTCAAGAAATAAGAGAAGTGTGTGCTTCCCTTGTGACATTTACTATCTCTCCTTGTGGAACACAAAGTTTTCCCAAATGATACAACAGATTATCATGTACATGGTAGTCTAATTCCTCAACTTGGTGGCCTTGACTCAAGTTTGAATATACCTCTTGAAAGTCAACATCATGTGCGTATTTTTCAACATAACTTTCAGACAAAACTTAATGATTCTTGAGTGGCTACATTAACAACGAGTCTAGAAAACGTATCAACAACTATGTTATAAATACCTTTCTTGTACCTAATTACCAAGTGGAATTGCTGTAAGAATCCCATCCAACGAAAGTGCCTTGATTGTTGCAATTTTGTTTGAGATTGCAGATATTGCAAAGGTTGATGATTGATGTGAATAATGGTTTCTTTTCCCATTAAGTAAAGCTTCCATTTCTTCACACTTTGCACCAATGTGTAAAGATCTTTATCATATGTAGGATAGTTAATAACAACACCAATAAAAATCTCAGAATGAAATGGTTTTTTCAAATCCAACAATGCTAAAACTGGGGTTCAACTAATCTTTTGTTTTAAAGCATCAAACGCTTTTAGTTGTTTGCCTCCCCACTGGAAGACAACCTTCACACTGGTCAAAGCATGTAGTGGAGCTGCTATGGAAGAGAAATTGGCAATAAAATTCCTCCAGTACTGCGTTGCTCCTAGAAAACTCCTTACTTCTGTGACTAATTTGGGTATTGGCCAATTCACAATGACCGAAACTTTAGAGGGGTCAATCTTCAGCTCACCTCCTCCAATTATGTGGCCCAAATACACTAAGTAAGTTTTCCCAAATTCACATTTAGACATCTTTAGAAATAACTGTTCTTTTTTCAAGACATCCAACACTTTCCTCACATGCTTGACATGCTCTTCTCGTGATTTGTTGAATATCAAAATATCATCTAAATAGACAATTACAAACTCATCAAGAAAGGATCTTAAAACATCATTCATAACTCTCATGAATGTAGCTAGAGCGTTGCAAAGACCGAAAGGCATAACCAACCACTCAAACAATCCCTGTTTGGTTTTAAAATTAGTCTTCCAAATATCCTCCTCATCTATTATAACTTGATGATATCCACTTCTCAAGTCTAATTTAGTGAAATATTTTGCATTCTTCAACTGATCTAGCAAATCATCTATTATGGGCAGTGGGTATCGATTCTTTATGGTAATTTTATTCAAAGCTCGATAATTTACACATATGTGCCAGGTTCCATCTTTCTTGGGTACCAAAACAATTGATAAACCACATGACGAATTACACCTTTATCTAACAATTTCAGGACTTGTTTCTTAATTTCTAAACTTTCTAGAATTGACATTCGATACATATCGATATTTGGGAGTGGACAGTCTTGCTGTAGCTGAATTTCGTGTTGAATTCCCCTTTTTGGTGGAAATCCTTTTGGTTCTTGTGTTAGGGTCCCACCCTAACCCCCTTATTTATGTAGTAGGATCGAGTCATAGTTATAGTTAAGTAAAGAGTCAATAAAGCCCATATTAATAATTGGAAGTGGTTAACCCGCATTTAATGACGGGACCACAGTTAGTTGAAAATGGGCCATGGTATTAGATAGATGGTATTAATAAGAACCATGGTATTGCTCCATGGTATTGCATGTATGAGTCATATATATAGGATAGAGACTCCCTGCGAGGAGCATCATGTCTTATTTTGTAATCGAGATCTGCTCTATTGGAGGTTGCCCCCTCGAAGAGGCAAGTGAACATTACTTTCTGAATAATAAAATAATTGCTGTTATTTCTCACTGTTCTATGTTCTGGGTATATTTCTGCGCATATTGGGTATTCTTGTATTGCCTTGCAGGTTAAGAGCATAACAAGTGGTATCAGAGTGCTTTCCAGGGCCGGTGGGATCTCCATTTTTTTAGCAATTTTTTTTTTGGCTAGAGACGTGTTTTGGCGTCTTTAAACCACGGTATCTGCCATTGAGTGCATAAACCTGCGGATTTGGGGAGGCATGCATGCAGGAAATACAAGAGGTGGTCACGCTTGCAACCCCTGTGGGTACCCCTTCGAGTAGTAGCGCATTAGACAAAACGACGCACATACTGTCTTCCAAGTACCCTCTGGTATATTGGAAGCCCCCTAGCTCCTTTGAAACCTCGCCATAGATAAAACGTCGGCCATCTTGCTGCTACAGTACACCGAGAACAACACTCGGAGAGATTACTCGCCCCTACGATAGGGTAGTCGGGTTGTGCGGCTAAGGGTACGGTTGATCCTCCTTGGTTAGTTCCCTGAAAAATTGGGTCGAGTACTACTGTCAAACCCTTAAGTATATTGTGATCTGTAGCACCTGACACTCCTCGAGACCATAGTTCCCTTTTCTATCTCTGGATCACACATAATCTCTGCCAGATCAGATCTTGCAAGTGGGGTTTGCAGCAACAGCATAAATCAGTCCCGCAGTTCAGATTTAACAGAAAAGCCATTCATATCTATTAGATCCATCAGATCTGCAACAACAATCTGTTCCGCCGCTCAAATCTATCCGATCAGCCATTCAGATCTCTCAGATCCACCAGATCCGCCATCCAGATCTGAGTAGTTGTGTGGGTTCCTATACCGAGGCGTGATTTTCGCAGGACTTTTGGCAGCATTGACATTTTGGGGATTCAGCTACTGCAGTATTCCTAAGCAAGGAGTAAAACTCCATTAAGAGTTTTCCAGGGGCGCTTATTGGTGACCTAGCCCATAAGAATTAGGATGACGAGCTGAGCAAGGTGGTACCATTAAATTTTTAGTGAAAAAAAAAAATCGGGTGGTCCCAAATTTCAAGTACATCGGATCGGTGCATGGTAGAAACTAGAGCTCAAGCTATGGCCAATGAGAAGATCGACAAACTTGAACAATCCTTGAAAGACATCCAAGACCAGCTGGCGACAATAACTAACACACTCTCTAAGGGCAAGGCGGAAGCCCGCGAGGAGGCGTATATTGGCAATGAACACAGTGAGGGTGAGTCTAGCCACTCTCTTCACCTCTGGGGCACCCACCAACAATCTCGTCTGTGACCACCCAAGCTGGATATGCATAAATTTGATGGTTCTCACCCGGCAGCATGGATAGCACAAATGGAGCAGTATTTCAATCTGAATTACATCTTGGATAATGAGACTCAGCTTATGGTGGGGAGCATGTACTTGGACAATGAAAGATGGCAATGGTGGCAATGGCATCAACGTTGCAATGGAAGGCCCTTGACTTGGGACACCTTCAAGAAAGCTCTTATAGAGCGCTTTGACCACGAGTCTAATTTTTTGGGTCGTCTCACTAAGCTCCGACAGACTGGCACAGTGGATGAATATATTACAGCCTTTGATGCCTTAGCTTTCCGCACTATGGGTCTCCAAGATGAGTTCTACACGGAATGTTTTATCAGTGGTCTTAAAGAGGTCATACAAGCTCACGTTCGATTACACCACCCTCCCACATGGTCAGAGGCTTGCAAGGTAGCTCGTAAAGTTGAACGTGCGTTAGCCGCCCAGTCCAATCGCCCATATTTCACTGCCAAGGGTCGCCCCCCACAGGCTCACAACACTACTCAAACACTTAAGGTTCAAAAGGTGTCACTTGCAGAAATGGCAGAAAGAAGAAAGTAGGGACTATGTTACTACTGTGATGAAAAATACTCCCCAGGTCATAAATGCAAGGAGCCCAAATTCTTTCAAATTGATGCTACTGATTACAGCTCATCGAAGGAAGCCCCACCACTTGACGAACATGAGGAGGAAGAAGAGGACAACCAGAAGGACAATTTCCCTGACGAACCAATTATTTCGCTGCATGCTTTGGCAGGGATTTCTTCACCTCAAACTCTCAAAATCAGAGGTTTTATTAAGCATCGCCTAGTAGTAGTCTTGATTGATAGTGGAAGTACACATAATTTTATCCATCAAAGAGTCGCAAAAGCAGTGCATTGTTTTGTACGAGCAATTTCTAACTTCCAAGTCCAAATTGCGGATGGGAGAACAATGAAATGTGACGGCCGCTGTGAAAATGTCAAACTTCAAATGGGGGATTATCAGTTGAAGACCCACATGTTTGCCATACACATGGGAGGGTGCGACATTGTCCTCGGTGCTGAATGGCTTCGCACACTTGGGCCAATCACAATGGATTTCCAGGAGTTATATATGAGCTTTAAGCAGAACAACTACACACATACCCTCCGCGAACTCCAGGCGGGAGCTCCCTCGATCATCAGCTCACATAGGATGGAAAAATTGTTAAAAAAGGGCCATCATGGAGTTATAGCTCAATTTAATGCCATCCAGGCCGTCGAACCCAATTCTCTTCCAATTCATCCGGAGATGCAACATATTTTAAATAACCATCTGCCAGTCTTTGACAAGCCTCCTAAGCTTCCACCCTCGAGAGGGGAACATGATCATAGCATCACTTTGGTCCCAGGCGTCCAACCACCAAATTTGCGCCCATATAGATATCTGTTCGCCCAAAAGAATGATATAGAAAAAATAATCAAGGAACTTTTGGAAGCAGGTGTCATTCATCCCAACATTAGTCCTTATTCATCACTGGTGGTCATGGTGCTCAAGAAATATGGGGAATGGCATATGTGTCCAGACTTCAGGGCCCTCAATAAGTTGACAATCAAAGATAAATTTCTCATCCCGGTTGTTGATGATTTGCTAGATGAACTAAATGGGGCTCAATTCTTCACTAAGCTGGATCTTCGCTCAGGGTACCACCAAATTCACATGAAAGAAGTCGACATTCCAAAGACTTCTTTCAGAACTCATGAAGGCCATTATGAGTTCCTGGTCATGCCATTCGGTCTTTGTAATGCCCTATCTACTTTTCAGAGCCTTATGAACCACCTCCTCAAACCATATCTCAGAAAATTTGTCCTTGTTTTCTTCGATGACATCCTCATCTATAGTCGCACTTGGGCCGCACATCTTCACCATGTAGATCTGCTCTTGCAACTGCTCTGCAAGCATAAATTATTTGCTAAGATGTCCAAGTGTTCTTTTGGCATGGAAGAAGTTGAGTATTTGGGCCACATTGTGGGGTGTGAAGGTGTCAGGGTGGACCCCAAAAAGATCCAGGCAATGCAGGATTGGCCTCAACCTAATACCTTGAAGAGCATGAGAGGATTTTTAGGTCTCACGGGTTACTATTGCAAATTTTTCGGCAATTATGGTGGCATTGCGAAGCCCCTCACTCAACTCCTCAAGAAAAATTCATTCCTCCGGAACGATGAAGCATAACAGGCCTTTACATCTCTAAAAAATGCCATGTGTTCCACTCCAGTCTTAGCACTACTTGACTTCACCAAATCTTTTGTCATTGAATGTGATGCTTCGGGTACGGGTATTGGGGCAGTCTTAATGCAGGAAAGTCGACCCTTGGCCTTCACAAGCCAAGAACTAAGTGGGAAGAATTTGGGACAATCTACCTATGAGAATGAAATGATGGCCAGCTTACATTCAGTCGATACCTGGTGACCTTACTTATTGGGGCAACGTTTCCAAATCCGCATAGACCATCACAGTCTTAAATATTTTTTGGAGCAACGCCTATCCTCACCACAACAAAATAAATGGCTCGCCAAAATGCTGGGATATGATTATGAGATCATTTACAAGAAAGGGCACGAAAATATTGTAGCAGATGCATTATCTCGCCAATTTGAGGAAGAAAGTACCCTACTCGCAATTTCCCTTCCCATTCCAAAATGGATTGATGAGGCTCACAAGGAATGGTTTTCGCATCCCTGGCTCTCCCAACTCATTACTCAATTGCAGGGGGATCCAAATTCCACCAAGGGAAACTCGTGGCAGGATAAGATTCTTCGCTACAAGGACGGAGGCGTAATATCACCAACATCCACCCTCAAAATCCGCATTTTGGCGGAGTTGCACTCATCCCCCACTATGGGACATTCAGGCTTTCAGAAGACGTATGCTTGCACTAGAAGATCATTTTTTTGGACAGGCATGAAAAAGGAAATTCTTACTTTTGTAGCGGAATGCGATGTCTGTCAGCACCACAAAGGGGAGACAGTCAAAGCACCAGGCACATTACAACTATTGCCCATCCCGGCATCAATATGGATGGAGGTTTCTATGGATTTCATTATAGGTCTTCCAAAGTCAGGAAACAAGTCAGTCATCATGGTGGTTGTGGACCGACTTTCTAAGTATGCTCATTTTTGCGCCCTACCCCACCCTTTTACACTAACTTTGGTCACTCAATCTTTCATGGATCATATCTTCAAATTGCATGGCATGCCCACTTCTATTGTGTCTGATCATGACCTGATCTTCACTGGTAATTTTTGGCAGGAACTCTTTAGGCTACAAGGTACCCAACTAAAACTCAGTGCTTCCTATCATCCACAAATGGATGGTCAAACTGAAGCAGTCAACAAATTTCTAGAAACCTACCTTAGGTGTTTCACTTCAGAAAAGAAACATCTTTGGGTACAGTGGTTACCTCTAGCTGAATCGTGGTATAACACCAACTATCATGCCACCACCAAAGTGACTCCCTATGAAGCAGTTTATGGTCAACTCCCTCCTTCCCCTACTTCTTATATCAAGGGGTGCTCAAAGGTACAAGCAATGGATCAACTCCTATAGAATTGCACAACCATGCTTGCCCATCTTAGAGAGAATCTTCATCAAGGTCAAAACCGCATGAAGCAACAGGTAGATCAGCATCTCTCAGAACACCAATTTCAAGAAGGGGATCAGGTATTTTTGAGGCTGCAACCATATAAGCAAACATCACTAAAAGACAAGGGTTGTCAGAAACTATCTACAAAATTCTACGGACCGTATCGAGTACTTCAGCGCATTGGAGAAGTGGCCTACAAGCTAGCTTTGCCACCCACTGCAAAAATCTATCCAGTTTTCCATGTCCCATGCCTCAAGAAAGTGATTGGGAACAATTGCAGAATTCAAACCAGTCTACCTGAATTGGATGAAGAAGGGTCAATTTGGCTCCAACCTAAACAGGTCCTAGACACACGAGAACGACACCTGCGTGGCCGCATGATCAAGGAAGTCCTTGTCAAGTGGAAATACACCTCTCCGGAAGATGCAACCTGGGAACCAACCACTATTCTTCAGCAGTTTCCGCAGCTTTAGCCTTGAGGACAAGGCTATTCTTAAGGGGGAGGGCATGTTAGGGTCCCACCCTAACCCCCTTATTTATGTAGTAGGATCGAGTCATAGTTATAGTTAAGTAAAGAGTCAATAAAGCCCATATTAATAATTGTAAGTGGTTAACCCGCATTTAATGACAGGACCACATTTAGTTGCAAATGGGCCATGGTATTAGATAGACGGTATTAATAAGAACCATGGTATTGCATGTATGAGTCATATATATAGGATAGAGACTCCTTGCGAGGAGCATCGTGTCTTATTTTGCAATCGAGCTCTGCTCTATTGGAGGTTGCCCCCTTGAAGAGGCAAGTGAACATTACTTTCTGAATAATAAAATACCTACTGTTATTTCTCACCGTTCTATGTTCTGGGTATATTTTTGCGCATATTTGGTATTCTTGTATCGTCTTGCAGGTTAAGAGCATAACATCTTGAAACATATCTCCATATTGATTGACCACATCAATCAATTCGGCTTTTAGCTTCAAGTCACAACCTGCAAAGGATTCACGCTCCTTGTCATTCTTCTTCTTGATCATAAGGAGCATGAGATTCTTGTTGGAATTGACCAATCGCTTCATTTTCCCTGTGCTTGAGACAGATTAAGCTTTCTACTATGGACTCTCACAATATACTCCACTCCATATTTGAACAAATGATATTTGTTCTCAAATCTATATAAAACAACTTTCCGATCATACAAATACGGGCTTCCTAACACAATTCCAGAAATATCTAGCGACACTACATCTAATTCGACTTCATCAACGAAATTAGCAGTAATAGCAAACCTGAAAACGTATTTCCTTGTGACTTGAATATTTTCATCCTTGGTTATTCTAACCAACAAATACGGTTTATGATGAGGCACGGTTTCTAGATTCAACTTCTTGACCAAGTCTGTAGAAATTAAATTTGCCTAGGATCCACTGTCAAACAACGTATCAATCTTGGTGTGTTTGGAAATAACTCTGATATGGAACAACTCAATTCTGGTTTTTTCATTTTAAGATTTGTTGGAGTTATTTTATGCATTGGTGCTTTCCATGACTTCCTCTTTGCTTGTTTTTGCCACGACTTTTCATTTAGTGATTGTGGCTACAATCTTTGTTTCATCACCTGAGTCGGAACCCAAGTCTTGTTGTACAACAACGTTTGTCTTCTATTTCCTTTTATTGTTATATTTCTTCGGTCTTAATTCAGGATGAAGCTTCTAGCAATGCGCTTCATCATGGCCCTCTTTGGAACAATTCTTGCACGCGGGTTTCTCCCCTTCTCTCTTAACATAAGCACTTTTCTTTTGCTTTCCTTTAGATTTATTTTGCTTTTCAACACTCTGGAATGGCTTCTTCTTACCTTCTTCTTGTACATTTTTCCCTCTTGCTTCGAGCTGTGTAGCTTGAACACATGCCTCATCAAGATTCGTGGGATTAAACATAAGAATGGTGTGTCGAAGATAGCTATGCAAACCTCCTATGTATTTCAACAAAGTATCTTGTGACTGCTAGTCTACTCCCAGCATAAGAGTTCTTCTCCTAAACTCCCGAGTATACTCTTGTACATTTTGACCTTTTAATTGTCTGAAATTTTGCCAATTCATGATAACTTTTTTCATATGAGATAAAGGGTAGAATTGTCTTTTTATAGCAACAATGAAATCAAACCAAGTAATAGAGATCTTACCATGTTTTTTGATCTCTTCTTGAGTCCTTGCTTCCCACCAAATGAGTGTTGCACCCTCCATTCTCAATGAAACCAACTAAATTTTGATATCATCCTCTTGAAGGTTATGAATTCTACAATACACCTCCAACTGACAAATTCAATTATCAAGCTTCTCTGCATTCACTTCACCATTATACATGGGCAACTCGAATTTAACATCTAATTTAAGTAGAGGTTATTTTCCAGCTCCTTTTGAAGAATGGTGATGAGTATGAGTAAGGGTTGTATTAGTGGAAGAATGTGAAGATGCTTGTGAAGAATAAGATGAAGAGGATGGTGGAGAGTGTGGAGGTTTGTCTCCATTCCCACTACCTCCTTTTCCATTACCTCCTCGTGAAGAGCCTCCTCCTTTGGGAGGTTTGGAACTTTCTCCTTGAAACCTACTATTCCTCTCTTCATAGAGGACCTTCACAATATTTGTCATATCAAAGAAATCCGTTCTGAAGGTCTTCTCATCTTCTCTCATGTTTTTAGGTTCTCCTTCATAAGACATGATCTCTAGAGTCTCAACTACAACTTGAGGCTAAACTGGTGTTGGAGATTGTGGCAACCTTGCTCTTCTTCACCTTAACCCAACTTCAGGGTTTCCAACCACCTTCCTTCACCTCTTTTGAGTTTTAACCTTGTTAGGATGACACAAAACTACCAAACAATACTCCTTCTTTGCACAAGCAAATCTAGTAAGCAAAAACCAATGCTCTGATACCAATTTAATATGAAATGGAGCATATTAGTAATGTTGTGCTAATTCCCCATTCATAATAAAACGCAAGATGCTTATCATTTTCTTAGCAAGTGCTTAAGGATTCACCACTTTTTCTTAATTAACCGACTCCCATGAGAGTTTCTTATGTAAATGTTATAAACAATTTAACATAAAACATATGTTGAACAACAACAAAATAATAGTAAAGAACATCAAAATACAACACTCAACACAAAGATTTGATGAGGAGCTCACCCCTCCTGGGCTACGTCTCCTTAGTCCAGCTTCCAATGCTTGGGCCTCTCTATTATGCTCAAAATTACAACAAGAGTGTGTTTACAACGCTCAAATGCCTTTGAAACCTGTCTTAATGAGTTCAGAATAGCCAAAAACTGCTAGAATTTCCTCTTTTTTGCACCTAATTTGGATAATAACTGAAGAAGTTATGACCTCTCCTAGTTCTCCAACAATTTTTTCAATAAATTCCCCTTTTATGGCCACTAACCATCAAATTCGGCCTGAAATCCGCCAAATTTGCCACATTTCGGCAACAAGAGCCATACTTCCCGGCGGGTTCGGAAATCGCAATCACAATCGGCGTTGGTGGAGAGACGGACATAATAACTCCTTTCAAAAACTGCGATTGTCAATTTGCGATGGCGAACTTAACGATTTATGCACCACGGTTCATAACAATTTCGCGTCCGGTATATATCGGCACGGGACCGGGGAATTCCTTAACAACTTGTTATTTGCCGTTACGTAGTGTGAACTGCGATGAATTGTCGGACCCGAGCATTCCATACATTGCAACCTATTCTCTTTTCACATCTAGTTCCATCGGTGTTTCGCTATTGGCACGGGTAGGGTGATTCTTAACAAGACTTCTTGCTGTGATGCGATATCGCATATCGCATCTCGGAGGGACCGTGGGCCGATTTTTAACAAAAGACTTATGCTGATGCAATGCGATGGGATGATTTGCTAGACCAGCGATAGAGAGACACTTGGCACCTCCCGATTAGCTGAAGATACTTGAACTTGTTGATTGTGCACTTATTTTGCCTGTTTAACAAACTAATCAGAATTCATTTCTGGGAGCATCCGAACTCCATTTTCGATGAAACGAGTTGTGTTGGATTCAAATCGCCAAGATCTATTAAACCATATAGTTTCCATTCCATTCTATGGAATTTGATTTTTGAGCATAAACTTGAGCACCTGATCAATGTGCGATTGAACACCAAGGACAGAGTCCCCCAAGGGGAAGGGTTCTATAACATTCCTCATGAAAATTCCATGTAATAAAAGTTAAAAACAATAAACACGGTTGATGGGACACTTATTCCAAGTTTAATGTTGGGTAGGACATCCTAGGGGGTGTTCATTTGGTTGTTTACGGCTAAGGAAATTCGAAAAGGCTAGGGCTAAGACTTTGGAAAGGAAAAATGACATTTTTGGCACAATTATTTATGAAAATAATGGAAATTAGGAGAAAAGTTAGATGAAATGTCACAGGTTGCATGTGAGGAAGAAAATGAAGGAAAATGAAGAAAATAGGGGCCTCATTCATAAAAAGGCTTCTAAGGATTAGTTGGTAACCTTTTGTCAGTTGAGTTTTAGAGCTATCTCATTATTCTCTCTCTCTCTCATACTCTGGGACACTTAGAGTTTCTTGGAGCAATTTTGGCATGGGATCAAGAAAGGAAAAGGAGGCAAGAGAAAATGAAGATCAAGCAGGGAAAGATAGGATCAAGCAACTATTGCAGGCTTCATTTCAGGTATCGACTTGCATGTGTATTTTCCTTGCTAGATTTGGCATGCATGGCATTGCATGTGGTTCTTTTCTATCATGGCATGGGTTTTGCGAGGTGTAACAGTGTTTTCATCCTAGCCTTTCCATTTCCGGATAGCCATGGTTTGATGGGGTTCTCATGTTTTGGTTGAGTTGGATTGTCGGATGGATTCGAAGTTGAGTGAGGTGGAACTCCAAAATGATAGAACACATGGCCTAGTAACTCTCGAGTTGGACTGTGGGTTGCGGTAAAGCCAGATTTTGTGTTGCCTCAGATGGCTTAGGAATCCTTGTCAGTGAATGGCAGGATATACGGTAAAGCTAAGAGGTGGTTTGCTTTCTGTTGGGCCTATTAATCCCGCATTTGGGATATGCGGTAAAGCCTGGAGAGTGCGTCTCGGTTTAGGGCCTAGAAATCTGAGTTTAGATTGCGGTAAATCTTGAGAGACTAGGAGACAGGGAAATTCTTCACGGTGTAGGTGGAGAAATCTGGTGGCATCCATGATTTTTTGGCCTAGTGATCAGGTGGAGATCACGATAAATCCTGTTATGATGTGTCCATTGTCTTGGCCTAGTGATCCGGGATAGATTACGGTAAAACCCAGTTTCTATTGATGAGGGTGAGGTGGTTTAACCTCGGTATCCCCTAGTTGGTTCTTTTGGTTTGAGTCCCACCTTCATGCTTAGAATATGGCACGGGGGTGAATCACTGAAGAGAGATTTGGCTTAGCCATTCTATGGTCGGGTGGAACGTGGTAGTTCCATCTGCGGTTGGTTTATTGCATTCATTAATGAGAAATTCATTCCCTTGACTTTCATGTGTAAATGTATTGATGTATATGTGGATTTTGATGGCTGATATGTTTATGGTATTTATGTTCTTATTATGTTGGTTATATCTACATTTATGGCAACAACTATGTAAAGCTCTCAACATGTTTTTACTTGTATATGAATGGATAATGTGTCTATGACCTAATAGAAGATAATGCAACAATTGAGATGAGGAAACAATGGTTCATATCGATTCTCAAATAAGTATGAGATCTCTACACCTAAGTCTGTTATTTACACCTGTAGGTTACATGTTGATGATGTGTTTGACGAAATGCATGTCATGGATAGTAGGGGTCTGGTTATGGTCTTGTTCAGTTTATTGTTTTTGCATCATTGTTTCCATGTATTTTTACTGATTCTAAGCTATCACTCCATTTTGGGTAGTGGAATATGCTTTGGGCCTGAAAAATGGCTTAAATCTCGAGGTCAGTCGCACATCATTGGCAATTTTGGTCTCTAGTCGTTGGCAGGCAAGCAGGTGAGAGCGACTTTAGGTTGTTGTTCACTCCCTTTCCCATAGAGTGAGAGCGATTATGGCCTAAGAGATCCATAACAACAGTGGGACCCAAGGACAAGATGTCTGAGAGGTTGACTTTTCTTTTGAAGGTTATGTTGATGAGGTTGGATGAATATGTGTGATGTTCCGTCAATTCCACTTCCTTAAGGTTATATAGGAGGTCGAATATGATCATAGTAACCTCTCATCTCATGTTTACCCCAGTTGGCATTGTTACTTGGGTGGGTGTTGGGGAAGGGTGATACACATGGGCCATACTTTTAAGCTCCCAACCTTTATGGGGTTGTTACAATGCCTAGCTTTTTCATTTCAGAGTATTCAAACCTTAATTAAATTGGAACAACGCCTTGCTTTCACTTTTTTGAGGACTTAACCCTTGCGAGGTTGTAGCTGAGTCTTCAATCTCTGGTGGGGCTCTAACAACGCTCTTCTTTCACTTTCTTGAGGACTCAAACCTTTTGGGGCTATACCAATGCCTAACTTTCAGTATTTTGGGGCTATACCAACACCTAACTTTTGGGGATATACCAACCCTGATGGGGCTGTCACAACTTTACTTTCTCTTTTTGAGGATTAAAGCCTTGTGGTGTTATAGCAATGCCTAGTTTTCACTTTTTAGAAGATTCAAAACCTGGTGAGGTTGAAACAATGCTTATTTTCAGGAACTTTGTTCCTCTAAACCCTGTTGGTGTTGAAAACAATGCTCATTTTCACTAACTCGATTGGTCGCTCATGGTTAGTATATGACTAGTTCATTGGGATGTGAAAAAGGTCATCCAATATGTGAAGAGAACTATGTAATATCGCTAACGAATTCTGTGGATTCAATGAAAAATCTTTGCCTTTTATCATGACAATATTCAAACTACCTTGTTAGATTGACTAGGATGTGGGAATGCTTCTCAATATTTTTTTAGGATTATGGCTCTCTCTCCATCAATCAATAATGAATCCCAAAATTATTCGATTAATTATGAGTTGATCTCTCATATCATCCAATCTGTTAAGAGAACTGCGTAGTCTCCCAAAAGGCTTGTATAGTTCAGTGAAATTCAGTCTCTGAAGGAAACTATGTAATCTCCAATAAGGCTTGTGTGGGTTCAGTGAAATCCAATCTATAAAGTAAGTTCCAAAAGATTCTTGTGGGTTTAGTAAAATTTTGCGTTCAAGGCACACCACTGAGTTAGACTGACGATGATATAGTAGCATTTCTTAAAATTCGTGGTCAAGGAATCTGGTGCTCTGTCCATCCTTGATATGGAATCACAAAGTTAGTCAATTGTTTTAATTATGCACTGATATATAATTTACAAATCCAATAGTGAAAATTTTGATATTTTCACTATTGCACCCTTTTGTTATGAATTATATGTTTTTAATTTTAACCTTTTGTGATGAATCATATGTTCTTAATTTTAGTATGTTTTTATTTTTTACATTTTGTGATAAATGATATGCTTTAATTTTTTACATTTTGTGATGAATCATATGTTTTCAGTTTTAGAAATTTGAATAATTTATAATATTTTTGCGTACTTTTTCATGCAAGGCTCGAGAGTAAATAGTTTTGGACTCATTGTCCAGTTTTTCTGTTAATATGGATTTTTGTTTTTATTATATATTTCATGATTGCAAAGAGTGGTTATTGTTCTTCCATAACCATCCTTACCCAAAAAAGCGTTTTCTAAGCGTTTTCTATATGGAGTTGGCTGGGAAAACACTGTTCAATCCAGCCAATCTCCTAACTTCATTTTCGTCGTTCCCTCTCATTAAAAATCATCGGCAAGCCTGGCAAGAAGTATGCGGAACCTACTGAACACCTCTGCCTCGTTCACACTAAACAAACGACCGTGGACTCCCAACACCGCATCACCGGACTCATGCCATCACGAGCATCTGCAGAGTAGGCCAGACTTAGGAACCATGACGCCGCTAATTCGGTTTCCTCTTTCATCCAGAACATTATCATCAGCGTCGCTAACTCGGTCCCCTCTCCGTATCATTGCACACAGAGGAACTAAACACAACTTTTTCTATGGCTTTTTTCTATGGTTTTTGTCTAAGCGCAGGCCTCCAGCACAATATGAGCTCCTCTAACTTCAATTTCTACCATTCATTCCTGTGGTATTAATTATTCTTCAGTGATCCACAAGAAAAAGAAAAACTGGCAGACCTGCCCACAGTCTGCCAAGAAACTCCCTTGAAAGAGCAGGAAATTCCATTGTCTCCCTTATTTTACAAAGAAGATTGGAACTAGGCTTTTGGGGGAGTTTCCTGCTCGTGTTTTTATCATCTTCGTTCTAAACGGACACAGTGACGACCAGCGCTGTGGTGGTAGCAACAGTTTCCTGGTGCCCATCTTCCTCGCATGAGTGAACCAAGAAGGCAAAATCATCTTCAATGAACAAGGTAGACCATGTGACTGGAATTTCAGGGATTTCCAGATCCATCCACGTCCAAGTATCTCACATACAATTAAAACTGGGCATTCGAATATAGTCCCAGTTCAATATACAACGTGTAGTATCGAAAGGAGACATCATATACAAAACATTATATATAAACCATTATACTGAATTTAGAACTCGACTTCCTCTCAAAATGGGCATTGGTAAAGGATATGGACATAAATGATGATGATAATAATGGTTAACGTTCACTGACATCAAATTTGTCTATTGGACTTATAATTTTCTTAGTTTTTAATTGTTTAGTTTCTTGTCTTTCTTGGGGAGATTGATACTGTAGCTTTCTTTTTTTTCTCTACGATCTTCCAACTTCCTATATCTTGATATTTCAATTTTCAAGTTTGCTTTGAATGGAATTTTTAAATTCGTTTCTTCTTAAAAAAGGACATGTTTTGGTTTATAACTTTATTATATATATTGTTATTTTAATTTATTGCATAACCAAAATAACTATAGCTGAACGCAATATGGGAAGTAACATGAAGGTATGGAAAGTATTAAAAGGGTGAATCCTTATTACAACATTAGCAATAGATACAATATTACCACCATTATTGTATTATCCGCAAAATTAATGCTCTTAGTTTTCAGCTGCTCTGCAAATGACCATGTTATCTCTACTTGCAAGGAATGACCATGTTATCTCCACTTGATCTAAAGTTATAGTCTATTCTCCCTGTATCCTAAATATGGGCTAAATTTAATATATATGGAAAACATGTAGTGTTGACGATAGATATTCTAGATAAAGAACAATAAAAACCATTATTTGAGGAAACTTAAATAAAGAAATGTTATGGTTGCGTAAATATGAATCCACCTAAGACTATGGATCAATCACGTGTGAAAATTGTATGATTTATTTTAACTTTTCACTAAAATTTGATACCGCTTTATCTTTACCGAGTATTATTTTTACCAATTTACCATATTAAATCTTACCAATTTATTATATTAAATCTTGTTTAAAAATTTTATTGAACATTTTTAATTTTAAACATAGAATTCTTTTCAAGAAATTCTATTATGAATTTAACTTAAAAGATTTCTGATACAAAAGTAAAATCGTAAATCAATCGTTTTTGAAGTTAAGTTATCCATCATTCCAACCCTCAATTCCATGTCTTTACCATTTCCAAATCATTTCAAACAAGACTGTTAAAACATTTTCAAAATTGGCAAACTTGCCCACAAGTACAAAGGATTTTTATATATACCCATTAAAACATAAAGAATAACACACTATCTTACATCATAGGTAGATCCATTCTGAGTCGTTTGATCAAATGCACAAAAAAGACCGGAACAACCTTAATACTATGATAGTCCAACACATTTGCTGCAAATATTCTCAGTCCTTTAGTCGTCTTCATTTCAATAGGGCCTTCTTACTCTCTCTGATTCTTCTGCATCAAGGACATTCAAAATTCTTCTACATCAAGGACATTATATATAAAATCAATTGGAAGTTCTGCCTATTTCACATATGGTATTCAATATTATCTGTGAGGTTGAATACCATTTCTGATTAGATAGGGACATCTTGTAAAACATACAACAAAGGCAACAACTAGTAGGATATAAATTCTTCAACCTCTTCATAGAATTGAAAGCTACATAATTCCAGAAACTGCTAAACTCCTAAACACACATTCTCTCTATATATGACATAACTCAACACTGTATATACAGATTATTGGGTCATTGAAAAAAGGCATGGTCGAAGTCACCTCTGCGTTGAAAGGTGGTCGCATGTACATCATTACCCCTGAGGAGTAGGCCTTTTACAATCTAGAGGCCGATATAGGTTGAAGCATCCACAACACACACAGTCTTGGATTTTGTAGACAAAATAGTCACAATGAAGGAATTCAATTTACAAAGGCGAGTCAATGATCCAAATCAAGTTTGATTATATGCTTGCCTGCTTACCTGGCTGGTGAGTATTTTAGATTGAAATTGATTATATCCTTGCCTACTTACTTGCCTCGTCATGTCCTCTGGGTTACATGTAACGAACATCACGTCATCGCGCAACATGGACAATGGGTTTTGGGTTTGAAGGAGTAAGGTATTTTGTGAGGGGTGTCGAGAGCGGATTTGTTTTAATGGTGGTTGTTGAATATTTGGTGCCCTAATTTAGTCACCTCGCATTTGGATTGTGGATTTTTCTCTATCGTTAAGAAAATTCATTCCAATCATATCCACGTAGAAATCAAGAACCTTTCCTTCTCGACCACGTGTTTGATTTGATTTGTTTATTAATTTGACATATCTCAACAATGCTTCCAGAGAAAAAGGACCTATGAGCTCTTATAGGCTTCTCAATTCTTCAGCATTTTTATGCCGAAAGGAGTTTTCTTCTATGGAGTTGGCTTGGAAAACACTTTTCAGCCCATCCAGTCTCCTCGCTCCATTTTTTTCGTTCCCTCCCATCAAGAATCAACACTTGGAAACATTTTAGGAATATTTCTTGTTCCTTAAGATATATCTCGTCTTTATCTCTGGCATGTCTAGCAATAAGTATATGCGGAACTGACTCACCGCCTCTACCTCATTCACACTGAACAAATGAATGTCGACTCCCAACACCACATCGCCGGACTCCATGCCATCCCGAGCAGCTGCAGAATAGCCAAATATTTGAGGAACCATGACACCCATGAAGGGGCTCATTTTACACCACTCCAATAGTGAAAGCCTGCACAAAAAGGATGGTGTAAGCAAACACTATGTTGGCCACCACACTTGCACATGTGACAATAACACGGTCTATACCTCGCCTGTTTTTCAGTAAATCCTTATCGTCTGCAGCTATATCGTTATCCTTCTTGATATCTGGAAACCCCACATATCCTTTATCGGAATGGTTCTCAATGATCATTCTACATTTCTCAGATTAAATTTCAATAGAGTTGGCCCAAAGCTAATGGCGAATTTATTTACATGGATATTCTGCAGATAGGTTGCAAGAAAGTTCCCGCACTCGTGCACAGTAACTATTGCTACCAACACCCCCACTACTTGTAAGGCTGACTCTGCCCCTTCCAACTTTCCTGTTGCAAGAATTGCAGGAATTTATAGAAGGAACACACTTGAAAATCTAGTCAGATGCCTTAAAACCTTTTTGTTCTCTTTTCCTAAATCTGGGTGGTTGCTACACCATATGAAAATAGACAAAGAGGAGATACTATGTTTCCTGCCAACTTAGATCCCTCATCGGTCAAGATTGCAGAGTAATCAATAATGTTGAGAAAAGATACCTCTTGAAGGATCACTTCTCCAAGAATCATCATGTGCTCCATGGCCATTGCATTGTAGGAGATCTTTCCTTGTGCTGCAAAAAACACCCCTTTTCTTGTGTTGAAGGCAAAGCCTCTATACTGGGTTCTCCTTTGCTTCAAAACTATATTATTGAAATCAGATGAGATTTGCGTGCATCTTCTATTGCCTATTTGTAGATCACGTATAGGTCGTGGGTCCTGTAATCTCGTGGGTGAGAATTTTCTAATGGAACACAAAGTCATTTAGTATATTATCTGTTTCGAGCTTGATCAGTGGGTGGATGGTGTAACTATCATCACATATCTCAATTTTACTGCTATCGTCACAATCATTTTTCTTTTTCATGCTACGAATCTTGGTAAAAATCATTTAAAAATATCAATTTTTTATCATGAATGATTGGTGCATAGTGTTCCTCTCATCACAACTCTAAATTGTCACGATGATATGCTCCGTGAGAATTGCAGTGAGGATTTTAGTCGCCTGCAAGAAATGGCTTTGTGACGAGATTTTTTTTAGGGCTTAATAACGTCCGAGACTCTTATTTTGCCAAGGTCGTGAAGGGGCCTACAAAGAAGTTTTCAACTGTTGGGGACTCTGTGGCCATGAGCAAAAAATCAAGCCAAAGGCTCTTTAAGTGCTTGACACCTACAAGGTTTTGTGGGACTTAACGCCTGACATCGAATTCTTTTATTACCAGGAATAGTGTGGGAATGCGAGGACGCATGCGTATATGAACTTCGTTCAGCTTGGGGAGTCAGCATTGGAAATAATGACCGCATTCAAGAATGCAATCTAAGCAGACAAATTCAAAAACCTCGGTCCTCAGATGCATGATTCATCCATTTATGGTGTATGTTATGAACTTCCATATTCTACGACTCCTCCTTTCGGCGTTCCTTTGCACCTATCGGTGCAATTGCTAGTTTATACATCATTGTTAAATTTCCCCATTTCCCAATAATGAGTAGAACACAAATCACATTTAGATTATTGTCCAATTTTCATTTTCCAATAATGATCAAGAAGTGGCATAGTTAAATTTTTCCAATTAAGCAATAATAGGAAATTGGCCTTTTCTTAGTAATGGTGAAAAGTGGTTATTATCCTCCCTCCCCATGGATTATGCATTAGGTATTTGTTGACTATCTATTAAGACAGTCAAACAAGAGAAATATTTTTCAATTTAACAAAGTGTAGTTTTTAAAAATAATTTTCTATTTTTTACAATTTATTTTATTGACATTTATCTTTCATATGGTTGGTTGTCAATTTGGACATGTTATTGCCCAATGCCTCAAATAAAGAGCCAAGAGTACATGGGTCATCTCATCTCATATCATATTTTATTTTTATTTTTATTGCATTCCATAATTGAGTGAGACATCTCATAATTAAGTAATTGATATATTTCTTTATTCAAAGGTGGCAAAATAATTTTTATATTAATTAAAAATCCAAGAGTACATGGGTCACATCATTTTTTGTTTTTGTTTTTATTGCATTCCATAATTGAGTGAGACATTTCATAATTAAGTAATTGATACATTTCTTTATTCAAATGTGGCAAAATATTTTTTATATTAATTAAAAATCCAAGAGTACATGGGTCACATCAGATTTTGTTTATGTTTTTATTGCATTCCATAATTGAGTGAGATATCTCATTAGTAAGTAATTGATACATTTCTTTATTCAAATATGACCAAATAATTTTTATATTAATTAAAAAATTAATATTAGAATTAACATGAAAAATGTTTAATAATTTTGTAAGCTAATTTTGTAATCTCCATTATAAATAAAAAAATTAAATTAACATTTTTATATTTTTTAATTTATATATTTATCATATGTTTAACATTCTATATTTACTTAATATAGTTATAACATTTAATATTTCAAAAATCATCAAAAACAAACTATATACTACTAATAACTATTTATAAATAATACATTGTATTATTTCTTAATTTTTTAAAATAAAATGTATATTAAATGATAATTTTTAATATTTTGAAATAGATTGAAACAAATCTTATTCAAAGATACATTTTACAACTACATTTCAAAGCATAGTTGCTAATTCTTTTAATATATCACAATAATGATCAAATAGTTTCACTATTATTTTAAAAGGGGCAGGGAGAAGTTGCTATGTAATACAGAGAAAAGCTGTTATGTAATACTTGTTTTTTTATTATTGTAAATTGGTTGCTATTGTAAATTCCATGATTATGGCAAGTGATTTTTGTTTTTTATAGAAATAATATCAGTAAAGTGGTTTTTGTATTTATTGTAAACACAATAATGACTTACAAAGGTTCTTGTTTTTATTGTAAATATGAAAATTGGTTCTTATTTCTTACTGTAACTTAATTGTTACAGTAAATTCCATGATTATGAAAATATGAAAAGTGATTCTTGTTTTTATAAAAATATATTTATTAAAGTGGTTATTGTATTTATTGTAAACTTAGTATTGGTGAAAATAAATTCTTGCCTTTATTGTAAATATGAAAAGTGGTTCTGGTCACCTGCTACAACCAGTTTATCTTAAATATGGTTTTTAAAATAGTTGAATATTTACTTCAGTAACATTCAATATTTAGGTTTTATATGGTTGGAAGAATGTAACTAATTACACTGTCAGGCGTGTTCCCTCTGAAAAAGACATCCCTAAAATACCACGTGTGCTATCTTGAGCTATTGATTTTGCGTTAGACGATTGGGGTGTTTTCAGCGGTTGGTTTAATGTTTTTTTCCCCTCCAAAAATGTCTTCTTCTTTTTTTTCCAAAAGAAAAAGAGGGTTGGTTTAATATTTCATATGTAAAATTATCACTGAACCTTCCTCCAGACATACGAACAGTTTGTTCTTCCATGGCTCGCCAACCAGCCAAGATTACAGGTAATTTTTTTTTTTTTTTTTAACTTTCTTTCAAATCTTCAGAGGATTTCTTTCCATTTCGGTTCACTTCTTTCTGTGGTCTTCATCCAAGTGGTGGTGCTCTTCCATGGCTCGCCAAAATTACAGGTAATTTTATTTTATTTTTTTAAACTTTATTTCAATTTTTCAGAGGATTTTTATCCTTTTCTATTCGCTTATTTTTGTGGTTTTCATCCAAGTTGCGGTGTTCTTCCATGGCTCGCCAAGATTACATGTTATTTTATTTTGTTTTAAACTTTCTTTCAAATCTTCAGAGGATTTTTTTCCGTTTCAGTTCTTTACCAGAAATTTTGCAACTAGGGTATTATTTCTTTTAACATTTGTATTGGTTCATGTGGGCTTTTACAGGTATTTTTATGAAATCTTTTACCAGTGTAGGATGCATTTGGTTCTTAGACGAGGGTTTCGTTTTTAAGTTTCTCACCCTCTTTCCCAAACCTTCCACAAGCCATATGAAGAAAACCATGCTCTGCTAGGGTTTGTTCTCATTTCTTTCTGTGGTCTTCTTCCAAATTGCAGACATCATAATTGTTCCTTGGACGAGCTTCCCTATGTTCATTTAATTTTATGCAAGCACTATGGATTTAGAACTGTGGGTGGAGAATTTACCAAAAGAGAATAGAGATTTGTAGGTATCCTTTCTCTTAGTCTACTTTATTGAAATATGAAAATTGTGATAAAAAATATGTTGGTATGTACAGGATTTTTCAAAAAATACCTCGTTCACAGCCGACGTGTCCACAACAATCCTGTCCCTCTCTGAGAGTGGGGAACTTCAGAGAATTCAAGACAAGTTGTTGAAAATTGATTCATGTGAGACAACGACCAGTGAAGTCGACTCCAATAAACTGAAGATTTTTGGGGCCTTTTCTTAGAGACTGGAATTGTGTGTTTTATAGCCTTGTTTATATTTTTTTGTCGCATGATATGCCTGTTCCGTCGAAACACTCAGAGAGACGTTGAGAATTCCAAGCATCGTTCCCATGCATTAGGCTGTAGTGGAAGGTTTGTCAAATCATTTGCCAGATTTATTGATGAGAGGGAGGATGATGAAAGGAAAGAGAGGCTGAAGAGAAAGTGAACAGAGAAGAAAATGGATCTAGAGTTTGAGATGTGTCAACCTGAGCCCCTTACCTCCCTTAGTCTGACATTTTCTGTTGATTATGCCATTTCCTCTGTTTAGTTTTACGCTTTTAACTGCACTATTTTAGTTTTAGGTTGGGATAGCATTCGTGAAGGGAAGGATTGATATCTATGGTTGGAAATGGAGCAATTTGGCACTATCCACAGGTAGGCCTTCAAATTCTTTCCCTCCTCCTTGAACCTTCCACAAGACATATGAAGGAAACCATGCTCTCTGGGGTTGGTTCTCGTTCCTTTATGTGGTCTTCTTCCAAGTTGCAGACAACATTATTGTCTCTTGTGGGCATGTTCTTTTATGCTTGAGCTAAAGTTTTTGTTAATGATCCATTGAAGGAATTCTGGTTGATATACAGGGTTTCTAATTTGGGGAGCTTGAAAATGGCTTCGCTGATTGGTCCATCAAAGTGGTTTTGGCTGACATTTAAGTTGACAAGGTGGTCAAGCAGCTCCACTGCTTGTGACATTTTACTTGTGAGGTGTTTTCGTGAGAGATCCAAAGCCACCACTCTAGATTTATTGTTACATTTAATGCCAGTCCATCAACAATGTGACACAGGCATGCTGCTACTCTTGAATTTCCTGTGTCCGGTAGCAGGGGTTGGGGCAACTCGTCCAATAAAGTGAGTCAGATCTTTTAGGTCAGGCGACACAGGCATGCTTCTACTATTGAATTTCCTATGTGTGGCAGTAGGGGTGGGGCAACTAGTCTAATAAAGTGAGTCAGATCTTTTAGGTTAGGCGTTTCATATACCACTGGTTAGTTATATTTTTATTTCTCATTTTATATTTCTATTTCTCATTGTTCGGGATGATGGCATTGGCATTTGTTACTGGTTCTGAGAATGAAATCAAATCAATTGGAACCTTTGTTATCCTTTCCTTCAAAAAAGAAATCGAGCAGCTATTCCACCAAATAAGAACTATTTCACTGGGAGTCATTTAACCAAGTGACTATACAACGAAGTAGTAGATTTTGAGTCAATCTGATACTGCTTCCTAACTTCGATCAACTATGGGATCTTTCTCCCCTCTATTTGACCTCTTGCTTGTTCCGAATGTGAATGAATGCCCTCACTCCTGAATACTGATGTCTTATCTTCCGAGACAAAAAATGATTTTATTTAAAAAAACTAATTAGAATTAATGAATTAGAATCTCTTTCAATTGTGTCCATAGGCTACCCACTGAAATTATTCTTTTAGTTATTCCTATAATGTGAAACTACATCAACCACAGGTGGGCAAGGGCAGCATGATATTTTTACACATTATATGTACATTTATTCCATCCAACACGTGGAAAATATTTACAGTGAAACACTCTTAAATATTGTATTCCATGGGATCTTATGTTAATTTAAGGCCTTTTTGCACTTACACCCTTTGATGCCATAATAATCTGATCCGGATTTAAACAGGAACGCAATAGATTACAGAGATAACCATAAATACAGAGATGCAATAACCATAAACACATATATGCAGCGGAAATAATGATTCATTTCATTAATGGAAAATACTGAATACAACCAGAAATGGAAATAAACCAGCTAGGGCGATGGTAGCTATCTCTGAGAAGAGATGTGCGGCTACATGCCTCTGAACTGTTCCGAACTGTATTACAATGAGGCTCGAAGGCCTATTTATTGTTGAGAAACAATGGAAAACCCTTCACATACCGAAACCTAACCCTAGAAGATGAAACGCCAAATTGTGGGCCCCGTTTGGGTAAATTGGTACATCAATTTCCCGGGGTCGTAACTTTGGCATACGATCTCCGTTTGACGCGTACGATAGCTCGTTAGAAAGATCTATCCGAGTACTACCACTTTGGGAGGCAACATAAGGCTCGGTCGCCCCAGAATTCCAAAAAAACGTCGTTTAGGGCCTCAAAACGGCTCCGGAAGTTCAGGGCCCGAAAAACTGCTAAAAATAGTAAACTGTGCTACAATTAAGGAAACTGAAAATGCTGAGAAAGACAATGGTGGGGGTCCAGGTGGACCTGGCAGGTGGCCACCAATATCCACCTGGATCATTCCTCCCCCCTTAGGAAGCAATGGTCCCCATTGCGTTGAGTTCCTCCATCTGCTGAACTTGTCCTGCAATCTCTGATGTGTCCAATGATGGTGGGAAGCATGGTTGACGATGGTCCACATTGAACATTTGGTGCCAGTGAAGGAATGGAGGAATGATGTGCTCCAAAGCATTGTTCCCCATAGCCTTGGTACTGTTGTAAAGACCATGTCCGAGTGATCTGAGCTTCTGATGGGTTCTGGTAAGGCGTTCTTTCTGTTGATGCAACCAGACTTTGTTGCCCACCTGAAACTTGTGTGGTACCCATGTGGGTGAGGAGAAGTTGTTCCTGTGTTTTGTCATGACCGTATCCTTTCGCTGCTGCTGCTGCGTGGAGGAACCCTTTGTAGGATTCATGGATGTAGCAACGATCTTCCCCTTACTTTGGGAGTGAACCAGACAGATGAATTTCCTGGTCTGTGATATGAGCTTGCTGCCTTTCTTGGTAGTAATCAAAGATGTGGCGGTAGGTGGGGCTACCTCCGGTATCCTGTATAATGAATTATTCAAAGAAATAATGACATCACGAGGCCTGGACTCATACACAGCATGTCGCCTCCACAAGTATGGTTGGCCTAATAATACATCACAAACATCCAGAGGTGTAACATCACATAATACCTCGTCAGTGAAGGGCTTGATGCTGTAGGGAAGGCGGCACTGCTGGCGAACTTTCAGATCTCGTCCTTCGTGAAGCCACCCTATACTGTACGGCTGCGGGTGCGGTGTAGTCGGTAGGCCCAACTGCTTCATGACCTCTGCTGAAACCAGGTTCTTTTGGCTACCACTGTCGACAATGAATCGCAGTGGTGAACCCTTCACCCACATCTGTGAGTGGAAAAGACGCTCACCTTCCTCTGGATTTTCGGGCTCATCTTTCTGGATCTTGGCGGTGGCAACAATGGCGTTGGGATCCGCATCAATGATCTGCTTCCCTTTGCCATTCCCTTTGTCGAGTTCTGGCTCAGGGTCGGAACATGCATCTGATTCGGAAGCCTTCAACTCCGCCACGAGCGACTGCTTGGTCCGACACTCACTTGTGTTATGAGTGGGACTCTTGTGGAACTCACACCACTTTCCTGTGTCCTTCTTCGGCTTCGTGGTGTTGTTCTTTTCTTGCGGCTTCGACGGGTTGTCTTGGGTCACCCCGCCTTGGCTTTGTCCTTTGGGCTTCGGATTTGCAGATCCAAAGTCTCGCTTCTTCTGTTTGAACTTTTGCTCGATTTTGACAGCGTAGCGGTATGCTGTGCCGAGTGAGGAGATGTTTAAGAACACCATCTCTTCCTGGATGTATCTGTGCAGGCAGCCGCGGTATTTGAGTACCAGATGCAGCTCAGAATCTTTGATACCCAACTGTGTGCGAAGGGTATGAAAAATGTTTGTGAACTCTGGCACATCTTGGTCTCGTCCCTGTCACAGTGTGGTCCATTTGATGTATTTGTCCTCATAGCTTCCGACAGGGTAGTACTGCTCCTTGATGGCATCCCGGAAGTCATTCCAAGTGGGTGCGGCTGAAAATAGTGAGCCTGTACTTTCATCCTTCTGCTCGCAGTAGGTTTCCCACCAGTCCTTGACGTGGGGGGCTGCTTTGAGAAGAGCGAAAACAATCTTTTCCCGGCTCGAAAATTCATGAACAGAAAAATAACCCTCTAGCAGATTTAACCATTTATCTACGGCATCTGCGTCTATCTGACCCTCGAATATGGGGATTTCAAAATTAACTTGTACCTTAAACGGCGTGGCGTTTCCAGAGTCGCTGTTGGAAGTCGATGCGTCGCCTCTGGGTAGCCGCTGAAGGATCTGCGCAAAGCTATCCATCATCGCGTTCCTTTGCCGCTCGAGCGCTTCTTCGAGCAAGATTTTGATAGGATCTCCTGCCCCCTCGTCTTTCTTCTCATCCGCCATGGGAGGCCGTCGGGATTTGCGAGGCTGGTCTTGCAAAGGTTCGACCAGTTCAAGCCCTAACTCCTTATATCCCGACCTCGTTGGGGACATGCAAAGAAAAACAGAGAAAAAGCAGACCGCTCTGATACCACTGATCCGGATTTAAACAGGAACGCAATAGATTACAGAGATAACCATAAATAAAGAGATGCAATAACCATAAACACATATATGCAGCGGAAATAATGATTCATTTCATTAATGGAAAATACTGAATACAACCAGAAATGGAAATAAACCAGCGAGGGCGATGGTAGCTATCTCTGAGAAGAGATGTGCGGCTACATGCCTCTGAACTGTTCCGAACTGTATTACAATGAGGCTCGAAGGCCTATTTATTGTTGAGAAACAATGGAAAACCCTTCACATACCGAAACCTAACCCTAGAAGATGAAACGCCAAATTGTGGGCCCCGTTTGGGTAAATTGGTACATCAATTTCCCGGGGTCGTAACTTTGGCATACGATCTCCGTTTGACGCGTACGATAGCTCGTTAGAAAGATCTATCCGAGTACTACCACTTTGGGAGGCAACATAGGGCTCGGTTGCCCCAGAATTCCAAAAAAACGTCGTTTAGGGCCTCAAAACGGCTCCGGAAGTTCAGGACCCGAAAAACTGCTAAAAATAGTAAACTGTGCTACAATTAAGGAAACTGAAAACGCTGAGAAAGACAATGGTGGGGGTCCAGGTGGACCTGGCAGGTGGCCACCAATATCCACCTGGATCATAATCATTCTAATCCATCGCTTCTTTATCAGCTTGTGACAGGCTACTGTCCAAAATTTAGCTTTAGTGTGACTTTCACGGGCTAAGAATTTTAACTAAATGGAAAAACATGGACCATAATAATTAGCTATATTATATTTTATAAAAGGATTGTCAACTAATATTTTATACAGTGTAGGACTGTTACATGCTCACTATTGTGTCTTAATATTTTATTGCAAGGACAAAAGTTCAATATTCTGAGATGGGTCCCCATGGGGAAGTTGTCTTGCTTTATTGAAGAGCAGTCAAAAGCGTAAATATATGCCCGAATATGCCATTTGATCTCGCTGAACAAGTGGGCATTAATTTTAAAGTTGTTGATTATGGATGTTTCACCTGGTTTCTTTTTCTTGCAATGTATTATAGAAAATTGAACCTTCGAGACCAATAACGCAATTAATTAATTAAAGAAATCACTTATATTTTCAACTTTTTATGTTATTGTTTTAGATTTCGAGAGCGTTTGCTCCAGCGCACCTTATCTTTTGAATTGACCATTGAATTCACTCTTTCCGTCGAATGTGAACGAAAATCGAACCAGATTCCACCGTCCTAGACCTTGGGGATGGGAATCGACAAGCATGGAATATGGTTGACGACTATTGAGATGGTTTGAACTGTTCAATTATCTGAACAGGTAGCCCTGCGCCAGGCAAACCGCCCCTTGTCTCCCCCGTCGTACGAAGAGATCAAACCAGTCTTTCTGCCGAATCTGGTATTGTGTCGTCTTCGATGGTAATTCAGGTACCGGTTTCCTGCCAGAGGTTCTTCACGATACTGCCGCCCTTGCCAATTATGCTACCCACCAGTGACGCGGGCATAGAATGCTGAAGAGAATGACGACTCTGGTCATTCTGCGAAATGGATTATGTTCAGATTTACGGAAAGAACGAGTTCGGACTGTGGTCTCTACAGAGCATGTTTGATAGGATTACAGTACGTTTTTATTTGTATGTGTGTTTGAATGGGGTTGTGGCATTGAGATTCCACTCATGGAGATATTATGATAATTCATCATATTTTTTTCCAGAAGAAAAAGCTGCATATTTTCATATTATGATAATTCATCATGTACAGTATGGATATATTGACAATATTTCCAACCTAAATACAAATTGGGACCATATTCATCTACAGAATCATGACTGCAATTATTGATAGATCTAGTATGTTGACTGATAGATATATTAGATTCTAATATAGAGAAATAAAGAGCCAAAATCATAATACCTGTGCATAGGACAGTGATTAAAAGACGGGATCATGATACATACCAGGATAGATAAGATTTCTATATACCCGACATGGAGAATGGATGAATTTGGAACTTGTTGGATTCCACAGTGATGCTCAGATGCCAAACGCCGCATTGTGTCTGCAAGCCCCTCTTCGATAGCTCGTCAGCCATCATATTCTGTGAACGCTTAATATGTGAAATGGAAAAAAGTGAAGACTTCCATATTGATGAAATCCTACGCAACCAACCAGATAGATTGTCGTTTTTTATAGACTGTTTTCCGGTCACATGCTCAATGATAATTTTGGAGTCCCCGAAAATTTGAATTGGGCCAGTATTCAAAAAAGAGCAAAAGATGAGGAGACCATGTAGAGCCATGGCCTCAGCTTTGTTGCTAGTCCCTGGGCCACCATTCTAGAAGATTGAATAATGCTGGTCTTTTACAATGCTGATGAAAATTCCGCATGCACATAGACCGTCTTTTGCAGCTCCATCAAAGTGAGCCTGCGGGTAAATGTACTGAGGAAGGGCATCTGCATTTACATGAACTTTCATTGGTTGGGGAATATATGGGAGGATAGAGAGATAATAGGGGATAATTTTGTCATATATATGCTTGAAATCCTCTTTGTTGTTTTGAAAAATCTTTCTGTTCCGCCATTTCCAAACAAACCAGCAGACAATAAGGGGAATAGGCCGCCAGATAATTTTCTGGGCACTCCACCATTCATAGGCATCCATAATGGATGAATGTGTTATGACAGGAAAACCAAAGTGTGAAGCCAGCTTCTTCCAAAGGTCCTGTGTGAGGGGGCAGTAAAGAAATATGTGCATGTTGTCCTCTGTCTCAGATAGACAGATCGAGCAGATAGCTGGGCCGTGCCAATTCCTTTTTTGTAGATTAGTCCATGTAAGGTTTTTATTATGAAATACAAGCCACGAGAAAAGTATAATTTTTAATGGGCATCCAGATTTCCAGAAAGTATTTGGAAATATTTTCGGGAATTATCATGTTGTTCTTCAATTAAGGAGAGATATATATCTCTGACCAAAACATTGGTCCTGCCTCTCATATCCCGCCAAACTATGCTGTCATTGTCCTCTATCTGATTATCCCACCATTCTTCATATCCCAGATAGCCTTATCCCATTGGGCAGCCATTTGATCATTGAGGCCCAGCTCAATAGCAGATTTCCATCTAGGTATTGCACCTTGCCATTCTTGAATGACCTGTGCCCAGAAAAATATACCTTTTTGTTGTAGGAACAATAGAAGTTGATGTGGGATAGGGAAACCCACCTCTACACCCATGATAGAATCAAGGCCGATGAGAATGTTGTTGCCAGTTTGAAATTTCCAGACCAGATTCTTGAAAAAAAAATGTAGAACCTTTTGGAAGCTCCTCCATATTGCCGAACCATGTGAAGGACCCAATGATCTGTTCCTGTACCAATATGCAAAATCTCTATTCCCCAAATATTTCATCCTAATAGCACAGCTCCATAAGCTATCTCCTAAAACCACTCTCCATAGAGATTTACATAAAGGGCCAATCTGAAACGACGAAGATTCATAATGCCCCAACCCACCATCTTTTTAGGGAGGGAAATGTTTGTAAATTTGGTAAGATGGAATTTTCTCTTCTCCTTACAACCCCCCATATGAAGGTACCCATTAAACTATTTAATTTTTTAATGATGCTTGAAGGAATGTAAAAAAGGTGTGCCCAATAGACAATAATTTGTGCAAGCACTGATTGAGTGAGAATCGTCCTACCAGCCAAAGATAGGCATTTGAATTCCCAACCTGATATCCTTTTGTAAAATCTATTGAGGATCCAAGACCAGTCAGATATGGAGTAAAGGCTTCAAATGATAGCCCAAGTATTTCATTCCTTCTTTGATTGATATTGCTTGAATCTTGAAGAGTTGAGAAATATAGTCCATATCTTCCATATTTACCTCTCCATAGTGAAAAGATGATTTGCCTTCATTGATACACAAGCCAGTCGCCCTTTGAAAGGATTTTAAAATTTCATGCAGAAATTGCCAAGATTGTCTACAGAGCATAGCAAAAAGTAATATATCATCTACGAATAGATTATGCGAGAAGTTGTTTCCCCTTTTTATGGAAAGTGGTCGACAATTTCCCATAGAAACAACTCTTTTTAAATGTAGGTTGAGAGTATCCATTACAAGAATAAATAGAAGGGGTGAAAGGGAGCAACCTTGTCAGAGGCCCCTGGCAGCCGTGAAAAATGTAGTGGGGATTCCATTTATGAGAATGGCGTAATTGAACTTCTCTACGCATGCCATAATCCAATTTGTGCATTGTCCATTTAGCCCAATTTTAATGAGAAGACACCTTAGATAGCTCCAGTCAAGGCAATCATAGGCTTTTTTGAGATCTATTTTGAGAATGGTAGCTCCAATTCTTTTTATATGCATTGAATGTAAACATTCCTGTGCAATCGCCACTGCCTCCAATATATTTCTTCCATTTAAGAAACCATGTTGTTCCTTAGTCAGATAATTAGAGAGAGTGCCACGGATCCTTTCTGCAATAATTTTAGAAATGATTTTATAAATAGTATTGCATAGGGATATAGGTCTGAAATCTGAAAAGGAAAAGGAATCCCTTTTTTTTGGAATCAGGGCAATGTAGGTAGAGGTAATGATATGACTAATTTTACCCCCCATTCTGGATTCTTCAATCATCCCCAAAATATCATTTTTCATCATCTCAAAGAAATGGATGAAAATGTCTATAGTCCAGCCATCAGGGCCAGGACATTTATCTTTTTTAAAAGATTTCATAACAGATAATAATTCTTCCTCCGTAACAGCAGCAAATAAGCGGTCATTTTGTTCTTCATCAAACATGCATGGGAAAGGTTTGATGCCCCACAATATATCATTTATCTCACTATGACTGTCCCGATTGTATGCCTTCTGAAAGAAATTAACAGCTTCTTTGGAGATCTCCTCTTGCGAGTGCAGAAACCTGCCATCTTCATTCCTGATTTGCCATATAGAATTTGTTTCACGTCTTTTGTTTGCAAAGCGATAGAAGAATTTTGTGTTCTTATCACCCTCCTTTAACCAGGTGGCCCGACTTGTAAGTCTCCATGTAGCTTCTTCAATGAACAGTAACTTCTGTTTCTTTTTTTCTAATTCCCAAAGCCGAGATCGAACATCCCATGATAGGGAATGGGAAGACATACTACTGGCAATGATTTCAAGTTCTTTCTTAATCTCTTGAAGTTCTAGATAGTTAGAACATTTTTTAAGAGCCTGCCACTCTTTTACCTTCTTCCGCAGACTCCTCATTTTACCAATCAATGTTACTGTCGGGGAAGATCCAAACACAGGATCAAAAGATAGCCATGCATCCCGGATAATATTGTTGAAGGCCTCATCTTCAAGCCATATCCTATTAAACTTAAAAGGATAATTTTTCCGAATATTCTGATCCGACCATTGCAATGAGATCGGTCGATGATCAGAAATAAAAATTGGGAGAGTATATGAGATAGGTAAACCGATATTTTCCATCAACTTATCATGAATGATGAATCTATCGAGTCTTTTAGCAATATAAGCATCCCCCGACCTTCCATTGTCCCAAGTAGGAGATAAAGTGTTTGGGAAAATATCAACAAAGTTGTAATGTAGTAAAGCCTCTCTGATGTTCTCACCAACCGGGTCAATTTTCTTGCCTTTCCCCATACTTCGTCCGGGCCCAAAGTGCAATTTAGATCTCCAGCAATGAGGAGAGATTCAATTTCCATAATTCCGGAGGAAAGGAAACGATTCCAGTATGAAACTCGGTCTTTATAGGGAGCATAAACATTCAGAATATGGACCAAGGCCGCTCTACCACGAAATTTGGCAAGTATCAAAATACCCTCAAGGCATCGGAAGGTTCTTGCCGAAATCCATCTCGGATCCCAAAGAACTGCTAATCCACCAGATAGACCCGCTGCCTCCGTAGCCGAAATATACCAAGACGGGAGCATGCGTCTGAAGAAAGAAATGGTGTCCTGTCGAGCATGCATGGTTTCCTGAATCAAGATGATCTTATAAGGGGAAGAAAGAAATAAATCTTTTAGAGCTAGAAACTTCAGGTCTACCCCAAGACCCCTAATGTTGATAGAGAGGATGTTCATCATTTGGCACTCTCCCCGGGCATACTTGCTCTAAGAGGCCCGCTTTCAGGTAGATTGGAAATTGGGATGTCCACAAGGGAAGATTCCTGATAATCAATATTGGAAATGCCCCTCCTGCCTCTGAAATGTCTACTGCCCCTGTTTTGTTTTCGACGAACCGTGATATTCTTCGCCGAATTAGGACTAATGACAGGAGAGATAGACTTTCTGGGTTTATGAATGGTCAAAGGGAGAAGGTGAAGAGATTCTCTCTGTAGGAGCATGTCAAGGTCACTGCCAATGGAGTTAGTGGGGGATGGAAAAGGAGAGTTTGGGGGAGTAACCGAGATCATGGGAACTTTGCCCTTAGAGGAAAAGGTGGAGCGAGTCGGAGTCATATGGATAGAGGAGGAGGGAGATACTTTCTTTTGGTCATGACCAGATTGAATAGGAGATGAAGAGGATGAGGGAATAATTGTAATGTTAGCTTTCTGATGGGGGAAGAAACTCAGCTTAGGAGCCGGCGAAGGGGAGATGATAGGAATCCCTGGGGATGGTTCAGGAGGGGGCGGTTGGGAGGGCAAGTCAAGAGCACCCACAAGGGTCAGATTATCCATGGAAATATATCTCTGAATAGATATGGGAGGAGCTTTTGGATGTTTGGGAGAATAGAATTGGCGGCGAGAAGGCTCCCCAGATAGATCACGTGAAATGGAAAAACTATGAGAGAGAGTCAGGGAAAAGATATCCGCAATAGGAGATAATCTTTTATAGTTGTACCTTTCCTCTTCCCCGTAGCAATGAACCGAGTCCATATTCTATGACTTTTGTTTCACTCGAAATTCCTTATTACATACCTTCCGAGTCGCATGACAGGGACATTTATCTTTGAGGTGACCAGTTTTGTGACAGAGGGAGCATCTGAATGGGACACCCCAATAATCAAGCCTTTGGCAAGCAGATAATTCACCCCACACAAGATCAATATGATCGGGGAAACCACCCCTATAATCTTTCTCGATCAGGATCCAGGCCACCCGCTTATCTTTTGCACCTAAACATCTGGGGTCAACATACACAAATTTTCCAATAGCGTTTCCAATAAAGGAAAGAGATTCCTTCGTCCAGAGTTCAATTGGAAGGGCAGGTAACTTGACCCATATGAAATTGTTCTGTGGGGTGTTCCGTAAAGGGTCAAAACCAATATACCATTTATGGAGGGCAAGAAAACTTTTCCCGTGCACCCAAGGGAGGGCCCAAATGGTATTCAAGTCCTTAACTTTGAGAAAATGAAAGCTGTACCAGTATTTCATCAGACGGACTATGGTAGGAATGTATCCAATAAGAGGACACCATCGAGATCCAAGCCACTTTCTTATCTGGTCATCTTCCATATCAGGGAAGTGCCATTTACCGATTAAGGCACGAGATTGTAAACTAGCTATGCGATCAACCAAAATAACACCGTCCAGGCATATAGCAGATGGGGGAGGAGTAATCTTGGCCGACCGATGTTTATGTTTATTGCGGGGAGCAGAAGGAAGATCCTCTCCAGGATCTAGACTATGTTGCGAAGGAAGCAAATGGTCTGCTAACTTGGATTGCCAATTGGAAGCTTTGGTAGTGCCAAAGTGAAGTGCTTCTGCCTCCATGGCAGCCTTCACGAAATTCGACGTGTCGGATTCGACATGGAGGATCTCCATATCAGCAGATAGTAAAGGACACCACTCAAAAGATGACAAGACAGGAATAATTAAGGAGACACGGGTCAAATAGACAAATATTCCTTTCGCCAGATAATATAGCTACCTCGGGATATTATCATCCATCGTTATTTATGGAAGAAGATCAGAAGAGACCCCCAAGAGCAAGACAAGTTACGAGGAGATATGGATAAGGACAAAGGTTCTCCAGGGATTTAATAAAAAGTGGAAAGTCTAGAGAAAAAATTCCGATAATAGTCAATGCAGAGATGTGGGTCTGGAGTACTAATAGTATGAATAAGCAAGGGAAATAGGAAGAAAAAGGATGACGGCCTACGGAACCATATGAAAATGGATGCCCACATGCAGGAACCTTCCCATACTGACAGAAAGGTGGGAGATAGGACACTCATAGATGACGACACTCATTGATTGAGAGTCAAAGAAATTCAAAAGTTATACGATCAGGCCACATTGCAAGCCGGAAAAGATTTTCGAAACGAAAATCCGGCGACGAAAAAAACCAGAGAGTACCAGAGCCCATTAGCATGTGTTCATGAAGATACGTCCGGGCAAACTATGCAACAACAACAAAACTCATATATGCACCACCATGGGCCGATCTTAATTCGAAGATCAGCACATGGTTTGGTGAAGACAAAGTATTTCTTAAAGTTGTTGATGGAAATCCGAAACCAATCAAAGGAGGCCGACCAAAACATGGGTGGCTGATATGAAGATAAAACCAGACCTCAGAAAAAAACCCAGACCACAGAAAAAGGGGAGTGTTTATCAAAATGAGAGGCGTAATATAGTAACCAGCTATCACATATTATGCCGAAGTTCAGGGTAGCTAGCCTATAGTAGCTGTATAAATAAACTATAATCTTCCCTAATAGACTTTAAATCTATGAACTTCCAAGACAAAAACATATACCATAAATAAAATAGGAAATTCAAGAGAACTGACCTTTTACCGAGCGAAGTCCAAGGGAAGAGCACCACATTTTCTCCAGCAGACCAACACCAGAAAGATTTCAGCAGATACTAAACACTCGAAATGATCCAAGGACAATGGAACCAGGAAAAGTGTGAAAGCATCTCAGATAATTCCAGGGAATAGATAAACAAACTTTGCACAGGGGCTCAAAAGGAAACTACAGAAGTCCAGGGATATATCCAATCTATGGGAAAGTGCAGAAGTAAATGTTAAAAACAATATAATCTCAGCAGGGAGCAAAAAAATCCGTCAAGCATCAGAAGGAATGAAGTCCAGAACCCTGTGCCTAAATGCGCAGGGAGGGAAAGGCAGAGCCAAACCTCCCGAAAATACAAAGGAAAGGATTTTATAGATGGGAACAGTCTTTGAAACGTTGAAAAGGTAGATAGCAAGACGTCCAGCAGATTGAATGCATGAAAGCCAGGTGGAGAGGAACGTGAACGTGTCTCAAGACTGCGAAACAATGCATGCAGGGACTCCACCCCAAGTCAAAACGATAGGTTTATCCAACGGTTGGCAGGTGGAGAGTTGGAGAGCGTGGCGAAAGACAGTGAAACAACGCATGCATTGGTTCCACCTCCAGCAAACATGCTAGGTTCATCAGCAGGCACCTGCAGGTATAAATTTGGTTGGTTAGCGGTAGGGTAAACAAACCTGGTTGGTTGTTGTCGCAACACTCCTCCACTCGGCGCTCAACGCTCATTTTATATATTTTAATAATCTAAAAAGAAAAATCAATATTGTAATAAACTAAAATGTGATAAGAGTATGAGCTGTTGGTTAGAAATTGGAATTGATTTAATAAATTGATTTATTTCTATGAAGTTATATTGGTAAAATTTGATAGGTTAATTTTAACTCATACATGTATCACTCAGATTTATTCTATATAAATTGTTTAAAATTGTAAGTTGATTGAGTGCCAATATTTTGAGTAATTAATTTCAACACTTCTTTTAATTATGATTACTAATGACTATTAATCTAAGTCTTTTGGTAGGTTGGCAACACCTAAATTTTGTCTATGAAATTCAAATACATCTCTAGTCAATGAATATGTGAATATATTAGCCAATTGTTTTTTTGATTTACAAGATTCTAAGTAGATTTCTCCATTGTTCTTTTGATTTACAAGATTCCAAGTAGATTTCTCCATTGTTTACAAGTTTTCTAGTGAAGTGATATCTAATACCAATTTGTTGTCCTTTTTGATGAAAAACATGGTTATTTAACAAGGCTACTATTGTCACAATACATTGCAGTTGGTCCCTCTTGCTTTTGTTGTAGAACACACAATACTTTGCATAACCAAATTGTTTCACAAGTTGTTGTTGCTACATATTTTACTTCAAAATGAGATTGTTACAATGGGCTTCTTTTTGGATGCCCATGAAATCACATATGAACCAATATGAAAAACATATTTGAAAGTATGCTTCTATCATCCATGCTACTTGCAAATTCAATTTTAGTGTATCCAACTAAATGATCACTATTAGTACTCGAGCGTAATATGTTATATCCTATTGTTCCATCAATATATCTCAAAATTATTTTCCATGCTCATCAATGTGAGTCTTTTAGAGACTCCATGAACTTGTAAATCAAGCTAACAACATACATAATGTCTGGTCTAATGGTAGTATGATACATAGACTACCAACCAATCTCTTGAAAAGAGTTGGATCTAAATTGGATCTTATATATGCTTTGTTGAGCTTTGTTCCTATTACAATTGAAATTTGTACTTGTTCACAATTCATCATCCTAAACCTCTTTAACACATCCATGACATACCTTGCTTGAAACAAAAAAAGTACTTGAATCTTATTTATTGACTTCAATGCCAAGAAAGAATCTCATCAACCCCAAATTAGTCATTTTAGACCCTTTCTCCATAGTTGATTTAAACTTGCCCATTGATAGATTCACTATGAATATAATATCATGATCATACATATAAACAATTAGAATTTGACCTTGTTCACCTTTGTATATAATATAGGTTCACTGTTGCTTCTACTAAATCCATTGTTCATTAGATATGAATCAATCATGGTATACCAAGCTCTAGGAGCTTTCTTAAGTCCTTAGAGAGCTTTCTTCAACTTGTATACCTTATTTTTACGACCTTTTATCTTATATCCTGGTGGCTACTCCACATATACTTCTTCTAAAATGTCATTCAAGAATGTTGATTTTACCTCTATTGGTAAGACTTCCCCCTATTTTGAGTTGCTATGGCTAAGATAGATGTAACTATGAGAACCAACACAGTGATTTTGTGGGCTCCAACCCACAAAAGAATTCAAATCCCTAACTAAGCACAAACTCAGTAAATTCATGGGATCCAACCCATAGGAAAATCCAATCCACTAGCTGAGCACTGACTCAGCGTCAAGTTGTGGTTTGGATTTGTTTTCAATTACTTCTTCAGTTAATCGTCATCAACCATGCAATCTTCAAGTTTTTTATTTGAACCTAATCACAATTATTCTTTCACAGGGATGTCCAGTGTTGCAAGGGAATGAAGAGGAGTAGTCGCAGACTTACACAACTAGACTAAAAATGAGCCATGTTTGACTTAAGGAAGTCTTTCCTATGCTACCGCCTTACGACGTTTCCTTTGCAACATGTGGTGCAATTGCTAGTGTAATATGTTTTAGAATTCAAAGTGTACAAGTAAATAATAATGGGCACGAGCTTGAAACTTAAAAGGTTTGATATTCATTTATCAAGGAAAGATGCATTTCTGTAGTGAAAGAGTAGAAAATGCATAAGAACCAAGGTCAAATAGGTGCATAAGAAGGTGCAAAGCATAGTAACACCAAATTTTTACTCTCTTCTTTTACTTATTATCCTTGCTTTTATAATGGCTTCTTAGTTAGCAATTGTGCTTCTTATTTATTGAGATATTATTTTTTGATGTTAATATAGACTTTTGTCTCCTCTAGACACACTCCTCTTTCCATCTCTCCATCTCTCGAGTTCTATATTTTGAGCAATGCCTAACAAGTGTCTATTACTGATTTTAACCTTTAATTATTTTTTCAAGTTAGTGAAACCACGAATTTATACAAACATATATTAAATCTTGAAATTATGTATAGATTCTTCATATATGAGAAGTTTTGATTCATTTAATCTATATTAAAAAGATAAATAAAATCAATCTTGGCATTTAAAAAGATATGTAATAAGTTAAACTAAATATGATTAATATTTTTAAAGAATTGAAATATTAAATAGATTTATAGGTTACTTTTTTTATATATATAAAAAGGTTTAATGAATTATTTATATGGTTAAGTCTAGATAAAGTGAACAAACATGATATGAAATAAAATATAAGTTAAATTAAAGAAACGTAATATAATATACCTTAAATTAAGGGAACATAAGGGTGTTTTTTTTGGCAATGAATATAAACATAAAGATGTAAATTTGAAAATGTTTTTAGTTAGAAGTGTAATTAAGAAAATATTAAATTTATATGTATAAGTATTGGTCAAAACCCTATGCTACATATGAAAATTTTAATATTTTTTTTTTAAAGAGTAAGATTTCATTACATTGTTTTTACATATAGTACAAGCATGTAGAGAGTTCGACCTACCATCTCTCGATTGAGCATATTAAAAAAAATAGGTTTGTCCAACATGGACTAACACTGTGCACAACATGTGTACCTTATGCTTGCAAGGATTGCCATTATTCTAAGACATTTATGTTATTGCAACATAATTCTTCTTAAATTTAACCTCCTCTACATTCTTTAGAGGATGTATAGAAACTCAAACAACCCCCACTCCTCCTATGGGCATTGCTTTGCAACTCGCGGTGCAATTGCTGGTATATTTTTGTTTTAAATATTACATGTAACTTAGAGATAGAATGAGATACACATCATGCAATCTCAATAATATTATGCTCTCTCAACTCCATATTAACTAGTGAAGAAAGTACATATTTGACTAGTACTAAAAGGTAATTTTATTTTTATTTTTTATTTTTCAATTACTTTATCTTTTTATATAGAGTTGATGTAAAATTAAGTTGAAATTGAAATATTTTATTTATAGCCGACATTTTTTATTATTATTTATGTTTTTTATTTGTTAATGTAAGTATTATTTTATTATTTTAAATGTAATGTTACGTGACAACATCTCTCATATTAGGTTGTAGAGCGCAATGGTGTGTAATTCATTCTATATTGAGTTGACATGTAATATTTAAAAAAAAAAATATTAGTAATAAAAAAACTAATGTCAAACATAAATAATAATAAAAAAAATCAATATCCATATTAAATAATATAATTTTATATCAACTTTACAAAAACAAAGTAATTAAAAAAAAATCTATATTTTCACTTTCAATTGTAAGGGACGTGTAATTTATTCCATTCTTAATATGCATTTGATATATAATATTGAAAAAAAATAATAATAAAAAATAATGTGGTTCGTGAATCAAATATTTCAATATGCATATTTTCCATTCTTAATATGCATTTGATATATAATATTTAAAAAAATAAAAAATAATGTGGTTCGTGAATCAAATGTTTCAATATGCATATTTAGAGCTATATAAAAAAAATCAATATCCATATTAAATAATATAATTTTATATCAACTTTACAAAAACAAAGTAATTAAAAAAAAAAATTCTATATTTTCACTTTCAATTGTAAGCATTCTGAATATGCATTTGATATATAATATTTAAAAAAATAAAAAATAATAAAAAATAATGTGGTTCGTGAATCAAATATTTCAATATGCATATTTTCCATTCTTAATATGCATTTGATATATAATATTAAAAAAAAATAAAAAATAATGTGGTTCGTCAATCAAATATTTCAATATCCATATTTTCCATTCTTAATATGCATTTGATATATAATATTTAAAAAAATAAAAAATAATAAAAAATAATGTGGTTCCCTTTAGAGAGAGAGAGAGATAGAGAGAGAGCGCTATATATATATATATATATATATAGAGAGAGAGAGAGAGAGAGAGAGAGATGTATTTTTTTTAAATAAGTTTTTTCTAATTCAAGGTAAGAAATAGATTCGTAATAACTTCGATGACATATAACATTTAAAAAACTATTAATGACAAAAATAATTCAATATATACATACATATATAGCGATAGATAAGCAAACAAACATGTCACATTTTAAAAAAATATTGATAAAAAATAATAATTCAATTTGTGTTTGTATAGAGAGATCCGATGGATATATGTTTTCTACTTCTTATCTAATATGAGAGGGCATGTATTAACATTTTAATGTAGAGAATGTGAATCATGAATAAATAAAATATTTCAATGTCAACTATATATATTATATAAAATGAGTTTAAAATAAATAAATTAATAAATAAAATCTTAAGTCAAAACATTTTATTAACACTTTGCTCAAGATCAACATAAATCCATCTTAACTCTAAATATATATCTCAATTTTTTTTTAAACATAAGTCCATCTTAACTCTCAATCTACAAGAGCCTAAAGGAATCAAATCTCTTGAGCTGCAAACTTTTTCTCAAGTTTTTCCCTCAAAAAGAAGTTTGCATCTTGAGAGATTTGATCTCTCTCAACACTTGGTAGATTTGAAGTTAAGATGAATCTATGTTGGTATAATTAATTATAAGCATTCTATCCAATAACTTAATATTAAATATCAATATAAATAGAAATATACATTTTGTGAATGAAATGTTTAAGATTTGCCAATACTTATGCTAAAATATGTTATATTTATTATTACATTATTTAATGTTTATAGATGATTATAATTAGTGTTACAAGTTTAATATTAAATATGTGATTTAAATACTTAATGTTTAATTTTTAAATATTTTTCATCATTCTCTATCAAATTTATGAAGGAATATTTATTTTTATTTTTATTCTTTAGAAAATATTTTTATTTCAAAATTTTAAAAAAGGCCTATAGAATATAGAAATGTTTGTATTGGTTTGTTACTAGGGAAACAACACTAGAGACAAAATATAAGTTTTTTGAGCATCTATATAAACTGTTTGTTTATGCCCATCATTCAACCTAAGAAACTAGATTGTAAAGCAAGTCCATTGAAGTCGTATCCTAACTAGAAAATAAAAAATTGATAGAGAGAATCTAGAATGGAAAACTGGAAAGTAACCATCATTTAGACTTATAAAAATTAGAGGCTTTTGTGGCAATGGGCTCCTTACTACTACTGGGAGAGCAGTTAGAGTTTGGAGGTATGCCCATGTGAGCTTCCACACATCCTAACCTTTGATCCATGGTTTGCATTGTGATCTACTATTCATCCAACACTAGCAAGATTTCTTCTTTTGCATCATTTTAGTCCAATAGAACATATCCTAGTAAAATATTGACATGACAATAGATGTTTATAGTATACATATACCGATTGTATCTTTCATGGGTATGGCCCATATCAAGTACCCATCCCCTATGTTTTCCAGAACCTCCGAGTCAGTTAAGCAATGCCACTCCCTTATGATTTTTCGTTCCACTTTTTCAGTTTATGCTTAGATGGACTAAGGCATGTACTCATGGTAGTTCTAGGTGGAGCTATCCACCCTCAATTGGGCGTGAGTGACACCTTGTTCACACAAGTAGGCTACCCCCTACAACTATGTGCCCTTTTCCTAGGCATTGAAACCAGAAGTCGACACCAAGATTGAGGGCATGAATCAAAACATAACCCACTCACTGAGAGGTCTAAGGGATGGATGCCACTAAGCCTAGCACAAGTTTAGGGAGGAGAACAAGATTCTAGGAGACAAAAGAGCTTGACAAGGATGGAGGAAGCCACTAGGGCTGAAAGAAGAAATTAGCAAGCTGATCGAGAGCAAACAGAGGTAGAGGAGAAGAATAATATAAATGAATTCAAAGACTAGAGCGAGCTAGAGAGGAGCCTAAAAAAGAAAGATATAGTAGATAAAGCGATGAAGAACCAAGAATATTAGGGAGAGAAAGCTTGAAATCATGAAGAACAAATAGAAGGTTGAAGACATCACCTACAAAAGAGCCACTTTAATGAAGCAAAGCAGAGCCATGAGAAGTAATAATTGTCCTTGTAATGCGCCTTGGGTATGTGAATTTTGCCTTCCCTCATGTTGAATGAAACTACCCCATCACATGAATGCCTACCTCCACATGAAATGATGAAGCATGGGAGAGATAGCCAAGACTGGGTGTTCAACAACTATCAACCTCTATGAATTCATGGTATGCCATTTGAGCTGCATGAATGATGCATCATAAACTTGGTAGGGATACATTGCGCATCCTAACTTGTGAATGCATGGTGGGGCAACAACATTGTGCCCCCCCACCTATCACTTATCGAGCACCCCATGCAAGGAATATAAGTCATTTTGAGCCAAATCCAAGTATTCCTTTTTGAGGGGGGAATCAAGGAAGGAGTGCCAAGGAAGGCTAAGAGAGGAAGGTTGTATTTGACATCCTTCATTAGTTAAATGATTAGCAATATTGTCAGCAAAGTGGAAGAAATGAGAGGGAATAACCATTCAGATCATATGAAGGAGAGTGGTTATTCATTCCAGGATACTTTTAATTCACCAATTGTTAGAAATTTTTCTTGAGGAAACACCATGAATAATTTTAGAATTCATACTTATTATAAGTTGAGAATCCCCTTCCACTTAAAGCTTCGAGAAGCCTTGGTTCTAAGAAATCTGAAGACCCTCTTCTAATGCTTGAAGTTTTGATGCATTATTGTTATTATGACCCATGGTACTATAAAATAAGTAGAGAATCATTCCATAATGGTCTCAAAAGACACCGCCAAAACCTACTTCACCAAGATATTCATTTGTAACATCTTGGACACAAGCATCCACTTTTCCAATTAGAACCCAAAGAATATCCCCCTCGCTACTAAACATTGGATAAATAAACTACTTCATGATCCTATACTTAATAAAATTTGGACCCTTCTTCTTAGACTCTTCCTTTGGTCCATCTGGAAAGAAATAAATCATAGGATCTATAAAAACCTCTCCCTCCCTTAGTACACTCTCTAAAACCTTATCAAGGAAAACATTCATGGAATAACGACCACTTAACATTAGACAACACAAGATTGGCAAACTAACGAGGAAGAAGTCTCCATCCTCAATGCTTTGGGGTTTGCATCTAGGACCTCTTGTTCCCTCAACATGCACTCCCTCCGTTTCCACTTTAGGTTTAGAATTTTGGCTTCCTCCTTCAAAAGATTTCCTCAAGCTAAATATATGAGAGGGCATGCATTAACATTTTAATGTAGAGAATGCGAATCATGAATAAATAAAATATTTCAATGTCGACTATATATATTATATAAAATGAGTTTCAAATAAATAAATTAATAAATAAAATCTTAAGTCAAAACATTTTATTAACACTTTGCTCAAGATCAACATAAATCCATCTTAACTCCAAATATATATCTCAATTTTTTTTTTAAACATAAATCCATCTTAACTCTCAATCTACAAGAGCCTAGAGGAATCAAATCTCTTGAGCTGCAAACTTTTTCTCAAGTTTTTCCCTCAAAAAGAAGTTTGCATCTTGATAGATTTGATCTCTTTCAACACTTGGTAGATTTGAAGTTAAGATGAATCTATGTTGGTATAATTAATTATAAGAATTCTATCCAATAACTTAATATTAAATAGAGATATAAATAGAGATATACATTTTGTGAATGAAATGTTTAAGATTTGCCAATACTTATGCTAAAATATGTTATATTTATTATTACATTATTTAATGTTTATAGATGATTATAATTAGTATTACAAGTTTAATATTAAATATGTGATTTAAAACTTAATGTTTAATTTTTAAATATTTTTCATCATTCTCTATCAAATTTATGAAGGAATATTTATTTTTATTTTTATTCTTCAGAAAATATTTTTATTTCAAAATTTTAAAAAAGGCCTATAGAATATAGAAATGTTTGGGTTGATTTGTTACTAGGGAAACAACACTAGAGACAAAATATAAGTTTTTTGAGAATCTATATAAACTGTTTGTTTATGCCCATCATTCAACCTAAGAAACTAGATTGTAAAGCAAGTCAATTGAAGTCGTATCCTAACTAGAAAACAAAAAATTGATAGAGAGAATCTAGAATAGAAAACTGGAAAGTAACCATCATTTAGACTTATAAAAATTAGAGGCTTTTGTGGCAATGGGCTCCTTACTACTACTGGGAGAGCAGTTAGAGTTTGGAGGTATGCCCATGTGAGCTTCCACACATCCTAACCTTTGATCCATGGTTTGCATTGTGATCTACTATTCATCCAACACTAGTAAGATTTCTTCTTTTGCATCTTTTCAGTCCAATAGAACTTATCCTGGTAAAATATTGACATGACAATAGATGTTTATAGTATACATATACCGATTGTATCTTTCATGGGTATGGCCCATATCAAGTACCCATCCCCCATGTTTTCCAGAACCTTCGAGTCAGTTAAACAATGCCACTCCCTTATGATTTTTCGTTCCACTTTTTCAGTTTATGCTTAGATGGACTAAGGCATGTACTCATGGTAGTTCTAGGTGGAGCTATCCACCCTCAATTGGGCGTGAGTGATACCTTGTTCACACAAGTAGGCTACCCCCTACAACTATGTGCCCTTTTCCTAGGCATTGAAACCAAAAGTCGACACTAAGATTGAGGGCATGAATCAAAACATAACCCACTCACTGAGAGGTCTAAGGGATGGATGCCACTAGGCCAAGCACAAGTTTGGGGAGGAGAACAAGAGTCTAGGAGACAAAAGAGCTTGACAAGGATGGAGGAACCCACTAGGGCTGAAAGAAGAAATTAGCAAGCTGATTGAGAGCAAACAGAGGTAGAGGAGAAGAATAATATAAATGAATTCAAAGACTAGAGCGAGCTAGAGAGGAGCCTAAAAAAGAAAGGGATAGTAGATAAAGCGATGAAGAACCAAGAATATTAGGGAGAGAAAGCTTGAAATCATGAAGAACAAATAGAAGGTTGAAGAGATCACCTACAAAAGAGCCACTTTAATGAAGCAAAGCAGAGCCATGAGAAGTAATAATTGTCCTTGTAATGTGCCTTGGGTATGTGAATTTTTCCTTCCCTCGTGTTGAATGAAACTGCCCCATCACATGAATGCCTACCTCCACATGAAATGATGAAGCATGGGAGAGATAGCCAAGACTGGGTGTTCAACAACTATCAACCTCCATGACTTCATGGTATACCATTTGAGTTGCATGAATGATACATCATAAACTTGGCAGGGATACATTGCCGCATCCTAACTTGTGAATGCATGGTGGGGCAACAACATTGTGCCCCCCCACCTATCACCTATTGAGCACCCCATGCAAGGAACAAAAGCCATTTTGAGCCAAATCCAAGTATTCCTTTTTGAGGGGGGAATCAAGGAAGGAGTGCCAAGGAAGGCTAAGAGAGGAAGGTTGTATTTGACATCCTTCATTAGTTAAATTATTAGCATTGTCAGCAAAGTGGAAGACATGAGAGGGAATAACCACTCAGATCATATGAAGGAGAGTGGTTATTCATTCCAGGATACTTTTAATTCACCAATTGTTAGAAATTTTTCTTGAGGGAACACCATGAATAATTTTAGAATTCATACTTAGTATAAGTTGAGAATCCCCTTCCAATTAAAGCTTCGTGAAGCCTTGGTTCTAAGAAATATGAAGACCCTATTCTAATGCTTGAAGTTTTGATGCATTATTGTTATTATGACCCATGGTACTATAAAATAAGTAGAGAATCATTCCATAATGGTCTCAAAAGACACCGCCAAAACCTACATCACCAAGATTGCCTTAGGAGGCTTCATATATTTCGCTTGAGGAAATATTTTGAAGGAGGAAGCCAAAAGTCTAAACCTAAAGTGAAAACGGAGGGAGTGCATGCTGAGGGAACAAGAGGTCCTAGATGCAAACCCCAAGCATTAAGGATGGAGACTTATTCCTTGTTAGTTTTCCAATCTTGTGTTGTCTAATGTTAAGTGGTTGTTATTCCATGAATGTTTTCCTTGATAAGGTTTTAGAGAGTGTACTAAGGGAAGGGAGAGATTTTTATAGATCCTATGATTTTTTTCTGTCTAGATGGACCAAAGGAAGAGGCTAAGAAGAAGGGTCCAAATTTTATTAAGTATAGGATCATGAAGTAGTTTATTTATCCAATGTTTAATAGCGAGGGGGATATTCTTTGGGTTCTAATTGGAAAAGTGGATGCTTGTGTCCAAGATGTTCCAAATGAAGACCGAGTAAGGGAAGCAATTAAATAAATTCTCATAATTATCTTGCATTGATTACATAAGTATCAAATAGAAGGCCCAATGAAATAATGCTTGAGGAGGTTATCCCAAGTATGAATTTTCCCCTGAGTTAAGAGCTAGATAGATAAGGAAACCTTCAACCATAGTTGTTTCCCCCAAATGAGTTTTTAAATATCAAACTTGGGGTGTTGTTAGAATTCGGTTGCCAAGTTGTAGGCCTCCTTCATTGTGAATGGGCCACTAGTTTTCTATCCCCATCTAACTTTATTGGATTGATTAGAGTTAGCAATGCATTGTGCCTCCCCAGCCTACTTGAGGTGCCAAGGTTCCTATGAGAGCCATTACCTCCATTGTGTCTAGAAGTTGGTATCTATCCAATAATCTACAAATTTGTGCTTACCTTGATTTTTCATGTGGATCCTAAGTTCTTCAAGATTTTTCCTTTCATTTAGCTTTGGAAGTTGTTACCATGAATCCTCCCAAAATAATGCCAATTTCCATCGTTGATCTCCCAAAATAATGTTGTTGCATAACATGCATATTGCGTGGTTAAGTTCCACATTAAAGATCCTACATAAATAAAGGGTATTCGGATGAGTTTCTTGAGTGGCACATTTCTACTATATTTTTTATTACATACGAGCTTCCATAAATTATCCCCCCCCCTAGAGCCAACACCACCATAATTTGGCTCCCATGACAATGGTTAAAGTGGCAAGATTTGTGAGTCCTAACCCACCTCAAAGTTTAGGCTTGCATAATTTATCTCAGGCCACTATCGCCCATTTTTTTCTTGCTTGGCACCAACCCAAAGAAAGATTCTTTGGATATCACAAAGTGAGTTAAGAATGGAGGATGAATCCATCATCGCAAAGAGAAGGTAGAATGGGAGATATTGGAGGATTGATTTAAGGAGGACAAGCCAACCTGCGATGTTAAGAGAATGAAAATTCCAAGTGGCCAATTTGCTATGAAACTTTCTCAAGAGATCCATCCATAGTTTATATTTTAAAGAGTTGTCTACTTGAGGGGCACCCAAGTACTCGAAGGAAGCTTACTTTTTGAAAAGTAAATTGGCAATGTGATTCCGCATAGCAAGAGCAATATTAAAAAATAAGATTTGATATTTCATTAAATTAATGCCCATACCCGAGGCTTTGGAGGACATTATGAAGAGGTCAATTTTTTTAAACTGTAGGAGTCCCCATGCATATGGTGTCATCCAAAAACTATTGGTGAGAAATAGGGAGGTGTTCCCTGAAAATCCTAATGCTTTTCACCTTCCTTTGAGAAACTACATTGTTGAGAGCTCATATTAATCCTTCTGTAGCCAAGATGAAGAGAAGGTGGGAGAGAGTATATTTTTTATGGATGCCGCATGAGGGAGAGAATGATCAGGATCAAGATCCATTGGGGAGAACAAAGAATAAAGTGGATGAGATGATAACCTAAATCCATGCTATCCATTCTTTGGAAAAACCAAAGGTCAAGAGAGTTTGGAAGAGGTAAGACCAATTGAACTTGTTAAAGGCTTTGATAAGTAAAGCTTTAGTAGTAGTTATTTTGGAGGTTCTTAAAGAATGGATGAGCTCATGGGAAACCATGATGTCATCAAGAACTTGGTGACGTTCCACGTAACTTTGGAAAGATTATATGAGGGAGAATTGGCTTGAGGTGATTGGGTATGATTCTTATAATGACTTTGTAGACTACATTACACAATGTTATTGGTTGAAATCCACTAGGGTCCACAACTTTATCTTTTTTAGGGACTAAAGTAAGGAAAGTGGTATCCCAAGTTGTCAAGATGAAAAGAGAGATTCTACATTCTTATACAATTAGCAAAAGATCCTGACCAATGATTGATAAATAAGCTTGAAAGAGATATGTGGTTAATCCACCAGGATTTGGGGCTTTACTTTTGGCCATGGTTTGGACCATTGCTTTCACTTCTTCCTTAGAAATGTCTCTTAATAGAGCATCATTTTATTCTTTGGTAACTATATATGGGATGTGTTGCACTATGCATTAGATTTCTTCCTCCCTATTAGGTCTCACATCTATTAGTAAATCGCCATAGAAGTGCACCAACTCATCTTCCATGTCCCCATGGCTGTAAAGTTTAGTACCTTTTGGATTTTGTGAGAGACAATGCCATTGTGGCGTTATGTTAAAGCAATTAATTATGAAAGAAATTTGTGCTTTTTCCCCTTCTTTCAACCCCTTTATCCTGGGATTTTGTGTTGTGAACCATGTGCCTTAAAAGTGATAAGAAGTCAATAATTATAGTCCACTTTAAGGGGGGAAAACCTCATTTTACAATGAATACAGTGTATAAGAGTGTATTTGATGATCCTAAGACTAGGTCTCCTATATATATATATATATATATATATATATATATATATATATATATATATATATATATATATATATATATATATATATATATAGGAGACAAAGGGTACATTTATAATAAAATGGGATCATGAACGGTTCTATCCTACATAACAATATAACAATAACTCAATATTTAGGGCTTAATAAGGGGTCTTAGGGTTAACATAGGGCTTAACATGACCCTCCACTTCAGAGAAGTGTTGTCCTTGACACTTGACTAATTTCAAGTGATTCCACATGACTAAGTTGTCTTCCCATGTCACATATTCCACTGGTGGGTTCTTCTATTTTGTGAGGCACTCCACAATTGATGGATTGCTTGGGTCCTTAATCCTTGCTTCAAAGATTGTTTCTACTCCCAATATGATTTTCCCTTCTTCATCTATATCTAGTACACTTGCATGTTGCAAATTAATTTAACATAGCCATGGTATTAAGCAAGTGGAAGACCCTTCCGCATTACTCAAAATAACTTAGAATGATTGTTGATAACTTTGCAAAGACTCCTCACATAGATGATATTGATGTTTGAACATTTAGTGAACATAATTATACAATTACATATTGGTGTCCCTTTCTAAGTGGTTTTAACATTTCATTAGAGTAGAGTTTGTCACTTTATAGGGTTTCCCTTGGATACCTCTAAGCCCAATTTCCTTGCCTTATGAGGTAAATCTTGTGAAGAGATATTGAAAATTAGAGGTCATTGTTCCCAATGATTATAATTAATGGACCCCTAATACAATATCAACGCCACCCATTTGTATTGAAACCATGGTACTATACAATAAATACTCCCCCATGTTGAGCTTAATACTAAGGCATTTCCTTGAATGATGTATGGTATCTCCATATGCAATCATTACATGATGTAGAAATTATGGTGTAGATTGAAAACTGCTCATGTAATTTACTAAAACATAAGACTCGAATCTACTCTACTCATCAGTGGAAATCAATTCACGATCGAGAAATCATATGATAAAAATGTAACATGATTCAACACACATACACATACATTTATCTAGGGGAAAACAACTACTCAAAACCCCTTACTATATCTATTTCATTAATCAAATAATATAGAAGAAATACAATGCTTGCTAAAGCCTGAGTAACCTCTGCACTAGTATAGTCTATCTCACTGCGTGACTGGCTGAATATGGCCAACACTTAGCCAATTTTCTAGCCTTCCAAGCTCCTACTTCCTTGTGATGTTCCTAAAGGAATGAGCCCCCTATTAATTAGGGAAATTCCCAATTAGAATTGCACAATCCCTGTAGGCACTTCTATGACTGCATGCACCACCTATAGACATTGGAATACGATACAATTGATAGTACACTACCTTTGAACTCCAATCTCAACTGGGTAACTCCAGTTATCTGCATGCATGAGTCAATTCAGGTTGATTGATTAGTTTAACTGGATGATTACTCAGTGTGAAATAAAGTTACACACCCTTGACTGAACCTCCACTAGTTCTACTAACAGTGAGAACTAGTTACATTGAATCATAATAACTCAAATTAACTGATCCTGATTGCTAGAAATTAGAATTCAATCATAAATAAACATAACTCAAGTGTATCCTACTCGAGTTTACTGATTTAACTGAAATACAAGTATCATGTCACATTAGTTAAATTCCTCCAAGTATTTTACTAAAATTAGAATTCGAATTTCTCCTAATTTAATTAAGGGAAAATTAAATTAGGAATTTCTTGTTGCGTTTTCAACACCTTCCTCTCAGCAAGAAAGGGATTCACATCTACCCCGATCACCTTTAGAATGCACTTCATGCAACACTTCTCTTTTTTGTTACTGATACTGCAACATCTGCCACTAAGAAGCATCCATAAAAAATAAAAAATAAAATTGAATCAATTTGCAACTGTCTACTGGGAAAACTGTGTTGTTGTTGACTTTGCTACTGAGCCTCCTTCTCTGATGTCAACAATCCTCTGCACTCCTAAGTATCTAACTAACACTAATCCTCCTGATACTGAATATTGTTGGCCCCTGTAGCAAGGGTAATGATCCATGAGACAAAAACACCTAAATGGACCCTACCCAAATTTCTGAAACTCTTGGACTAGGGCTTCACATCGCCCCACCTCACGCTTGGAGTTATGGATGAATGTGCTCCCTCTACTCAATTCACTCTAACTCTCCCCTTATAGGAGGTATTTTATTTAGTGGATGTCTCCACTCTTCCTCCTTTCTGCTTCTCCATTTATGTTTGCTCCACAACTCCTTGAGGCTTTTTTTGAGACTCCATTTTGAGAGGTAAATCATGCTCCCCCTCAACCACCATGTCTCTAACCCTTGACTTGCTCCTCAAGGCTTTGCATGCATCTTATACGTCAAGTGCATATAGGTTCTTGACTCGAGCACCGATCTGCTTCACTTGTCCCGTGGCTATGTGTCTCAGGAATACTTTCCTTTTGCTGAAGATCACATCGTAAGCACGGTCTTCCAAAACTACAACGGGGATTGGATTCTTATTTTGACCTAGAACAAACATCACATCCTCAAGCCTGAGAGGGGAGCCTCACTCCCTCTGAAAGTTTATTGTACCGATCCCGGTAGCACTATACCTCCCGTCATCTCCAAACTCAATGTTCCTCTAGAGATCTTTCTCCTCCAAGTCACTGAAAAACTCTATATTCTTCGTCATGTGGAACGATTCACCACTATCCAAGTATCACCCAATCCCCATAATTGTGCTCACCATGCATGTGATAAGGGTGAAATCAAGCTTGAAATTTGAAGCCAAAGCTTCACCCGAAACTACTACTGCGGGCTCCTTCTTTCTCTTTTTCTTGTGTGGACACTTCATGGCATAATGCTCGAATTTATGACAGTTGAAACACTTGATTTTGGACAAGTCTTTCTTCTTTCCCTCTTGGCTAGAATCAACCTCACCTTGGGAATTCTTTCCCTTGGCCTTCATTTCTTTAGTGGTTAATGCAAATTCCTCTTCCTCTTCTTTGGATGAGATCCCATCATTGGTATTTCACCTTATCTCCTCCTGTAGCAAATCAGACCAAAGGCATTCCCAATTTGGTAGCTTCTCTCTCCCATTCACCAAATATTGTTAGTTGTGCCAACTCTTGGGAAGGCCTAGAATGATTAGGCTCATGATATCAACCTCTACAATAGTAACCCCCACTCCTCCAAGTTCATCATGACATTATGTGAACATGCTCAGGTACTGTTTGTTGAAAATAACAACAAGAAATGATAAAAATATAATCCAGAATATTCCAATTTTAATTTGTCCTTGAATTAAAATTGTGAATTAAATTCGAATTTAGTCTCACCAGCTGCTTGGAAATAATTAATTAATTCATTATGGATTAATTAGTTGGAGAAATTCAAGTTAGAAGTCTTTCTGAAGTCATGCAACAGTTATCCCTTAAATTAAGGAGATTATCCTTTAATTAAGGAGATAAGATTGAGTTATATTTGAGTTGTAATTAGTTAACTCAGTTTTCTAAGTTAAGTCTAGTTAAATTAGTTCCAAACTGTTTGAGGAACTAATTGTGAGTTATCAGTTAGTTGATGCATGCATGCACTCAACTAGTGTACTCCAGATAACTAAAGAGTCTCTCATCATTAACTCATGCATGCCTGTTCTAAGAAAGACCCAGTTGAGCTAAATGTCAAGGACAGTGTACTGTCAGTTGCATGTGTTTTCCTATAAAGGAAACTCGTCCATGTAGTAAAAAAAAGGTTCCTTGAGGATTGCGCAGTTCTGACAGTGTGTTAGAGCAGTGTTACACTGGGTGAAGGAGATCATCCCAGAGGTAACTGCAAAAGGAAATAAGAGCTTAGAGGGCAAAGGAGAAGGCTTGTGAGAAGCTTTGATTACCTGTGAGCATCCAGGAGGATTGTACTGAGAGTTGGCTAACTGTGAGAGCTAAGCCTTTGTATAATTCTGATGTATTTCCACCTTGTATGATAATACATATAGTGGGGTTTTTAGCTAAGGCTTTCCCCTGAGTATTTTCTATGTTTCATGTGTATTGATTCTTCTTCTTATGGTTATATGTGTTCAGCTCTGATTCAGCTCGATCTTTAAGCTTCCGCAAGTTTGATAGTAGAAGTAGATTATAGTATTTTTCTTTGGTATATTGCATTATCAAGTTAATCTATAGTCAGATTTTCTACATAGATCTCAGAGGTAGATTTGTAGAGAATTTGCTGGAAATTCAACATGGTATCAGAGCTAGGTTTATCGGAGTTGTGAACAGTATACAAAGAAGAGAATTCGAAGTTTGAAGTTCGGGGTTGCAGGTGCAAATCGAATTCATATCATACAGTGTAAAAAGAAAAAAAACCGAGATGGGACATTATACGACTAATTTCCCATCAAAGAAGTCTAAGAAGGGATCCTAGGAAGGATCAAAAGGTGAGGCATTAGCCTCTCAGTTCGAAATGGACTTCAACCTCATCGCATGCATGGTGACATTAATTATGGGTTGTGGTTGGTATCTTGATAGTGGAGCCTCATTCCACATGACCGGCGGTAAAAGTTTATTCAGTGACTTGGAGGAGAAAGACCTCAAGATGCGCACAGAGATGGGTGACAAGGAAAGGTTTAGTGTTTCGGGAGTGGGCACAGTTGCTTTTTGGAGGGAGCGTGGAGCTCCTATCACCCTGACCGATGTGAAATATTGCCTGGACTGAAGAAGAACTTGGTATCAGTCGCGATGTTGGAGGACAAAAGCTACAATGTTGTCTTCAGTAAAGGAAAGGCATTCCTTAGACACATCACCATGAGATAGGTGAAACAGATCGGTTCATGAGTTAAGAACCTGTATGCTCTTGAGGTTCAAGATACATGCGAAGCCTTGAGGAGCAAGGCAAATGTTAGAGACTTGGTGGTTGAGAGGGAGAGTACATTACCTCTCAACATACAGTCCCAGAAGAAGTCTCAGATAATTGTGGAGGAGCCACAATTAGAGTCAGTAGAGGGATCACATGCAGCCATACCTCCATGTGTGAGGTGGGGCAATGTGAAGTGATAGTTCCAAGAAGGTTGAAACTGGGCAGGGTCCATTGAGAGGTTTTATCACATGGATCGTACCTTGCTACGGGAGCCCAAAGTACATAGTGGTGGTAGGAATTAGTGGGATTGATGCAGTCAGAGATCAAAGTGACATAGGCTAGGGTAGTCAGATACTGAAGAGCGCAAAGAAGGATTGACAATAGTGCAGAAAGGCAGAGTCAACCAAAGCGCAAAGTTTTCAGTTGACAGAGGCAATAGCAGTTAGAGACTTTGATGACAGAGGCATCATTCTGATTCAGGTTGGATGTTTTTTTTTGTTTCTGGAGTTGTTGGAGCAACAACACTAGAGAGAAGTTTTGCATGCATAACATTCCAAAGGTTCACGATCGAGATCAAGTTGAATTCCTTTCTTGTTGAGAGGGAGTTTGAAAATAGCAAGAAGAAATGATAAAAATAGAATCCAGAATATTCCAATTTTAATTTGTCCTTGAATTAAAATTGTGAATTAAATTCGAATTTAGTCTCACCAGCTACTTGGAAATAATTAATTAATTCATTATGGATTAATTAGTTGGAGAAATTCAAGTTAGAAGTCTTTCTGAAGTCATGCAACAATTATCCCTTAAATTAAGGAGATAAGATTGAGTTATATTTGAGTTGTAATTAGTTAACTCAATTTACTAAGTTAAGTCTAGTTAAATTAGTTCCAAACTGTTTTAGGAACTAATTGTGAGTTATCAGTCAATTGATGCATGCATGCACTCAACTAGTGTACTCTAGATAATTGAAGATTCTCTCATCATTAACTCATGCATGTCTGTTCTGAGAAAGACCCAGTTGAGTTAAATGTCAAGGACAATGTACTATCAGTTGCATGTATTTTCCTATAAAGGAAACTCATCCATGCAGTCAAAAAAAGGTTCCTTGAGGATTGCACAGTTCTGACAGTGTGTTAGAGCAGTGTTACACTGGGTGAAGGAGATCATCCCAGAGGTAACTGCGCAAGGAAATAGGAGCTTGGAGGGCAGAGGAGAAGGCTTGTGAGAAGCTTTGATTGCCTGTGAGCATCTAGGAGGATTGTACTGAGAGCTAGCTAGCTGTGAGAGCTAAGGCTTTGTATAATTTTGATGTATTTCCACCTTGTATGATAATACAGATAGTGGGGTTTTTAGCTGAGGCTTTCCCCTGAGTATTTTTTGTGTTTCATGTGTATTGATTCTTCTTCTTATGGTTATATGTGTTAAGCTCTGATTCAGCTCGATCTTTAAGCTTCCGCAAGTTTGATAGTAGAAGTAGATTATAGTATTTTGCTTTGGTATATTGCATTATCGAGTTAATCTATAGTCAGATTTTCTACATAGATCTCAGAGGTAGATTTGTAGAGAACTTGCTGGAAATTCTACATGGTATCAGAGCTAGGTTTATCGGAGTTGTGAACAGTATACAGAGAAGAGAATTCGAAGTTTGAAGTTCGGGGTTGCAGGTGCAAATCGAATTCATATCATACAATAAAAAAAAAAAAAAAAAAAAACGAGATGGGACATTATGCGACTAATTGCCCATCAAAGAAGTCTAAGAAGGGATCCTCAGAAGGATCAGAAGGTGAGTCATTAGCCTCTTAGTTCGAAATGGACTTCACCCTCATTGCATGAATGGTGACATCAATGATGGGTTGTGGTTGGTATCTTGATAGTGGAGCCTCATTCCACATGACCGGCGATAAAAGTTTATTCAGTGCCTTGGAGGAGAAAGACCTCAAGATGCGCATAGAGATGGGTGACAACAAAAGGTTTAGTGTTTCAAGAGTGGGCACGGTTGCTTTTCAGAGGGAGCATGGAGCTCCTATCACCTTGACCGATGTGAAGTATGTGCCTGGACTGAAGAAGAACTTGGTATCCGTCGCGATGTTGGAGGACAAAGGCTACAATGTTGTCTTCAATAAAGGAATTGCATTCCTTAGACACATTACCACGAGACAGGTGAAATAGATTGGTTCACGAGTTAAGAACCTATATGATCTTGAGGTTCAACAAAGCCTTGAGGAGCAAGGTAAATGTTAGAGACTTGGTGGTTGAGAGGGAGAGTACATTACCTCTCAACATACAGTCCCAGAAGAAGTCTCAGACAATTGTGGAGGAGCCACAGTTAGAGTGAGTAGAGGGATCACATGCAGCTATACCTCCAGGTGTGAGGTGGGGCGATGTGAAGTGATAGTTCTAAGAAGGCTGAAATTGGGCAGGGTCCATTGAGAGGTTTTATCTCATGGATTGTACTTTGCTACGGGAGCCCAAAGTACATAGTAGTGGGAGGAATCAGTGGGATTGATGCAGTCAGAGATCAAAGTGACAGAGGCTAGAGTAGTCAGATACTGAAGAGCGTAGAGAAGGATTGACAACAGTGCAAAAAGGCAGAGTCAACCGAAGCGCAAAGTTTTCAGTTAACAGAGGCAATAGCAGTCAGAGACTTTGATGACAAAGGCATCATTCTGATTTAGGTTGGATGCTTTTTTTGTTTTAGGAGTTGTTGGAGCAACAACACTAGAGAGAAGTGTTGCATGCATAACATTCCAAAGGTTCACGATCGGGATCAAGTTGAATTCCTTTCTTGTTGAGAGGGAGTGTTGAAAATAGCAACAAGAAATGATAAAAATAGAATCTAGAATATTCCAATTTTACTTTGTTCTTGAATTAAAACTGTGAATTAAATTCGAATTTAGTCTCACCAGCTGTTTGGAAATAATTAATTAATTCATTATGGATTAATTAGTTGGAGAAATTCAAGTTAGAAGTCTTTCTGAAGTCATGCAACAATTATCCCTTAAATTAAGGAGATTATCCCTTAATTAAATAGATAAGATTGAGTTATATTTGAGTTGTAATTAGTTAACTCAGTTTACTGAGTTAAGTCTAGTTAAATTAGTTCCAAACTGTTGGAGGAACTAATTGTGAGTTATCAGTCAGTTGATGCATGCATGCACTCAACTAGTGTACTCCAGATAATTGAAGATTCTCTCATCATTAACTCATGCATGTCTGTTCTGAGAAATACCCAGTTGAGCTAAATGTCAGGGACAATGTACTATCAATTGCATGTGTTTTCCTATAGAGGAAACTCATCCATGCAGTCAAAAAAAGGTTCCTTGAGGATTGCGCAGTTCTGACAGTGTGTTAGAGCAGTGTTACACTGGGTGAAGGAGATCATCCTAGAGGTAACTGCACAAGGAAATAGGAGCTTGGAGGGCAGAGGAGAAGGTTTGTGAAATGCTTTGATTGCCTGTGAGCATCCAGGAGGATTGTACTAAGAGCTGGCTAGGTGTGAGATCTAAGGCTTTGTATAATTCTGATGTATTTCCACCTTGTATGATAATACATATAGTGGGGTTTTTAGCTGAGGCTTTCCCCTAAGTATTTTCTGTGTTTCATGTGTATTGATTCTTCTTCTTATGGTTATACGTGTTTAGCTCTGATTTAGCTCAATCTTTAATCTTCTGCAAGTTTGATAGTAGAATTATATTATAGTATTTTGCTTTGGTTTATTGCATTATCGAGTTAATCTATAGTCAAATTTTCTACATATATCTCAGAGGTAGATTTGTAGAGAATTTGTAGGAATTTCTACACTGTTGAATAGATTCAGTATTCTACATCTTGATATTTCGAAGCTTATCTTTGAGTGCCAACTTCTTGTGGTCGATGTTGTTATGGAACAAATATGTCAGTGCTTGCCACATTACAAATAGGGTTTCTACTTGCCACATTGCAAACAAGGCTTATTTCCCATGGAGATTGGATACAATGTGGTCCTTCACACCCTCCAATATGATTCTCCTCACCTTGGCTACACACTTCCTCCATTATGTTAGACCCTTGATGTCATATGATATTAGCTTTGGAATGTCAATCTTGACAAATTCCTTCAACCCATGGGCCTACAATACCACCTCCATGCAGTCCTTCCAAGCAACAAAGTTCGAGCTACCCTCAAGGGCATACTCAAGCCACAAACCATAGAATGCCATCCTGCTAGCTCTAAAAATTTGATCCTACAAATTTGGTCCTCCTGCAATAACAAATTCGAATTATCTTATTTATTCTGAATATTGCTTAGATACCATGCATAAATTTTGGTGTAGATTCAAAAATGCTCACGTAATTTACTAAAACATAAGACTCGAATCTACTCTACTCATCTGCAGAAAGAAATTTATGATTAAGAAAGCAAATCATAAACATGCGACATGATTCAACACACATACACAAAGATTTATCTAGGGCAAAGCAACTGCTCAAAACCCCTTACTATATGTATTGCATTAATAAAAGAATAGTTAAGAAATACAATGCTTTCTCAAGCCTAAGCAACCTCTGCACTAGTATAGTCTATCTCACTGCTTGACTTATTGACTCTGGCCAACACTTAACCAATTTTCTAGCCTTCCAAGCTCCTAATTCCTTGTGTTGTTCCTCAAGGAATTAGCCTCCTATTAATTAGGGAAATTCCCAGTTAGAATTACGCAATCCCTATAGGCTCTTCTCTGACTGCATGCACCACCTGTACACATTGGAATATGCTACAACTGATAGTACACTACCTTGGATTCTAATCTCAACTAGGTAACTCGAGTTATTTGCATGCATGAGTTAATTTGGGCTTACTGATTAGTTTATCTAGATGATCACTCAATGTGAAAAAAAGTTATACGCCCTTGACTGAACCTCCACTAGTTCTACTAATAGTAAGAACTAGTTACACCGATAATAACTCAAATTAATTGACCTTGATTGCTAGAAATTAGCAATCAATCATAACTAAACATAACTCAAGTGTCTCATACTTGAATTAACTGATTTAAATAAAAGACAAGTCCCATATCACTTCAGTTAAATTCCTCCAAGTATTTTACTGAAATTAGAATTCGAAATTCTCCTAATTTAATTAAGGGAAAAATAAATTAGGAATTTATTATCGCATTTTCAACACTTGAGTCTCTGGTGTTGGATATATGGAACAAACAAGAGGTTTTTCTAATTTGTAATTGGTGAAGTTACGAGTACTACCCGAATCAATTAACATTATAACCTTTTTATTTTTGATATATCCTTCTATCTCAACGGTTCTTGGAGTATTAACACTAGCCAATACATGATAGGTTATTGGTGGAGTAGTCTCCTTTAGCTCTAGATCTTGTGATGGTTCAAATTCTTGATCTTCTTCCTCTTTAAAGTATATGTGAGAATATGTTAATGTTTGTTGACAAATATAGTGTAAGCATAAAGCACATAGTTTGATCATGGTGACTGATTACAAAATCCCAAAGCCCTAGTCAATGGAAAACATTATAGCAAGTTGACATTGATAATGATTGGGAACCACGATTGTTAAGTGGCATTTTGGCATTTATCATCTTAGTAAGAGCTATTGCAGCATTGTGACTCTTGTTTTCTCAAGTCTTCATATTGGCATACTTGTGTGGCATCATATGACATTCAATGTTTGATTTATGTGATTCATTGGTGCATACTATTCAGTCTATGTGGTGTAGTGGTGCATGATTAGATTTTGGGGTTTGTTGGTGTAAGAGTTTATGATATAATAATATTTTTTTCCTTATTATTTGTCATATAATAATTTGAGTATGAGCTTATGTTTAGGCTATGTTACAAAAAATATAGCACCTTGGTGCAAATCCTTTCATAGGGGGCTAAGACAAGTGTACCATGGAAGTGTTCCAATTGTCACCTAATTAATCACTTCCTTCTTTTTAGTAAATAATAAATCCAACACAAGGGATGCTTCCCTAGTAGCCTCGAGAAGTCCTTAAGCAAAAGGAAAAGAAGTGTAAGGCCTCCCATATTAACTACTCAATACCACCACTTAAACATAATATTCATGGTAAGGAATAAGTTCATTGATTAGGAAAATTTCCATATTTGAGTATATGAAGTTTCTATGACAATTTAAGATGTTTATGAAGTTAATATAACTTAAATAGGAAACCCAAAATACTACTAAGATTGAAAAGAAAAAACCTATGGATCTTGCAAAACTTGCAATTAAGATAGTGTATTTTAGCGACACAACAATAAATAAATCAAACCTTTAACAAGTTAAATTCCATTGAAAATTAGGGCTTAAATCAAGAGTTAAACTAGGGTTAAATAAAATACCAGTTATAATTAAAAGGGTACGTAATAGCCCTAAAATGCAAGATGTTTAGCCCTAAGAAGGTCACGAAATAAACCAACAATGCAATATATGAGGAATAAGTCTTTTTCTTAATCATGAAAATGCTCGTGGAACCTAGATTTCTAGCTATTCTATGGTTGAAAATGAATATTTTGCGGTTATAAATGCTAACCTAACCCTAAAACATAAAATAAAGGGTAAATATTTGGATTTTGTGATTAATTATTGGGAGAAAGACTAGTGCCTACGTATTTTTGGGGCACGTGGGGTCAACTAAGGACTCCCATAGGAGAGAATAAGAGGATCTAAGATGATACATAGGGTTTTCCACTACTAACCCTAGAAGAGCTACCTAGTAACTTAGAAAATCCAAGAAATTTGAGGGAAGTTTCTCCACTAGAAAACTTTTGAGGATTTTAAAGAAGGGATTTGCTTAAAAGAAACCAAGTTGACATGTCATCTCCACTAGATAAACAATTACATTTAAATAATTCATAAACAAATCTAGTAAGATTAAATACACCACTTATTCATTAATCAATATCATCCATCAAACTCTAGCCATGAAAATCCATAGAGAATGCAAGATCATCCGCTAAATTCATCTCCATAAGAAGTTGTGTTAGTTGTCCTTCCATGTCCCTTTTCATAATGACAAAAGCAGAGAAGTAGCGATATAACTCCACAAGTAGCAATGATCCAAATAAGTAGAGTGCTTCCTCTATCTAGAAGAGAAAACCAAGCACTCTTCCTCTACAAGAGCTGATATACATTAAAAGCCCTAAAAAAACATAAAAATCATGGGACAAGGTGGAAAGGTCAAGATCGACCTCCAAAAATGCCTCTACAATGAAGAAAGAATGCTTGGTCATCAAGCCATCCTCAATAAATGCTCCATAAACATCACATGTATGGGAGAAAGTAAACAAATGATGAGAATGTCTGCTCCACAGTAGTGAATAATGATCTAAAGGTCACGTGTCTCCATTGAAAGGTGTGACATCTAAGTCATAAGTCTTGTCTCATCATAAGAAAGTGTCCATTCATCTTCCAACATGTTAGGTTGACTCAAGTATTGTGATATGTCATCACAAAGGTGCAACATCCTCAACCAAGTGCACAACATCATCTAGGAAAGTGGTTCCATGACATCTCCAAAGAGGTATGTCATAATGAGAAAGCTTGATGTCCATCATCAAAGGTGGGGTGTCTTAATGTCTTCCAAAGTCCATGTGTGTGGCATCATCAAATGGGCTACAAGAATCAAGTGAGAGCAACCAACATGTATACAAGAGTCATTGTAACATAAAGAGCGAGTCATGTTTAACGTAAAAGCCACCTTGTAGATCACATTACACATCTTCTTCAAACTTCACACTAGCTCATGAATTTATGCAATTATCCAAGTCTAGGAAATTGGAATGGGATGACCATCATGCAAATCTATTAGGTGTGTCAATACCCAAGAACTAGAGTATTTCCCAAGAAACCAATTAAGTTGTATATGTGAATGATGGTGTAGGTTGCGGTTTTCTTGAAGGGAATGGTATCTCTGGCATGCAAGGCCATGTGTAATGATCATCCCCATGAGTTCCTTTGCAGAGGGAGTGCTCCATGCATTTAGTTACCCTTTTTCTTGGTATTGTATCTTTCCACCCATTTCTTGCATTTTTCTTTTATTCCTTGTTTTTTTTTGCAAGCCCCCTTTGATGTATATGCATTTCAATGTATAGGGGTTGGGATAATTTAATTAAGTCCTTCATTTAGTTATGCATCCATTGAATTGGGAGTTAGGGTGATGGCCTCATAGTGAGGGGGTAGAGCTAAGCTTCTTTTGATTTTGACTTATCATTAATATCCCTTTCATTTCCATTCTGCATTTTGAAGTTAATATCATGCTTTTTCTTTCTCTATTTAATTGCATCAAGATCAAGCATCCTAGCTCCTTCTTCCCATGAGAGCATGAGGTATGGTCCATTTTGGGACACCATGCAATAACCAACCAAAAGTAAAGGACAACAAAATGGGTGACAATGGATGTGTTAAGTGTGGAAAGGATATGGGCATGTTACACTTAGCAAGACCCCTTGTAGTACCCATCTCCCCAACAGTGGCAACACTCAACACCACCAAGGTGAAATAAGTCAATGAGCTTAACTTCCAAGCTCATGATTCATTATTTAATTTCAACCCATAATTGTTACTTAAATGCTAGATACGTTAAACTTAAAAACTTCACATGAAATAGTGGTTGAGGTACCTCATGTTTGTTGAGTGACCATTATCATTGAATCAATGAGTTGATAAAATGAGTGATTTGAGCATGATATATGGGGCATCTATAGGTTGTTGTATGTGGTGAATGTTGGTCATCATAATTTGGATCATTGCCTTCAATGTGGATCATTGAAGAAAAAATATCCTCTAATTACCTATAGGCGAGAGAGACTAATAAGCCCCATATTGATGTCAGTGGAAGATGGGGGAAAACCCATTGATAACGCCATGTTGCCAAAGAGTGATGACACAATGGGGGTTTTAATATAGACAACTCCATTGAGATATGCATGTGTGAAATCTTTATATTTTTTTGGGTTCCCATGGATGTGTGTTTGAATCTAGAACGTGGCTTAGATGATTTCTCTCTTAAACCCGTTGTTTTTAAGATTAAGAAACCTTAACTCTGAGACCAAATAGGACATGTTTGTGTGATTTAAGTAATCTGTAAAAATATTAATTGTTAATTAAGAAGAGATCAACACACGTCTATGCATGTGTAAGTATGAAGAAATTACAAATTACAAATGGAAGTTTAGAAAACCCTTCCTCCATAGTTATCAATTGAAGGCAAGTAAGTGCATTTATACATACGAGTGGAAGATAGTAAAATGTGATATTAATAGCTTGGTTGTGATATATATATATATATATATATATATGCATGGTGAATAAATAACTGATAAAAGTAATTTGGGTGAGGCCCAATATCAAAACTTGCAGCTAACACTATAACACCAAGAGTATATTCAATATCCCATAAGATAGATATACCAATAATTTATGACTTAGCAAGAGCCAAAGCTCCACGAGGGTGGGGGCTCCTTGAGCCTTATCACAATGGGCCAGATATTTCCCCCTGTGGAATCTAAAACCGAGTGAATGAACATCCCATTGTGCCAACCACTCGGTTGTCCCACAAGGAGACAATAGCTTGGTTTGATATATTTATGATGAGAGATGCCCTTGGAAAAGGGTATGTGGTTGAGGGACTCATGCTATTTGGAAATGATTGGACACAATAGAGGAGATAGAGGTTTAATCAATTAAATACCATAACTTTCTATTAGTTTGGAATGATTTTGAATAGATTGAGTATGTAGTTATCCTCTTTGGTATGTTTTTAGGTAAGTGATTGGCTTATGATATTGAATAACAATGCTTAAATCCCAACATAAGGGGTGCCTTGATATTCAGGTGTGTGATACTGGAGTGCAAAGTGGTTGCACATCATTCTTTCTCAATAAATAATTAGATTGTGAAATGTCAAATTTCTATGAGTAAACATTAAATGCAAAAGTATTTAAATTATTTTTCTTATTATTAATTTCCATGTATTTGAATAATAATAATATATATATATATATATATATATATATATAGTGTGGGGAAACAAACTAATTATTTATTTTATTTATAAAAATATTTAGATTAAAAAAATAATAAAATGATGATTTTTCTATAATGGTTATCTACCTTAGTGCTAAGTGATTTGTTACAAATATGATATTAAAGTATTGAGTCTAATTCACAAGACTTTATTTGTTAGAGATTAAGAGTTTTATAGATGTTAAAATGTGTTGCACGTGCAAAGAAAGTCTAATGCAAGGATGTGGATTTATTATGCTAATAATTGTCTATTTGGAATAGGGCTTCCAAAATTTTAATAAATTATGAATAATTATTAGGTGGATTATATGGATTTAGCCTCCATAAAATATTCTAGAATATTCATAGTAGTATACTTAGATCAAAGGTTGAGATTTATCTCCAAAGTAGTTATGCTATTGCTGCTCTTTTAATTAAATTGATTAATTAAAAAATGGCATATGAACAAGTGTCATATAAAATGAGCCATGTTTTTTTGGGCATGTGGTATTGATCAGCCATGGTATTGTCCCATTGGTATTGTAACAAAGTATATATATATATATATATATATATATATATATATATATATATATATATATAGATATATAGATATATAGATATATTAACGATGTCTCCCTGACGGAGGTGTTAATAGGGGAGGGGAATCGATATGGGGGCCATTCCCACCACCTTGAGGAGATAATCACATTAAATGGAGGGGGAGGCATGGGCACCCCCATGTATGCATAAGCATGTGAGTAAATGTTTATACTTCCACCATGGTTTGTGGTGTACTAAGGAGTAAGGAGGGTCGATGAGTCTGGAGGCACAGTAGAGCTAAGGGGAAACAACGTGGGGTTCCAAAGAAGATGGCCTAGTATGATGCTCGAGAGATTAATGAGGATGAGGAGATTGCAATTTGCTAGCTTTGAAAGATATCGTGAAAGAGTTTTTTGTCAGCCTCGAGAGTGGATTTGGGGAGAACAAATAACAAAGGGTTTATACAAGAAGGTTGCTCGAGGAAGAATCTAGTGTTAGTACTGTGACACAAGGGGATTAGGAAAATTATAGAGAGAATTAGATTATCTCCTTCAAAAATTCATTGTATTTTGGATGCTCCTCCAACAAATATCACGCAAGGGTCTTCTCCAACTCTTTACCCTTGGAATTCAGCACCCACCACAACCTGGGTAACCCTGAATCAATTTAGTTATTTTCATAAATTATATGCTTGTAATTTGTTTGGTTTCTAGTACCAGTATTGTTGTAACTATGAATGTTTTAGTGGTGTGGTGTTAAAAGTGAATTTTCTTTGTAGTTTCAACAATGGGATCCTACCCCTAGGTTGTGGCAGATTTTCTTTCCAATTTTATATCCCCTACATATATCTTATTCGACTTACAACCTGGTGGTGGATTGTCGTGTACTTTTGTTGGTACCTACTTCGTTTGTGTTAGCCCTCTATTAACGATGACCCTAGATTTGTTTAACCTTTGTACTACAACTTTTGATACTAGGTAGACTTGTGTTGGACTTAGAAGAACCAGTGTGTTAGTGATCAGGTGCTCAAAAATTTGCTCAAAATGTAAAGTTGTTGGATTGGTGTGGAACCTGAATGAACGCGTAGTGCTCGTCATCTTGAATTTGGCACAACTCGTTTCACGTGAAATAGACTTCATATGCTCCCATAAACATGTTTTTTTCGCTTTCCTAAATAGGTGAATTAAAAAAAATAAAATATGCAGGCAGCCCAGCCAGCAGTCCCTACTGCTGACATGGCGCTGATGGGCATGCCTATGTGGCAGGGTGACTATGCATATGACTGATTTGACCTCCGACGAATTGTGTGTTGACATGTGGAAGGTGCCTAGGTGGCATGTTTTGACTGGTTGATAGGTGGCCAATCACATGCCACCAAAATTTGTTAAGGTTCGAGCAACAGCAGTGGGGGTCGAACCGACCTCCTAAAACAAGTGCAAAGCCTCCTACCAACACGCCATACATTTATTTCTTGTTATATAATGGTTTGTGCATATATTTAAACTATAAGTTGTGCACCATCCAAAAAAAGGGCCAGCCCATAGGGGTCAGCCCTTGGGCGCGTGCCACCCAATAGGACCGTGGGGGGAGTGGAGTGGGGGACCGGGCGACAGGGACAACCCGTTGTCCTTAGCCCCGGGCATGTGGCCCCCCCATGTAGCCCAAATTTTTGGGATTAAGGCCTCATTGGGAATTTAATCCATCCAACAAATTCGCCCGAAATTAGCTGAAATCGACACTTGGTTAGCGGAATTGGATGCAAAATTGTAGGATGGTGCCGTTTTTTGGGGAAATTGAGGTGCGATTAGCAGAAAGACTTGGGGAAGCCATAACTTCTTGAGTTCTTGACCAAATCAGCAGCAGAAAGAGGCTACACAAGCATTTTTGGGCATTATGGAGCCACTAGAATAGGTTTCAGGCTGTTTAAGCATTGTAAACTGATGTATTCACACTTTTGAGCATAATAGAGAGGGCCAAGCCATTGGAAGCTGGACCAAGGAGACGTAGCTCAAATGGGGTGAACTCCTTGATCATGTGCTGTTGTGATACTATTTTGGTGATGTTCATGTCTTTTATATGATGTTGTTCAATAATTTGTTTATGTTAATTTGTACATGAAATTTACATTAAAACATTCAAAAATTCATGTTAAAACTTGCAATTAACCTCATGAATCCTTAAGCACTTTTACACATTTTGAAGAGGAATTTAGCACAACAAAACTAATTTTCCCATTCAGGTCAAGTTTGGTATCAAATCTCTTGGTTTTATTTTTGCGAGGAGGATTTAACTATTTGCAAGTGAATGTGATGCTTACAAGGTTGAATCTCAAGAGAGGAGAAGGGAAGCTAGTAGAAGGTCCTGAAGTTGGGTCAAGGAGAAGGAGTGCAAGATTTCTACAATCTCCACCACCAGTTCTACCTCAAATTGTCTTTGAAGCTTCAGTAAGCATGTCACATGAAGGAGACCCTGCAAATATGACAGAGGATGAGAAGGTTTTTAGGAAGGCTTTCTTTGACATGACAGAGATGGTGAAAGTCCTCTACGAAGAGAGGAATACAAGACCGAAGGGTGAAATCCTCAAGCCTCCAAAAGGAGAAGGTTCTTCAGGAGGAGGAGGTAATGGAAATGTAGGTAAACCTCCACCATCTCCACCATCTCCACCATCATATTCATCTTTGACTTCATAGGCATCTTCATCCTCTTCCACTAATACTACCCTTACTCATACTCATCAACATACCTCAAAACGAATTGGTAAAACACCCCTGTTAAAACTTGATGTTAAATTTGAACTGCCCATGTATAATGGTGAAGTGAATGTAGAGAAGCTTGAAAATTGGGTTCGTTAGTTTGAGGTCTATTGCAGAATTCAAAACCTTCAAGATGATGATACAAAGATTCAACTAGCTTCCTTGAGACTAGAGGGTGGAACACTAATATGGTGGGATTTCAAGACACAAGAAGAGATAAAAAAACGTGGTAAGATCTCAATTTCTTGGTCTGATTTCGTTGCTGCAATTAAAAGACAATTTTACCCTCTAGCATATATGCAAAAAGCCATCATGAATTGGCAAAACTTTAGACAACTTAAAGGTCAAAATGTGCAAGATTACACCCAATAATTTAGAAGAAGGTCTCTAATGTTAAGCATAGATTTTCAATCCTAAGAGATGTTGTTGAAGTATATAGGGGGTTCACATAGTTACCTTAGGCATACTATCCTTATGTTTAATCCCAATATTCTAGATGAGGTTTGTGTGCGAGCCACTCATCTTGAGGTAAGAGGGAAAATTACTCCAAAAGAGGGTAGTAAAAAGCCATTTAATGGTAAAGGAAAAGAAAAGGGTTTCAAGGGGAAAGAAAATAAAAATGCATCCATTAAGAAGGAAGAAGAGAAAATAACATGCTAACATTGTTTTAAAGAGGGTCACGATGAAGCTCATTATTGGAAGCTTCATCCTGAGATGAAACCAAAGAAATTCAACAACAAGGGAAAACAAAAGACAGCTGCAACCACTCAACAAGATTTGGGATCTAAATCAGGTGATGAAACTAAAATTACAGCCATGGGTATGAAAGGAAAATAATCCATTGCTAGCACTAGTACTTCAAATTTACACAACGAAATTACAAATGAAAAGAAGAGGATAAAAAATTTTCATATAAGGGTAATCTCAAAACATAGCAAAATTGATACCCTTTTTTATAGTGGCTCTCAAGCCAATCTCATCTATGAAAACATTGTCAAAATCTTAAACTTGGAAACCATTCCACATCATAATCCATATCCATTAGGATGGATGTGTGACAATGCACAATTGCAAGTAACTAGAAAGTGTAGACTGAAATTCGTTGTTACTGCAAATTTCATAGATGAAGTGGAACTTGATGTTGTGTCATTAGACATATGTAGTATAGTTTTGGGCAGCCTGTATATCTATGACAGAAAAAACTATCTTCCATAGACATGAAAACACATACCATATATTCAAAGATGTAGTATAGTTTTGGGCAGCCTGTATATCTATGACAGAAAAACTATCTTCCATAGACATGAAAACACATACCATATATTCAAAGATGGAGTAGAATACATTGTAAGAGCCCATAGCAAGAAACTAAATCTTTCACTTGTAAATGTGGGGCAGATGAAAATACTAGTGAATTCTAGCAAGAATTGTCTGCTTGTAATGATCAAACACAAGAATGATATTGATAATGAAGATTTTCAAGGTTGTGACTCAGGGTTGAAATCTAAATTGGTTGATGTTGTTAACCAATATGATGAGATGTTTCAGTAATTGAAAGGATTGCCTCCCAAGAGAGGAATCCAACATAAAATACAGTTGCAACAAGATTTTCCTCTTCCTAACATTGGCATGTACAGGATGTTAGTGATGGAAAGTGCAGAAATTAAAAAGCAAATTCAAGAGTTGTTGGATAAAGGGACCATCAGTCCAAGTTCTTCGCCATGTGGGTCACCTATTGTTTTGGTGCAAAAGAAGGGTGGAACATGGCGCATGTGTGTGGACTTCCGTGCATTGAACAAGATTACGGTAAAGAACCATTACCCACTGCCTATAATAGATGATTTACTTGATGAATTGAAATATGCAAAGTATTTTACTAAGTTGGAATTAAGGAGTGGCTGAAGGAGACATTTTGAAGACAACATCCAAGACAAAACAAGGTTTGCTTGAATGGCTAGTTATGCCTTTTGGTTTATGAAAAGCTCTTGCTACCTTCATGTGTGTGATGAATGATGTGTTGAGGCCGTTTCTCGATGATTTTGTCATAGTATACTTATATGACATCTTAATTTCCAGTAAATCTTGTGATGAACATGTCATGCATGTGAGAAAAGTACTTGATGTCTTAAAGAAAGAACAATTGTATTTAAAGATGTCAAAGTGTGAGTTTGGAAAAACTTATTTAGTTTACTCAGGTCATATTGTTGGAGGAGGTGAGTTGAAAATAGATCCCTCCAAGGTTGATGTAATTTTGAATTGGTCAGGGCCCAAGATAGTTACTGAGGTGAGAATTTTTTTGGGAGCAGCCCAATATTGGAGGAAATTCATTTCTAACTTTTCTTCTATAACAACTCCTTTGCATGCATTGACTAGTGTGAAAAAGGTTTTTCAGTGGGGAGCAAAACAACAAAGGGCCTTTGATGCATTGAAGGAAAAGATCAGTTTAGCCCTAGTACTTGCACTTCCAGACTTGAGACAGTCATTTGAGATCCAAACTGATGCTAGTGACTACGCCATTGGTGCAATCCTCATGCAACATGGTAAGCCTATCTGTTTTCATTCATAAACTTTCAATCATGCAGTGATTAATTATCCTACATATGAAAAGGAATTGTAAGCATTGGTGCAAAGTGTGAAAAAGTGGAAACACTACTTGATGGATAAGGAAACAATTATTCACACTGGTCATCAGCCATTGCAATACTTGCAATCTCAATCTAAGTTGTAGCAATCAAGGCACTTCCAATGGATGGGTTTTCTTCAACAATTCTACTTGGTGATAAGGTATAATAAAGGTATCTACAATAAAGTTGTTGATATGCTTTCTAGGCCTATTATTAGTGCAACTACTTTACTCAAGCATAATTATGTTTTGCATGAAAGTTATATTGAGCAGTATGCATTAGACAATGACTTTCGGGATATTTATGCAAGCTTGAGCCAAGGTAACCAAGTAGAGGAATTGGATTATCATTTGCATGATAACTTGTTGTACCATCTTGATAAGCTTTGTATTCCACAAGGATAAAGAGTCAACATCATAAGATAGGCACATACTTCTCTTATTGTTGGTCATTTCGGTGTAAATAAGACAGTGACACATCTACAGAGGTATTGTTATTGGCCTTGTATGCTTGAAAGTTTGTCAAATTTTATTAAAGGATGTTCATTATGTGCAGTGAGTAAGCCTAGCAATAGGAAGTTAGGATTGTACACACCACTTTTGATACCTTCACGACCATGGGAGAGTGTTTCTATGGATTTTGTAGGAGGTCTTCCATTGTCAAAAAGAGGTCGTGATTATTTGTATGTAGTTGTGGATAGGTTCAGCAAAATGTGTATTTTGATGCCATGTAAAAAGAAATTACAGTTGAACGAACTGCTCCATTATTCTTTCAGAATGTATGGGTGCATTTTGGATTGCCCACATTCATTGTTAGTGATAGGGATTCTCGATTTGTTGGGAACTTTTGGTAAAGTTTGTGGGGTTTCATCGACACCAAATTGAAAAAGAGTACAACATTTCATCCACAAACATATGGTGAAATAGCGGTGGTGAACGGGATCGTGATACATCTTCTTCATGGGTATTGTACAAACATCCTAAGTTGTGGGGTGAACATCTGCACTACATTCAGCATGCTTACAACTGGGCCAAGCACTCTTTAACTCAAACATCGCCATTTGAAGCATGTTTTGGATACTTGCCTAAGTCTCCTTTGGATTTCATTTTTGGAAAGGATGTTGCTATTGATGGTCATATTGTTGGCATTATGACACAGGTTTGGCACTATGGCACAAGTATTGTCCTTGATGGCAACTCACTCGGCAAATCACTCAGATGACAGTTCAGGCTCACAGGCACTCAGAATAAAGGAAAAGGAGGTATACGTAGTTTTCCATTGACCAAGCTGCGTATACACGCAGATTCACAAACCAAAAGGCGCGTATGCGTATACACGCACTTTCATGCACAAAAAAGCGCGTACAGTTTGGAAAACTTGGTTTTTGGTCCTTGGTATTTGGACCTATGGTTTTGGACCATGGTATCTCGTCCGAAGTGTTGAACCCAGGTATTTGGACCGAGGTATTGGTTCTAAGTGGTTTTAGTCCATGGTATTGAGTAAGGCCTAAGACTATAAAAGGGGAAGGAGATCAGTAGGCAAAGGCACTCAAGGATTGAATATCTTATGAAGAGCAAGATCTAGAATACTGGTCATTGGGTTATGGCGCATAGCTGGATTTGAATAAAGGAAGAACCTGAGCGCTAGAAGAAGGATAAGTTCTATTGATGGGTCAAGATCTTAAGGCTTGAAGAGAAGTATCCTTGTGTGATTTTGATCTGTTATATTTGGCGCATGACTTGATCTATAAATATGATGATCTGGGTATAACTGATGTCTAAATAATTGAAAAGGGTAAATTATCTTTTATAGATCTGTACGTAGGTTCAACGTAGCAAACGCGCGTATACACGCTGGTTCGGTAATTCAAAACAACGTATACGTAGGTTTGCCTTAATATAGCAGTGTATGCACATAGGTTCTACATATTGAAGTAGCGTACATCTCATAAAATATGTTTTAGCTACTTCTGTTTATTGCTGCAGTGTTCTGGGTTTAGAATTGGTTTCTGGTTACTATTACTGTATTCTGGTTATAACATTCATAGAAGTGATTGTTTGATTCAATTTTTGGTTGGTGCAAAGGAGATTGGTTGATGCAGATATATTTGATGTTTGATTGATGTTATTGATGGATCCAGTCTGAAAATTTATGAAATGTGGTCCCTGGAAGAAAAGAGAAGGTTGTAGCCTTCTGTAGGTCAGCACCCACGTACTACTACATCAGCTAGTACAAGAGCTAAGGGGGTTGTAGCTCCCTTCCAGGAGAAGCTGGAGAAGGAGAGAAGGTTGTAGCCTTCTGCAGGTAGAAGCCTGTGTACTGGTATAAGACTGCACCAATACAGAAATATTATAAAAAGAATTTTATTAAAAGAAGATAGAGACGAATTGTAGCAGGTGGTTTTCACCCACATTGGGTTTCCACCTTATATCTTGTGTTCATGTGTGTGATTGCCTGTACTGTTTATTGCACTTGATTACTATTTTATGGTTCTGATACACAGATTAAGATCAACTAACTAAATTAGAAGTCTGCAAGATATACACAGTTTTCTCTAAACACAGTTGTGTATATACGCAAGTTTAATTAACAGAATTAGCGTATATCAATTTGTTTATGGAAATGAAAAATTGTTAAATTGTTAATACTGATTCACCCCCCCCCTCAGTATTATTTCCAACAATTGGTATCAGAGCAGGTCCTTCAGAAGAATCTTGATCCCTTGAAAGAAGATCTATCATCATGAGCAACTATGAAAAAGAGGCATCCATGAGGTCACCAATCTTTGATGGGAGAAACTTCGTCTATTGGAAGGTAAGAACCACAGCCTATCTTCAATCTCTTGGTACAAAATTTTGGGATATCGTGGAAGGAGGATACACATTCCCATCAACAACTCCTACAGATACGGCTGTTAAAAAGCAGTGTGAAACAAATGCAAAGGTTGTCAATTCTCTATTGGGGAGTCTATCTCAATCAGAATTCGTCAAGGTTATGTAGCTCAAAACCGCCAAAGAAATATGGGACAAGATCATTCTAAGTTATGAAGGAGACAATCAAGTAAAACGTGCAAAACTACAATCTCTCAAAATTCAATATGAAACTCTCAAAATGCAAAATGATGAAAGTGTGGCTAATTATTTCTTACGTATAGATGAGATTGTTAATCGCATGAAAAACTTGGGTGAAGAGATAAAAGAAGTTACTTTAGTTGAAAAGGTTCTAAGATCTTTGTCTTCTAAGTTTGAATCAAAAGTTTCTGCCATAGAAGAAAAGCAGAATCTTTAGAGTATTACCATGTCACAGCTGCACGAAATCCTAACTGCTTTCGAAATGAGAAAAGGGGGTCCATCAGACATGAGAGAAGCTGCATTCAAAGCTTCAGGAAAAGGAGAATACAATGAGTCAGGACATACGTCAAAAGGAGAGGAAGAATCAAACTTTGTCAAGAACCTTCAACGGGGTTTTGGAAGATTTAGAGGTAAGCTACCTTTCAAATGCTTTGCTTGTGGAAGAGTCGGTCACTATGCAACCAAATGTCCTCATAAAGATAAGCTTGATAAAGGTAAGGAACCAATTAAATGGAATAGAAAACAGAACGTAAGTAAGAAGAGATATTATACACATGAAGACAGCGATGGATTTTCAAATAGTGATGAAGATGAACATGGTAATGATTATAGACTTTTGATGGCTTTTGAAGATGATGATTTCTTGGATGCTATAGATGAAGATGGTCTCTATGAAGAAATTTCTAAACTTAAAATTTGTTTAGAAGAAAAGAGTATGATTATAGATACTCTGACATTCCAACTTGCTGAAAGGGAAAAACACAATGAAAAGTTAGAATGTGAAATTGTGGGACTTAGAAAAGATATTGAGAAAACAAAAACTCTTAATCTTAGATTTGCTAAAGGATCTGAAACTTTAGATGAGATTATCAAAGTGCAGCGTTCTCCTCTAATCAAGACAGGTCTTGGATATACTGAAGAAGCATCTCAAGCATAGAAGCCATCCACCTCCAAAAGTTATCTTGATGCAGCAAGGAGAAGTGAACAGGTTGACAATTGTCAGCAAAGGCATAAAGCGGATCACCAGGTAAATCGGGGTCAATCTACTTCAAGGATGAACAGAAGCTACAACCAACTGCAGGTAAGTCATTCTCAATTTGCTTCAAGAATGAATGTTAATGGAAACTACAATCACGTGGTCGGTAGATTTGATAATCACAGGAATTTCTTTAATGGCCAATGTTTCTCATGTCATAACTTTGGACACAAAGTTGCTCAATGTGTTGCCTACAAGACCATCATGACTAGAGAAGCACGAAATCAAAGGAGTGTGACTGGGATCATGAAGAGGACTTACAATAACTTTTCTGCGCTTGAAAATGAAATAAAATGCTCTATTTGTAACAACTTCGGTCATGAAGATTCTAAATGCAGGAGTAAGTTTCGGCAAACATCTCAGAAGGAGAAAGCTTCATTGGGTCCCAAAGCATGGAGAAAGAAAGAACCACAACCAGAAAGATGTGGTATAGCCTTATATACAGAAGGACAGGAAAATTAGTGGCACATCGACAGTGGATGCTCGAAACATATGACAGGCGATAAATAAAAACTTCAGTCATATGTGCCTTAGAAAAGGAAAGGAAGGTCTCATTTGGAAATGACACCCCTGCACTCATAAAAGGTAAAGGCTCTGTTCTTTTAAAAGAAAAGGTCAAAGATGGAAATGTTATGTATGTTGCTGGCTTAAAGCATAATCTATTGAGTGTTAGTCAAATGTGTTATCAAGGAAATGAGGTAGTATTTCGATTAAATGGATGTATTGTTCGTGAGCTTGATACAGGAGAAATAGTGATCAAAGGCATAAGAACTCCAAATAATTTATACATACTCAAGGGAGGACAACAATAATGCTATCTAAGCAAAAATGATGAACACTGGCTATGGCACAGAAGATTGGGGCATCTAAGCTTCCCTCAGATAAGGAAAGCATGCAAATATCAGGCTGTTCACGATCTTCCTGACATCAGAATTCCAGACAATACAATATGCAAATCATGTCAGTTTGATAAGCAAACTAGAAAACATTTCCCTGAGAAGGAAGGATCAGCTAGTAAGCCACTTGAACTTGTCCATACTGATTTATGTGGTCCATCAAGGAAAAAGTCACCTCGTGGAGAAGAATACTTTATATTGTTCATTGACGACTTTTCCAGGATGTGTTGGATAGGACTTCTGAAGCATAAAGACGAAGCTTTCGAAAAGTTCAAAGCTTTCAAAGCCTTGGTTGAAAATGAATCAGATCGCAAAATCAAATGCCTCAGGTCTGATCGAGGAGGGGAATTTACCTCGGATGAATTTTTCGACTTTTGTGAAGAACATGGAATAAGAAGGGAATTCTCTACTGCAAGGACTCCTCAGCAAAATGGAGTGGTGGAAAGGATGAACATAACAGTTCAACAAATGGATTGTGCTATGCTTGATGAATCTGGAACTCCTGCAACCTTCTAGGGTGAAGCTGCATTTGTTGCCGTTACTATTCTCAATAAAACAAACGTCCGGGTAAACAACACTCAAACTCCTCATGAAATTGGTATGGTAAGACTCCTACTGTAAAATACTTCAAAGTTTTTGGAAGCAAATGTTACATCACAAGGACTGATGAAAAGCTTGGCAAGTTTGAACCTAGATCAGATGAAGGCATTCTCCTTGGTTACTCTTCCCAAAGTAAAGGATATAAGTGTTACAATAAAAGACTTGGAATTTTTTTTGAAAGTATTGATGTGCTGGTTGATGAAGCATGCAACAATCCAAAGCAGATAAAAACCAAAGATTTTGAAGATGATAGGGACTATCCTTCAACATCAAATCAGACTAATGCTGAAGAAGAAAATTATGAGGCACCAGAAGAATAGATAAGGGTAGAAGAAAAGACTCCATCCAGGTATGTCTAGAAGAACCATCCAGTGGCTCAAATTTTGGGGCGAAAAGAGGCAGGTGTACAAACAAGAAGAACTATTACAGAAGCTTCAAGCTATCTAGCATTACTCTCCTCTATCGAACCACGAAATATAAGTGAAGCATGCAAAGATGAATGCTGGGTCAAGGCCATGAATGAGGAACTTGAGCTGGTTGAAAAGAATAACACTTGGGAATTGGTTCCTAGACCTAATGATATGAATGTCATAGGTACCAAATGGATATTCAAAAACAAGCTGAATGAAAATGGAGATGTTATTAGAAACAAGGCCAAACTTGTTTGTAAAGGGTATGCTCAACAAGAAGGTATAGACTTTGAAGAAAATTTTGCATCGGTTGCGAGACTTGAAGCCATAAGAATGTTCCTTGCTCTTTCTAGCTTTCAGAAGTTCAAAGTATATCAAATGGATGTGAAATCTGCCTTTCTAAATGGAGACATAGAAGAAGAAGTGTATATTGAGCAACCAGATGGATTTATCCTTGGAAATGATCCAAAACTTGTATGCAATTTCAGAAAGGCTCTCTATGGTCTTAATCAGGCTCCATGGACTTGGTATTATCATCTGGACAAATACTTCCATCAACAAGGTTTTTCAAAAGGATAAGCAGATAGCAATCTATATAAAAAAATTGATAATGATAAATTGCTAATACTTGTTGTGTATGTTGATGATATCATCTTTGGTAGCAATGAAGAAGCCATGAGTCAAAACTTTGCTTTGGTGATGCAGAAAGAATTTGAAATTTCCCTGCTTGGTGAGCTCACATATTTTCTTGGTTTACAATTCCAACAAAACAAAGACAGTATCTTTCTATCACAAACCAAGTACCTCAAGCAGATCTTGAAGAAATATGGCATGGAAGATTCGAAACCAGTATGTACCCCTATGGTAATAGGATGTAGCCTCAGCACAAATGATGAATCAGTAGCAGTACATCAACCAACCTATAGATCCATGATTGGTAGTTTGCTCTATCTAACACGTACCCGACCAGACATCATGCATGCAGTGGGAATAGTTGGAAGATTTTGGGCAAATCCAAAGGAAGCACACCTTCAGGCAGTTAAAAGGATTTTCAAATATCTTCAAGGAACACAAAACTATGGCTTACGGTATCCTAGAGACACAGATCTCACACTTCATGCATATACAGATGCAGATTTGGCAGGAAGCATGGATGACAGAAAAAGTACTAGTGGTGGTGCATTCTTTATGGGTTCCAGATTAGTATCTTGGTTCAGCAAGAAACAAAGTTCAATTGCATTATCTACAGCTAAAGCAGAATATGTGGTGACTGCATCTTGCTATACACAACTCCTTTGGATGATGAAAACATTGCAAGACATTCAAATCACTTGTACTCCACCCATTTCCATTCTATGTGATAATACAAGTGCAATCAACATTTCAAAGAATCATGTCATGCATTCCAAGACCAAGCACATACCTATCAAATATCATTTTCTCCGGGAACAAGTGCTTGAACAAAAGGTCAAATTGGAGTATGTTCCCTCCAAGGAATAGGTTGCTGATATATTCACCAAACCACTGCCTAGGGAGACATTTGAATACCTCAGACAGAAGCTGGGAGTAGTTGATGCATCATCTTACTGTTGACACTTATTTGTTTAAGAGAAAAGTGGTTGTACACGAGTTTCATGAAGAGCATCCACATACATGTGCCAGTTTATGTGGATACAGTCGCGTATATGTTGGTTTGAAGAAAAAAAATGGCCAGATTCAGGTTGAAAAGAGTCTGATATGGGTCTAACAGAGACCATCTGGCACAGGTTCAGGGGGAGATTATACTTCTAATAACACATTGTTGGCATTATCTTAGAAGATCTTGGTACAACTTCACAGTTGTTTTTGATTCAGGTGGAACAGGTGTAGAGGGAGATCATGGTTGATGGTCCAGTTGGTGATTGACAAATGCTGCTGATGATAGTTGTTGATGACTATCATAGTCTTGTCTTAGATACTTGGTTTCTATGTCATGTATTTCTCTTATTATCAAGGTCATGTAACGACCTATTTTGTTTCCCCACTATGCCTAAGATGGATGATGTAATATTCTTGTTTATCATGTATAAATTTTTGGTATATCCCCACTTGGTTGGGTGAATGAGTCAATTATGGTATATCCCCATTTAGTTGGGAGATGGATGTATGTATGAGTGTGTGGTGATAGGAAGGTCATTTATAATGTATCTTTTTACAGACACTGCCTACAGTCAGGGGGAGTATGGACAACACAGCAGAACAGACATTTCAGCATGTACTCAGGGGGAGAATAACCATTTTCCCTTGATGACAAAGGGGGAGAGTGATTTGGGGTTGCCATCAAGTCCAAAGGGGGAGATTGTTGGCATTATGACACAGGCTTGGCACTATGGCACAAGTATTGTCCTTGATGGCAACTCACTCGGCAAATCACTCAGATGACAGTTTAGGCTCACAGGCTCTCAGAATAAAGGAAAAGGAGGTATACGCAGTTTTCCGTTGACCAAGCCACGTATACACGCGGATTCACAGACCAAAAGGCGCGTATGCGTATACACGCACTTTCATGCACAGAAAAGCACGTACAGTTTGGAAAACTTGGTTTTTGGTCCTTGGTATTTGGACCTATGGTTTTGGACCATGGTATCTCATCCGAAGTGTTGAACACATGTATTTGGACTGAGATATTGGTTCTAAGTGGTTTTGGACCATGGTATTGAGTAAGGCCTAAGACTATAAAAGGCGAAGGAGATCATTAGGCAAAGGTACTCAAGGATTGAATATCTTATGAAGAGAAAGATCTAGAATACTGGTCATTGGGTTATGGTGCATAGCTGGATCTGAACAAAGGAGGAACCTGAGTGCTAGAAGAAGGATAAGTTCTATTGATGGGTCAAGATCTTAAGGCTTTAAGAGAAGTATCTTTGTGTGATTTTGATGTGTTATATTTGGTGCATGACTTGATCTATAAATCTGATGATCTGGGTATAACTGATGTCTAAATAGTTGAAAAGGGTAAATTATCTTTTATAGATCTGTACGCAGGTTTAGCATAGCAAAGGCGCATATACACACTGGTTCGGTAATTCAAAATAACATATACGCAGGTTTGCCTTAATATAACAGCATATGCACGTAGGTTCTACATATTGAAGTAGCGTATATCTCATAAAATATGTTTTAGCTACTTCTATTTATTGTTGCAGTGTTCTGGGTTCAGAATTGGTTTCTGGTTATTGTATTCTGCTTACAACATTAAGAGAAGTGATTGTTTGATTCAGTTTTTGGTTGGTGCAAAGGAGATTGGTTGATGCAGATATATTTGATGTTTGATTGATGTTATTGATGGATCCAGTCTGAAAATTTATGAAACGTGGTCCCTGGAAGAAAAGAGAAGGTTGTAGCCTTCTGTAGGACAACACCTACGTACTAGTACATCAGCTAGTACAAGAGCTAAGGGGGTTGTAGCTCCCTTCCAGGAGAAGCTGGAGAATGAGAGAAGGTTGTAGCCTTCTGCACGTAGAAGCCTGTGTATTGGTATAAGACTGCACCAGTACAGAAATATTGTAAAAAGAAGTTTCTTAAAAGAAGATAGAGACGAATTGCAGTAGGTGCTTTTCACCCACATTGGGTTTCCACCTTATATATTGTGTTCATGTGTGTGATTGCCTGTACTATTTACTGCACTTGATTAATATTTTATGGTTCTGATACACAGATTAAGATCAACTAACTAAATTAGAAATTTGCAAGATATACGTGGTTTTCTCTAAACACAGTTGCGTATATATGCAGGTTTAATTAACATAAGTAGCGTATATCAATTTGTTTATGGAAATGAAAAATTGTTAAATTGCTAATACTGATTCACCCCCCCCCCCCCCCCCTCTGGGTATTATTTTCAACAAGTGACATAGCCAAAGCAAGAAGGTATTGAAAATAGCAACAAGAAATGCTAAAAATAGAAGTGCTAAAAATAGCACTGCTATAAATAGCATTTCGGGATACATTCCAATTTTAGTTAGTCCCTAAACTGAAATTGAGAATTAAAATTCGAATTTGATCTTAGTAGTTGTTTGAAAAATAATTAATTAATTCATTTTGAGTTAATTAGTTGTAGGAAATCAAACATGAAGTGTATGTGAAGACATGCAACAGTTTCTACATTGATTGAGGAAGTTATCCCTTGATTAAAGGAGATCATGGTTGTACTTTGAGTTGTAATTAGTTAGCTCAGTTAACTGAGTTAAGTCCAGTTAGATTAGTTCAAAAAGTTTGTTGAACTAATTGTGAGTTCAGTTAGTTAATGCATGCATGCATGTAACTGCTACACTACAGATAATTGGATATTCTCTCATAAATAACTCATGCATGTCAGTTCAGTCAGAGACCTAGTTGAGATCAGATGATGGGACAGTGCACTATCAGTTGCAGGAATATTCCATTGAGGATATCTCTTGCATGCAGAAGGAATTCATTCCTTGGAGATTGTGCAGTTACTTTTGAGTTTGATGAGTGTGTGATGAGGCCAATTCACACAGGTGGCAGCATTGGACCCCAAGAGAAACTGCACAAGGAAATAGGAGGCTTGGAGGGTTGAGGGAAGGCATATCTTGTGTCTATTTAGTTTGTGAGCGGTATTGTTGGATTGTACTGAGAGCAGGATAGCTTGTGAGCTAATGCTTTGTGTAATCTGAACATATTTCCACTTGTATGATAATACAGAGATTGGGGTTTTTAGCTGAGGCTTTCCCTAGAGTATTCTTCTGTGTTCATGTGTGATTGCTTTTTCATTCTCAGTTATATGTGTTCTAATTGATCTTGCTCATAATCGATTAAGCTTTCGCAAGTTTGTTGTAGAAGTAGATCTTGTGTTTTGCTTTAGTATATTGCATAATCTGTTGATATACAGTGGGAAATTCTACATGGTATCAGAGCAAAGGTGATCAAAGTGAAGAACAATATACAAAGAAGGGAGAAGTTTCAAGTTTCAAGTTCCTGATTATAGAATTCGAATTCTTATCACATCTCAAATTTCACCAATGGCGTTCAACGATTTAAGACTCGAGTGTGCCCTTGATGATAGCTCGAATTATATAGCCTGGAAGGATCGCATGGAAGAAGTATTAGAGGACAATGGTCTAAAGGACTTCATTGATCAAGAAGTCCCCAAGCCAACAACGGCTAATGCTACAGAATTGGCGGAATGGAAGAAATGTGTGGCTAGAGCGAGGAGAATCCTCCTGGAGGGAGTTCGAGACCACATTGTCTCGAGCCTCCATGGGAAGGAGACATCGTTTTCAATGTGGAAAACATTGAAAGATATATATCAGAACAATAGCGATCAGAGGAAGCTGGCGTTGAAAGACAAGCTTTAGAAAATCAAGTGTGAAAAGGGTGACACGATCTCTACATATCTGAACAAGCTCACCACCTGCAGGGATGAGCTTGGAAGTGTAGGGATCATGAAAACCAATGATGACATGGTGAGTCTTGCTCTCCTCGGTCTTCCTAAGAGCTGGCATAGCTACCAAGACTCGGTTAATGGAAGAGAGAAACTGCCAGATTGGGAACGAATTTGGTCAGATTTGATGCAGGAGGAGATAAGAAGAAGCACCAAAGATGGATATTCATCAAAGCAAGATGATGAAGAAAATCTAGCCTTAGCGAGTAAGGCGAGGAAAGGGAAAGGGAAGGCGTCCCATCCCAAATCCAGTTCTTCCCATGGTGGGAAGAAGTTTGACAAATCGAAAGTGTGATGCTTTCATTGTCATGAGGTGGGCCATTATGCTACGAATTGTCCATTGAAGAAATACAAGAAGGGATCCTCGAAGGGATCAAACGGTGAGGCACTGGCCTCACAGTTCGAGCTAGATTTCTCTCTCATCACATGCATGGTTTCATCCATGGTGGGATGTGTTTGGTACTTGTACAGTGGAGCCTCTTTCCACATGTCTGGCGACAAGAATCTTTTCAGTGCCCTGGAGGAGAAGGATCTCTAGATGCCGATCGAGATGGGCGATGATGGAAAGTACCGTGTTTTAGAGGGAGCATGGAGCTCCTCTCACCCAGACTGATGTAAAGTATGTACCAGGTCTGAAGAAGAATCTTGTGTTTGTCGCTATGCTAGAAGATAAAGGCTATGATGTAGTCTTTAGTAAAGGAAAGGTATTCCTAAGGCATATCAGTACTGGATAGACCAAGAGGATTGGGATTCGAGTAAAGAATCTCTACAAGCTAGAGGTAGACGACTGTGCTGCATTGAGTTCCAAAGTAGAGGTGGTGCAAAGCCAAGATGTTGGCGAGCTATGGCATAGAAGATTGGGCCACTTGCACCATGGGGCCTTGAAGATCATGTAGCAGATTTCTACCGGACTTCCCAAGGGAAAACTGGAGCATACGGATACATGCAAAGGTTGTACCTTGGGTAAGTATGCGAAATCTTCCTTTCAGGATCGAGACAGTAGAGTTGGAGCAATCCTGGAGCGAGTTCACACAGATGTTTGTGGACCATTCTCTACAGCCTCCACCACTAAACAAAGGTACTATGCTATTTTTATTGATGATTTTTCTTGTAGATGCTGGATCTACTTTATGCAAAAGAAGGATCAGACCTTCTTGAGGTTTTGTGAGTTTAAAGCCTTGGAAGAGAAAGAATCTGGAAAGAAAATAAAAGCCTTGCGTAGCGACAATAGGGGAGAGTATGTCTCCCAACAGTTTAAAGACTTCTGCGTTGCAAAGGAATTGAACGGGAGTTGACGACACCCCATAACCCACAACAGAATGGGGTGGCCGAAAGGAAGAATAGATCGATTGTGGGAGCAGCTCGAGCGATGTTGCATGACCGAAGGCTACCACTTCATTTGTGGGCAGAGGCATGCAATATAACAGTATACTTGCAGAACAGAAGTTTGCACCGTATACTGGGGATGAAGAGACCTATAGAGTCTTTTTCCGGGAAGTGACCAAATGTGAGTCACTTCAGGTTCTTTGGATCATCGGTTTATTGCCATGTGACCAAAGATGCCCTGAAGAAGCTAGATCCAACAGTTGAGTCGGGGATACTTGTGGGGTACATTGATACACCCCACAACTATCAGGTGTTCCTACCTACCAGTCAGAGGATAGTGGTACGCAGAGATCTGATGTTCGACGAGCAGAAAGCCATGCGAGTATCACTTGAGAGGGAGCTCAAGTTACATGCAGAGGAGGAACTTTCAGTTCCTAAGAAGGAGGAGCCTCAGATTGATGCGGAGCATCCGTATGCAGAGGATCTAGGAGTAGAGACATACACTCATGCTGAGTCTTCCACAGATGGGTAGAAACGCTCAAGGGAAGCTTACAAGTTGATGTTGAATGCGCGAGAGAATGTGGGATAGCCATCTTCTCAGTGCAGACAAAGGAGGTCACCCGAGCGGTACACTGGTTACATGGCCCTGGTTTGGGAGTGTGTAGAGTTTGAATCTTCTTCATTTGAGGAGGCAGTGCAACAACCAGTCTGGGTTGATGCACTGGTAGAGGAGTATGACTCTATCATTTGGAACAGTGTGTGGGATGTTGTCCCAAGACCTCAGGACAAGTCAGTGGTGAGTTCCAGATGGCTTTACAAGGTAAAGCAGGCAGCTGATGGCAATGTTAAGAAACATAAGGCAAAGTTTGTTGCTCGTGGTTTCTCACAGGTCGAGGGGATCAACTACGATGAGACCTTTGCTCCTATAGAAAGGTACTCATCTATCATATCAATGTTGTCACTATTAGCTTAGATGGGTTGGAAGATCCATCAGATGGATGTGAAGACAACGTTCCTCAATGGGAAGATTGAGGAAGAGGTGTACATTGAGCAGCCGAAAGGTTTTGAGACCTTCGATCGTGAGTCACATGTGTGCCGACTCAAGAGGGCTTTGTATGGGTTGAAGCAAGCACCCCGTGCTTGGTAGACCAAGATCGACAACTATTTCACCGGGTTGGGCTTCACTAAGAGTGAATCAGATGCGAACCTTTACCACATCATGGTAGAAGGTAAGCCATTGATCATTGTTCTTTATGTGGATGGTCTGATTTTGACAGGTGATGATCAGTTGATCAAGTCTTGCAAGGAGGACCTTGCAAGAGAGTTCGAGTTGAAAGACATGGGTCTTATGCACTACTTTCTAGGCATGGAGGTGTAGCAGAAAGATGGAGAAGTATTTGTGTCAAGTCAAGTATGCCAATGAGATACTCAGGCGCTTCCACATGGAGAAGTGCAAGCCCATGTAGACCCCTCTAGCTGGGAACTGGAGGAAGGAGGATGATACTTCAGGTGAGGTAGTAGCTGCTACTGTTTATCGGCAGCTTGTGGGTTCACTAATGTATCTAGTGAACACATAACCAGACTTATGCTTTGCGGTGAACCAGTTGAGTCAAGTTATGGTTCAGCTTACCAAGCTATTTTGGAAGGCAATGAAGCATGTGCTGAGATACCTCAGAGGCACATCTCAGTATGGATTGTGGTATAGACGGATAGAGGGAGTGAAGCTTCAGGGCTTCACAGATGCAGATTGGGCAGCGAGTCCATCAGACCGGAAGAGCACTTCTGGAGGAATCTTCAACCTTGGTTCAGTTGTAGTTTCCTAGTACAACAGGAAATAGAGGTGAGTTGCACTTAGCTCAGTAGAGGCTGAATACATGGCTGTCAGTCAGGCAGCATGCGAGGCCATTTAGATGCAAAAGATTCTAGTGGGATTGTTTGGTCATAGGATGGATCCAACTGTGATCTACTGCAATAATCAGAGTTGTATCAAACTCTCTGAGAATCCAATTTTTCATGACAGGTCCAAGCACATTGATATCTGGTACCATCATCTTCGAGACTGTGTGGTGAAGAGGATCATGTTGTTGTTGTATTTTTCGATCGAGGAACAGGATGCAGATATTTTGACTAAGGCATTGTCAAAATGCAAGTTCGAGTTCCGCAGAGACAGGATTGGGGTGACTAATAATCCCTTTCTTGTTGAGAGGAAGTGTTGAAAATAGCAACAAGAAATGCTAAAAATAGAAGTGCTAAAAATAGCACTGCTATAAATAGCATTTCAGGATACATTCAAATTTTTGTTAATCCCTAAACTAAAATTGAGAATTAAAATTCGAATTTGATCTTAGCAGTTGTTTGTAAAATAATTAATTAATTCATCTTGAGTTAAATAGTTGTAGGAAATCAAACATGAAGTCTATGTGAAGACATGCAACAATTTCTCCATTGATTGAGGAAGTTATCCCTTGATTAAAGGAGATCATGATGAGTTGTACTTTGAGTTGTAATTAGTTAGCTCAGTTAACTGAGTTAAGTCCAGTTAGATTAGTTCAAATAGTTTTTTGAAATAATTGTGAGTTCAGTTAGTTAATGCATGCATGCATGTAACTGCTGCACTTCAGATAACTTAATATTCTCTCATAAATAACTCATGCATGCCAGTTCAGTCAGAGACCCTCTTGATATTAGACGATGGGACATTGTACTATCAGTTGCAGGAATATTCCATTGAGGATATCTCTTGCATGCAGAAGGAATTCATTCCTTGGAGATTGCGCAGTTACTTTTGAGTTTGATGAGTGCGTGACGAGGCCAATTCACACAAGTGGCAGCATTGGACCCCAAGAGAACTGTGCAAGGAAATAGGAGGCTTGGAGGGCTGAGGGAAGGCATATCATGTGTCTATTCAGTTTGTGACTTGTATTGTTGGATTGTACTGAGAGCAAGATAGCTTGTGAGCTAATGCTTTGTGTAATCTGAACATATTTCCACTTGTATGATAATACAGAATTCAAGGTTTTTAGCTGAGGCTTTCCCCACAGTATTCATTTGTGTTCATGTGTGATTGCTTTCTCATTATTAGTTATATGTGTTCTAATTGATCTTACTCATAATCAATTAAGCTTTTGCAAGTTTGTTGTAGAAGTAGATCTTGTATTTTGCTTTAGTATATTGCATAATCTATTGATCTACAGTGGAAAATTTTATAGAAGCTTCATTGAACAAATCCAATTGGTAAACCAAAGAGTTCAAGAATAGCTGGAAAAGAGCCAAGGCAAGTACAAGTCAAGGCACGACAAGCATCGGGTAGATCACAAGTTCCAAGTCGGTGATGGAGTTTGGCTTCACATTAGCAAAGAGAAGCTCCAAGGAGAAGGTAAAAAGGTGAAACCAATTCAATATGGTCCATTCAAAATTATGGAAAAGATTAGTGAAAATGCCTTCAGGTTGGATTTGTCTTCATATGTGCAAATTTATGTTGTTGTTAATGTGGAAAATTTAAGGTTGTATGAGCCTCCTTTGATTGAATATCAAGGAGACAACGTTCAAATTCGTCTATTAAAAATTTCCCTCCTGAATGCCTTGATGAACTACAACAAGACACCATTCTTGACAGAAGAACAAGCTCTTCAAAACGAGGGAATGTGGATTACCTTCGTGTGGGGCTCAAAGAAACAAATCCTTCCAAATCCAAATGGATTGAGATTGGAAAGGTGAGGTAATTGTACCCTCACTTGCTGAACAATTGAAAGTGATTTTTTGGAGTCCAAAAGCTTCCAGTGGGGAGGAATGATCAGGGCTAAAAAATTTGCTCAAAATTCAAATTTGTCGGATCAGTGCAGAACTTAAATGATCACGTAGTGCTTGTCATCTTGAATCTGGCGCAACTCAGTTCGCACAAAACGGACTCCGTATGCTCCCAGAAACATGTTTTGTTCACTTTCCTAAACATGCAAATTTAAAAATAAAAAAATATGCAAGCAACCCAGTCAACAATCTGTATTGTTGACGTGGCACTGGCTGGGCATGCCTACATGGTAGGGTGACTGGGCATATGACTGATTTGAACTCCATCGAATTGTGTGTTGACAAATGGCAGGTGCCTAAGTGGCACATTTTGATTGGTTTGGTAGGTGGCCAATCACAAGCTGCCACATGGCACGGCCAGGGGCCGCCATGTGGCAACCTAAGGGCCACCAAATTTTTTTAAGGTATGAGCAACAGTAGCGAGGGTCGAACCTGCGACCTCCTGAAACAAGTGCAAAGCCTCTTGCCAACACGCCATACGTTTATTGCTTGATATATAATGGTCTGCACATATATTTAAATTGTAAGTCGTGCACCATCTGAAAAAGGGCCAACCCACGGGATCCAGCCCTTGGGCACGTGCCACCCAACAGGACCGCGAGCGAAGCAGAGTGGGGGCCTGGTCGGTTGGGGCGGGCTGTTGGCCTTAGCCCTGGGCATGTGGCCCAAATTTTCGGTATTAAGGCCTCATTGGGTATTTAATCCGTTCGACAAATTCTCCTGGAATTAGGTGAAATCGACTCTCGGTTAAAGGAATTGGAGGCAAAATGGTAGATGGTACCGGATTTTGGGGAGATTAAGGTGCAATTAGCATAAAGACTTAGGGAATCCATAACTTCTTGAGTTTACAACCAAATCAGGAGCATAAATAGGCTAAACAAACTTTTTGGGCATTCTGGAGCCATTGGAACATGTTTCAAAACTATTTGAGCATTGTAAACTGATGTATTCACACTTTTGAGCATAATTAAGAGGGCCAAGCCATTGGAAGCTGGACCAAGGAGACGTAGCCTAGGTGGGGTGAACTCCATCATGTGTTGTTGTGATACTGTTTTGGTGATGTTTGTATCTATTATATGTCATTGTTCAGTAATTTGTTTATGTTAATTTGTACATGAAATTTACATAAAAACATTCAAAAACTTGCAATTAACCTCATGAATCCTTAAGCACTTTTACATATTCTGAAGAGGAATTTAGCACAGTGAAACTAAATTTCCCATTAAGATCTGTTAGTCACCATGCAATGCCAAAGGATGAGAAGCTCACGTGGGGCAAAGGAGGTTGAGGCCCCTAAGGTCAAAACCGAGGCGAGCAGTGGTCCCGGGAGGATTCTGAAACTTTTCATTTGGCCACCCCCCTGATACCATAAATGAAATTCGTTAACTAGAAAGTCTGACAAGCAGAGATGGGTAGGCTTTCTTAGATTTTGAGATAATGGAAGAAGTTGGACATTGGATTCCTAACCCTAGTCATACCAGGGATTTGAGGAAGCGATATTTCAGTGCTCTATCATTATATTGGTAAATGAAAACCCTGTTGGGAAGGGTCCTCACTAAAAAGTAGGAAGAACTATATAACATCTTTACAAGCCTTGAAGATGTCAAACGTGTCCAGAGAAACCAACGAGTATACCTAGAAATAATTGATGATAGGTTGGATCATATTGAGTGCCACATCTTGTGTGTCCCTGCCCCCTCAATCCCTCTAGGCTCTAGTGCTTAAGAAATGACACCTCTCACTTCATCAAACTCCTAGTTTGTGAAATGTTTACTTGCAACTTTTTGTTTTGTTTTTGTTTTTTTTTTTTAAATTTGGAAACAGATACTTTAATTTTGCTAAAGTTGTTAATATTGTTAGAGCTTTGGACAAATTATTTTATAGGTTGGTGGTAAAAAATATATGGTTTCTCATTGGGAATATTGAGACCACCTAATGGTAAACATGTTTAGGATAGTTGGTTCACTGATGTATTTGGATATCATGATTTTGTGAAGCAATACAATATTAATTCACCAAAAAACATAGTAATATCAGATGTATTATGAAATAAGTGCTTAGATGTATATTATGGATTGATGTTTATACGTGTTTATTAACCATTTATTGAGTGGGTATTTTTTGTATTTTTTTTTTTCTCTCTCGTGTTTATTTATTTTATTTACTTTACTCATGACGACTCAATTCCTTATAAATATTTTTTTATTCAAAACTTTAAGAAAGTTATGACATTATTTTGTTTTTATTAATTTAGTTTTTATTTTGTGGTTAAACATTAAAGTTTAACTTTTTTTAAAGATAAATTCCTGAAAGGAATTACTTAGTTCGAACAAAATCCTATGATCATGCATTAAATCTTAAAAGTGTATTGTACTCTCAAAACAATTTATTGCCATAATGAATGAAAAGTCCTTGTTGTAAGAAAATCAGGGGCTTTAGTTTTCACCTTGATGTTTTTTTGTTATTAGTTTTGTCATACAACTAAATGTAAGCTCCATTCGGGAGCCACGGCCTGCAATGCGAGGATCATGATGACGACTCTTCTCTCCAAATATCACGGTTTCGATGGCCCAATTTCTTTGGTGGACGTTGGCGACGGGAATGGAATCACGGTGACAGAGCATGTAAGATTTTTCCCCTCCATCAAAAGCATCAACTTCGTGCCCCCTCATGTCGTGTCTATTGCTCCCTATCACCCAGGGGAGGAAGCGAGGAATTTGGATCGGGTTATTTCCGCTAAGCCCATATCACCTGCAAAATCGCATGCAGCCAGGATTGATGTCGATGAAGGCAAATCTGATCACAAATCTATGAATATGGAAATTTAAGGAGTGGGGTTTGGGAAAGTAGAGGTCTCTGGACGTCAAGAAGATCTGGTGGGTTATTTTGTCAAATATTGAAGCACTTGTTATTCCTTGGACTGATAATGCTTTTGAAAGTGTGGATCTATGGAGAGATACCCTTTTTTTTTGTTGGATTTGGTCATGTTACCTCGAGTACAGGCTGGGAGGCTTCTCAGAGATTGTTTTCATATGGATCTAGGTCCTGGGGTCATGATCTGGTGGATCCGATGGAAAGAATATGAAGAGTGTGATAATGCACTCGGAGGATTGATTAGCAGCATCTCTTGTTGCAATACTTGGTATGACGAGACCATTTTGTGGGCTCTGCAGCATCGCAGAGCAATGGTTTGGCCACATCTGGTCCCTGATTGCAGCCAAAGAAAATTGATCTTTGAGACATTTTGGTCACAAACCTCGGATCTTCTTCCCATCGTAGATCTTGTGGACCTCGTCGAGTCAATAACTCATGGAGTTTTTCCAGATCTGTGGGATTTTGGGAATTGTATGGA